>CM052540.1:124538077-124715077 GCA_028533065.1 Trachops cirrhosus | reverse complement strand
CTGGAAAGGGAATAAAGGATAGAAACTGTACTGAATAAACTAAAATAAAAATTTAAAAAAAAAAAAAAAAAAAGAGAAGGGATCATCAATGTGTGGTTGCCTCTTGTGTGCCTCGCACTGAGGAGCTAGATCGCAACCCAGGCACGTGCCCTAGCCCTGGAATCGAGGTCCCTTTGGTACGCAGGCCTGTGCTCAAGCCACTGAGTCACACCAGCGAAGGCTGACATACCTTTTATATGTAATGTTAAAATAGTATAGGAAAAATGTGTAAAAGGTTTGTTTAAGGAGGTTATGATGTAAAAAAGTTTGAGAAACACTGATCTAAACCCATATGATTTAAATAATACATGTAAATGAATTTGATCATGTTGTTGGCAAAGTTAGTGTATAGCCATAATCTACTGTAACTTAGTTTGTATTTTAAAAGCAGTCCATAATCCATAGTGATGTAAGGTACTAATTTAATTCACAATTTTACGTGAACTATATAGTGTATGTATAGAAAGAAGATACAGTTAAAAATTTTCAGTTGAGCACCGTGAACAAGTCATAAATTATCTAGCCTTAAATAACCCTTAAGATAATTTGTTTCTCTATATATCATAAGTGCCTGGGGAAACCGACTGTAGAAAAAAAACTTGATACAGAGATTTATAGGGTTAGGGGGACTCAGAGGACAATGAAGTCTGTGACAGGCAAAGAGATTTTCCTCTTCGGTATTCTGTCTGCTCAGACAGGGCGGGAATGAGTGCCACCACCATAGCACAAGCAGGGAAGCCTGGAAATTTATTTTTTCAAGTAGAAACTCTTTTAGATTGAGAAAAATGTATTCAAACCACCTATTACAAATTAACTTTTAAGTCTTTTAATTTTTAGTAAGGTAATTAATTATTGGTAAGGAATCTTATATCTTTTTCTTTGGGCCAGAAAAAGAAGTGATTAAGTGGAAAAGAAACCATTAACTATGTGTAGACAGAAAGGAAATCAGTGTTTTCTAGGCTTGGGTGACTTCAGAGCATCAACTGGATATAAAAACTAGTACTTTATTCCAGAAAAAGTGCTCCGTATCCCCATTGCCATTTATTTATTGAATGGTCCTCCATCAGTGGTCTCCCAGCACCTTTAATTTAATTTCCTTTTTATTTTCCATTTGTGTTTTCCTTTTAGATCCCAATCTTGATTAACAGCATTATTCCTTTTTCGTTCTCTAGGTTCTGAAACCCCAGAACCCACTATGACATCTGTCTTTTTTTTATAGTTACATCAGCTGGAGAGTCTTTTGGATTTTACCTTTAACCATCTCTGACATTCATCGTCTCCTCTCTTCCTATTACCTTCAGGTTTAAGCCATTGTCGATGTTTTGCTTGAACTCCTGCAATGGCTTCTGACCCTTTTGTCTTCAATTTCTCTATGCTCATGATATATTACATGTCATTGTCAGAGGAATCTACCTGAAGTAGAACTCTGAGAAAGTTACCTGGGTGGAAATGGCAAGGCTTCTCTTAGTACCTAGCCTCAGGAGTCCTAGAAGGTCATTTCTACTACATTCTATTAGTCATGCAAGTAATGAAGGTCAACCAAGATTCAGGGGGTGGGAAATTACTCTCCATTACTCTATGTGAAGAGTATGTCCAGGAAGCAGAGGGAATAATGGCACTTCATTTTTGGGGACTATCCACTGTAGTTCACCTACTGGCCACCACAGTTCAGAGACTTCCCATGTGCAAAATAAAATAAACTCACCCTTCTCCCAAGATGCCCTAAGTTTCAGCCCATAATTTTCATTTAAATCAGGTTCAAAATGTCTCACTCATATAGCTGGGAATCAATGTTGGCTTATTTCTGCCAGTAAAATTATTTGAAGTTAATCCTGCTAGGTTACAAACTCCTTGAGGGTGGAAACTATTTTCTTTTATTTTTTCCCGCCACCATGCCTATGGTATTATATTCAACATAATAACAACAGATTGGTTGAAATACATTTAATTATTTACTAAAGAGAATATTAAACTTCAGGCACCAGGTATGCATAGAACATTGTTCATATTCTGCATGAAAATGTGGTATACTCCCGAGAAAATACGGTATTGTATATACTCTTTCATCTAACATTCAGAGGTTGGATGCCAGAAAACTTACTAATGCACTAAGTAGTACTACAAGTAAAAATCAATTAAATTCTGTAGAACTTTGAATTTCCTCAGCATTTGGACAACTGCTCATTTGACATTTTAGAGTTTCATACCATGGGACCTGAAAAATTTTAGATTACATCTCAGCATCATAGCATTCTTATAGAATTAACTTTGTTGAGATTGCATTCATGGGGGCTCTTCAAAGTAAGTGAGTTCAAAAGATATTCCCAAATATCCAAATGAGTTGACTTTGTCTGATGGTTTTTTACACATAAGACTTTGCTGTTGACTTGGAATATTTGATGATTCTACATTTTCTGTTTCTCAATATTGTTATCATAGGCAGTTCTTTCGGCAGTAATTATCAGTGTATTGGGATTCAAGGCTTTAGATCATTTCGTCAGTGGTCACCATGGCATCATGTATATATAGGTCAGAATGTATCTAACAAGTACCTAATATCCCTGCCAGTTGTTTAAGCTTGAGTTTTAAGTGAAGAAGCCAAGCTCACAGCCTTACTTTTATTGTTTAGACATGAAATTTCTAGGAAAACAGAATTCTAACCACTCAGATTTTGGCAGTATTGTTTGTTATAGTGCAGACATGGTGGAAGCAGTTGTAGCTCAGTGACTGAACTGAGATTCCACTACTTGAGCCAACTTGGCTCTAGTGTGAGAAACTGGAGTCTAATGAGGGAACTGTAAAGGTCGAGGCGGAGCTTGCCTTGTGCTTGGCTGTTTTCCTTGAGGGAGATGGAAAAGTGATAGCAGCAGTAACTAGTATGAGAACTCTGCTTGCTGCTCATGGATTGTCATAGTTCGGTTCAGATCTTGTCATGCACTAGACAATGAGTATAGGAATGACTGCACAATAGATAGTGGAAAAATAAGTGCATAAAGTCAGGAAGATTGATAATTTCCTCTCAAAAATGGTGGGTTGCATTTTAAAATTATGCCAAGGGAATTCAAGGTAGGAATAGAATACATGATATGACTAGGATTTGATGCTGTGAACCCTCCCCTCGTTCTGTTATTCTGAGAGCAGCTGAAATGTCCTTTCCTTTTAAAGCTAGTTTAGAACTTTCTTGTAATGAGGGATTTTTAAATTGACAATACTGGAGACTCTTAAAAAAAAAAACCTGAGCTATTTTAGTCTAGGTCTCTCTGGGTGTTAATAGCATAGTCCATTTATTAATTAATACTCATTACTGGACTTGGAAGATGAGTTCCTACACTCTCCTCTGAGATACTTTTCTGTTAATATTAATTGCTCATGGAAAGTGTTTGTGTATTTTCACCAATGTTCCATCTGAGTTCTATTTTGTTAACTTTGACTTTTTCAAGATATGGATTGACTAGCTCTCTGACTATCCATCCAGAAACATGTTTAAGCCTGTCTGTAACCTGGGATATTTTTAGAAAGGGTGTTCTACCCAAAAGACCGAGTAGAACATAGTACGTTATTTAAATAAGCAAAAGTTTCTTACAAAATTAGAAATACCTTCAACATGATAAATTAGTTAATTTTGTTTCACCTTCTTTGATTAGTGGTTGGAACTAGTTTTGGAACCATTGTGTCTGAGTAGCAATATAAAATAATCATATCTGGTGTTTGCTATTGTAAATCAGTCATTCACAGGCTTGCATTGTGCCTGATTTTTCAGGGAAATATAAAGGTCCAGAATTTCCCTGAAGGGTCCAATTAATGACTCCACCTTTCCCACAATATTCTCCCTGCCCTTAACATTTCCATTTATTTTACAATATTAGGAATGATGAGCATTAATTCCTGAATTACTATTTCAATCTTACATTGACTTAGATGAAATAACACCTAGTACATACATATTTTTAAAAAGTTGATACTTCCATTTTACATGATGGCAAGCCAGGGACCCTGAGACTGACTCTCTCAATTTCCTGTTAAAACTCATAAAAACATATAAGATGATGAATAATCAGAGGAGCACCAAAACCTTGGTTTGACAGTCAGCCTATTGCCACAATCTAAGATATTCAAAAAGTACAAAGCTGATTGAAATGGGCTGAAAAATGCCATCACTCACTGACCAATGATAAATAGTTAGAAATAAAAACAACACAGAGGTCTCTAAAAGCAGGTATGGAGATTGATTCCTTTTTCTTTTGATAATGTTTACTCCCAAGGTCTTGAAATTCTACAACGTTACCAACTAGAAAAATGAGCAAATGTTTTTCTGCAGGGAGGGTGGTACTTTTTAAGGTTGTTTAGCAAATAGATAGCTATTCTTCTCTTTTTGTCCTTTCTGCCTAAGATCTCTATTAACTAATTTCTACCTATATGACCAATTAATTAATTGATATTTTCCACTCCTTTTCTGTGCCTATGGCACCCTTCCTTACCCTGGTGCTGATAGCCTGCCAGCTCGCAGGCTGGTGTACTTCTCTCTCTGCAGTATTTCAGTTCACTTGCTTAATCATTATGAATCAATTATTTATTCTCAAGTCAGTTCTGTTATTTTTCTCTCACAATTTAATTTTTATTACACTGATGTATTGTGCAAAAATATTTTTTATATACGGGGGGCAAAAGTAGGTTTACAGTTGTGTGTGAAATACAAAGTTTATTCTTGTATTATTTATTAATTATTGTATTATTTTCTGTATAAACAACTGTTAACTTACTTTTGCCCCACCCTGTATATATATATATGATGTTTATTAGTATTTTAGAAATTTTCAGCAAAGGTGAATCACTAATAAGTATTGACAAGATGCCTGCAAGATTTGGGATGAAATCATAAAGATGTAGAACCAGTCTTTACTCAGATTGCTTAACAGTTTTTAAGTGTTTCGGTTCTTGGTCAACTTTAGAAAAACCTAAGCTAGAAACCATAGATGATTTATCACATGTATCGTTCAGCAGAAAATATGACACAGGACTCCAATTAGCAGTCCCGCAGTCAGAGAAGCTTTGATCTTACATCATCACTGCACTGGGAAATGATATACACATTTGTGTTTTGTGGTAAAGTTAAAGTAGGACATCATGTATACTCGCATATCCTACTTTAACTTTTGCTTTCAAATCAACTTTAATTCTTTCAGTTAACAGATCTATTGCCAGCCATAATCATATTGATAAGAGGGCTTCCACTATGTCTGTAATTTGCAACCAATTTAGAGACTAAATCTGCCAGAAATGAAATAGGCAGGAACAAATGGGAACTTAGAGTAGAACTCTTGGAAAGTGTCCATTCGAGGAAATTACTGTTGATGATAGCAGGGGCCAAAAGAATACTGTGATATTCCTTTGTTGAAGACAAGCCCTCCATTTGTTCAGAGCACCAGGGCTGATACAGATTGAATACTTCAGCACAGCCACTTTGGATGGTAGCCTTTTGAGAACTTGCAGTCAGGCTGCATCTGTGCATGTGAACTTACTATTCACTCACTCCTTTCTCCATTACTGCGTCTTCTGTACATCCTTCAGGCATTGTTAACAATCTGGTTATTATATTTATTTCTTTTTGTCCATTGCCCTTGCTAAAAACTACCTCTATGAGGTAACTTTAGGAAATTTGTTTGGTTTTGAATCCCCTGGCAAATATCTGGTACCACAAATGTATGTCAAATTAGCTAACTCTTGACAAGAGAGAGACTTCTCCCAATACCAAAAGAAAGACCAAAGGTACCTTTAGCATTCACAGGGTGGATATTACTTCTGTGAGGGTAAGTAAAGGGAAAGTTATCATAGGAAACCATGACAAAGCTGTATGGAATGGCCAAAAAATAGGAGTAACATGAAGACTCAGAAGAACAATGATTTATTACGCATACCAGAAAAAAATGTTAATGAAACCTCTTTGGAATTCTCAAAATATTTGAGTCATGATCTCTAAGTAGCATGAAGTGGAAAGCAAAAAGCTGAAGTGAAAAGATGACAAGATGTTGTGAAAAATGGGAGGAGTTCAGTAAAAAAAGATTGTTGGGGCTGGGCTGTGACAGAACATGGTCATTAGTGATTCTGAAGAGTATAGCTGACATTGTGAGAGAGTGTATCACTGACATGGATTAAAAAAAATGAAATCCATGAGATACTTTTCAAGAATGCAGAGAAAAGGAACACAAGTGATAACAATAAGAAAGAAGATTATAGGACTTCAACAAAAGAACTGTAGATTTTCTTTTTTATATTTATTTTTAAATTACAGATGACATACAATATTATATTAGTGTTAGGTGTACCACATAGTGTTTAGACAATTAAATACCTTATGATCTCTCACACCCATCTGGCCCCATACATAGTTATTATAATATTATTGACTTTATTCCTTACACTGCACTTTATATCCTTGTTACTATTTTCATAACTACCAATTTGTACTCCTGATGCCTTTCGCCTTTTTCATTTATTTCCCAAACCCCCTACCTGGTGATCAGGTGACCATCAGTTTGTTAAAAGAATTATAGATTTTATTTAGGGAAACAAAAAAATGGAACAGAGGCAGTGGTCAAAGATACAATTAAAAGTTTTAGGAGCTGAGAACGTCTCAGTTTATCGGTGAAAAGCGCTAAATTCTGGATAATATAAATGAAAAGAGAATCACCCATAGTACATCTTGGTAATTTAACTCAGTTAAAATGAGGACACATTGTCAGAGTACTGGGTAAAAAGACAAATATTGTATAATATGGAACAAAGGCTAGACTGACTTAGGTTTCTTCTCTGTGATGAGAAGAATATGAAGTATTGAAATCATTTTATACTCAAATTTATCTTTCATATATGAAGGCAACAAAAAGACATTTTTAAATAAAACCTATGAAAGGTATTCTTTCAAAATTTTCTTGATAGTCAACTCAGCTGACTGATACATGAGTCAAAAAGCAGAAGGCATTAGAAGTAGATATTGTGAAATTCATGCACTGAGTGGTGTGGCTCAGTGGGTTGGGCATTGTCCTGCAAATCAAGAGGTTACTGATTTGATTCCTGGTCAGGGCCCATGCCTGGATTACAGGCCGGGTCCCAGGTTGAGGGTGTGTGAGAGACAACCAGTCGATGTTTCGCTTGCACACAGATGTTTCTCACCCTCTCTTTCTCCCGCCCTTCCCCTAGCTCTAAAAATAAATAAATAAAATCTTAAAATAGAATGTTGAGGTTCCTAATTTTAAAAATATATAAGAAATATACATTGTAAAATGTCTATTTGTTGTAATACCAACAAATATACAACAAATGTACATTTGTTATAAAACCAAACTGAATACCAAATAATCGTTGTAATACCAAACTGAAAGTAGAAGTGCCCGTCTAGTTTTGGCAGAACTCTTACAAGGTAATGGTAGTTTACTAACAGTAAGGTGGATCCGTAGCTTCAGATGATGTCAATATCTGAAAGAGGTAGAGAACACTGGATGCTTCAGTCCTTCGCCTATCAATTCTCTGACACACTGTGTGCTCTCTTACATCTAGACTTTGCCGCTAAGCAAAAAACAAAACATTAACCACCCACCTACCCTCAAGCCCTGGCCCCAGCCCGCCTGATTCATTCCTGGTATCCTTTGGGACTCAGCTTAGATGTTACATTCTGTGGAACCTTCCCGTGATATCTTTGAGTCAGGGCACGGTGTCATTCTTGTATGCCCCCATGGGACTGTGTGTTTACTCACTGTTGTCCCACTTACTATAATGTTCCTTTGAAGAGATGTCCTACAAACCCGATGAAGTTATAGGCTGGGTCTCGTTAATCATTCTACCATGACACACCTAGCAGTCTTTCAGGAAAGTAATCTAGTAATACGTGCCAGGAGCATTTGAAGTCGACATTGCATTGGAAGATATGTGTCTCAGCTTTATCATGTGAACAAATATTTTAAGAGACAATAACTATTAATGAATTGGTCAAATACTCTGTATTCACAAAATTTTATGTGAAGTTTTAAAAAGATGCCAAATTAGCGTTTCTTTTTTGTAATAAACGTAATATGGGATTGATATATTTTGAAGTTCTAGCTTAAATTTTAATGAAATGTCTTTCAGTTTCTGTGGAGAAAATACAGAGGACATGTTTGAATTAAAGAAGTTGTGAATAGTTATGTGAAATAAGGAAGAAGTGTTTGGCACATAGGACATGTTTGCCGAATTGATAACTAATTCAGATGGAGAGATGAAAACCATGGGAAAGAAATTATAAGTAATATCTGATAGGCAGTTAAGTAAAGGACATAATTAAAAATAAGCAACCCTTTAAGGGAAAGTTTGCTTATAATGATGAATCCTTATAGGAAAATATGAGGTCTGTCTGGAAAAAGTCCAGGCATTATTAATATAATGAGAACAGTTTGCATGATACAGATGTAACCTGGCAGCCAAGGAGAGTGGACTGGAATGCACATGTGTGAACAGTGACAACTGTACTGTACTAGTCAGTGGGAGTGGTAGGTGCCTCTGAGTGAGCAATGTGTACTGTGTGGTCATCACATTCAGAATGAGCGAACAGAGCAGTGAATCTGCATCAAATTTTGTGTTAAGCTTGAACATTCCTCCACAGAATCTATTTGGATGATTCAGAAGGCTTTGAGGGATGATGCAATGAGTGCAGCATAAATACAAGTGTGGCACAACACTTCAAAGATGGGTGAGAAACTGTTGAAAGTGATCCACATTCTGGAAGGCCTATAACAAGCAGAATACTAGAGAATGTTGAACAAATATGGGCTGCAATCAATAAAGATTGGCCACTGACAGTACAAGAACTAGAAGCTGATCTGGGAATTCCAAAAACTAAAATCACCTTTGAAACGGAAGAGATTTCAGACCTTCGATGATATTAAGGAAAATGTTTGTATGATGAGGCAGCTCATCATGGTGATTCCAAGGAAGGATTTTGCAGTGTTTTGAACAGTGACAGAGACGGCTGGGAGAACTGTGTGAGGTCTCAAGGTACCTACTTTGAAGGGAACTAAGGCATCATTGTCCTACGTACAATGTTTCTTGTATCTTCTTCAGTAAATGTCTCTTTTACACATAACATGGCTGGATACTTTCAGGACATACTGCGTATGTGCTTTAGCAGAATCATCTTGCATTTGGTGTTACCTTCTTTTAAAGATCAATATTAAGTCTTTGGTACTTGTTGGTCTCCCTACGTTACCCAGTATTACTTCTTGTGTATATAGTATTTCACTTCAGATTGCGTTCGACTACATATAGCAGAACCTTACTACACTGGCTTCACGAAAAAGCCTAATTTTTCTTGTGAACAAGTTTCAAGGCTGGTAGTCCGGGACTCCATTGGAGTCCCAGTGATTTGTTCCATCAGGTCATCAAAGGACCTGGCCCCTTTTACCTTTCAGCTCTGCCATCCTTAGCCTGTGACTTTTCTCAAGGTCTCAAGATTGTGCCTGCTTCTACAAACATGGCCTCTGTGTGCCCACCAGGCAGGAGGAGGGGCGAGGATTAAAGTTATGCCTGTAGAGTCTGCTGACGTTTACTTAATTAAGGATATAATTTTCTGGGAAACCCTATTCATTGAACTCTAATTATGTTTCATTGGCCAGACCTATGTCACATGGCTAACCCAAGCATGCAGAATCAGGGTGTGTGTGTGTGTGTGTTTAAGCTAGGATTGTCATCCTGAGTGAAGTTTGGTTTCTGTCAGTAAAAGAATGTGAGAATGGTTATTGGATAGACCACTACCAGCATCTCCTCATTAGGTTCATTAATGACTAATGCCCAGGGCCCTAGGGCATCTACCATATTTTCTCATCATTGCTTACTTCTCCTTGCCTCCTTCAGCTCAATGCCTCCTTCAGCTCAAACTGGAGTTGTGTTCTGTACCTTTTAGAAACATCTGTGCTGAATAAATCAGTGCTGGCTATTACAAGTTTTGTTGTTGTTGTTTTTTAAGATTGTATTTATTTTATTTTTAGACAGAGGGGAAAGGAGGGAGAAAGAGAGGGAGAGAAACATCAATGTGTGGTTCCCTCTCATTTACACCATACTGGGGACCTGGCTCACAACCCAGGCATGTACCCTGACTGGGAATCAAACCAGCAGCCCTTTGGTCCACAAGCCAGTGCTAAATCCACTGAGCCACACCAGCCAGGGCTGTTACAAGTTTTTTTAAAACTTGTTCTCAAGACTTCCTCACAGGTAAAAAAAAAAAAATGATATCAAATACTTATAATTGTTAAAAAAACAGTTATAATTATTATACCAGAGAGAGTTTCTTTTAGTTCAAAACTAAAATGTAATTGGGTATTGCAAAATTAGGAATCGGGAGAGAGATAAAGTAAAAACTCACAAAATAAGAGCATATATATCCTACCGGGGTTTGGGATGTTCACATATTCAGAAATACAGTATTCTTAAACGTTTACTATTTCTTAGTGTCCTATTTAAGACCCTGTTAAAATATTCTTATTTCTTGGTTCAGTTATATGGCCAGTCAATGACAGATTTATTCGTGTTCCTCCCTTGTGTAGCACTGTGCTGGAATGTATTCACGTGTTCTTTCCCCTTTTGTTTCTTGGTTCTTTCTTGCTCAGAACCCATATAGGCAGAGTGTCTTCTATAAGTAGTCTGTGACTTAGACTCTGCCATGTAGCCTGTACCTAAATACAAGTTTTTAATTCTTTACCTGAAATCTTCAGGACTAGACATATTTGTGAGTTCAATTTTTTTTAATTTTAGGAAAATGCCATATATGCATAATACTTTGGAGTCTGAGGCAAGAGTCATAAAATACTTTAAATTTTCTGAATAATAGGATCAAGTGGGATAAATAATTATGTGTAGCTTCATGTCCGTTCAGTTTAGGTTTTGCCACCAAATGGTTTTGAAGTCTTCAAGCTGTCTGGATTTTGCAGATAGAGATTATAGACCTGTAGGGTAATGTTTTGGAAGAATTATGAAATTGTTTAAAATAATTACCAAGCTCACAGCAGAAACCACCTTGATTCTTCTGACTGGTGTTAGATTATTACCATTTATGCTTGAGTGCTTTAACTTTTCCTTTCTGTCCTGATTCCCATCCCTTTTAATAGTCTGTTAGAAAATGTCTGTCTCTCAGGAAATCTTTGCTAGCTGAGCAATGCTGACTCTTCACCCTTCTGTACCACATTCCCCATGCACGGGGATGTTTGAGTGTTGGCTTTTTTTCTTGGTAGGAGTCCTTTCCTGGACTCTACTGAGTGTTCGAGCTTTCCAACTCACTGCAAGAGTCCTCATTATCAGAATTTGTCTTTTAAAAAAATTTCTTATTTCATTCTTGTGCCTCCTGAAATAATATTTTCACAATTCTTGCATCAGGCAGTTTAATTTTTGATGCACAGCTTTAAATAATATAATTGTATATTAGTTACATATACATTTTTACTATCATTTATGAGTTGAAAGAGACTGTCAGTAGGCTACTATAAACCTCACACATTGATTTTTAAATGATTTACAATGTGGAGTTTGTTTCCTTAGGACTTTCAGGGTGTTCTTTTCATAAATTTTACATGAACTTCAAAAGACACTTTCTTTCTAGGCCCCTTGTAATTAGTCTGCTGTGATTTTATTCCTAAGTACAAAATTATTTTAGATTTTATTTGATTTAGATTTTATTTATGGAAATGGTTGAACAAACTGCATTTTATATGATGGTTTCAAGTTGTATTTCTTAAAAAGCAATGGCAAACTAGTTGTGTGTTCAGTGAGCACCTGCTAAATTGCCTGGTGAGTTGTGTTTCAATTGACATTTTATTATTTATACTTTATCAAACTTCCTTAACTAGCCATGAGATTCTAAGGTTCTAGTTTATTTTTAGGTTGTTATACAGGGAGTTGAGTTGTGTGGTTTGTCTAATGAAATTAAAGTACTTCTCCTTGTTGCTTACAACATCTTGCAATTACCCCATCAAGGATCATAATCAGGAAAGTGCAGAAGATGGGGAAGAAAACTGTACACACACACACACTCACACACACATATGATGAGATATATTGCTTTCTTGCAGTATGAAGGCAGAGTTAGCATGAGGACTACCACCCTTAGTCTAGTAATGATTATAATAATTTCCAGTTAAGATACGTGGAAATATGAAACTTTGTAGAACCTAAGAAAAATTTTGGAAAGTAGGTAAGGTAGTGTTGACAAAGAGCTGGCTTTAGTTTTAGTGTGTCTTCCAGATAATGCAAATTTTGAATGATTCCGTTCTGTTATTGCTGTCGTGCCAAAGGTTCTTTCCCTGGTAGTTGGAGTTATGTAATGCACTGTGACAGGGCTAAAGTATGTCTGGAATGTGAGTGATTTTTTTAAGTGGTTTGTGTTGGGGTGGGAGTAATTGACAATTACATGAGATAGAGTCCTTCGTTGTTTATTTTCTCAAGTTTCTTGCACACTTAGTCCTCTGTCCTCGCGCTTCTCTTCCCCTGTCAGCGTCCATCATGTCTTCTGAAATTGCTGGCATAAAGCTAATTAACTTGGAGCAGTTCAGAGCATAGACTGAAGTGATGTGGCATAATTCAGAGTCTTCCATTCTTCTGAACCAGATTTTTTTTCCTTCTAAATGCAGATTAATAAAGCGTGCACTACAAGAGGAACAAGGAAAAGGAATTTAGTGAAGGTTTCCTGATCCTGAAAAAGTCAGGGAGGGCTTCAAGCCCATCTTGGACTTCAGAACACTTCACAACTTTGTGGTAAAAGAAAAATTTTAAATAGAGCCTTTGGACTTATTTCATCCTTATTTGGAGAGTAGCATTATTTTATTATTTTATTTTTTAGGCAAGAAAATTATATGTGCTATTGGGCTACTTTTTACACTAAAACATTCCTGAGTTTCAGACGTTTTTATAGGTACTTAATATATGCTCATAGTATTTTAGGTAGTTGGATGGCTTGTGTGTATTTCTTCGAAACATGTTCTGTATCTCTTGTGACATTGTGTTCACATTCACTGTGAGTGATGTTTTCTCTAGTGTTTTGTATCTTCAATCAGTTCATTGGATTGTAGAGTACAGTGTCTTTCCCAGGACCAATATTGGGTCTTTAAAGTGTTTTGAAAATATGAAGTGGTTTTTGTTATGTTGTTTTCATGTTTCTTCCTCTGTGAGGGCTCGCTAGCATGAAGAGATGTAGCACCAATAAAAAGCTGTTTTCTTTTCACCTAAGAACCTCACACAAGATATATTTCAGTTGTTGACAAAGATGTACAAAGTGAATATTTGCTAGTTCTGTCTTTACCAACAAAACAACCTTATTTTACTACATTTACTTTTAAGGTCTTTTTATTGGTGAAAATCAGCCTGTTTTATGTACTGTCTGTTCCTCCAAAGTTACAGTGTTACAGTCATTGGAGAAATAAAATTTTCTTCCAGTAGATGAAAATTACATTTTGATTGAACATCATTCTTTATGCAGCCACCCATAAATATAATGTCTTTTGCTGTCTTTTCAGAAAATGGCTACAGATGTGATTTCTGAAATGACAAAATAGAACATCTTAATGTTTTAGGTAAAACAGATGGTATTTTTGTTTTAGGCAAAACTCTCTCAGAGTAAAAGTAACTTAATTGGTGACAAGACTCTTGGGGTCAGCCCAGTTATGTACAGTTGTGTGTTTTCTTTCTATTGCTTTAGTATCAAAAGTTTTAAAATAGTTGCAAAGGAATATTTATCCTTTTTGTTGACTTGCTGTGTTCACTTATGTACTGGAAATAGTTATGAGTTTGCAGTCCTATTTTGTTTATAAATGTTATAAAATTGCATGTGGATTCTACGGTGGTTATATTTATGCCTTTAGAAATGCTTTTTCCATTGTGACAAAGTCCTGAAATATGTGGTTGTACTTTTGAAGGTCAGATCTCACTGTCAGATGCCTGAAAGGCACAATATTGTGAAGAAAGCCCTGGGCTGAGAGTCAGGGAGCTCATTGTAGCCCCGTCTCTATCACTAATCGCTTCTGTTGAAACTCTAGTTTCATCGTGTGTCTTGGAAGAGAGGAGGCTGAATAGCTGGTTCCCAGGGTCGTATGTAGCTGACATTTGATTTTTCTTGTTCATTAAAACATAAATCATTTATAAAGCATTCATTTGGATAAACACCAGAAAAGGAACTTTGGGGTGGAAAGCCCAACTCTAGAAAACAACCACATTTGTGCAGTAACTGGGACAGGGAAAACTGTTCTCCAAGTATCAGTACTAGCACAAAATGAAGACCTATTATATAGCAATTCCCTTCCCACCACCTCTTAGAAAAAGTAAGACGTTAATGAAAGAACAGCCTATGCTATTATTATAGCAGCTAGGAGAAGTGGCTTCAACCTCATCATCTCAAAGAAACAGCCTTCACCCCAGCCCCACCATTGCAGGTGGTTGGAGACTTTCCGAGTGAAGGCTCTTCGCTGGGGCAGCTCTAGCGCCCACTGATGCTGCAGCATTCAGAGAGCCTTAGTGAGATGGGACTCTTGAGTGCGGGGGGCGGGGGCCAGGGGGTTGTGCATGTGTTCTTCCAGCCTGTACACCCTGAGTGTCTTACCCATGGAGAAGAGCAGCGCAACCTTGCCTACCTCTAAGATACTTCAGAGCCTAGCCCAGGTAGCTGCTTGAGTTTGAATCCTGGCTGTACTATTTACACGGCTGTCTGTGGCATACTGAGCTCTTTATTTCTAACATGTGCATGCTTTTAGGGCTTCATAAGTTGGTTGTGAAGCAGAAAAGAGTTAATTCAAGTAAAGCACACATATTTTAAGACACTATTCTGAATGGCTCATTTAGTGCTAGCTGTTGGTTGTTATTATTATTATTATTGCATCTGAAAAGACCTACCACCTGCCCAGTCAAATTTACTTAGTTAAAAATAGCAGAAATATTCCTTTAATAGTTTTATTGTTGACTTACTCCTTTGTCTATTAGTATCATAAACAAATATAATTCTCTAACCAAAGTACTATTTTCTAACATAGCTTTGTAGAATATTTACTTTATAATCTATACTTTTTATCTAAACTAAGAACTTTTATTAGTAATATTTTATGGAATTCTTGGTGTTGAGGATAGTGAGGTATTATCAGAAATCAAATACCTAGTTGACGACAGCAGTTTTAAGTTCTGCTGTCACATTGTTTCATGAAGGGCAGCTTTACATTTGGATTCAGTTGCTAATTCAGTGTCCTTGTTTGTTTTCTCTTTGAATCTTGTCTTTGTCTTTGGACAAATGACTCTCCATGGCATGATAGATTCTTAAAATTTTTGTCCACAATTTTTAAGAAAGTTATTCTACATATGGAAATAATGGTGAAATAAACTTTTGTGTGTTAGGAAGATCTGGTAACACTTATCACTACTATATTGAAGTACAATCCTAATTTTTATTGCTGGGAGAAAGAGTGTTCCCTTCCTCAGTGTTGCATTTTTTGTCTTCTTAGGCAAGGCCACATTTGTTACTTAATCAACTAAAAGGCCAGAAAATACCACTTTTTATTTTTCTCCTTGCAAGTTTAAAATTCCAATATCTAATTGAAGATATGAGATATTGTTATTTTATAGTTTCTAGGGAGATCTTTATGGGAACAGAGTGTGCCTGTTGAAGAAGGCCTACTGTGGAGAAATAGACACGTTCTTAAACTGGGAGGCCTTGGCACCTCCACGAAGGTGCCAGGGGCATGTGTGCATTCTCCAGTGAGTGGGGTCTGCAAAAGATATTCAAATATTAGAATGTAAATAGAATTTTTGAAGGTTAAGAATAACTACCTTGGTGTAAGGGACTATTAGTCATTTGTTTTGTAGAGAGTGTAGTTTTGGGGGTTTTTCTCATTTGCCTTCTCCTCCTTAGCTGTGAGCACTTGAACTGGACATTGGGAGTTTGGACACATCGGGCCTGGTACCTAGAGGATGAGGAGGTGGGAGGTAGTACTCTATGGGCTAGACACACTTTATTTCAAAGACCCCAAGCTCTTTTTATTGCTCTTTATCCACCCCCACCCCTGGCCCTGTTTATAGGACTCAAGATTTTCTTCTTTTGTGTTTGGTGGTAAAAAATCTCTAGTCTTTCTCATACAAAACCAAAGCTTATTCCTCATTTTCAAGAGGACTGGTGTAAAATGGTGTATAGTTTCCTGTTACTACTATAACAAAGTACCACAAATTTAGTCTCTTAAAAAAAACCTCACAAATTTAATATCTTACAGTTCTGGAGGTCAGAATTACAAAATCAGTTTCACTTGGCTGAATATTGGCGGGGCTGGTTCTTCCCAGAACCTCTGAGGGAAGAATCGGTTTCTTTGCCTTCTTCCTCTTCTCGAGGCCCCCTCTGTATTCCAACCTCCTCTGTTGTCATGTGTCCTTCTTCTCTGTTGCACCTTTCTGCATTTCTCTTAAGAGTCTGCATTTCTAAGACGCTTGTGATTTTATTGGACCAGTTGGATAATCCAAGAAATCTCTCCATCCCAAGATTCATAATTTAATCACATCTGCAAATTCCCTTATGCCTGAAGGTTACATATTTATAGGTTATGGGGATTAGTATGTGAGCATCTTGGAGAACAGTAACTGTGCCTTTCATGCTTGGAAACCCAAATTTCATATTTCAAGTGAATGAGTGGATAATTAATTAAGAAGCATCAGGGTAAATCTATGTAGATGTTTCTCATGCACCTCAAATTCAAGAAGTCTAACCCTTGATTTATCACCTTCATCTTGAAAACTCATCTCACTATCTGCCTTCAACTGTTCAGTCTTAGTTAAGGGCACCACCATACCCACCACTCCCTAACTGGAAACCAGGACTTAAAGAAGACTTTTTCTTCTAGATTACCACCCAGCCTTATCCAAAGAATTGAAAAATTCCACTGATAAAATATCCTACCTGTTTTTCAAATTTGTTCTTTTTGTGTTTCTACCACGCCTCTAATTTAGGTCTTTACTTTACCTAGCTGGGCTGTTGTAGCAACCTACTTAGGCCTCCTACTTTGAATCTTGACTCCTTGAATTCATCCTCCACCCGGAAACTAGATATATGGATTAAAAATGAAAATCTGACCATATTAAACCTCACTTCCCATAATTATATAATAAAGTCTAACCTCCTTGCAATGACTTAAAACATCTTATAACTTGATATTTATTTCCCTTTCTAGCTCCATCTATTGGCATTTTAGAGATGTACTTTACTGTGTAGATTCTAGTGGTTTTGGATCGTCTGTATGTTCTGAAAATAACATCCTTTTTCTAAAATCTGTGCATTTGTTCTTACAATCATTCTACCGAGAGTGTATTTCCCTACTTTTCTGGCCTAGCTAACCCACCACCTACCCTACTTTTAAAAAGTTAGATGTTTTTGTTGTTGTATTTTTCTTATTTTAAAAATACGTACATACTTTTTGTAAGTAGTGTTTTACATTCAGAATTATAAAAAGTAGTTGCATAATATTCAGAATATTCATTAAGAATCTAGAGGAAATATTCCTGTTAATGGTTTAACTTCTCTTCTACTAAATCTGCTGTTTTTAAACATATTTGCTGAATTTTTAATTCCAAATATTCATCCTTTTGGCATTTTATTCAGTTAATTTTTAAAGTATTTAATTTCTGTTCCAAAATTCTTTATCTTTTTATATCTTTATTGATGCTTTCCTCAGACATTAATCATTAAAGTCTAATCAGTTAACTCCAGTTTTCAGATTATGTATGGTTTTAATTCTTTTGTCTTTTTCTACTTTTTTAGTCATGTGACTCTGTCTTTGGAATGTCTCAGAATTTTATATTAAGTGCTTGACATCGTGTACAAATTTATGTAGGTTGCAGAAAATGCCGTGTTCTAGAGAGGGTTTACTTCTACTCTAATCAAGGACCATGATAAATTGAAGCTGATTCACTTAACTTGTTTATCTAGCTCCCCAAATTTTCATCTGATAGGCTGGTATATTCTGCAGGCCCCGCTCCTTGGTGGGTTCTGAAATCTCAGGAGATGTCTCTGAGATTAAGGGATCTCAGAAGCTTTCTATTGTGGTTTTAAGCCTCCTTTTCTGTGCAGCTTCCAGTAAATGGCACATGTCCTGATAAGAAAATCAGGTGAATACTTGAAGCCTCCTAGGTCCCAGCCAGGTGCTCTTTTTGGCCTTTTTGTACTCACAGTGATCCCCCGTGTACCTTTGTACAGGCTTTGCATGGAACCCAGCCTCTCCCAAGCTGAGAATTGGCTTGCCCCAGGGCAAAAGGGTTAGGATAGCAGCTCACTTCTCTGAACTTCTTTCTTCTCCTCAGCAATTCTCAATTGCAGTGATTTTCATCCCTTCTCATTTCATGGCAGACATAAACTAATTACTAAAATTCTGCAACACACACAAAATATTTTTTGCTGATCTGATTAAAAAATTAGGTATAATTTTGATTCATTCACAAAAGATGGCTGTTGTTGTGTTGGCTGTTGTAATTATTTTTTTATCCTCACCCGAGAATGTTTATTGATTTTAGAGAGAATGGAAGGGGGGAGAGAGAAAGGGAGAAGAAATATCGATGTGCAAGAGAAACATCGATCGGTTGCCCCTTTTGTATGTGTCCTGACCAGGGATCAAACCTGCAACCTTTTAGTTTATGGGATGACATTCCAACCAACTGAGCAGCAGAGGCCAGGGTAGCTGTTGTCATTTTTTAATTTGACAATCTAAGGGAAAAAAAGGTCAGTACCCTTGACTAAACAGCCAGGTATTGCATCCTTTAAAAATTCTTGCGACATGCCAGTTGGAATTGCCTTCCAGCAGATAATCACGGGATTTGATCTGGCTTTTCCAGTTGGCCGATAGAAGTGAGAGCTCTTATGTATTGTCATCTGCTCTATCTTTCCTGAAAATGGAAGTATCATTTATTTTTCAGCTTCAATCTGATAAAAGAAAAATGCTCACTTTTTCTTCTTCAATGTTTATGTTTCTGTTGACTTGTAAGAGTACTTTACAAATTTTCTGAATTTGATTTTCTTTTATTTTTTACCATTTAATCTTACTGTTTAAGAGAGAAGTTTTAAGCTTTTGTTAACAAATCTGCCAGCCTTTTACTTCACTATATTTTCTACTATGATTAGAAAGACCTTTTGTATCACAAATTATATTTTTTCCATTAATCTTATATCTTTTCTGTTTTTAAACTTTTTAATTCTTCTGGAATCACTCTTGGCCTGCTGTTTCAATGTAGCCCTTTACTCATTTGTTCTGCTCATCTGGTGTTTTTAGCCCATTAATGATCCCTTTCCTTTCCTCTCCTTTCCTCCCACAAAAAGATTTCAATGGGGTTTTGATTGGCATTGCAACTCATTTGATGTGAAAATAATTCTCTATTTTGAATGCTCTTCTAATTCCTACTCATCCTAACTGCCTTCTTTTTGTATGTGTCACAGGGCAGTCTCTGCATACCTTTGTCTTGTTGTCTGCCCTGTTGTGTTGAATTGAACAGTTTCTCTGCCCCTTCCTAGACTGTAGGTACTTATAGGACATGGTGTATGTATCCACATTCACAAGTTTATAACTGCACGTAGAAGGAGCTGTCCTTCTCTCTGTCCTTTTATTTCTTGCTTTTTAGTTAGCCATACACCAGGTGTTTACATTGCGTGTGTGTATACTTACGCTCCTGCGAGGCTGCCTCCCCCTGCCCTGCACATGTTATTCAGATTCTTGTTTCAAGGTATCTGTTATCACCTGTGTGGTTTTGTTAATATCTTTCATTTAGATTTATATATGTCTTACACAAAAAAGCATTTAAGGCAGCTCAATGACCTGGGTTAATTAAAACGTTCACTCCACCATCCAGTGTGATTCATGTACTATGGTCCCTGGTCAGAATGCCAGGAGGTTTTCATAAAGGAAAGGAGAGGAATTAATTGCTGTTGAGATTCTACTTTATGCCAAAGCTGAGCAATATGATTTTCCAAACATTTTATCATTTAACCCTAACAGCAGTCTTGTCTCCTGATTTTGTAGATGAGGATATTAAGGTTTGGAGAAATGAAATGATTCGGCCAAAGCCTCTCAGATTCTAAATGCCATGCTGGGGTTTTGAGATTGAATTTTTCTGATTGCAGAGCCTAAGAATCACAAAACTGAATGTGATTGTTGAAGATCTAATGTATCTCAAAAAGTCTCTCTTTGTTTTCATATTGGATTTTTTTCCCCGATGGCTAATATGGTAAACGTTATGTTTTAAAGCTAGAATACGAGATGGACTATATTAAAAGGACTTGGAGTCTAGAAACTGTAAACATAGAACTCCAAATATTCAATATATCCATATTCAGAATACTATAAAAAGGTAACTACTCTTCTTTAAATTATGCTCTATTAATTAGGCTGCTTAAATGAGTATATTTTTTTTCATTTTGAGATCTTCATTTGAGGATATGTTTCTTGATTTTTAGAGAGAGAGAGAGAGATAGAAACATTGATATGAGAGAAAAATATTGATCAGTTGCCTCCTGTATGTACACCAACTGGGGATCAAACCTGCAACCTAGGTATGTGCCCTGACCAGGAATCAAACCCACAACCTTTCAGTGTATATGACCATGCTCCAACCAACCGAACCACCTGGCTAGGGCAAGAAGATGAATATATTTTTATTTGAAATGATTTTTTTAAATATTCTGCCATTGATTAAGAATCAGACAGACTGAGCTCCAGTCTGCTTTGTTCTCCTTCTCTGGATCTGTCATTTCCCCTGTCTTTGCAAAGAGATGAAATGTCCTTTCAACTTTAAAAATTATTTTTTGAAGAATTGAAATAATCAGAATGAAAATGATCCAATAAATTTATACAGCCTCATACTAGTCGGTATTATTTATAAATGATAAATTGTCCTAGTGGGACTTTGTCTGTTATTTAACTGTTATTCTATTTCAAGTACTGTACTAGGCATATGATGTTATAATTATTTTTCATCTGACCTGGTATTTCCTTAATTAGCTCTAAACTACACTTACAGGGGACTTGCAAATATTTTTCATTTTTATCTTACTTACACAGTCATGAAAATAAGCAGTTTTTTCAAATGTTTCTTTGAATATTGTTTTTGCTTACCTCATGCAGTGAGGTTGTAAGACAAACTCCTTAATTTATATGGCAAGATTTTTGCTGTTCCACTTTATAAATTTTATTTCACAAGTATAACATATTATGTGGAACATAAGTTTTTGTTCTCACGGAGTTTCCTGAAGAAAGAGGCTCTGTGGGCATCTTTGGCATGTCTGAGGAGAAAATTCTTCATATGTGAATTTGGAAGGGGAGTCTGTACAGGAATCCCATTGTCAAAAAAGGTCTTTGAACGCTTGGCCTGTGAGTACAGTGGTTAAGAAGATGACTGTGGAGGTCCGACCAAGTTCTGAGCCCTGTTGTGGCACTGGTAGCTGGGTAAGTCCTGGCAGCATACCTAACCTCACTGAACCTGTTTCTTCACCTGTCTAAACAAGGGGAGGAGGAAAGGCTGTGTCTTAAGTTTCCCACACAGGCCTGAGGACCGGGCCTGCAGTCTGTAATAACACCAGGCTTACTCTGACCGAGGGGCACGTTCCTCCCATTCCACCCTGCATCCAGTTCTAGATGAAAACCTGTGTAGCCCTAGTCTGGTGTTCACAGGAGGCACTGATTTTATCTGATTTGAGAGGACTCGGATTGCCTCAGTTGTTTTTCGTAACATGACACGAATTACTTCTACAAAAGAAATGAGGAAATTCTAAATATGCTCATCTTGATAGAATCTTCAAGGACACAACCATGTCTACAGTGGAATTCTTTGTAGTTCTTTCATAAAGTGATTCCCAGTTTGACATGAGCATGCACATGGCCTTTTATTTTTCTCCATTTTTTTTAATCAAAAGTAGATCATTTTCTGCCCTCTAATTCAATTGATAGGTAACATATGAGTGCTTTGTCTTCATGAGATGATGGTTATTCCTTTTATATAGAAATTGAGATAACTGCCTATAACCCCAAGTTGGGGGGAGCTTAAGGTCATAATGAGAACCAAGAGTCCAGATGTGACTTGGTAGCAGATGATAAGTAGGAAGCTAATGCAAATGTAGGGGAATTGGGGGGAAAAGGTTCTGAGCGTCCTATACAGTTCCAAAGTAAAATAGAAATTAACTATTCTCATTTTCAGGGTATAAATATCACTCTTTTTTGTTAATGTGGATTAAATATTAATTTTCAGTAAATGAGCATGATATTATATGATATTAAAACTGTTGGTTTCATTCACAACTAAACGGCTTAAAAGGGCTCATGTTTGGGGATATTAGTGGTATAACAAATGTTTGATTACCAAAGCATAATGATAATGAAAATATCGTTATTTTGTGAGGGTGTACTTATTTCCAATGGAAATATAATTCATGTATAATTATGTTTTCTCTATGCTCTACTTAAAATATACATAGATAGGAGTTTGTGTGTGTGTCAGATAAATTTGTGCTGCGATGCCCTTGGAGAACATTCTGTGAATCTCTAATTATGTTTAAAAATTATTTTCTTAGAACAGCATTATACTCATTATATACTCTACACATTTAGTTTTTGAATAGATTCCTGGCATGATAATTACATAATCATTCAGTACAGTAGAAACATCATTATGGTCAAATACTAATTAGCTACTAAAATAAAACAAAACAGAACCTAGTTCACAGCTTATTATAAAAAATGATTTAATATTGTACAAAACCAAATGTATGGTTAAAATTATTATTTGCTTTAAATGTGAGTCATTTCTTTTATCCCATGGGAAGGAATCAGTGTTCTGGATGCTTGTTACCTAATTTATTGCTTGGGCACGTTGCATTTTATTATCAGAATCTTTATTACCAATCCTGTATAGAGGAGCATCCAAAGAACTTGCCAAGGGGAATTCTAGGCTCAGTACCAGGGTGTGCCTCAGGGCTTCTGCAAAATTAGGAGACTGGCTGCAGTTGGGCACATGGGGTTCAGTGGCAAATCACTCCCTTCTAGAATGTTGATTTGAACATCTTTGGTACTGAGGATGAGTGGTCCTCAGCCGTTTCTCTTCCTCAGAGCACCTTAGGAACATAATAGAGTCCTGTTAGTAACAGTGAGTCTTGGCTGTTGTGATTCTCCAGTGTGTTCATCATAGGAGAACAGCCAGGTGAAATGTAAGCTCTGGTACAGGGCAGTGGGAGGGTGCAAAGAGGTTGACAGATCCCTCAGGTAGGTCTGTTAAGCATGCCTCTCAAAGGGGCATCACCCTCACAATTCCTGAGAATTGCGTCTGTGGGTGAGGCAGGTTGATCTGGTATTAAGAGGCTTCAGTTGCCTCTGTAAATATGTTTTGCCTGCGTGGTTTTTACTGCTCTTCTCATATACATAAGGGATCTCAATTATTTCAGAATGGTTTCTTCAACCTTAAGTGCTTCTCCTGATAAACAATTTATAAGGGAAACATTTTACAGATTTTCTGCTCCATTCCCTTTCTTTATTTTTGTGTTTTCCTATTGTCCTTCACTTTAGTTTTGGCCACTGTAGGTGTTAATTTTATTTCTTAGTGAATGGTTTGTAATGCAGTTGAAATAGGACACATATGGGATAAAGGAGTACTGCTAGACCTCCCGGTGTGCTAAATAAGGGATGCTAGCTTGCTTCTACCACCTCTCATGTGACTACCATGACTCAGGGAGAGAAGCAGTTGCTATCTAACTTTGGTTCTATATTTTTGCATTTAAAAAATTATATGGAGCCCTGGCTGGTGTGGCTCAGTGGATTGAATGCCAGCCTGTGAAGCAAGGAGTCACTGGTTTGATTCCCAGTCAGAGCACATGCCTGGGTTGTGGGTCATGTCCCCAGTAGGGGGTGTGCGAGAGGCAAGCACACATTGATGTTTCTCTCCCTCTCTCTCTCACTCTCCCTTCCCCTCTAAAAATAAATAAATAAAATATTTTTAAAAATTATATAGAAAACCAAATACTTCAGAACATGAAGACATTTACCAGTGAATCAGTAAGTTATAGAACTGGTCAAATATCATCTTGATTATAAAGTAAAATCATAAATCTTGGAAAGGCTACAGATTTCATAAATTCTGTGACGTGATGGTCTAGAACGTTTGTACTCACAGGAAAAGCCATGAAACAATGAATACCAATAGAGTCATGCTGCTGAGAAAACCTAAGAATGTTCGATTCTTCAATTGAGAAGTGCTTGAACACCTAAGAACTGAGAGAAGACTTTGGGGAAAATGATGAAGTCCTTGACTTTTTTTGAATAAATATAGCCATGTTTAAAACCGTCCTTTAAAAACAAATGTTAATGAAGGATGTCATATTGTACTAGTAATAAAATATTAGAAAAATCTGCCCAAAACCCCACCCACTTCATTTATTTTGTGTTCACTCTAAATATAACACTAGTTGCAAATATTGACTAAATTTATTTTAATAGTTTTTATTTTCCTTTCTTTAGCTAAGTCCCAATCAAAACTTTTTTTACCAGTATTATAAAATTTTAGCCCCTATTTTAAGTGGATACACTTCAAATTATCTTTTTTTCCAGAACTAAGTTTCTTGGATTATAAGGGCCCCTTGTATATAAAGCATATGTGCAAATTATGTGATTCCACATGTATGGCCATACATTTTTGCTGATTTAGTGGTCTAAAATGAATGTCAGAATTTTAGTTGAAATTAATTATTAAATTGCAAACAATTTACAAATTTTCTTACTCAGCGTGATTAGGCAGGGATCAAGATATTAGTTGTATAGAGCTGATTCTTTTAGGTCAATAAAATTATATGTATATAGGTCATTTTCTGGGACATGGAAATAACTTATAATTCCATTAATGTCTTCTATTTGTATAACATTTTGTTCTTAGAAAGTAAATCATTATTAAATTACCCCTTGTATTGTGCAGTATTTGTTGTGATGAAATTGCCTGTTCTCCAAAAGTTTCACCAGAATGTTCTTTATAATTCTTTTCCACGTGCTGACTCTGTGACTATCTATGAGCTGGGATCTTACAAATAGCATTAGAGAACTACAGATCTGTTGAGTCCCCAATAGTGAAGCAGCTGTTTTTGCAGGTACCTGGTGGTCTATAATCCTTCAGAGCAAGAACGAAACTCGATGGTCTCGCTCTACGTGAGTTCCCCCACAGTACAAGTATCCTCCACTTCAGGAAAGCCTATGGAAATTCAAATAAGTGCAGTTTGGGATACAACCAGTACTATCTCACAAACGGCCTACGAGGTATGTTTTTACCACAGATCTTAGAGGCAGGCATAATTTTAAAAGTATAGACAGGGTCCTGGCCAAGTCACACAGGGGTGTCCAACCTGTGGCCCAATACAAAATCGTAAATTTACTTAAAACATGAGATTTGTTTTGTGATTACGTGTCACAATGTATTTAATGTGTGGCCTAAGACAACTTTTTTTCTTCCAGTGTGGCGCAGAGACGCCAAAAGGTCGGCCACCCCTCAAACCCATCTTCCTGATATGCAAGGGTTGTGGGTTCTGTTCCTAATCAGGGCACATACAAGAACCAGCCAGTGAATGAATATAGAAATAACTGGAACAACAAATTGATGTCTCTCTCTCTCAACACTTTCTTCTCTCTCTCTAAAATCAATTAAAACAAAATTATAACCAATTTTTATATATGTCTGCATGGTTCATAGAGCTGTCAAGTTGTTGTATGTAAAGTGGTTAAAGCCACAAATACCAGCGGACTTAACTGGCTAGTTAAATAACACTAAAGGAAAATAGATTCTGTCTTTCCCAGAATATTAATATATTTGTTAGTATGCACATTTTATGTTACTATTAGTACATACCAGCATGTATATTGTATATCTTTGTAAGTATGTATACTATAACTTTTTCCTGAAGTAATCAGGTAATCATTACTCATAAAATCTTGATTTTTTTGTCTAATTCAACTTATGAAATTGAGATAAGTACCACCCTTCTACAACACCTTTGGGTACTGTCAACTTTTTACTGTAAAGGAGGGATAAAGAAAGAACTTCTTCCTAAAATAAGAAAGTTGCTTCTTCTCTAAGATGTAATTATAGAAAATCTGGGCTCATCCTCCATAGACACTTTGGGGGGCAATTTTGTAAAAATAAGCAATATTAAACTGAACCCCAACATCATTATAAAGGTTGAAATTAAACTTAGAGTCCAGAGTACAGTTTTAACTGTTACTTCTGAACACATAGCCATAAGCTAGGAACTCTAAAAATTACTTCCATTTGTTAAAAGCCATTATTGCTAGCTGCTCTAATAAATTCATAACTTTAAGTAGAAATGAAAAGTATAATACAAGTGTTGGTCAGATTTTATAGAAAACACCCCATCTAGAAAATGGAAAGTAGCTCCTAGAAGGCAGAGGGCTTGGCTTAGAGGCTGTGCGCCCTCTAAGCTTCTTCAGTGTCTGCTGAATCCCAGGCTTTGATGGCTGGTGTTGACTGAACTAATGTGCTTAATTACATTGACCATTTTTATTTTTAATGTACTGAAATGTAGCATGGGAAAAGGATTCCTAATAATTAGGAAAAATCATTTCTCATAGTAAGCCCTTTTATAGAGAGATCCATCCCCGCTCCCCAAACATTTATTATGAGCACTGTAGGACAGTTGAGGATGGTCACGTAATTTCATACATTAATGTCTTTGAAAGTTCTGCCAACTTGAAGTTATTAGGTTACCCAGATAACATGAGATGTTGATAGTCTACCTGTGAGTATTATATTCTTTTTTAAAAAATATGGTAGTTTGTTGTTTCCACTAGAAGTATAAATCAGTTTTCTTTCAGTACTGGGCAGTTTTCTTTAACAAATTCTCTTCTCTCTTTTAAAGATTTCTTTTTTAGTGCAGATGCCACCGTTGGGACTAAAAGTGTATACACTTTTGGAATCAACAAGTTCAAATCCACATTTAGCTGAATATGTCCTGTATAATGGTAACATAGAAAATAAAGGAATTTTCAACATAAAGAGTATAAAAAGTGCTGAAGAAGATATAACTCTAGAGAACTCCTTTATTAAGCTTCGGTTTGGTCAATCTGGGCTTATGGAGGTATGTTCTGAATAGTTCTGAAATTCTTAGAAGGTTTATCACTTCATTATAATATATGCAGATTACTTAGGCAAAAGGGAAATAGTCTATGCAGATACTCCAGGAGAAGGGGTGAATGAGCTCTAGGAACCTTCTCATGGCTGCTCATACGTGTGGTCTGCAGTTGGCGCTTCCATTACGGGTCCGCAGGCTAAGTGTAAGAGCCGCGACTATTTAGAAGTGTTCCTGGAAACTTCGAAAACAATTTGATAGAGTAAATTTATGCTTACTACATCTAATACTAAAATATTTTAGTGTATATTTGATATAGTATTTTAAATTTAACTTTTCTAGTAATTCACTTGTATCGTGCTTTATAAAAATACTGGTTCATGCATATTGGAAGTAAAAAATAAGCCTGCTCCTTCACTGCAGAAGATTTGAGAAGCACTGGTCTAGATGTCCGAATTTGTGTATCTCTTTCTTGGTAAAGGGGGTTCTGACTTTTTGTTCCTGTTGTGAAGGTTTTAAATTTTAAGGTTATGTATAAAATTTTGATATTCATCCAAGAATTGTAAATGTTAGCAACCGTTAGCATTGTTTAGTCTATCCAGAGGTAATTTTTAAATCCACGTGCATGTAGAACCAGATGCAACATTGTTAATCTTAATAGTGAGTCACCTTTAAAATTTTTCTCTTTTAGGAAATGATAAGTAAAGAAGACGGGAAACGTCGTGAAGTACGAGTACAGTTTTCGTGGTATGGAACCACGAGTAAAAAGGACAAAAGTGGCGCCTACCTCTTCTTGCCTGATGGGGAAGCCAAGGTGAGTGCTGCTGAGCTGTTACTCTAGAAAAATAGCCCACTGGGCCATTTTTCTTCACAACCTTCAGTATTTTTAAAAACAAAGAAACTCTTTCCCCACCCTTGACTGAAAGGCTAATATATGCAAATTTTGGCACATTTAAAAAATGCAGAAAAGTCTGATGAAAGCAATTAAATTTACCAACTATTCCATCAGTCCAAGAAAACCACTACCAGCATGTGTTTTAATGTGTTACCGTCTTGTGTGCTTAATGTCCCTTTCCCGCCAGCTTAGGTTTTGCATTGCTGCAGCATATGCTTTTCATTGTGACAGTGCTCACAATCTGATGGTATATTTTTTAAGATAACGATTTTATTGTGCACTGTTGTGTTTAAAAAGTTTTAGCTATAAGATGAGTAAGATCTGAGGGTCTAATGTGTATTATAACATGGTGACTGTAGTTGATAGCTACCTTGTATAATTGAAGTTTGCTGAGAGTGGAGCTTAAATTTTCTCACACACAAAAAAGGAAAAGTGTGTCTGTGTATATGTAAAAAAAAAAAGAATTTTCTATTGTATATGTATGTTTGCTACCAATACATTACTACTGTAACATTGTGATAAGCTTTCTCTGTAGCATTATTTCATGCAATGCTAATTGTTTCCTGAGAATAACTTTCTAGAAGAGTCACTTTGTGTTAGTGGACCAGGCCTGTTAAGGCTTTTGATACATTCTACTTTTCTCTCTGGAAAGACTGCTTGTTCACTCCCACCAGTGTTTTTCGAAAGTAGCTTTTGAATATACCACTTCATGCACTGAAACTTAGCCATATTAAAAGCATACCTATGATAATAGCTGAAAAATATTTTATTACTAACATTTTTATGATTATTAGTGAGGTTAAACTTTTTTATACATTTATTTATCTTCATATTTCTTTTGTGAGATTTTATTTAAGCTCTTTGATCATTTTTCTATTGGTATGACTTAAAGATCTGTAAGTATTCTTTATGTATGGTAAAATTAATCCTTTTTCTTATATATTGCAATATTTTCTCAGTGTATTAATCCATTAATTGTTTATTTTATATTTCTGTTATGGTAGATTTTTCATTTTTGTGTAGTTCTGAATTTTTATCTTTAGAGTTCCTTCCTTTGCTTTTATACTTATACAGGCTTTCTCCACTTCAAAGTAAGTTAAATATTCTCCATAATTTGTTGCCTAGGAACCTATCTTTTGAAAAAGTTACTTTTGCTCTACAATTTAGAAAAGCCTGCTAACTGAAATCAAACATAGATTTAAAGGGTTGTTTGTGTAGGGCACACTAAGGATCCCAGTTTTGTCTGTAAAAACAACAAAGGTAAACTAGCTCACAGTAGGCATTCCAGGATGGGCAGTGAGTCTGTGTTTTCTCCCTTCACACCTTTCGTCATTGAACAAGCATTTTGTTTTGACTGACTCTTCTCATATTTAAAAAAATAAATATATAAATGTGTGTATCTATATATATGTCTGTGTTACGGAATATTATACATGGACCATAGTAACTAATTTATTTACAGCTATTTTATTATGCTTTATCAAGCTTTAAATAGCTCTAATGTTAGAAAGATCATATGTTTACAAAGAGAAAATAAGTGCAGATCCTTGAAAGGGGCAGCTGGGTCTGTCAGAAAGAAGCAGGGGCCCCGAAATCACTGCCCCAGGTTGCTGCTGCCTGCATTACTTTCTGGCTATGTGTTAATTAGGTTCAAGGACTTTGTAAATTGTAATGCAGTATGATACCTTCAGAATATTTTTCTTTAGCCAAAGAGGTAAATTTGGAAGAAAAGCAATTACACATGATCTGAAAATCTTATGCTACTTAAGTAGTTCACATTGCAAGATTAGCTTTTTACGCAATTGTTGAATTTTCTAAGGTGTTAAAAGATAACTTCATAAATGTTTTAAATTTGTCCCTATGTCACATAAGTTACATGTTTTAGTCCCACATTTACTTGAATCTAGATTCTAAATGAAACTAAATCAGTGTTTCTTTTCAAGTTTATAAATTTGCTTTATATTCAACTAGCTCTTTTAAGTAACAGAGCAGTATGTTTATAGAGTAGTAAACCTAACTCTGATTAAACTATGTTTCTGAACCCTGCTTCCCATTTGTTTAGATGACTCCCTGTGATCATCCTTGCCACCTGCCCCAACCCCTGAACAATAAGGGGCGGTGGTTATAAAAAATGTTTGCCTGGGGAAATCTCACTACTGTAGAATGATACTGCTCTTTCTAATAAATAACATATGGACAATGTATTTAGAGGGAGTTTGAACAAAAAGTTTTATAGCTTGGAGGAATGTGTGTAGATCTAGGCCAGTCAAGCTATAACATTTTTATTTTCTATTTTTACTAATTTTTGTGTAATAAAAAATCTTATATTTAACTTTTATAGTAAATGCATATTAATACTTTGCAAGGTTTGGTTTTTACTTAAAATTGCAAATATCAGGTGATAGTACTTGCCATTTTTGAAACTATTATAAACATTTGTTGGAAAAGTTAAAAGCCAGCTATTTTTCTTAAACATGTCATTTCCTCTTTAGCCTTATGTTTACACAACCCAGCCCCTTGTCAGAGTGCAGCGTGGAAGGTTTTATTCGGATGTGACTTGCTTTTTTGAACATGTTACCCACAGTGTCCGACTGTACAACATACAGGGTAAGAAACACAGAAATGCAGTTGTAAAACATATGTGCACTGGTTCTTGAATTCTTCCTTGTCCTGTGTTGTTTTTAATAAAATAGCAGTTGGGTTTTGGAGATGATATAATAATCTGTCCAAACTTGACATCTTACTTACTGTAAATTTAAAATATAATATCTACCCTTCGATAATCAAAAATGTAAAACATTTAACTGTTCCCTATATATACATGTTCTTTTTTCTATATATCTTCTCTTTCCTACCATAATATTTGTCTTGGTTATGAGCTCATTAACTAAAAACTTTGTTTCTAAGATCTAAACATAGTGTATCTTATTTTTTTATATTTTATACAATGGAAATTATGTCAGACATAGCTTTCAATTAGCGGGCCACTGTTCACACACATGCACGTACATACACACAGTTAATTATACAAAAGACATTATTTTAGCAACAAGGGTAAAGAAATAGAAAATGAGTTAATTTATGGGTTGACTGTCTTTATTGAGTATCAAATTCTGTTCACTTAAACATTCTTTTAAAAGACTAAAGTAATACAGACCTGACAAAATACCCTTATATTTCTTAAACTCTTTATTTAGTCATTTGACTCTTCTTCCCTAAGTAACTCTTGCATAAATTAAGCTTAAGAAGAAAAAAAATCAAGAACAAAATCAAACAACACTTTCCAAAGTCTATGAACTGTGTAAGACTCATTTTCTTTAACTATACAAAGAGTAAGTAGTCAGTTAGGTGTAGCTATCAAAGAATTAGTATTGATTTTGAAGCAAACTGAGTTAGATCTGGGTTCCACCTGACTGCTGGTTTTGTTTTGGGTTTGATACTTAACTTTAGTTCCTCCATTTTTGTGCTCTCTGGATGATGAAAATAGTAAGAGGTGCAGTTTAAAGTCTCTTGTCTTAACATCACATAAGCTATTAAAAACCACTGTTTTTTCTTTTCATTATGGTTTAGATATTTACATTCAAATTATTTCTACAAATATTAAGTTAGAGGAAATCTTGTGCTCACCAGCTTTAAAAGCTCCAAAAGATCAGAGCAGTTTTAGAAATTTCCAGTGAAACATAATGCTCTGCCTTATGTCAGGTTAAATAAGAAATCCATTTCACAGAGACCATAATTGAATGAATGCCCTTTTGGAACTGTTTTATGGTTTCTAAAAGATTATTTAGCTTGTAGCAAATAAAATTTTTCCAGAGGAAAAGATGGAAGGGGTGGGGGTTAATTTTTCTTGTAGTGTAATCTTCTTTCATTAAATTGAAGCTTTAAATGTTACCAGATAGGCTATTTTAGCTTTTGTCGTTAATCTTGGGATTTGAAGACAGAATATGATACAAATAGAAGCCCCTGTATCCCCTTGTGTTATATTGATACTGTACCATTGCAAAAAGTATATGCCTTGCAGTGACATGGTGATCAGTAAGTGACATTAGCTAACCGTGGCTTCATTTGTCTTCAGAGCTGTAATTATTAGACTTTGGTGCCCTAGTTTTCTGACATCAGCAGCCACTTTGAAGAATTAGGTTGCTATGGGTTACCAATGTGTCATGTACATTTTCAGTGGCACAAGGTTTAGGTTCCAGATCTGTTATAATTATGTACCTTCAGGGTTTATTTGCTTCCTCCACCCCAGGACTATGTTCTCCTATGTAGGTGTGTGTTCGTGAGCAAGTGAGTCTATGTTTCACCCCTTAGGAGAAATATCTTAAATGCAATACTTTTGCCTGTTTCCCACCAACATATTGCACTATATGTAATGGATCTTGCTAAAAGAAAGCAACTAGCCTGGAGGTAAAATGTAATGAACTGCCATCAAAAAGTATGGAAGAAAAGACCTTCCTTTAGCTGAAATGACATTTTCATTGCATGGGCATATTTAGCGAAGAGAGGTTGCTTAGTTTCTTTGAATTTATAACCAAAACAGATGAATAATATGACCCTTGACTTCTACAGAGTCAAAATGAACTTCATCTAATTAAACATATGAGAAAATCACATTGGAATTAGAGATCCAAATCCTTAATTTCACCTCTAAGCAAACTATAGACTTTGTTACTTAAACTGTAGAAAGCCTAGATGGCCTGTTAGGTCTTCACAAAACTTAGTGTCACAAAGTTTCTCTGGTGCTTAACTCCCTGCTTCTAAATTCGTCTTCTAAGGTCACTGGAATCTGGGATTCCTGTTCCTGGAGTCGAGTCCTCCCACTGTAAACAAGGTCTTAGAGCTTCGCCGAAGTTGCTTTTATTTCCATAAAAAGAGTCATGAGGATATTAAAATGATTTGCAATCAATTGCTCAATTTTTCCCCCAGGACTACATTCCATATTTAGGGTGATTTAACTGTAAAAAGCATTTACAAAGTTACAGCTAGGCAGGCTTAGGTAATTAAGACATTGTTGGAATATCATGCAATTGACTGCTAAGGGTTTTTTTTCCTGTAAATTGAAAGTTTTAAAAATTGAAATAAGTTGAATCTGATTATTCTCTACAGGCATGAAAGAGATCATTATTCTAAGGAACTATAAGCACTTTTTAGTTACCCAAATTCAGAACTCAGGGGTTATCCTGGGGGCTGTTTGACAGCAGCTACTACATTGAAGGTGTATCTTTTTTTCTTTAATTTAATTGTGTTGTATTTTTTTCCATTACCATTTAGTCCCATTATACCTCCCACACCCCAGCAATCACCACACTGTGGTCCACGTCCATGAGTCCTTTGTCCTTTGGCTCAATCCCTCCACCCCCTAACTCCCCTACCCCCAGTTGTCATCTGCTCTCCATCTGTGAGTCTGTCTCTGTTTTGCTTGTTAGGTCATTTTGTTCATTAGATTCCACATACGAGTGAAGTCATATGGTATTTATCTTTCTCTGGCTTATTTCACTTAGCATAATGTTCTCCAGGTCCATCCATACTGTGGCACAGGGTAAAATTTTCATCTTTTTTATGGTCAAGTACTATTCCACTGTGTAACTATTCCATAGTTGTTTTATCCACTCATCTACTGATGGACACTTGGGCTGCTTCCATATCTTGGCGATTGTACATAATGCTGCAGTGAACATAGGGATGATTATGTTCTTTTGAATTAGTGTTTTGGGTTCCTTCAGATATTATTCCCAGAATTGGGACTGCAGGGTCCCAAAAGGCAGATCCATTTTTAATTTTTGAGGTGCCTCCATACTGCTTTCCACAGCGGCTGCACCAGTCTGCATTCCCACCAACAGTGCAAAAGGGTTCCCTTTTCTCCAAATCCTCACCACCACTTGTTGTTTGATTTCTTAATGATAGCCATTCTGACAGGTGTGAGATGGTATCTCACTGTAGTTTTAGTTTGCATTTCTCTGATGATTAGTGACATTGAGCATCTTTTCATATGTCTGTTGGACATCTGTATGTCCTCTTTGGAGAAGTATCTATTCAGGTCCTTTGCCCATTTTTTTAAGTAGGTAATTTTTTTGCCGTTGAGTTTTGTAAGTTCTTTACAAATTTTGGGTATTAACTCCTTATCAGATGTATCAGTGAATATGTTCTCTCATTCTGTAGGTTGTCTTTTTATTTTGTTGATGATTTCCTTTGCTGTGCAAAAACTTTTTAGTTTTATGTCATCCCATTTATTTTCCTAGCCTGGGGTGATCTATCTGATAAAAAATTGCTATGAGCAATGTCCAAGACTTTGCTGCCTATGTTTTCTTCTAGGATTTTAATGGTTCGGGATCTAATATTTAAGTCTTTGATCCATTTAGAATTTATTCTTGTGTGTGGTGTAAGAAGGCGGTCTAGTTTCATTTTCTGAGTTCAGACTCTGGAGTCATCCCACCTACATTTCATTCCCAGCTCCCAACCCAGTTCTGAAGCTTACCAACTGTTTGATCTTGTATCTGTCCAAATTTACCAACAACCATTTATTAACTATTTTTAGCCCATTGTATGTGCTTGCTTACTCTGTCAAATATTAATTGATTATAAAGGTGTGAGTTTGTTTCTGTGCTCTCTATTCTATTCCATTGATCTATGTGTCTGTTTTTATGCCAGTACTATGCTGTTTTGATTACTGTGGCCTTGTAGTATAGTTTGATATTAGGTAGCATGCTTCCTCCAGCTTTGTTCTTCCTTCTCATGATTGCTGTTGCCGTTTGGGGTCTTTTGTGGTTCCATATAAAATTTTGAAATATTTGTTCTAGTTCTGAGAAATACATCATTGGAATCTTGGTAGGAATTGCATTGAATCTATATATTGCTTTGGGTAGTATGGTCATTTTAATTATGTTAATTCTTCTATCCATGAATATGGTATGTGCTTCCACTTATTTATATTTTCATTTTCTTTCTTCAATGTCTTATAATTTTTCAAATACAGATCTTTTACATCTTGGTTAGAATTATTCCTCAGTATTTTATTCTTTTTGAAGCAATTATGAATGGGATTGTTTTCTTAATTTCCCTTTGTGTTAGTTTGTTATATTGGCATATAAAAATGCAGCTGATTTTTGAATATTAATTTTGTATCCTGCTACTTTTACTGAATTAATTTATCAGCATCCTTTCCAAATGTGTACTGACTCTGAAGAAGGACTCAGAGTTGGGAAACCGAGGGGAAGTACTATGGTTAAGAGCTCAGACTCTGGAGTCAGCCCACCGACATTTCATTCCCAGCTCCCAGCCCAGTTCTGATGCTTACCAGCTGTTTGATCTTGTGCAGGTTATTAACTGTCTGGCCTTGGTTTTGTTCTCCTGACAATAATGGAGTCTACCTCATAGGAGTGTTGGAATAACTGAGTTAACATACATAAAGTCTGGCAAATACTAACTGTCGTATTCCCTTAAGAGGTTATGTGAGCCAGATGAGTTAGACCATAAATGTTATGAAAAGTGGTCATCAAGGGTTGGGGGAATTGAGGAAGATTTTTGATAAGGAATTGAATTATTGAGATGCTAGGTCTTGGAGAAATGTCACTTGAGTGGGTGAAAAGGAGGAAGAATATCATAAAGAATGAAGTAGGGTTGGTTAGATGAAACTCCCTTGTTTCTATATGATTTGAAGAACTCTGTTTCCATTACATGTTTTTTAAGTTGACATCTAGTTTTACTTTATATTTCAATATTTTTCAAATTGTCTTTGTTCAGTCCCCACCAGAGCTGAGGTAGGTGAGAGTTATGGTATTGCTCTTTGTTTTTTGTCCCCCTAGTGGAAATGTAACGAGGAAAGGAAGACCCCCATGCCTCCCTGGCAGGTCCATTTCAGGCAGAGGGTCTTGAGGGGTGGGTACATATGGAATCCAAGCTTTCTGACTAAAGGTGCCTTGGAAAGGAGCATGTTTGGGAGAACAGAAAGTGGTAAGTTTAGAATGACTGTCAGTGGGAGGGTATGAGGATAGACCATCCTGATGATTCCAGCGTTCTTCCCTCCCTCATCCAGCCCAAGTCTAGATTGTGAGGACGGTAACAAACGAAAAGCTCTGGGGCTGTGAGCTCTTTTATTGAACTCCCAAGAGAAGGCTCTAGTTAGATCTGCCTCTTTTGGATTTAAAGCAAATGTTAGCAATGCAGATGTTTCCTCTAAATCAGAGCTTCCAAAAACCCCGTTGTTTCTTAAAATCAATGTTTATTAGAAAAAACAAAGGTAGCTTCTCAGTCCTTTAGTGTATATTTCAGTAATATTAGACCTTCAAGTATATCATAGTAAATTGGAACAATCTTTAATTAAAATTTGCAATCCATATGATTGAAATTTTATTCCTTTCCTATAATGCATTTACTTTTATGTCATTGTGAGAATTACTGAAATGAAAAGCTTAAAATATGTCAACTAGTTTTATATAGCTTAGCTTATCTGATAAGCCTAGCTTATTGTATTACAAATTGATCAATAAGTAGTGATAGTTATTTATCCAGTGCTTCATAAATAAAACAAAGTATCATCATTTTCTTAAATTTGAGACTTGGAATGAAATTTGCTAAAATTTGTATTCATGAAAGCAGATGTTGAAATTTTCACTTGTGGAGAAATAATCAATGTGAATATTTACAGACTTGGAAATTAGCAAGTACCTCAGAGGATAAATTAGATCTTATAATGGGTGATAAGTTGAGTAAGTCAACATGGAGAAAAAGGTCATCCAGTTGTGGGAATTATTACCATTTTTATTCTTGGTACTTTCAGATATGAGTACAATATTTTAAAAATATAGTCATGATAATATTTGATTTTCAGAAACATCATCTTCATGTTGACCTACTTAATTTATCATTTTTATGAGAATTGCTATTCAAGTATATGTGCTGAACTAAGCATTAATAACCATAAGTGTCAACTCCCAGTTAAGTTGGATAAGTTCACAAAAATGTCACAGAAGTAAATACATAGTGGGAAAGGTATTTTTATATTTTTCCTGATTTAAGTACAAAATTCTCTCAAAGTTGGAGGGAAGATATTCAAACCTAGAACCTCTGTTTTTTTGCCAGCTACTTGTGTGTTACTTCTCTTATAAAGTGATGAGGGCTCAGTCACCTTCTCTGTTCAGACACAGTCTGAAGAAAAGGGATTAGGACAACAATTATATGATAGCAAGGTACCATTTTTTATCAAGATCCTGCATTTTAAGGACACTTACTGAAGACCTTATTTTCAATCTTAGCTATTTTTTTTGAGGAGTTATTTTATATCTTATGTCAAATTCCAGTTGAACTTTTATTTGAAAATTTAAACACTTCTCTTAGGATTCTCATTACTTTTCATTTTCCTAGGTGAGTATGAGCCACTTGCTATTATCCCATCTTGATCTAGTGATTTGTCCTAATTACAGATCAAGTACACTAAAAATAGAATTTGATTTTGCTTGGGTATGAGTGAGGCTCTCTTTTGCTCTTTCTCCCTAGCTGCTGCCTCTCACTGTTAATAATCATTTGAATGTAGGGGGGGTAGAGTCCAATTAATTCAGTCGATTTCTAGGAAAAGTATACTTTGTATTTCAAAACTAGGTGTGAATAAGGTGATCTGGAAAGGTGGAGAGGGTTGGATCAACTGAGATTCTGCAGTTCTGATAAATCTGATATGACGGTAAAGAGAGTAGGTTGAGCAGAGGAAATGACACCCAGGATTCTCTGGGGGTCTGTCAGTTGCAGCTCAGAGCCATGACCAGGTTTTCCATCTGCATTCCTGAGTCAGTTTCACCCTCCTTGATGTTTCCTCCACCTCTTCTTTTCAACATGGGGAACATATCAGAGTTGTCCTCCAGTTTTCCTGTCCACTCACAGGAATGCCCTTCCTGGTTTCCTTAAGACTGCTGCTAAGCAGCAAAGTCTAGAGGGCTATGCCCTTTCTTTTCTGTGTGCCCCTTCCTGATCCACCCCGCAGGAGGTGACTCTGAAGAGGCCAACATCATGTTGAGAGTGACTCTAAGACCCTAAGGCTGTTGTTCCCTGTGACACAGCCTCACCTGACCCTGGCCCCGACTCTTGCCTACTTTTAGTTTTTCCCCTGCTTTATTAGAAAATATTCTTCTTTTAAAAATGCTTCATAATTATTTTATGTATGTAAATACACTATACACACACACCCACACTCTTGACAGAAATTGCACACATTTCAGATATAAGGTGAAATTTCTCTGGAATATCTGCCTGGCCTCTCTCCGCTGCCCAAGAGAGGTAACACAGATACCTGTCCTCTCCTGTGCTCTCTCTCTTTCCTCCTCTCTGTCTCTGTCTGTCTCTGTCTCACACATACACATTCACACTCGTAAAAATATGGTACTGTATTTGTATCTGTTTTCAACACAAAGCTTATCATGCTGTACAGGCATTGCGTTGGTTTTTTTCCACCAGATCTTCTTGGTCAGGACAGAGAGCTACCTCATTCTTTTCATTTCTTCCCATGTTGGCTAACTTCTGCATGACAAGGGACATCTTAACTAAATTTGTTTAATAGTGGTTCAGCACCTACAACATGCCCAAAACGTTGTTACAAACTGGAATGCAAGATGGTGTGGTGTGTAAGACAGTTTGTGTCTGTGAGAAGCTAACAGGCTCTAGGGCAGAAAACACACAGCTGAGGAAAGACTTTTGGCTTCTTTATTGCTTTTGGCCGATGGACTGGCTCCGTTCTTACTTCACATTGCCTGTGTTAATAAGGATAAACACTCTTCATTCTCCTCTAAGGCATAAGCAGCAAAAAGGAGCTTAATTTTTCTTTGTTGAAATCTGGGAATGGCATCACCCTGCTGCCCCCCATAGACTACTTTTATGAAGGTGGGGCTATTTTCTTTCCCAGGATTGAAGACCTAGCCATTCATGGTCAGGTAGAACTACTCTGGTAAAAATACCTTTTGCTGCTACATACCGCAAAGACCTAACAGACCACTGGACTCACTGGCTCTGCTTGCCAGGGAGCTCACCCCTCAGTCCTGTGAGCTTCTTTGCGAATGGCATGATATGTACTCCTTCAGGGGTTCTTGACAGAGAACAAGTGGACAACATTTCTCGCCCTCACACATACTCTTTTTTAAAAAGAATAAATTGTCTTTGAGAACTCAGAGATACCTCTTTGCTTTTATTACCATTACAGGCTTGTTCATATACGTATGTTAGGTTTGATCTTACTTTAAAAGTCTGTTCGGGCACAGAATTTAATTAAGGTCTTGCTGAATTTTGAATGGATATAGAGGCTCCTTTTAAGGGAGCTTTAAGTATATATTTGTTGCCACAACAGGATCTGAGCATAATACGGGGCTTGAGAATGATGATTTTCTCAATGCAAATAATTTATTGTTGCTGGAGGTAGCAATGTAAAATTATTAATACTTTGTGAAGCGTGTTTTCTGTAAATATTTTCCAGAGATACATGACTTGAAATTAATGACGTTCTCCTTTGTTAAGACTTTATTTCATTTGGTGTATTGTGTTAACCCCTGAGAGACTACCCAGTCTAGAATGGGGAGCGAGCACACAAAGCAGTGCTAGAAACCCTACAGAGGCTTCCACAGGTTAGAGTTCACTTGTCGGCTTCTGTTTTCCCCGGTGCTGCGTCAGTGCTGTCATGTTAGTGTTACGTGTTGTGTTTGGAGCCCTTTGGTTTATTTGTAGAAGCTTGTCCATTAAAATTCAATATACAATTCATCTGGTTTTTTTAAACAATATTCTGGTTAATCTAAGCATTCTGAAATGAAAATTTGCACTTAAAGTAATACATTTCCTAATTCAAAGAAGGTACCGCCATTATTCTGTCATCAGTGTGTGTGATTTTTTTTAACTTCCCAATAATAGGGGAGATATATTTGGATCATCTGTCTTGGTAGGTTCTTCTGGTTATTTCAAAAGGAAATATGTGTGTGTTTAATTCGCAGATGTTAGTGATCCACATTATGTTTCCATAAAGCAGGGGAAAAAGGCACCCCTTTTCCCTGTCCATGCAAACCATACTCATAATAGCTTTCCAAACAGAGTAAGGAACTGGTTAGCTCTCATTGAAGCTGTTGAGTTGGAAGAGCAACCTGTAGCACAAAAGAACTTCTGTGAGCATTTTGAAAATCCTTCAGCCTGTTTAGTATTGTCACCATGTTATTATTTATGCTTTATAATTTCCAGTGTTATTTTCACATAAATCTATAGTGTCTGGACAAGCTGCATTTACATTCTTTTCCACAGATCTCACAGATTCAAACTTCCTTTCTTTCACTATTTCCTGTCACCTTCTGTAAGCTCTGGGGATTTTTCTTGGCTTCTAGAAAGTCTTCTTTACTCCCTCCTTCCCCTCCCCACTTTTTGTTACATAGCCCTGTGTCTAAAGAGTGCTGGTTCTCAGCACAGTGATAGATTGCGTGTGAAGAGTAGGTAGAAGTAGGTAATGAATAACAACTTCAGGGAAGTGTCCAGTAAGTGTCTTACAATCTCAGAAAACTTCAGCTGTATGAAGTAGGGCCAGTCTTTCCTCTTTGGACCACTTTCTTAATTGCTGTCTTTCTTTGAACACCCTGTAATATCTCTTCTACATACTTAATCTGTATAGAGTATTGGGTTTCTCCATAACTCCTCTCTCCATCTCTGAAATAGACTCAAGGCTTCACGAGAATCTGACAGTGCAGTTAGGGAAGCATGATAGAAATTAGTAAACACTTTAGGCTTAATCAGAAAAAAGAAATGTCTGACACATCTGGGATTTCTTCAAGCTGTCCTCTGCTTTATATAGCAAAGGGCACAATGAATCACTCTATAACAAGGGGTCCTGAGAGATACCAAATTCAATTAAAATTGATTTAATATCTGGGGAGCTCTCCAGATTATACTCCAAACTACTAATATAGTAATATTAGTTTCAGCCATAAATCATCTCATTGGATCTCCTGTCTCTTTTCCTAGATGTAGATCATGGGCAGTAGTGCACTGTCTCTTGAACCAACAGAGTATAAATGTCGCTGCTCATAATTTCCCGTGTGTAAGGAGAGAATGATGAAGAAGTAGGCTCTAATGGCTCTGCTGGGGCATAATGGTGTGGGCAAGAGGTGGACTGGCCTGCAGTGGGGCTGGCCTTTCCTCATTTAATGTCCTCTTTCCCTTCTAGAACTCATTGGAGGATCATTTGCATGTTATATTTCATCTACATTTATGTCCACCAACTTCTTCATCCTTCTGTTAAGTTGTTAAGTTATGTCTTCTGAATAAATGTTATCTACCCTCTGATATTAAAAAGGAAAAAAAGGTGAATTGTGACACTATTTAGCATATGATTGATGGTAAAGATAGATAGAGAACAGGGCAATATATATAACTTCGGAGGGAGTTCTGGATAGTATATTTAAGAAAAGTGGGCAGTTAATTAATTTCCATCTATTGTGTATATTCTTTTACATTTAGGAATAGAAGGGCAGTCTGTGGAAGTTTCCAATATTGTGGACATCCGAAAAGAACATAACCGTGAGATTGCAATGAGAATTTCTTCTGACATAAACAGCCAAAACAGATTTTATACGGACCTAAATGGATACCAGGTAATTTTTCTTTAAAATGTCTAAGTAATGATTATGTTAGTGCGTAACTTTTACATATGGTAATGGGTCAATTAATTTTGGAACCTTTGAAAAATATGCTTAAGGTTGCAAATTATTTCTAACATTGAACTGAATTTTAACAGCTACTTATAGGTTCTGTATTAACCAGATTTCTAAAATTATGAATATCTGACAGTATTTATAGATCATCTATTTGTAAGATTTGATTTTTTCAAAGGAAGATTTGGTGACTATTGTGCATGTTAACTACATTGATATCAAAATGTATATGAATTTATCAAATAGTAAGGAAACATAGTTAGGGATTGATGGATTATATCTTTCTTTCCTCATAGGGAATTGACCTATGCATATTTAGTTTATTCTATATATATTTTTAATTGTATAATCTAATAATGGGCTCTTTTAATTTTAGGAAACTTTTTTCCTTTTTTTTATTGGGGTGCATGTGTGTGTACCTTTATACACATAGATAGTGTATAAAGGTACAATACAAACATATTTACTTAGGAACGTGAGTAGGTATGTATTTAATCAACATTTTTTGAAGTAATGAGAAAATTGATTTATATAAAGTTTTCAGATTGTCAGGTCTCTAATTTAATAGAGCTATTTTGATTGTTGTCTAAATCTCTGTATTCAGAGTGTATATGTGTGACAATATGTCTTTAAAATAATACTTTTAAAAAGCATCTTTTTGACACACTAGCATTTTGGAAATTTCTGGCTATCAATAGAAATAATTTCACAACAAATGCTTTTACTTTGTCTAATTTTCAACTGGGATGAGTAGACAGGATTGTGATAATATTCTCTTCTACAATTTCCTGCAGAAGTTAAATTTAAACCTTGTCCAAAGCCTAAAAATTGCAACATACATTTTGAATTAACATGTTAATCTTACTACAGCTGTTTGGTTTTCAAATGAAGCTCATGCTTTATGGTGATTCATTTCTTTGTATACAAAAGGCTTTTCTTAAAATCTACTGGAAGCAATTATTTATATGTATGGGTGTATACATGAATAAAAAACTTAGTTAAAATGAACAAAAATGTGAATTTTCTTTTTAAGGATTTAACATTTGAATAAATAGGAAAATATTATTTTTAACTCTATAACCTAGGTATTTCTGCTTTTAAATTGGCTCTTTTATTAGCTTTGGAAAGAGTGGTACTTGGGCAATACTAGAACTCTAGACCTACAGGTAGGGTGTAAGGGTAACAGCTGCACAGTTGTGAATTTTAAATGTCTTTTTCATGAGTATATGAGTTCACTGGAATGGAAGATCAGGATTGTAAAGGAGAAATGGAGAATTCTTTTAGGCTAGCTGTGTGTGTGTGTGTGTGTGTGTGTGTGTGTGTAAAATGATTTTTTTTTAATTTTTTTATTTTAATTGGTGTTCAAGTACAGTTTTCTGCCTTTTACCCCCATTCCAGCCTACCCCCTAAGCTAGCTTTTTTAAAGCATTTTTTAACATTTTATAGTTGTTTCTTCACCAGTTTAGTAATTTCTGGGGACTGTGATAAATATTACCATAAACTGGGTGGCTCCAGACAACAAAAATGTGTTCCCTCACAGTTCTGGACACCAGAACTCCAACATCCAGGTGTCACCAGGGCCGCACTCCCTCCAGATGCTGTAGGGAAATAGCCTTCGTTGCCCCTTCTGGCTTCTGGTGGCTTCAGGTCCTTGGTTTGTAGACACATCACTTCAGTGTGTGCCTCTACTGCCACATGCTGTCTTCTTGTGTCTCCGTATGTGTCCTTCTGTGTCCTAATTTTCCTCCTCTTATAAGGACAGCAATCATTGGATTAGAGCCCAACCTAATCCAGTATTAGCTTGATTACATCAGCAGGGACTCTATTTCAAAATAAAATCACATTCATAGGTTCTGAGTGAACATGAATATGCGGGGACACTATTCAGTACAGCCAGTAAGTTGAAAGACATACTGCAGAGTTGGAGGACTGAGAATCTTGTCTGTAAAATTCCCAGCACTGTGCCTGGCATCGGTGGGTACTCAACATCGAAACCAAGCAAGAAGAATAAGCATTGAATAGTTTTTAAATATAAATATGCATTTGATTATTATAATGTAATATGTTAGAGGATTTAATGGGGAGATCTAGGGCATTAAAACTGATTTTAGAAGAAGAATTATAAGATATATTTCTTCAAAGAGGATAAGGAGCTATTATGCTTAGCATTCATTACAAAAGCAGTATGTTAAATTTAGATGAGAAACGAATACTTAATGCCTTTATAATTTGTATGTAAATATTGGAGAAGTAGGAGACTTTTGTTAAGGATATTTATTCTGAATTTAAATAGGAATACTTATTTTAAAAATCTGGACAAGTTCTAAATCTCCCTGTTTAAAATTGTTTTCTCAGATCCTTGTGATTTTTTTCCATATTGTTTTCAAGAATATTTTACGTTTTAAATTAGTTCTAACCTTAAACAATAAAGGAAGCTATTCCTTTTTCTCTTTGGAAGGAACAGTCATCTATAGTCAATACTAATTTTTGAAGTACATATGTAAATATCACTCAACTGTTTTTAAAAAAGAGAATTGTACGGCCTTTCAGATTCAACCTAGAATGACAATGAGCAAATTGCCTCTTCAAGCAAATGTGTACCCGATGACCACAATGGCTTATATCCAGGATGCCGAGCATCGCTTGACTCTGCTGTCTGCTCAGTCTTTAGGTGTATCCAGTTTGAAAAGTGGTATGTATTGTTTAGACTTTTTTCCTCCCATAAGTTCCTGTTCCCAGTGCATAGTTTTTCTGCTGGTCACCTGTATCAGTTATCATCTCCAGTAACCAGCTTTCTTCTGAGAACCAGACTATAAGTTACTTTTGGTTTTTGTGAGAACAGCATTAAGATTAAAGAAATCTTAGGTAAAGATTTCTTAGGTGAAGAATAGGAACCTAAAATTCTGTGAAACCAATTGTTTTTCAAGATAATTTACTTCTCCTGATGGCCCATTGTTTGCAGAATGGGCTATTGTTGTGATTAAATGGATGCAGAACCTCAGATACGTTTCTAGAGGTGAAAGGTTACAGTTCAAATGAAGGTCCTTCTCTGAATCACATTCTCCTGTGCTACCACCTGAAAGAACAAATGTAGATGAAAGAGACAGGGAAAAAGAGGTGACAGACATGACTGTAAGGATTCCAAAACAAAGAATGCAATGGAGAAAGGAAATAGTAGATACTGATTGATTTTTTTTAAGTTTCAATTGGGAAGCTTTTGTCTTTTATGATACATATTTTTAATTATCATTTATGGGCCGTCAGTAGCTCTTCTGTACATGCAAAGAGTTGCTGAGATGAGTGTCTTGAGGAACCAGGCAAACAAGCGGGTGCAGATGCCTGGTACATCCTTTGACACAACCCACTTTTTGTATTAGGCACTTGCATACATTTTGTACTTCCGCACACACACAAAACATACTACTTATTTTTCTTTGTGGCCTCTATTAGACAAAATTATGAACTTATGCCATAAAGACATGAGTGCAGTTGTAAAACTAATAATATCCTCATGTGAGGGATTCCGTCAGGGCAATGGGATTTGAGTGAATTGGAGAGCATGTTCCCCGTGTCCAGTGGGGCGGCCCCTGCTCAGGCCCAGAGTGCGGTCTCCCTGGGCAGGGGCTCAGTGTTGCCAAATGTTTCAGTTTTTGAAGAGTCCAGAAATCTGGAATTTTATGTGAAGTTGCCTAATCTGTAAATGTTGACTTAATTTTTTCAGTATCAGAACATAAAACATCTTTGTGCCAGATGTGACTCTTGACCTACTCATTTTCAAACCCTGCCTTAAATTCTCAAAGGTAGGCTCTAAACAGGGGCTGAGTCATGAGGACTCAAGCAGTCATGGACCACGAAGTGTTATCTCCCTTCCCAGATAAATGTAAGCTGAAAAATAAAGCTTCCTGCCCCTGCTGTGGACACCCAAACACCCTCGAGTTTGAATAGCTACAAACATAAAAAATAATTTGAGTACAGTCCAGGAAATGATTATTGTTACTTATTATATGAACTAACATTTGGAGGCAGGGGAAAGAGTAATTGCCAAGAGATTGATGTACTAATTTGGGTGTGAAGTGATCAAACTCTATTGTTCTCACAGGCATGGAGACAATTAGTCCCAGTGCCTGAGGGGCAAGTTCTAGACGGTTGTGTTATAAAATACAGAGGTAGTAACAATGAAAATTCTAACTAACACTGGTCATTTTAAATACTGGATACCCAAACTAAGAAGAAAGAAAGTGAAGAGTTGTTTTGACTATGTAAGAGTAATAGTTACTGCAATCTTTTATGTATTGTTCTTTTATGCTGAATGATCATTTAATAACAAATTTGAATTTGCTGAATAGATGGATGAATATACATATATTTTTAAAGTATATAACTTTAGGGGGGGTTAGTATAACCTCAAATATATAAATATAGCTAGATTTCTTTTTTTGTTTCATTCTTTAGTTTGTAACCTCATAACCTAATCATTAGCTTACAGTTTAAATTAGAGGAGATGTGGCATTATTGCACGGCAAACGAAGGAACCACCTGTGACCCCTTTCTGAGCAGAGTAGACAGGACTATGGTGATGCCGTCACATAGTGTTAGGGAGGGAAGAGGGTTCGTGGTAGGAGTTACCAAACCCTTGGGCGTCTGCAGAGAATCACTGTGTAGTAAGTAACCTAAGCCATATTTCAAGTCCCATGTCGGTCCTGCCCATCTATATTTGTTTTATTATTTCATGTGAGATGTTAATTTCGTGATGAACCTCATAAATATTTTTATCTTCCAAATGCTGACACCAAAAATTTTGGAGGCTTTAATTTACTCTTTAGATTAATTTTTTTTAAATTTTAGATTAATTCTTTTTTTAAAGTTTTAATTTTGATCTGTCCTGTTTTAAATTTCTTAATCAGTTTTTAACTGGACAGTAATTGTAGAAAACCAGAAATATAAATCATGTGGTATGAATATATACTGGTTACTTTAAGCCATTATTGAGAAAAAGCCCATGGTACTGTGCGTTATATAGGTCTGTCTTCTTGACTAGAGGAGAAACTTAAATCAAGGCCATGCTTGTACTTACATGATCCTCAATGTCTGTATTTAATAACGCTGGCCAGTTTTTGTGTTCTTTCCATAGGTCAGATTGAAGTTATCATGGACCGAAGACTTATGCAAGATGATAATCGAGGTCTTGAGCAAGGTGTCCTCGATAACAAGATTACAGCTAATTTGTTTCGAATACTACTAGAAAAAAGAACTGTCGTGAATATGGTAGGAAAAAAACAACTTGTCACCCACAATTTGAAATTAATAACTTTCCACTTTTTTACTTTTTACAATTTTTAGTATTAAGATAGGTTTATAACAGATTTATTTTATATTCACAAGAAAGAGAACTTCCGTTTTATATATACACATACACATATATACTTATACATATATGTATATTCATATACATATTTGTATATGTTTGTATATATAAATATATATGTTTATATATATGGTAAGATTTGCATGTAGGTCATTTTAATTTTTTTTCTTATTATATAAATAAAAAAATAAGGTCAAGGAATCACTGTGGGTGAAATTTCCTAGTTACTTTTGAAAGAGTTGAGTTAAAGTATAGAGCTTAGTAACATATTTAGGAGAGTAAGTTTGATTAGTAAAATTGATTTGAAACCCTAGTGTCTTTATTCTCACCTTAGATTCATCTATTGAAAGTGGTTTTACTTGTCTTCTTGTTTGGTTTTCTTTCTTCAAAGCAAAGATCCAGCATTCCCTGTTAAGGTCCGGCCAAAGCTCTGTTGGACATGAACCAGTCTGACAGTGTGCCGCTTCAGGTGCCAGTAAAGCCCCTCAGACTCCTTTGTAAATTCCTGATTACCATCTCAGGTGGCCCTAGACATGGCTCTTTTTCTCTTCTTTCTCCCTCTCTCCACTCACCATTTCAAATCTTGCCTACTGTTTCAGCCAGTGACCTCGCTGTCTGCTTCATAGAGAGAACAGCCATTCGACATTGCTCACAGTCCTCGATACCAAGCATCAACTCCCTCCCTTTGTCTCTTCCCTCAGGTTGCAGTAGAGATGTTCACCTTCCTTTCATCTAGGCCAGTCCCTCCACTTGTCCTTGGAACTTGGCCTAATCTCTCCCTTCAGGATCCTATTGCTAGGTATTCTTCTGTATTCTTCCCTGCCCCTCATAGGAAATCCTTTCTGTTCACTTTTAAACACTTTATTTTCTCCCATTAAAACTTAAAACAGTCCTCACTCAGACTCTCATTTCCAGTTTCCCTACACTACTGTCCTGTCCCCCTTACCCTATGAGCCAGGGTTTATGAGATGAGTTTATTTCATCACTTCCTCTCACACTGAATTTGTTTCAATCTGGCATCGGCCTCCATCGTACACTTTTGCCAATGTAGATGCAGCAGATGTTTTCAATTGTTCACTTATTTCACCTTTTAGCAGCACTGGACACTGACCATTGTCACTTCCTAAAACACTGTCTAGCCAGGGCTTCCACACTCAGTAGGTTTTCTTTCTTCCTCTTGGGCAGTTTTTTCTCTATATCTCTTATAGTTAACTAGCCATTAAATAATCAGAGCTCTGAAGGCTTAGCCCCAGGCCTCTCCCTTTCTCTTTTTATATGTTCTCCCTCCGCAATCCCTCCTTCTCCCCTGGCTTCAGTGACCACCTCTATGCATATGGAACCCATAAGTGCATGTCCCATCTACCTAGTTACTTCCTGATATTTCTTTCTACATTTCGAATGGCACCTCAAATTCAACATATCAAAAGTCACTCTCATGATCTCCCTACCCGCCAAAGCCTACTCTTTTCTGCGTTCCCTCTCTTGGGGATGAGCACTGCCTTCCCCTCCAGGGCCAGCCACCTAGGAGTCATGTCTCATGGACCCTTCTCCCTCACCAGCCCTTTTCTCAAAGCAGTGCTCACTAGCGTGTGGCTGTCTCATTGCCTCAGTATTTCAAATGTATTAACTAGTTTACCTCGAACATCCTAATCTCAACTAACATCTTGTGTTTCCTGGACCTAGCCTTTACATCCACTGTGCTCTCCTCTTCCTGCCATATGTTTTCCTTAATCCAGAAAGCCGAGTATTTTTGTTTTTTCAAAGCCAAATCTGACCTCATTGCCTACCCCCCAACACCCTCCATACTTAGCTCATCTGAGATCTTCTCATTGCTATCAGTATAAAAGCCAAAACCCTAGCATGACCTACCGGGCCCCTCATGGTGTGGACCCTGCCTGTCTCCTCTCCTCACTGAGCATGACTCCCACTATTTCTGCTCTGGGCCCAGTGGTTTCCTTTCTGTCCTAAGTACTTTCCATCCTTCCTGCCCCCACAGCACCTTTGTACATGTTTTTCATCCTCTTTGCCCAGGGAGCTCGGTTCTAGTTCAGATCAGAACTTAACTTCATCAGCTACTGCTGCTCGAGCAGGTCAGATCCCCTTCTGTGCTCCCTCATCCATGCATGTCTCCTTCATGTGTGTATGCGGTTATTGGATCATTGCCTCTCTCTTCCTCTGGACAATAAACTCCCTGAAAGTACAGTGTATATCTCTCTCTGCTTCTAGGTTGTTCCTGGCAGAGGGGCCACCCAATATAACGGCTTGGCTAAAAAGTCCGTATGGTTTTGTGGGTTTTGTTTTTTTTTTTTCATAAAATAAAAGACATTTTTTTTATTTTCACCAAGAACTTTATTGATTTGAATATTTTGAGTATGTTGGTTATCTCCCACATGGTATACCATTGATTGTTCTCAGTTAATATCTTGATTTGACCACTATCAACTTCAACTGGTCTACCCGACTGTGGAGACTCGTCCAGCAAGAAATCTCAAGTATGAAACTTCGCAAACCACTTCACTTTTGACACATTCAGTCAGTCACAGCACCTTCTCCATACACTGCACAAATCTTTTTTTGCGTTTCAGTTGCATTTTTATCTTTCTTGAAATAGTAAAGCATAATATGCCAAAAATGTGTATCTGCTTCCTTCTTCGATTTAAAATAACTACACAAAAAATCACCATTTTTGATAAGTTTTTTTAAAATGCATGGCGCTATGACAGCTGCCACAATACAATCTAACAAAATTGTTTTGAATAAAGTTCAAGAGTACTAAGTGCTACTAGATCATCTTATGGAAAAAGCCTCCAAATCCTGTTGACCAATCCAGTATGTTGTATGAATGAATACCCAAATGCGTAGATGAATGAGCTGTGGGAGCACACTGTGCCGCCACAGTTAGCGTAGTCACTGCTTACTGCCTTGTCGTCGGCACGTTCAAGTCCCCATATTAGACTCCAGGGACCTGTCTATTTCACTTTGCTGTGCCTCACAGGGCCTCTTTGCCTGAGGTAAGCATCCTGTAAGTAAAATACTAGTTGATTGAATGAAATGATAACAGCTAGTTAAAGCCAGGAGTTCTTCCAATATCTAGAATTTTTCAGGAAAAAGATTGTAATATCAATTTTAGATGTCAAGATTTATACCAGTTCTTGGGACTGGTAGTTTAAATCAATTACTGACAAGATAGCTTACTTCTTAGGCTAAAACTGCATAGGAAATCTGTTGGAGTGCTGGCAGCTACTGTCTCTTTCTCCTGAAAATGTTTCTGGCTTTTATGATTTTTCTTTTTATATAGACACTGATTTGCAGAACTTGCTTAACTATGGCAATAAGACTTTTCATGTCAGATCTATAAAGCTTTCACTTAGAAGTTAAATAATTTGTTTATTCCCTTTCAAAACTCCTTAGAGACTAATTGATTTAAATTTGATCCAGTGTTTTTATAATCCTGTGTTCGTTAAATTTTTCTTTTGCTCAGCTATAGATTCTTGGACTTAAATCAATAATTTCTTTTAAATAAAAAATGAACTAGAAAAGAGAAAATACATTTTAATTTTTAGTGAAATTGATTAAAGAGACACTTTATAAAGAAACATTACATACAATATTAAATTTTCCAGAAGGTGTTTTTGTTTTCAAGTCAGGCTTTAAAGTATACAACATTGATGGTAGAAACAGAGGCAGGGAGACACTGGACAGGAAGGCATCTTAGCAGGAAGCCTTGAGCCTGTCACAGCCCCACTGGAATAACCCTGGAGGACTAAACAGAAGTGAGTCCTGTTGTCCAGTGTTCCCCTGGGGAGGCAGGCAGAATAAGGACTAGAATGATGTGCAGATGCCCAGCAGAGGGCTGTGGCTGCGTGAGGTTGCCCATCACCCATGGTCGTGACACAGAAATAAAAAATAGGAATTGCCTCTTTGGCATTGACCCTTTATGATTTGTTTCCTTGCCACTTATGCCCACCATCTTCCTGCTGGCGACTGCCATGGTAAAGTGGATGCTGAGCTGGACTTAGAAGTACTGGAAGCGTTCACGTGTCACAGTGGTATCATTTCACCTCTGGTTATCAGTACTTTACATATAAAGAAAGGAAGTTAGGAGAGGTCAGATGGAAAACTCATATGCTTACAGGGCTCAGGAGATTGATGGCATGAGGGCGGTTGGTCAGGTTTAAGGGCAAAAACGTAAGTTAGGTGACCAGAGGGTGGTGGTGAACATAACCCGAAGCCCATCGAGAAGCCACAACTCAGCCCCAGCTGACTCTTCCCAAAAGGGCATGTAAAGGCCCAATGTGACTTGAATTTCCACTGTTTGGGGTAAAAATTTTTAAAAAGCACAATAGTTTGGGGGAGTTTTTATTATTGTCACTGATGATTTTAATGTGAAATCTCCTGGACTTTTTTTTTCCTATTATTGAGAGTTGACTGGAAAACAAACAACTTTTTAATACCATCCAGACCTACCAAAATATTTCCATAGGCAAATTAGGCCCACAACATACCACACTTTTCGGCTCTGTCCTACATGATATTTATCTCTAAATCTTTCGATTCAATGTATTTTCATTCCTTCTCCTTTGTCCCTCTTTTTACTCTATCCTCCCCCCAAAACACACAATATTTTTCTCTCATTTATTTATATTGCATTTGCTTGTTAAGTTAATAGATGACATTCAACAAACGTTATCAAGTTCTCACCATGTATCTGGTCATACTGAATAAAAAAGTGACCAAACAATGATCCCTCACTATCTTATATAATTCAGCAGGTTTCACTGTGGGTGAAATGGAAACCTTTGTTGTTTAGGGATTGGATAACCCAGGTGGGCCTAATGAAGGGCACCAAGGAGCCTGGCCAGAAGATGGACATATGTAATATGAGCTGGAACCCAATGGAGAAGATCTCAACCTGGTGTGGTTTGGGTCAGAATATGCTTAAAACTGTTTTAATTTTACACATGCTGCAAGGAGAAAGCTAGATTTGCACAGTCTGAAGCCTTCTAACCAAGAAACCAAATCACGTTTATAGTAGTGTATTAGTTATAGCATACAAGGCTGGAGAGTTCATTTATGGCTCAGACACTTAAACATGTTATATAAATTTTGGGTTTATCATAAGGGTTACAGTTAAAAAATTACCTGTCCAGGAAGTTAATCAAAATAGTGGTAATTTCAACAGTTAAATATCTTGTTGGGCCCCTGTTGCTATAAATATGTTAAGAATGTGTGTGAGTGGTGGAACCTGGGTAGCTTCCAGCCGTGCTTTGTTCATGGTGCCCTTAGGCACTGAACCACCACTCCCCTATTAATACAAACTTCTTTTCCTTATCTTGCCTAGGACTATTAATAGATAAGTTCTTGAAATCTCATAATACTTACGACATTGCTTCCTTTGACAAGACTTTTCCTGGTCATGTTTTTCAGTCTGAATCCTGTTTTTTTAAATCCAAAACTAGTTAAAAGGGGAAGGCTTATACTTTTGATTTCAAAGGGCATTCTGTTTCTTCTGGAAAGTTGGAAGGCTGTCTGCAGTGGCAGTTCTCAGCACAGGTCCCCAGGGCAGTGTGGGGCTGACTACAAGAGCTTCACCTGGCGGGGAGTGGCATTTAAGTGGCACCTTTCTGGGGCCTCACCCCGTCTAGGAAATCTGTGCTTTTTAAAAGTTCCCCAAACCATTCTGAAGTGTGATCAGTTTGGAGGAAGCACTGAGGGTTAGATGAACTGATCTGGGTTCGGAGGAAAGGTAAATATGCACAGTACAGCTTCTAACACACAGATAATCCATCAGGAAGTGTCCCACCTTCTCACTCACGTGTCCTGGGATTCCTCTGAGAGCAGAGAACAAGTCGGAGAGCTTTTTCTGAATGGTTCTTTACCTAGAACGCACTTAAATGCCTGCTGATCTATTAAGGCAGGTGTTTTTCTTTTTGTTAGAATCTTTTATCTCTATTTCTCAAAGGTGATTTGTCAGCAATTCTGACCTAGATTATAAAGTTCTTTGATCTTGGAGTGCATTTAAAGTGTCTTGTTGAAAATATTCCCTCTCTATTCATGTTATTCTACAAGCTGCATTAAATTTCAATATTGTTGGAGAATATTATTTTATGTGTTTTATTTAATCTTTCCTTAAAAATGTGGAATGGATACATTTTTTGACAAGTCTTTCAGACCTCATATTTTTTGTCAGTATCTTAATATTTCAGTGTCCCTCTGCTGCCTTAAAATTTTTTTTTCTTTCTCCCTGGTCTAAATTGTAATGACATATACAGTTTGCTACTGGCAAGATGCTTGTCACTCTTCACTAACACCCTCTGTTCAATGCTAATCTGACATTCCGAATTTTAAGCTCTGTATCTTCTGTAAGTCCTGTCTTTTCACACAGATAAGTAGCCAAGCCTTTCATTTGGAAAAAAAAGTGTACAGCATCAGAAGATAACAGTGAAACACTCACTTAAAAAAATTAAGATACAAATTAAATTTACCACAAGTATCACTGATGAAAAAAAGACTTTTCTACATAAATTATTTTCTCAGTGTTTTTCTGTGTCTACTTTTACACATTAGGTATTATCAGTTAAGGTTCTGCTTAGTCATTGATTTAATTAATTTTATTTGTAATCTACCCTGGTATGTCCCCAGCCCTGGTAGACTTATTTAAAATTAGAACATGCTGAAATGCTTGCCTCCAAGCATACACCATAGCAAAGACTGAAGCATTTTAAAATTATACTGGATAATTGTGTACCATATAAATGTGTGATAACTATTGTATAACATATATAAAAATTCCCATTTGGGGAATAAAGTAGAGGGAAGCAATTGACAATGATTTACTCAGTTTAAAAAAACAGATGATCCAGATATGCCACCTGTGTTATTTAAAAGCCTTATTTATTTTGAGAGTTTAAAAAAACCCTGTCATCGGGTAACATTTATGAAACATAGTTTGGGATTAACCTTTATGGTCTAGTTAAGTGTATTAATGAAACCAGGAGAATGTGATGAGAAAAACTTGAGGGAAAGAGGTAACATCTTATGATGTGCAAGATACATGAATGTCTCCATCCATCTACTTGACGAGTTTTGTGGTAGGTTGAGAGGTTTATGTTTATGGGAAACATTGTGAGGATTTTTAGTATTAAAGCAATGGAAAAGGGATATTACTAACAAATTAAGTGGACACTATTCGTTTTCTTGTATTGCTTGGTAATCTGTAATCTGCTATGTATTTTCTGCAACTTATTAATAAAATATAAGAAAGTCAAAGTATTTGTATATTTTTATATTTCTTTCTATATAAATCCTATCAGGTAATTAAGTTAATACCATGAGAACTGCGAATATGTAACTCTTACAAATTTTTGCTTTTTCTTGATAGGAAGAAGAAAAGAAGCCGGTCAGTTATCCTTCTCTCCTCAGCCACATAACTTCTTCTTTCCTGAATCACCCTGTCTTTACAATGACAGAGAAGATCCCCGTGCCCACCCTTCAGCTGCTGGGTGAATTCTCCCCGTTACTGTCATCTTTCCCTTGTGACATTCATCTGCTTAATCTGAGGACAATACAATCAAAGGTATTTCCCAAAATCTATAAAAAATTACTTTTTGTAATACACCTGGTATAAGGGGATGTGAAGTAGAAAAGATACTGTAAGTTTTACTATGCATCAAGGACTGATTAAGGGGACTTCACTTTTTGGCAAAATTATTTGTTGTTCTGTAGTTTAAAGCATACCCCAGTACTAATGTATTTCATTCTCAGAAAAGCTCTGTGTTGTGAGTGGGTCAGGGATAACATCTTTGTTGTTTGTATGGCTAAGGCAGCTAAAGCTTTCCTGAGGTCACATAATTTGTAGGTGGGAGAACCAGGCCTTCGGATCGTCTGTGCTGGCATTTTCCCTCCATTTATTCTTATTAGCCAATGTTTCTTGAGAACTAGGGAAGTAGAAAGCATAACATTTAATTCTGTAGCAGAGACTTTGTACATTTGTATCTTTCTCCCCAAAATTACTGCAACCTACACCTTTGCATGAAGAAACAACTATTGGAAGAAATATAAAAATTTACTAAAAAGAACAAGGGTAGCTTTTATTAGGTATGGAATTTTAATTCAGTTAGACTGCTTTAGTTCAGAAGCTGGATGGGGCAAAAAGGTTTTACAGTTGTGAGTACGTGAAACAGGGTTTATTCTTGTATTATTTAATAATTATTTTATTATTTTCCATACAAACAATTGTAAGCCTACTTTTTCCCCACCCTGTATATGCCTACTTTTAAAGTCAGTAATTGCATTTGAAAAGAATAAAGATTAGACATTTAATATCGTTTTTATGTTTTGTAGAGCTGTTTTGATATTGTAAATTGACATACTCTTAGTGGAAATAGTAAGTGGTTGTGGATTCTGTGGGAAATGTCTTATAATAAATGTCCTTAATAAAAAGAGAATGTTCATATTTGAAGAGAAAATAAGAGATGAAAAATGTTCAGTTTAAGAACAAACCACCTCAACCCTGGCTGGGTAGCTCAGTTGCTTAGAGCATTGTCCAGATACGCCAAGGTTGTGCATTCAGTCCCCGGCCAGGGCACCTACACAAATCAACCAATGAATGCATAAATAAATGGAACAACAAATCAGTGTTTCTCTCTGTGTCCCTTTCTTTTCCTTCCTTTCTCTTTCTAAAATCAATAAATTTAAAAAAAAAAGAATAATCACTAAAACAAACCAAATAAAGTATAAGAATTAACTCCTACAAATTTGGACAACTAGAGCTTTTAAAATTATATGTTCAAGATAAAGAACTTATGCATTACTATGTAGGAAAATATATATGGCTTGTAATAATGAATATAAGTGAATGCTAGAGGCCTGTGTGCATATCTCTATGTATCACAAAGCTTTTTGATCCTGAGAGTGAACTTGTAGGCTCTATCTCATACCTGCTAGGAGCCAGTGACTGCTAAAGGTACTGGGGATGTAGTCATGAACAAAATAGACAAAAGCCACTGCTTTCCAGACTTTAGATTCTAGTGGAAGAAGAAAAAGTAATTAAAGAAGGAAAATAAACACTTAAGATGTTAGATGGTGGTAAGTGTTCTGGAGGAAAAAAGGGAAGGAATGGGGATTCTAGAAAGTGATACAAGTTTGAAAGGAGGGGTTGGAGGGGGCCTCACAGAAATGGTGATAATGAGAAAAAATTACATGGAAGAGGTCAGGGAATAAGAGACTCAACGCAGATTTCTGGGGGTAGAGTGGTCCAATAAGAGCTAAGAGCAAGTATGAAGGCCTGAAAGTCAAAGATGCGTTAAGGATGGAAGCTACATGTACACTGAGCTTTTCTTTGATTCCTTCGTGGGCCTACTTTTTGAGTTATGGAAAAACCACACCAGAGATGGATAGCCTCCCTGAGGTAACCTGCTGTTAATTCAGGGGGTAAATGGAGAGAAAGGATAGAGCGGAGGGCCTCACGTTGCCACCTCTGAGCAGAGGTGGTAGAGGACGTTAGCAGCCTAAAGGATCTGAAGGCTTCTGGGGCACATAATGGCTACTTTTTCTTACTACTAGATGATTCCTTCCCGAAATTATTTGAAAGTGATTGTTTTTGGGGGGCAGCTTCAGCTAACTAGAGGAAGTGAATTACCCTCTACAATCCAAGGCTGGTACTTATTTTCCAGATCACCTCTTTTTAGTGATTATCTGCTTCCAGGCTTCCTGCTGTTAGCTACCTTCCTGTCATACAAATCTGATCACTTCCCAGATTAAAAGTCTCATTGCCTACCACACTGGTTCAACCCTTGAGGACTCAGGCCCTCTACAGTGTGGCCTCCACTCACTGGCCGCCTGGCTTCCCATTGCTCTTCTCACCTTTGGACAGGTGTGCCACCTCACTACCTGCAGGCTGAGTGACTGCTGCCTCAGGTGCCACTTATAAAATGGGGCTGGTATCAGATATGCCTGCTTCAGGTCTTTTGTGAGAAACACGGAAAATAATGCTGTGGAAGCCCTCTGAAATAGAAGTGTTTTGTAAACATGTTTTGTAATCCTGATGGTGCCTGCCGGATTTGCCAACTCAGATGCAAACTAGGGTTTTAGCAGAGGGAATAGAAAGCAATTTAACAATGTGATTATTTGACCAAAAGAAAAAAGACTAAAATGTTAATGCCCGATAATAACTACTATGCTGCTAGCACACGATCGGAGCTAAATATTTGGGGCTGTTTTGCATTATCATATTAATTGTTGCCAGTTTTTATATTAGACTTTGACTCTTAGCACATATTTCTAATGGTTGTTTTAGCTCTCTAATAATCCAAGAGGATTGATCAGAAACACTTCTTTAAAGAATTGTTCTCTGTCCCCTAACTTCTGTTAATAGGAAGATAATCATTAAGGGAAGCTGATGGTAGGTATTGATTTGAAGAATGCCTGGTATTTAAGTTATGTCAAGGGTAATTCCATGATTATACTAAAAAACGTAAATTACTGAATAAATTCAGAAGCCTGACCCATACATTTTGGATTGTGTTCTTGTTTTTATGTGCTATCAGCTCCAAATATATAATTATTTGTTCATTTGAAGACTGCAGTGATTTTTTCCCACTGAAATACAAATTCAGTTGACCCTTGAACAATGCAGGCTTTGGGGGTCATCCGCCCATGCAGTCGAAAATCCAAATATAATCCTGATTGACCCTCCACATACGCAGATTCCTAGCTTCCAGTTGATCCTTGAACAGTGTGGATGTGAGCTGTGCAAGTCAATAGGACTGAGTGAGCCCATTGAAAAACATCTGTGTGTAAGTCAACCCATGCAGTTCAGACCCACATTGTTCAAGTATGGGCTGGAATGTCAGCCTTCAGGTTGGGTTCCAAGCAAGACCAGAGGTCTGCATGGCTTATGTCTCAGTAAGCATTCTCTTTACCACTACTTCATACTATTTCCATGATGAATTCATCTGAGGACCACCTTGGACTGGTAAGACTTCATCTCTCTTCCAGCCTGACCTCCTTCATCAGCAGCATAGTGAGGAGGGTATACCTGCTTCCCCATACCCTTAGCCCCTGTTTAAAGGTTCTTCAGTTCTACACCTCAGCTGGTGTCCCTTGCTCCTCATGGAGAAAGGAGTTACGGGCTCCAGGAATAGTCAGAGAGGCATGGGGGCTGGAGTGTGCCAACCCACTGAGGTGGTTCGGGCCAGACAGTAGTCCTCAGAGCCACTGTGTGCAGATCACACTAAGGGGATTTTAAAAAAAGATTTTTATAAATGTCCTCATCTCTGAGATTCTGATTGTGTAGGTCTGGGGTGGACAGCCTAGGATTTAGTAATTTTTTTTAATCTCTCAGATTGGGAAACGAAGGGCTAGAAAGATTAAAGGATTAATGATTAAGTGAGTAAGATGAAAACTACCTGAGGTAAATGGTAGAATCAGGACCCATCCCCTGTTCTTCTGAATCTGAATGCTATATGTTGCCTCGGAAAATAGTACTGGACTTTCTGAGAGTTACTGAATCTTTTCCTCAAAGTACTTTTTCAGGAATTGTTCCATATTGGTAATGAGTTTATGCTTTTATATAAGCCTATCTTGATTTTCTAATTTATATATGTTTTTGAAAGAAAATAATTATATGTCATAGATTTGTAGTCAGGTAAAAAGGGAAGATCATCTCTTGAATCCTGCCTCACTGCATGCTGTGCACCCCAGCACGTTCCCACCACTGTCTGGGGACTTAACTGTCAGTCTTCTCGTCCTGGAGGCCTGACCTCCAACTGTCTTCTCTTTGTCACCTCCATTTTCTTGCCCTATCAGGGGCTTGAGATATTAAACTTTCTGGAAAAGTTTGAAAACTAGAACAGGAGCACCACTCAGGTGCACTGAACAGGAAAGCCTTGTCATTAGGAAAAGGTAATGATTGAGGGAGAAAGAAGTCTTGGTAGAGAAGATGGTGAAAGTCTCATGGGAGGAAGGATCATGGGTCAGGGTTTGATAGGCTGGCATTGTAGATGCTGACATTCTGGGGACAAGAAAGAGCTTGACTGAGCTGTTCAGCAGGCTTCACAGAGCCGGTCTGCCTTAGACCATGATACGTATGTCATTCAGCTAGTGTTTTCCAGATTGTTTCCACAGCTGTATGTTTGGCTGTATTTTTATTTATCATATATGTATATATGTACATCTATATGTACCTTTATATCTATGTCTATACCTATGTATGTTTAACTCTATTTCTCTGTGGAATTTCTTTTGATTTGTGCTGAACTGTGTCTTGCAAATAGTTAACCAGTCATTTCAACATCAGCACCAATTATTGAGTAAGATTTTTCTCTCCTGGTTTATTTATACCACCTGCTTCTTATAAAAGGCAGTTTAAAGTTTTTGCCTTATTTTGCCTTTCTTAAAAGAATTGATTGGTGCTTTATTGATCTCCCTAGCATCTGGGAAGGTGAAAATTGTGGGAAAAAATTCTCTTTGTTGTACATATCTAAGAACCACCATTCACTTTCTCCTTTCTGTCATGTTATCTTGTTGATCAAAGCAGGATAACTGTTATTGGCTATTTTAATGAGTGCCCTGGAAAATGAATTTCTGCTGGCTATGTCATGTCTCCGGACTTACAACACACTGTGCAATTTTCTAACCTTTACATCTGTCAGAATGCACTGAAATATGAGTGTTGTTAGGCATTTTCAAAGCATCTGAACGGTTTGGAGAGATTTTCTCACTGGATGTTTAGGCATGCCTTCATCTGTACACACCTTACACCATCTACGAGGAGGGTTGGGGTCACATTCCTCCTAGAGAACTGGTCAAATCTATAGACTCTCTCATCCTCAGAAAAAATGTGTACGTAGATGTTTACTGTAGTTACCAGGAGTTTACTGATTTGTGAACTGTACATTACTAATAAGCAAATCAAGTTTCTTTGGGTGTGAGACAGGAATAGCATAACTCTCACATTTTGATCTCTCACACACTTCAGTAAAGGAATTTTTTGCCTGTATTACCTCAGGAAAGACTGTGATGGACATGTGTAATTCTCAGCTTGGCCTTAAATTCTGTTTAAAATAGGACAAATGGATAGGTAGGTTGTGGATGATTAGAAATTACAATTTCTCAAGTTTATTTTCTGAATTGATATATGTCTTGATAAATCACAGTTTTAGCTCTGATGGGTCCATTGATTAAATCCTCCCTGTTAGCAGCCTCAAATCAGAGGGTGACCTCCTTTAGTTTATAGCCTTTTGTTGCATTATGTCCAAAGTGGTTCCCCCTTTTCCTCTCCTAGCTGGCATCTGTGAGCACCGATTCACAGCTAGAGCAAAGGCAGCAGAACGAAGCCGTCAGAAGCCCAGACTTTGGAGTCAGACTGCCTGGGTTTGAGAACATCCCCTCTACTTGCCGTCTGGGTGACATAGAGCAAGTCTCTTAGTTAATTCTCTGAGTCCCAGTTTTCTCATTCATAATGTGGCAGTGAAACTGGAACCCACCTCAGAGAACTTGGGAGGAGTAAATGAGTCGGTGTTTGAAAGCACGTAGAGCAGCGGCAGGCTCTGAGGAGGCACTGAGTGCCTCACAAGTGAAGGTTCTCGCTTGTGACAGTTCCATGAGCAGCTGTGGTCGTTACTAATAATGAAATAAAATTGTCAGCACATTTTTATAAGTTAGAGTAAGTTAAGTTTATTGCCAAAGTAAATCTTGATGCCATTTGACTTGTATTCCTTATATACTTTATTAATAATTCCTCAGATTTTTCAAAACGACATATCTAACACTGTCTCTGTGGCAAGCATTACGCGGAGTGCTGTACACGAGTGTTAGTTAGCTCTCACAACACTGTGAAGGTAGGCGGTGCAGTACTGCACCTCATCTTAGAGAGGAGGAAACTCACTGACCTGGAGGTGATAGGCAGCTGTTCGAGGTCACTCGGCCAGTAAATGGAGGTGCTGGGAGGCACAGACCTGCATCTCCGACTCCAGTTCCCCACCCCAACCTCATCCTGCCTCCTGCGTGGGGACGAGAGGAGGGTGATACTGTGGAAAAGGTTGGGGAACACACTGCCTTATTTCTGTTGTCTACTCGGTAATAATGGGACACCCGTGGAAGGATACACCCAGCACCCTTCATGGGAAAAGATCATGAAGGGCTAATGTAGAGTCATTAGAGGTAATTGCTATTTAAGTATGAGAGAGAATGCTTTGCGATTGGGATGTTCCTGTGCATTTAAATATAGTAATGTGAGCTTGTATACCCCCTCAACTACTTTAAATGTTGTTGAAGATGAAATGAGTTAATCTGAGAAAAGCACTCTGCACAGAGTCTGGCACACAGTGAAATGCTCAATAAGTGTTAGCTGCAATTACTGTTATTATCCCTGTGGTTGGCCCTTGATCCTCAGAGGGGCTGTTCAGAAGTCTAACCTAGTTCCTGGGATTTTCAGAGGTTAAGTGATATACACAGAGTCACGCAACTGGTTTGCGGTGGAACCAACCCTTGCCTCTGACCCAGCTTTCTCGAAGCCTGACGGCTTTGTTCTGCCAGCAGACCCCGTCCCCCACACTCCACCCGGTTCCTGGAGAAGTCTCAGCGGCCCCGCTTAGTCTAGGAGCTTCACATTGGTTTATCCCCTGAAAGGAGTTCTGTAATGGATGTTCCCCGTGCGGCTCTGGAACTCCCAAGCCTGCCTGCGGGGATTCAGCTGCAGCTGTGATCTGAACTGTTTTACAAAGACACTCTGTCTGTCGCTCACCTAGCCCTGTGCATGGTGCAGTTTCAAAATTTGTGAAATTTCTTTCCCACACCTCCCTTCTTTTCTGAGGTCCAGATACTATGTATACGTTAATGAATGTCAAATCGGATCTTTTAAATCTGTTTCCTCTCGTGGAGCATACAGTGTGACCACAGGGTGTTTTCAGCGGGTTAACCCACACTGACTCGCTGAAGGAGGGAGGCATGCTGGACTCCGTTTTACTGAGGTGAGGGGACTGATGCGTGGGAAAATCAAATGACTGTTCCAAGGTTTCACAGTGAGCGTGTGACAGAGTTGTCTTTGTTATTCTTCTGGAGCTCCTATGTTTGTTATAAATGATTGTTTTTCATATGTGCCATTTTCATGCAGTTTTGAGACTGAAATTTACAGAAATTTTATTAGAAATCTTCACCCTGTGGTTTAAACTTGCTCTGTGTATCATGGGGACCTGCAATGACTCAGAATTCCTTAAATGACTTTTTTCTCTCCCCTCAAACAAAATCTTAGCAGTATCATTGCAAAATACCAGTGTGAAATGTCAAAAAACAGGTTACTCCAGCCAGGAATCTGAGGTGAGGACAGCTTTAAATTGTTCAGGCACATTAAAATCAAATCTGTGGTGGGAACTCTGGCAGCTGGTTAGAAAAGATGTCTCTGTGGCACATTAAAAAATCTTATTCCCTAGGGAGGATGATCAAGAACTGGGGCGTATTCATACCTCTGACCACAGAAGAGAAAAAAGGGACCCTTTTCAACACAGTGTCAGTGCCAGGCAGCACACAGCCCTCCTTAAATAATTGCACGCTTCTTCACTTTTCCAAGGAGTTTCATTCATTTTGCTATTGTCATAAACATGTTCCCCCTTTAGGAAACAAACTTTTTAAAGATATTTGTAATTTAAAATATTCAAAGACTTGAACTACTCATGGTACTGACTTAAATGATGCAAGAAGTTTTACTGCAGGAAGGTGTATACAGGGATACCTCGCAGATATGCTGGTTCAGTTGCCGACCACTGCAGTAAAGGGAATGTCACAATAAAGCAAGTAGTCACATGTATATTTTTGCTTCCCAGTTCATATCCATAAACCTCCACACAGGGTAGCCACAAACCTCTAATTTGTTTAAAAAAAGAAAAAAATGTCTGTGAAGGGGCAGTAAAGCAAAGTGCAGTAAAATAAGGTATGCCGGCACCGAGCCCTGTAGCTCCCACGCCGTGTTTAGTGCTTTTCCTCATGCCTGCACAGGAAGACTAGCTTCTGTAATGTGAATTTAAATGGTGCATCAAGCTAATACATGTGGTTGGCCTAGCAAGTGAGGAGCATGACTAATTCAGATGCCTCTCACATAAAAATAATGAACCAACACATTAAAGATTAAAAATGTTAATGCAATTAGCAAAAATTAGTATTCAGTGAAGAAGCATGTTTCAGTTTTAAGGTGGAGGAGACATCGTCATTTAGTGACCAGATAAGGACTAAATTTAGGTGAACATTAAAAATCTTACCCCCTAGTGAGGATGATCCAGAACTTGATTCAAAAGAGAAATGTTTTATTTGAAGAAACTTGCTAAAATGGTATGTAATATGTGGACAGCAGGAAACCCAAGTATTCAAGAACTGTGGGGAAAGCAGGCATGAGATGACTTAATAAAGAACCTGGAACATAGTACACCTGACTCCTTGTGGGGGGCTAGGTAGACAGGCCCAGTGAACATGGAACCTGAGGGGAAATGCCATTTGCCCGGCTTCACAGCTAAATAAAATGGGCCTTTGTGGTTTGGGGATGCTGACATCAGTGACGTGTGCAGTGGTGACAGCATTTGCTTTAATGTCGCTGTGCGTGTTGGCACTCTGTTCATCTGCAGGTGGATGGCAAGTATTCCGATGAGGCCGCCTTGATCCTCCACAGGAAGGGATTTGACTGCCGCTTCTCCAGCAGAGGCACGGGGCTGCTTTGTTCCACCACCCAGGGAAAGGTGAGCCGAAAGTGTGTGTGTGTGTCAAGTTAGTGTGCTTTGAAATCCTTCCTGACAGTAAGATAATGTTTCATTGCCTCTTCATTGATTTGTTCCCCTCAGCTGCAAATTAGCTCAAGTCTCTGCATCTTAAGAAAGCACGTTCCTAACCTTCAGGCTCCTCTCCTTGTCAGCATCAAAATGCGTAGTCAGAACATGTGCGTATTTGGAAACAGTGCCCTCATGGATTCTCAGGCCTTCCATTTCCAGCCTACAAAACACCCTCTCCCACCCCACCCCTGTATTTTCTCTTTTCTCGGATGTACTCAAGTATGATCTAGTTCAGGATGGCAAACCCAAGTCCTGTGGTGGCCAAGACAAGTTTTATATTAGGTGAATGGGGGTGGCTGTAGAGAAGCGACAGGAGCGGTGAGACTGTGGCCAGTGGGGTAATTCAACCACTGCCCCAAGGCAGCTGTTCTTAGCTTCCCTCAGTTGTTTCCCCATGCAGACGTGCAGGTCTAGATTTTCTGTGAAGCCGCATTGGCACATGAGGCCATACGGTGCAGGCCAAACCTCTGACTGCTGCCTGATGACTGCCCGTTTTTTATTTCTCTTCAAGTTGGTCTTGCTGACAATTCCACCAAGCCTCTCCTTGGAAGAAAACAAACCTCCAGTTGCCCACTCCCCTCTTAGAGCAGGCTGTAACCCGGAGTAAGCAGTTGGGCCGGTTCTAGTGCCCAGGCGGGTCTGCCCCACCAGGCAGCGCAGCTGACCCAGCTCTTGCCCAGAACCTCCTGTGCACGCTGTGCACCCAATTCAGCAGATCGGGTTTCAGCCCCACAGATTAACAAGTACACAGGATCTGAAAAGAAGAGAAAATGCAGTAGGGGCCCTAAATTTACATAGATAAGCTTCTCCATTTCTTTTATGTCACCATTCATGGAGTTGGTGCTAGGAAAGCCCTAATATGTTTATTATTTTTTTAATTCATTATTTTTTAAAATTATGTTTATACCTCTGCCTATCTTATTGTTGATCTGAGTATGCTTGGTTGTGAGCAATTGTATTCAAACATTAAGGCTTTGACCCCTAAGGGGGCTATATAATCCAGAAGGACCTATTCATACAACCTCCCCACCCTGTAAATGAGACTGACAGACAGGAAGAGCCTTCCCAGGGGCAGCCTCTGCCCTGTCTCTCAGCTCTGCTGGAACAGGGAAGTGGTTGAAAACCACCTGTGTTTTGAGGGTAAATGTTGCCTGAGAGAGGATGGGGATATTTTTAAAGCTTCTTGGCCCATAGATGTCCTTAGTTTGTGTTGGCAAAGTGGCCCTGCGCATGGTGTGTTCTCCAGCAGCTCCGAAAAGGCAGTCAGGAGAGTCGCCCACTCCTCCTTCCATTCTCCTTGTCTCCCCCAGGCGTGGTCTGTGTGTTCGAGCCTTCAGAGGCGTACTTAATCTCCCGCCCCTCCTCATTAGTTTACTTCAAAGGGACTTCAGACATACTCTGTGTACTCTGTTCCATAATATTTTTCACTGAAGATAGAGCTGTGTGACTAAGCTTTCTTCAGAGTTGATCTAAATGTGCGCATTTTTATCATTCGCTTTTTAGATACTGATACAGAAACTTTTTCACAAGTTTACCGTTGTAAGTCTCGTACCTTCATCGCTATCCTTGATGCATTCGCCGCCAGACGCCCGAAACATGAGTGAAATCAACTTGAGTCCCATGGAGATCAGCACGTTTCGAATCCAGTTGAGGTGAACCTGGCTTTCAGATTTGGATTGGGAAGCATCGGCTTTTATACACTTCTTGGTTTAACGTGCAATAGAGAAGCACATTGTTTTAGCTTCTAGCTACTGTGAGAACATGAATTCTGTAATTTTTTTTTAACCAGTACAGTAAGAACAAAAAAGCCATGCTATAAACCTGTATGTTTATTTGTTTGTTTGTTTAAGTTCCTTCCATCAGCCACCACCATTGGTGTGATTGGTATGAACTGATGCAACAAATGAAGAAATGTCTAAAGTCAACCTCTCAACAGATTGTATCTCAGGTTAAATGTTAACTAATTATATCTGTGTTGGGGGTTGTGAAGAGATTGTTATGAGTATTCATGTTGCTGATCCTTTGTTAACTTAACAAAAATGCCCGTTTTTACCAAAATGAAATAAAAAGCTGGAGGGTAATAGCTAATGGCCAAAATGGTTGCAATCAATCATACAAGTTAGAAAACGTTTGTTTGTGTGTTGAAATGTGCGGAAAAGTGCAATCCATCAGCCCTCATGATACATATAGTTGATTTTCACACCTTTTTCTAATGTACCACTTGACCCTTCCCTTCCTACCCTTTGTAAAGTGTTTCCAGAGATAGCAGATTTTGAATCATTCAATAGTAGAAAAAGAGGCATATTTTCATTACTTGACAATGTGGGATAGGTGCAATTTATTCCATTGTCACTAAAATAGAATAAGCAATTGCGTAGGTACCATAACCTATTTAGGTACCACAAGGTGTCTTTTTACACAGCTCATTTGAATACAGATGTTCTGAAAAGGGGTTTTCTATTTTAAAAATACCATATCAGAATAAATGTGCCTTATTTTTTTATAAGTCTTGTTAAATCTTTTAGTGTCCATATTACCATTTGGGGAAGGGGGAAGGGTGGGTACTTTCTATGACACATAAATTGTATAATTGTTGCCTGACAATGCTGGCCACATTCTGATCTGTTTCATTAAATTTGTGGTGATATTACTCTAAACATTTTGACTATTTGAATGTACTGAGATCTCAGAAAACAAAACAAGGGAAAAATATTATTAATTAAAATATGCTGCTGCCAAGGAGACTGCAACTTGAAGCAAGGATTCTGTAATGTGCAAAATTCACAACCTGTTTCCATTTCCGAGGAGTTAACCATATTGAAGAGAGAATGCTTTAAAATAGGCCCTGTTCTGAAACTCAGTTATACGTAGCTCACCGTGATCTATCACGTTAGAGAATATGTCTGTGCAGTGAGTTCCAAACCTTTGTGTGTGTGTGTGACCTCAGAGCGAAGTTCCGAGCCCATGTGCCATTACAAGACTTGTGATAAAATTTGTTTGGGGTCATTGTTCACTTGACATTAAAATGAAAGCACCATTTAGAATATTCAGTTTTAATACAGAGAGCACTGAATGTGTGCACTTTTGAATGTTCTCTCTGTGTTAACTAATAGATTATTATCTGACTTTAAACTTCCATTTACCTCCTGTTATTCCCACATCTTTTTAGAGAAATTAAAACCTAATTTCTCTTTTATCATGTGGTCTGATTAACATCTGAATTTTAATCTAAGACGCAGCTCCTAAGATTATTATGTTAAATTCATAGATTTATTTCATCTTTAATAATTAAGGAAACAATACTGGTGTTGATACAGATATTAAAAGGGAGAAATTTCACGCAATAAACATGTACTGTAAGTTTCCTTCCTCCTTTTTGGGGTGGGGGGATGAGCAACTAAAGAAAGAAACAAACACTTCCCTTCGTGGACGTCTACAGATCTTAGGATTGCCGGAAGCAAATTCCAAGAACAAGATCAGTATTTTTATCGGATACTAAATGTAAAACCCTCCTATGGGAGTCTACTGTGTTCTGTGGTTAATCGTTCTGGAAATTCTGATCAGTTGAAATAAAAAATCTCGATGCAATAACAGTGGTTTTGCCACTTCCGGTTGTTGAAGATGGATCTGCCCCATGTCAGTCAGGTCTGAGTGCATGTTGCCACCAACTGCTCACAGGTAGAGCAGAAATTCTCTTTAATGAGCAAGTTTCTGCTTTTTATCTTCAGACTAAATCATCAGGGAAAATTAGAGAGGATGCTTTTTCTTTGGGCTCTGGTCAAGAACTGATTGAACCGTTCGGTGTCTCCAGCACACACTGAAGACCGTGCACTTCAGTTGTGACTTGGTGGCATGTTTGTGTGCCTGGGTTTTAGTACATTTACTATCACACATGTTCATTGGACCAAGGAGTTCATCACGTTTCCTTTTTTTTTTTTGGAAATTTTAATTTGGGCTTATAACTTTAGTGTTTGAGAACTCAGCATCCTTGTTTCCTACAAATACTGACTGACATAAAAGGCTGTAAAGTGTGTTGTAAAACATTGTAATTACCTTCCAGGTCTTTATTGTACTTGTGCCGAGATGTTTTCACATTCCTTTGTCTGAAAGAAAGTCTTTGCTTTCGTTTTGGTTATGTTGCTTACCTTGGAATCAATAGGTTTTGATATTTTCTCTTGGAAGATTTTATATCTTTTTGGGAATATGTAATATAAGATCTCTAATAAAAGACAAATCTTACCATATACACAGTCCTCTAGAGTGGTTCTTAAATCCTGTTTTGTACACAAAATATATAAAAACACTTTGAGGGTACAGTGAAGTACTGAGGGCCTGTTCGTTCCTTTGCAAATGAATTGCTCCTTCTTTAGCCCAGTTCTAGTTAGGAAAGATAGTTTTCAAGAGCAAGGGCAGGTGGAGTGGTGGTGAGTTTCCTGTCTATCACCTTTGAGATTGGAATCTAGCAGCCTTTCCAGCAACAGGATGCTGTGGGTCCTTCTGAGCCAGTGAGGAGGATCAGATTGTGGTAAGGTCCCGTATATTCCATGACAGTGATGAAGAGGAGAATAAGCTAAGGCACTAGCTGAGACGGTCCACGTGAGCTGATCCGGAGGGTAAGGTGCGTCAGAGGACTGGCATGTGGAGGCAGTCGGCCAGTGGCTGGCCCAGACCAGCTCCCAGCTCAGCGGCCCTGGGGGAGCTGCTTCAAAGCTAGGAGATGAGGGAGGGGAGGGATAAATACACCTCATACGGGTTAGCCAGACAAACGATATGAGACATGCTAACGAGCAAGTTTTGAGTTGTTTTGGGTAACATACAATAAAGAGATTGATCAATTTGTAATCTGTATAACCCAAACTTTAAAAACTTAGAAACATTAATAAAAATTGGATCAGCAGATAATGAAAATTATCTTCAGCTCCATAATATTTGATTACCAACTTACCAAAAATAACTTGAATATAATTTAATTTAGGTGAGCATGTGTTCCCATGCCTCTTACAAACCTGTGATAGGACACCAACCAAGGGGTCGTGACTCAGTGGTTGGGGTGGGGGGTCCAACAGGGGGTAGAGGGAGATCTGGTAAGGCCGTGCTGCTGCTCCGATCCAAGCGGAGCACAGATGCCGGAAGAGAGATTGTGACTGACGCGAGACGCCCTCAGCATCCACTGGCTCGAGCAAGCAAAAATGGGAAATTTGTTGCCCCCAGGAACAAAAGTTCAAGAGTAGCTAGGGAACGCTTCAAATACAGCTGTAGCTAAGTATGAGATGATGTCATCCAGGACCTTTCTGTCTTGGTTCTGTTTTCCTCTGAGTTCTCAGACCAGGACTCTGCATAGTTGATGGTAGGATAGCCACCAGCAGACCCGTATTCACACCCAGCCAGCTTAGAGACCCCTGTGGAAAGAGCACCTTTTTCAAGTTTTCCAGCAAATGCCCAGGGATTGATGTCTCTGGCTGTCATCTGGCTAAGGGCAGAGTTAGGTTCAACTAAATCACATGGACAAAATGAGTGAGAAATAGCCATCCCCTCGCACCTCTTCCCCCAGTAGGAAGAGGGGCTCTACAGTAAACTTGAGATAGTTCTTAAAAGATGCATTTGATTTTAAAAGACAAAAAACATGGTACCAGCAAGCCTAAAGAACTAGAAATAGTTTCTTCTGTTAGGACCAGTGCTGTCCAATAAAACTTTGTGGTAATAGCAATTTTTTTTAAAAAAATTTCAATTACAGTTCGCATTCAACACTATTCTGTATTAGTTTCAGGTGTACAAGCACAGAGGATAGACATTCGTATAGGTCACAAAGTGTTCCCTCTTTGTAATTGAAGTGCCCACCCGGCACCAGCAATAATTACAGTATTATTAACTCTGTTCCCTATGCTTTGCCTTCCATCCCCATAGTGGCGAGTTTCTTTATATGTGTTCTGTCCCATATGAGTGCCACCAGCCACGTGTAGCTCTCGAGCAGTTGAAATGTGGTTGGTGCTACAAAGGAACTGCGTATGTCATTCCAGTTTAAATAGCAACATGTGGCTACAGTGGCTACACCACTGGTCTGAAGCACGTGGTTTATGTAAGATCCTAACTAGTAGGAAATACAACTAAAATGTAAGTGAAGGTCACATTGTGCTAGAATCTTGCTACTCAGTGTGGTCCTCACACCAGAAGCATTGGCATTACCTGGAAACTTGTTAGGAATGCAGAATCTCAGGCCCCACATCAGGCCTGCTAAATCATAATCTGCATTTTAGCAAGATTCCCCAGAGGATTCACTGGCCTAGGACATTTATCAAGAAGTAAGGTCTATCTCCTTGTTAAACTTTTCTAAGTAACTGATAATAAGTCCTATACCCTACAACCCTTTGCTACCAGCAAGCGTCCCATAGAATCTGTCCACCTGTCCCCCCCACCCCTCCGCCACCCAGTTCCAAGCCACCTTGCAGATGGCCTGCTACCTTTGCCTCTAAACAGCTCCGCCTGCTTCCACTCCTGCCCCTTTCAGTTCTTTTTTTTCACATAGCAACCACAAAGTGAAATTGGAAAAGCTGCTTTCCTGTTGAAAATTGTTTCCCATTACACCTGGAGTAACATACGGGTTTTTGCCATGGCCTAAAAGCCATACTTGACCTGGTCTCTATCCCTTCCACCTACCTCAGCTTTAGGAGATTGTGTGTGTGTGTGTGTGTGTGTGTGTGTGTGTGTGTTGTTTTAGAAATCCTTCCCTGACCCAGATCGACCTTACCTTATTCCACCCTCCCTCTTACTGTTGTAGGTCTCTAACATACCAAGAATTCCTCTTAGGGACTTTACCCTAGTTTCCTCTGCTTCCAGACCCTCCCTTGACCAGCCAGTTCATACCAGCCCCACCTCCACTCCTTGGTTGGGCATTTTATTACCCTGCTTTGCTGCTTAACTGAGCCAAACGAAATTGTGTAGGTTTGCCATCCCCACCAGAATATACGCTCTACTAAGGAGAAGGCCCCCAGCCCTTCATTCACCATTGTATCCCCATACTTGGAAAAGCGGGGTTCAGAAAATTAATGGTGTTCAATAAATTAATGACAGTATCTTTCTCACCAGTAAATGCTAAGAAAAACTGCAATTTTCAGAACTGAAGTCTATAAAGTCACTTGCGTCTTAATTGCATTTTTCTGTTCATGTGATTTTCCTGCTAAAAACCCTCAGGAAGATCTCATTACCAGAAATTAAAGTATAAATGTTTCAAGCTGCATTTCTAATCTCCCTAAAAGACATGACCTCCTTATGGAAAATACTGTAGTTGTTTATCAACCAGCCACTGCCCCTCTGCCTTCTCTGCTAATAAAACCCTGATTTTATTCATATAGCGGGCGGTCTCGAGTCTCAGGAGGTGAATTCCGATTGGCCTAAATTAGTCATTAGTTCCTGCTCTAGGCTGGATGATTGATTTAGGAGTTGGCAGGTGTCAGAGTTTTAACCAGTGAACTACAATTCCACGGGAAGTCAGTTGGGGGCTTCTGGAAGAGGCCGCCTCCGTCTTCAGAAGGGGAGAGCATGTTCCCCTCACCCACCCACCAGTGATTCAAAGCAGTAAGTACTGTGTGGGCGTGGAGGCTGGAGCTGCTGCAGGGCTTTTGCAGCCCTGCCGAGAGACAAGCCGAGGACAAAGTCAACTGGGTGCCCAAGCAAAAGTAGAGCCTGGGTCCCTGGTGACGATCTGCCGAAGGAACCACCTCCAACTCTGTTATATGAAGTAATTAGTCACTTTACTGTTTAAGCCATTTTGAGTTTAGGATTACGTTACAAAGAGCTGGAAGTATTTAAACTGAAGCTCCGAACCCTGCCTTAGCGCTACACTCTCCTGTTTAGATACTTTGCTGAATGGTGCGTGCGTGCAGCCTGACTATACAGCTTGGCTGTGCAGGCGGCTCCTCAGAGCACAGCCTCCACTTTGGCCCTTGCACATTTTGCTCAAAATGTTTAGTAACACTGCACTTAATTATATTGTGTAAGGATTTTTTTCAAATATAAGGTGAGGAGGGTTTTTAAAAATACAAAGTGAATCAAGAACTTGTCTAGCAGCAACATGCCTTAAGATTATTGCAGCATAGTTTTGGCTTATACATTCTCATGCAGCACCAGGGCTGGCTCCGACTCGGCAAGGTGAGATCTCCGAATGGCAGGCAAAATCTGGAGGCTGAGGGAAAGAGCACCAAGGGACTGGGGTGGCAGCAGGGGGGCGGAGGGGCTAGCTTCTTTGAAAGCAGCAGGCTCTTTAAATATTTTCCCAAATAGATTTATATCACTGAAGGACTGTAAGTGAATTTCTAAATCTCCAAACAGGTGAAGGAGAGACATTGAAAGAGTGCTGTTTAAACGATCATATTTTAATGGCTTTAATGGGGCCTAGTGTCCTTGGCTCCTAGGCTCTACATAGTTTTCCAATTTCTTTATTCACAGGCTTAGCCTTGGGGCTCGTTTTCTGGTCCCAGATCTGAAGGCAGTGCCAACGAGCACGATGTGTCTGCAGGGTGTGGAAGTGTGCGATTCTTTCACTAAAGCAAATGAAGCCTCGCTGGTTGGCTTTCAAAGCATGATGTGAAGGTCGGGGGAGGCCTTTGTTTTGGTCCAAAACTCTCCCCAGAGCATAAGATCAGAGTACTTTCTTTCCTTGGGATAAATTTCCTTACCTCCTGCAGGACTGAAATAACCAGGCTGGCTCTGTAAGTGAGTGTTCAAGAAAAACGATTTGACTCATTCGTTCATTCTGTCTTTATAAATGGATGTTTTAAGTGCAGTTAACAAGATTACTTTGAAGTTAAAATCCATTTTCTTAGGTAAAATCTAGAAATTCATTCTCACTGAATTTATGAGACTCCCTTTAATAGAGCTTGAAGGCACCTGGTTTTAGATTCTGCATCGAGCTTTCAATAAACATTAACTGAAGTTGTCATTTGGGCAAAGTGCTTGTGCTGAGCTCTGGGGAGGTGGGGAGGATTTTATAGTCCTGCCCTTCTGTCCAGTAAGGGAGGGAAGTTCTGCGTGGAGTTACCGCATGGTGCCATAAGATCAAAGAGCAAGAGGGCCACCTTAGTGTTGGTGGCACATGGTAGATACCGGGGGCAGACAGGAAGGAGACTGCTTCTGCCTTCAGTGATGAGATGGAAGGCAAGGAGGTGGCGGGATGTGAGCTGGGCCTGGGATGACAGATCGCCACCCAGCTGTGGGAGAGGAGCGGGGCACAACACCAACAGCACAGAAACAGGCCAGCTCGTTCTGGTGGAAGTTTGTGAAGGGAAATCATTGGAAGTTAGACTGGAAATGCTACCTGTAATCTTTGTCTAGACTTTGGACCCTGCAGAAGAAAATGAGGTGTGTGCATATTACTATTGATTTGTAAACACATTGTAAGAGTGTGAATGAAAGAAGCCTGTGTGTAGTTTCCAGGAAACTTTAATATACCTACATATAATTGACCATCATTGTGAAGAAAAGGACACATGTGTCTCTGAATTTATGATTCTTTTCCATTATAGCCATGTGATGCTTTAGTAAGGCAGTTAAGGAAGGCAGATTTCTTATATATGAGTCTGTTGACTTCAGAACTCTGTAGTGATTTTATTAGTGAAAGAGTAGCACCTAATCCAAGCTTGGACAGAACAATTTTACAGGGTATTAAAGTAACTAGCTCCTTCCATTAGTCCACAGTCAAACCACTCAGGACAGTCTCTGGGGTTCAATTTGTCTACCATAAACTCAGGAATATTTGTCACCCAGATACAAGGTTAAAGAATTAATAAGATACATTATTAAAATACTTTTAGCTTCAAAAGGTCTATTATTTTAAACTATAGTAGAACCTCGTCATTATGCAATCTCTCAAGCCTCTATCATTGCAGGGTAATAATGATGAGGTTTTATAATTCAGTAAAAACTACATAGAGTGAAAGACGAGCCCACCTTATCCAGAGTCTCAGCATGTGTGTGTGCGTGATGAGAGATGAGTGAGGCTTCACCAAAGTCGTAGCCCCAATTCTTGTAGCTTTAACAAATACAGGGAAAGTGAGGATCTCTGAAGTGCAGAGTGTCAAATTAGAAGGGAACGCAAGGCACAGGGTAGCACCCGCAAAAATGACTGGTCTTTGAAACTATGCACCTGGCTTCATTAAAATCTCTACAAATAAACAATGAAATGAAAGCTGTTCAACATTGAAAAAGAAAACTACCTGTTGGAGCACCTGACATCACAGAGCCAGGAGGCTGTAGGAGTTCAGAACTTGCCAGGGTTCCAAATGGAAGGCAACTGTCTTGGGCATGTAGAGCTCAGAGTCAGATGTTGCCATCTGTGTGACTGTGACTATCAGCTACCTGCTGGTGTTTGCAAAGCAGCAGGGGTGAGGGGGAGGGACACTCTCACGGCAGGGGGCAGGTCTTGACTGGTCTAGGGGCAAGAGGGAAAAAAGGTTCACTAAATGCTGATTCCTTTGTTTCTCTTGGCCAAGTAAAAATAGTGATGATGGTGATGATGATGATGAAGATAATAGACAACACCTCGAGTGCCACGTGACAGGCACCATAAACACCTGGCATACCCAGGCCATTTAACCCTCAGAGCTGCCCCTGTACAGGCTGTACTATTGTTAATCCATTTCAGAAAACAGGAAAGTGAAGGTTAATGGAATTGAACTCCAACGTTGGACTCTTCAGGATTCCTAGAACTATAGTGCACAGGCCAAAGCTAGCCCACTGCCTGCTTTGTACATAAAGTTTTGTCAGAACACAGTGATATCATTTGTTTATTTACTTTCCAAGGCTGCTGTGTGGCTACAAAGACTGAATTGAGTAGTTGCAACTGAGGTCAGATGGACCACAAAGCTGAAAGTGTTTGCTAATGGTCCTTTAGAGAAAAAAACAGAGCCCACGGGATGTAGAATCCCTAGAACTGTCGCTTTGGGGGCTATTTTAATTACAAAGAGGATGCAAAAGGTGGCAGCAGTAGTGGAAAGAACACTGGACCAGGAACCTGGCAATCAGGATTCTCATCTCAACTCCCAAAAGGTAGCTGTGGAAAAGTCACTCCACTTCCTAAGCAATCTTTTCCTGATCTACTAATTAAAGCCACCCTGCCAAGTTTCCAAATTAGAAGGTTTCCTAAACATTTTTTGTGGTTTGCATAAAGCTATTTAGCATATCAAGTAAAATGCATTTTTACTGGTTCTCCATGGCAACAGTCAGGGCTCTTGCCAAATGACCTTTTGAAGCCCTACCTCTTCCTGCTTTTGGTTATGGAACCTTTGGGTAGACAGATGTTTGAAGGTGGGAATAGAATTCTCTGTTTAATGAAAAAAAAATGTTTTTGTTTTATTTCGTTTGTTTTTGTGAATGCCAGTGTTTCCTTCCTCTGCAATGACCTAAGCCTGAAGTTTTCTCTAAGGAGACTGAAGCTTGCAATTAAAGAGTAAAATGAAAAATCCTGAAAGGATTACATGAAAACTGTTGAGTTTCAACCTGTGAGTGGACACTGGCAGTCCCTACACACCATGGGCTTCAGATCAGTTGCAGGGAGCAGCCTGTGGAACAGGGGATTCTTCATGGAAGGACTAAGACAAATCACTTTAAATCTTAAGAAATCTTAGTCTTTGGCATTGCAGTTAAAAATTAGTCCTGGTGTAGCTTTGCTCTGGAAGATTAAGGGGGGAAAAAGACTGCTTAAACTGCTTAAGAAAAATACAGTGTCTGTGCTTTTGTCTTCTTCGAAGATGATTTGATAAGAAGTCGGGTGATAGGACCTTTATCTTGTTCTGGGATGCGTCACAGTGGTTTTGAGGCATGAAACACGTGTTCGTTGGTGATTCTGTCTTGACTCTTTTCTATTTAGAGTATGAAGATTTGGAGTGGGAGTAGGAACAAGATAATTAAATGTATATCTTCTTTGAATTTAACCGCAGGCAAGTCAGTCTGAGAGCAGCTAGATGTATATTTTAGGAACAGCAGAATGTCAGAACTTTATGCCCATCATTTGGGAATGAACTTTCATTTGGCTAACATCAGCCTGTTAGATCCCAAGGTGATAAAGCACTGCACATACTGAGCCTGACCCCTTCTTAAGAAACATGGCATTTGTAGAGGGTTGAACGGTGGGTCCCCAAAGATATGTCTATGTCCTAACCCCTGGAACCTGCTAATGTTACCTTATGTAGGCCTTTGCAGATGTAATTAAAGACCTTGAGATGAGATCATTATGGATTATCTGGGTGAGCCCTAAATCTAAGGACAAATATCCTTCTCAAGACAGAATAGAAAACACAGCAAGGAGGAGGCGATGAGACCCAGGAGGCAGGGGCTGGGGTGGCGCGCTGCAGGATGCAGGCTGCTCCCCCTAGCTGCAAGCTGCTCCCCGGAGCTGCAAGATCCAGGGTGGATTCTCCTCCAGAGCCTCCAGAGGGAGGGGCGCCCACTGACACTGTGGTTTCAGCTTCCGCCCTCCCGCACTGGGAGAGAAGTTTCGGTTGTATTAAGCCACTCAGTTTGTGGTCATTTGTTACAGCAGCTCAGGATACTGACAATTGCGTTTTTCCGCTCCATCCCATTGCCCTTCTGGAGAGGCACACGGGCTTTCCCCAGACCCTCCTGGGGTTCCATCGAAGAAGGAAGGGCTGCGGGATCATGTGGATTTGTGGGAGGCAGGGCGCCTCGCCAAAATGAGGGAAGCACAAAACCAGACAGGAACCCCTTCACTTCGCGATTCATTTTGTGGGATTAGTTGTACATTGGCAGTTTAGTGTACAACTTGGAATAAACACAGGAAGATGTTTTCAGAGATTCGCCGCTGTTGACCACTGAACGTCACTCGTCTAGATGAAGACTGCGTTTCACCGCGACCGTAGACAGGCAAACCCTTCAGTAAACAGCATGCTCTTTATTCGGAGAAACACAAGATTGTTGAGCTACCTCAAGCACATGCAAAAATAATTTGGAGATCAAAGATTTAATTGAAAAATGAAGGCTATAAAAATAATAGAAAAAATACAGGAGAATGTTCTAATCATTTGGGAATGAAGAAGGCCTTCCCTATGCATGGTATGAACTTGGGAGCTATAAAAATAAATAAGAAAATTTGATTATAAAAATTGAAAATGGTCTGACCAAAGATGTCATAAATAGAGTGAAAGGAAAAACAAGACAATATACAGTCATAAATAACACATATTTGCAATATAAATAACACACTGGGGTATTCAACAGTTTTGGCGCACCAGCTGTGGCCCCGACACCGTAGCCATGCTGGGGAGAAAGGACTAAAGGAGATGAACACAGGCCTCACCTCGTGGGACTTGTGACCCAGTGAGTGAGGGGCCCACACTGAGCAAGTACTTTTGAGTATAATGAGTGTTATAAAGGTCAAGTGTGGATGTCATGGGAATGTATGAGGTGGACAGTTATTGACAGAGGAGAGTTAACATCTCTCATGTATAAAGAACTCATGGAAATCAATGAGAAAAATATTAACATAGAAAAATTGACCAAGGATATGTACTGCAAATTCCCAAAGGATGAAATATAGTTCACCAATAAACATATGAAAAGATCTTTATCACCACGGATGATAAAAAATACACAAATTAAAATTAGATGTAATATTTTACTACCCGATTAATATGAGCCACAATAAACACTGGGCACACTCTCAGACATTGGTAGCAGTGTAGATTGTAGAAAATCTGCGATACATATCAACATTTACAGTTCAAAAATGCACCCCTCTGTGTAGTGTGTTATGGACCGATGGTTTGTGACCCCCCTAATCCCTACGTTGAAAGCTTAACCCCCAATGGGACGGTATTGGGAGAAAGGGCCTGTGGGAGGTAATCAATGCTAGGTGAGGTCAGGAGCCCCTCCCGACAAAAGCAGCCCCAGAGAGCTGGCTCGCTCTCTCCACAGGCACACACTGCAGAGAGGCCCCGTGAGGACACGGCCTCCTGTAGGGCATTATTATCCAGCAATGAAGAGGGTAGGTTTTATCTACAGACATGGGGATATGTCGTCAGATATTTTGTTAAGTGAGAATTATAGCTGCATACATACAGTATGAACTGTTTATATAAACAATATATAAAGAGAAAAACATTCATGTGTGCACAATCATTTTAAAGTACCCCAGTGCGCCAAGGACAGTGCTAAGCACTTAACATAATTCATCTGTCTCATTTGTACCATATAGCATTCACCTGCGGGTCGTAGTAGGCTTCTTCATGTCTGACGGGTAAGAAATTGAAGGCTAAGAGGTTAATTTGCCTAGTCACATAGCTAATAAATGGGAAAGCTAGAATGTGAATCCATACTCTTAACCATCACACTCTGCATAATTGTTCAAAAAGGACAAATACCAATTGATATTATTTTATAGTAGATATGGGTATATCGATATAACTGTAGGGGCCTTTAATTTTTTGATATTGTTTATTGTGGTTACTAGTAATATATGTTTGTCGTTAAAAATTCAAAGGTATTTCTATTTTGGAAGAAAAAACTGAGATAATTCCATGACCTTTGCCTATCTATAAGACAATGTTTACAGGCAGTAAATTGTTGGTACTGTCACATTAATGCAAAATACATTTAAAACTGTCATTTAGGATCAGTTTTAATTAAACTGTTATCAGAAAACCAATTCAGTTTATAAATGACAGAAAAAAGCTTTAACATCAATTACTTTTCTAGAAAGCTGCAACACAGGAAAACTCGTAAAATGTCAAAGCTTGAGAAAACTGCTGTGGACTCCCCAAGTTCACATCATTCAATGGGATATGATTTTCCTGCTGCGTGCTTTGACAGGCGGAGTTGTGGCTTGGTAAAAGTAGGTGCACACTGAAAACAAACTAGATTGAAATAAATTGAAGGTCTGGATTTAAGTCTTGACCCTCTTCTTTTACTAGGTAGGTCATCAAATAACAAATTATTTACCTTCTTGAAACCTTACTTGCTTCACATTTAAAACGGGGATGCCAGCCCCTGATGTTCTTGGTTTCCATACTTTGAATCCTCCAATACACCCAGCACATGGCCAACCACTTAGTAGGTGCTTAATGAGCACTGGCTATGTCTACAGAGATACCATTTAAGCTCCCAAGTAGAAAGTTAATTTGGTCATCTCAGATTTTTCTGTCCTCAGCTACACTAGTCCAGAAGGAAGGTGGATTTCTCCCACTCACTAGCACCAGCCAGCAACAGCACCATCCAGACTGGGTGTTCATCACTATGGTAACAACCACAGTCTCCCTGCTTCCTGCTCGGTGTTTATTCTCCCATATTTTCTCTCTTCTCGGAGCCAGACTTAGCTTTATGGCTCCCACTCTGTAGTCTTTTTGAAAAGAAAAGAATGCACAAATTATAGCACATGGAAATTAGAGTACATGGAACTTTTCTCCTCAAAGTGAGATTGCAAGCCCTATGGCCCTCCTTTTCCTCCTCCCCTCCTCCCCCTCCTCTTCCTCCTCCTCCTTCTTCTCTTATTTTTTTGTAAAAGGAACTTAACTAACTATAATACTTCCATTCTTGTAACAAGATTACCTTGTTTTGGAAACATAAACAAGAAGAAGGATTTTTGATGCTTACTTGATCCTAATGGATTTGCTGACTACTCTTTAAAGCTCTAACCTCAGGCCTTTCCATTGAGGGGACTGTGAAAGCAGACACAGATATAGGAATGCAATCAGTGGATCTGAAAATCCGTGTATTGGCTGGCTTCGCTGGAAGAGAAGGTTGACACACGTGAGATGTAGGAAAAGAGGCCGGAGTGCTAGATGGGGGCCACACTGTAAAAGAATGGATACTGCTAATGCAGATGTCCTAGGAAAAGTCACCTTTTGTTGCACCAGATTTCTCTGTAATGATGCATGGAGTCCTGTACTCCCTGTTTCTTCGATTCCAACATCTGCAAGAGACCCAAAAGCAGAGAAACTCAACAATATTTGGTTTTAAGCAATTTACTATCTATGGCCTTAGCTGTAATGGCTACACTTGAATAAATTATTTTCTTAGCTTCCAGTTTCCAAAGAGCAGATCTATACAGATTATTATTTTTATAGGAATAATATTTGTGCAAACATTGAACTGGCCATTTTTCATTCCCAGAACTCATGTTGCTGCCTGGCTCTGCACTTATTAAATCAATGGACTTCATCACTTCACAGAAGGTAGAAACAAAGAAGTGATTTCTTCGCCATCAGTGGAAAACCATATTTTAAAAAATTCACAGTGAGACCATAGTATTGAAATCAAGGCTTTGTTGAGAGGGGGCAAAAGGCTGTTTAAATTTGCCAAAATTCTTTTTACAAATCAAATGCTAAGCTTAGCGAATCTGGATCACTGGATGTTATTATAAGCCAGAGAGGACTCATGTGGAGAAACACGGAAAGACCTTTCTATTTCTGAGAGGAGGGGGCTGAGAGAAGAAAGGAGAAGAAATACAAGTCATCAGACATGAGTATCCCAGCTGTCTGGCCTCCTTGGCATTGTACTTTGTTGGACTGTGTGGTAGAAACCCGTTCCAGAACAGTAGGCTTCTCCTAATATACATTTCAGAGCCTTCCCACTGTTGGCATGGTGCTACATCTAACACAGTGCCAGACAGGATCTTAGAAATGGCTGACGGACGTGTCTAGAGGTCTGAGCTTTAGACACGTTTCTTCATATCCTACCATATGCTGTGCCCCTGGCAGGGATGGGAAGTGAAACAAGCAGTGGGCCGGCAGGGAGTGGGGGTGGGGGGAAGGGGTAGCTAGGGTTAGAAAAAGACGTCACAGGTGTACCCTTGCTCCTAGAGCCATGACTTCAGCAGAAGGTGCCAACGTGGTGTTTCAAAGACCCAGGTTGGGGAAAGCACACTTCAGTTGATGCCACCCCTGTTACCCGGGCACCAGACCCAACAAGCTACAACACATCGGAGACCAGCAAGGATCCAGAGGATGATAGATGGCCCTGAGGACCTTTCACTGACTGTGTGTGTCACACACGAGGGTATTTTATGTCCAGATGCCAGTCTGAGCAGGATGAGGTAAAGAAACGAGGGTAGAACAATAGTTAGAGATCAGATTTTGTTCCAAGACTGAAGCATCTTTAGATAACAAACAGAGAATAAAGACAGTTTGTTTTTACTCAGATTGTATAACTTTCGAACCCTCTACACCAGCATTCTTAGCCACATAGAGAACTTCTTGGGATTGGGGATGGCATGGGGTCCAGGAAAGAATGTTACTTAGTGTGATAACAAATCTCTCTAAAGTAATTTTTCTCTAATTGCCATTTTCCAGATATTTAATTTCAACCATTGTATTATTTTTAGAAGATTCTTTATTATTTATTTTTAGAGAGCATAGAAGAGAGGGAGAATGAGAGGGAGAGAAACATTAATGTGAGAGAGAAACATCGATTCGTTGCCTCCCATATGTGTCCAAAGCAGAGATCACATGCGCCCAGACTGGACCAAACCTGCAACCCAGACATGTACCCTAACCAGGCATCAAACCAGCGGCACTTTGCTTTGTGCAGTCATGCCCAGCCAACTGAGCCACACCAGTGAGGGCGAACTATGCTCTTCTTTTGAGAAAGGCAGAACTGGATTTGGACCATGCCCAATCACAAGCCTTGTAGAGATAGTTTTGTGCATCATTTTGGAATCTGGGAGCAGTTTCTATCTGTTGTCTTAGAGCCTCAGCCTAAACTGAGAGTGACTCTTGTTCTATCTTCCTGTTTCATTCAGTGGAAACAGATCTGTACACCTGGGGGGTGAGGCGTTGTGTACATAACCTCTGAGCACTCATCCCCCTCTGCGTTTCCTTATGTCTGCAACTTTCTCTTCCCCTCTTCCACTGGATTCGTGCCTCCTCCTGCAAAGTCAATGCCACAGCACCTGTTTTATACCATTGTCCATTCTTTGATTTTGCAACTCTTCCCAATTTATTTCGAATCCCAAGTCTGAGGATTTGTAACTTTTGTTCCTACTGTCTATTCAATCCATGGCGCCTACAAAAAGATAAGGGATATAGTCTTTAGAAAGGGAAGATGGGGAACACTTCCTAATGCCCTGGGCTCTTTGGCCTCTCAGTACTTACCATCCATTCTTTCCACAGGTTCCTGCTGTCTTCAAGAGACTGCTTGTAGGGACAGAACAGACTGTGTGTTGCCTTCATAAATGTGGTATCAAACGCTGAAGGGAATCATGTTGTGAACACTATTTGCCAGTTGTATTTCATCCTGTATGCAAATATTTTGTTCCTCTTCTTTATTTGCAGTAGAACAAACAGAAGCCAACTTTTAAAAATGGCTTTGATAAAATGGCACAAAGCAAACACAACCATTTCTTCAGACTAAAATTTTTTGAGTATTTTACTTTCTGTTGAAAAGAAAATATTGGAAATAGATTAAAATGATATAGGTGCAAAGCTAGGAAGTTGGTAAAATTGATGTACTGGATCATATGTGATACCTGTTGTGAATGTTTTCAACTTTCCTCTAGATCCTAAAAAGAATTATTCTTGTTCATGTTAGACTAATACACATTGGAAAATAATTTGAATTTAAGAAGCTAAATATTTAGAAGAATTTGATTAGATTGCATATTAAAGAGAGTTTATATATTCACCATTAGTAATTCCCACTCTAATATTGCCAGTGAAGAAATTCTGAACAGCTGCCATCTAGAATTCTAAAATATCACTCGTTGATAAATGTGCAACATAAGCACCATAGCTCAACAAAATGAAGTGCAATTTTCTCTTCAGTCAGAGAAAAGAGCAAGTTCAAGATTACTTATGCATTAAACAGTCCATTTGGGGAAGCTAATTAGGGAGAAAAGACCTTGAAATAGAAGTCATCAGAAAAAGCTAGCAGATGAGTCTTTTTGGAGACTTAATTTGTCCTTTGTCACAAACAAGAACACCTGTGAAAAGAGCAGGTTGCCCTCCTCCAAAGTCTGGTTATGAGGTTCAGAAGGTTTTCTGATCCTGGAGGAAAACAAAACAATAATATTTCATGAGTCTGTCTTCAGGGGCAGTGGAGCCTTCTGAGTATCAGGTTTCCAAATCAGTGTAACATGTGTTCAAATTAAGTGCAAAAAAAAAAGAAAAGAAAAGAAAGAGAAAGAAAGGAAGATCCCAGTCAGGTTAGTGTAATCCTCACTCCAGCCACGATGCCCCTAGAAGCTTCCCTGTTTAACGCTGCACCTCGTTTTTTGTAGCACATTAATCAAGAACAGGTAAGAAGTAATTCTTCTGAAAGTTGTATTTGCAGTAGTATCATTAATGTACATATTTCTAGAAAATTTAGGTGATGTTTTGAACACATTTGTATTAGATTATCAGTTTTCTAGAGGTTTCTTAATATTATTTAATCAAAAGGCAAAAAAAAAATGTTTTGGAGCAGAGTAAGTGTGTTTGTGTTCTTTATGAGGGGTGTCTACAAGAATTAGTGATCATTCCCATGAAATATCTTTGAGCGGACTGGCCTCGGCCTGTCTTTTCTAAGGAATGGACCAAGTGCCCTCAAGAAAAGACCAGAATAATAAATTAAGGTGTTTTTCTTTTTTCTAGAGCTTCTGCTTTCTGAAGAGTTGGCAGCCCAGGCCTGAAGCAATGTAAGCCAGAAGTTTGATTTTTAAACTTTATTAGTGTCAAAAACACTCAGATAACCTATTAAAATCTCAGGCCATGTACTTTCTCTTCAGAAATACTATTTTTTATTGTTAAAAAAAGGCTAGCTCTGTTCTTCATATACAACTAATGAGGCCAAAGAAGGCCACTTCTGGTGATTACACAGTAAGGCTCAATGGACGACTCTGAACGTGGGCTAGGCTGTGCTTACAGCCAGGAGAGTTACTTTGGGTCACACTATTCACTGCTTTCTTACCCTTTCCTCAAGTCTTCCTTAATTTTTTAGGGAAGGTATCTTGGTCCCAAGCAGCAAAAATATCATATTGACCTGGATAGGTTACTACAAGCATATGCTTCTTTAAAAAAGCTCCAAATCTTTACAGTCTGTGACCTCAGCAATGTGAATTGCCTCATTACTGTTTGATTCCCACTTGATTCCCACCACCCAGGATGATATTCCAAACATTTAACAACTGGGGAGGCACCTACATGGATGCTTTCAATGGCACCTGGCGCAGTGCTGGCGCAGAAACCTGGAGGCCCCGCTGTGTCTTTAGTTGCAGGATCATGGAGAATCCCGAGCAGGGGCCACGGGGAACACTGCGGGGTCTTGGGCAATGATTATTTGCCAGTTTACTAAAGAATTTCAGTATTTCCATCATCCATACAGCTATATGGAAGCTCTGCTCACAGCACTGTGAGGTAGGGATTATAATCAGTATTTTATGGCTGAGGAAACTGAGACTCAAGGAGGTTGAGTGGTTTTTGCTGTGGTTGCCCCACTAGGACACAGGGAGGAGGGGGACCTGGAGGGCACCCGGACTTGTAAGATGCTCAAGCACAGGCTCTTTTCTCTGTGGAGACACCCTGCAGGGCCCCTGTTTGCCAGGCCCACATTAAGGAGCAACTCAGTCTATAGTCCGATACAGTGAGGTTGGCCTGGCTGGAAAAGTCTGCAGGGCCTGGGAACTGAGTCTCTGCGAAGAGAAGTTATGGCCGCCCCGCCCCCTACCTCGAGGAGCTGCAGGGGAGCCGTCAGACTGTGTGAGACCCGTTCAACGGCTGTGTCTCCAATAAAAGACAGGAATTTGAGAGACCAGCTTTTCTGAAGCTGCTTTGGGAATAGGAGGCTTAAATAGGCTCCTCTTAGATGTATTTATTTTCTTCTTTCTCTTTCTCTCTGAAGAAGGATACAAAGGAAATGAATTTTCTTTATTTTTATTTGAAATTCCTCTCTATTTAAAGAGTTTCGGTGTTGCCTGTAAAGTTAACATATAGTCATTGTAGATGACAGAGAAAAAGAAAGAAAGCTACTTCATAAATTATTACTTACATTCCTACTACCTACTATTTTATTACAGTTCTTTACATACATAGCCTTGTCATCGTATCTTTTAGCATTTTAAAATTATTTTGAAAAGTATTGTTTTTAATTTTTTGGAAATAGTTCTATGATTTTTTCTCATTTTCTTACATTATCTTTGACATTTATTCAATCTTTTCTTTATTGTTAGACATGTGGGATGTTCCCAGTTTTCCACTCTTCACATGATGCTCCATCTAAATCCTGATAACAGGAATCTTGGCCTCACCACGGGCTGTTTCCTTAGGTAAAATCCTAAAAACTGAGATTTCAGAGACAAGACTATCAATGGATTGTACTTAGTGGCTCTTTGTGTTTTCCCTTATTCTGAATTGTTTCTTACAGCTGTTGGCCCACTTTTATAACCATGTTAGCCCTTTCCATACTTTTTTCTTGACATGTTAAAGATGTACAGTGTATTGAACCAGCATATTTCATATCAAATAGCTCACAGTACATTACTTACCATTTAAGGTTATGGTTTTTTGATATAAAAAAAGTTTTTCATTTTATGACCAATTCTACTACCCATTTCTATTTTCATTCTTACATTTGTTAATTCTACTTTTTAAAAATCCTCACTCCAGAATGTGTTTATTGATTTGAGAGAGAAAAAGAGAGAGAGAAACACTGATTGGTTGCCTCCCATACTGGGGATCAAACCTGCAACCTAGGCATGTGCCCTGACCAGGAATCGAACCCAAAGCCTTTTGGTGTAGGAGATGATGCTCCAACCAACTGAGCTACCTGGCCAGAGCACATGAGTTAGTTCTTCAAAAGGCATTCCGAATACCAAGATCTGATAAATATAAAATACATTTTCTTCTCATTTGTTTAAGGTTAATTTTTAATATTTCACTCTTTAAGCTATCAGAAGTTTTATTTAAAGTAAACTTTTTGGGGGAAACAGTGATCTAATTATCTCAGCACTATCACTGAATATTCATACTTTGCCCCATTAAGTTGTGATGCTACATTTATCTTACACTAAATTACATACATACTGTACTAGAATTGGTTTCTTGGCTATTTGTTTTGTCTTATTGATCGACCTGTAATTTTCTTGAAGCAGTACATACTACCTTGATTATTTAAATTAGAATCAAAGGGTTACTATAAAAGAATTACTATCTATGCTTAAATTATCACTTTATAAAAAACCTTATTTATTTTAAGTGAAAAGTTACTTTCTAAGATATATGTGTATACATATAAACATGAGAATTACTCGTGTTTATACATACTTTATTACTAAAGATGTTGGCACATTTTAGACAAAGGTAACATAGCATAGTGGAATGAAAATGAGAAATTTTTTAAAAATAGGATAAATTCAGGGGTCAAGTTAGGATATGAAATGATTGTCATAATGAACTAAAATTATGTTAGAATAGAGCATACATTGGTTCTAAGCATTCTACTGCTCAAAGCAAAGAGGAAAAATCTGACCAGCTACAAGATTCCAGGGTTAAGCAACAGAAATTATTATTTTTTTAGGAGAAGTACTGCTCCCCTGATATGGAGACCTCTAGTGTGGAAAATATTTTTGATTACCGCCCTACAAAGGGGAAATGAGTCCCTCCCTCCCTGTGCTCCCACGGCACTTTTGGGTCACTATTACAACAACCCCCGGTGCCTGGCAGACGCGGCCCTGTCAATTCTCTGATGCAGGCAAGATTCAAGCAGTCCCTTTAGTAGCACTCAGAAAAGCTGGGACACCAGATGTGTGGTCCAACTCCTTTGCTCCTTAGGGAGTGACTTGGAGCTGGGGGTTCCCTCCTGGTCATATGGTGCTGTACCAGGGAGGATTATGGGGAGAGAGGGTCCTTTATCTTTCCTACTGGTTTTGAGAAGGCTGGATTTGCCCAGGATGCCCAAAGCTCTCAACTCGTTTCCGTGTTTTTCACAGAGGATACTATTGATCCATGTGTTGCTGTTGAATCACTGTGTCCGTGGGGGGAAGGAGAGTTCAGGGCTTCCTATTCCACCTCTTGCTGATGTCAAGAGAACCCCAGCCTGGACTTCTTGCTTACCCCTGGAGCCACCCAAGGTCTCCAGTTCTGCTTCCATCACTCAGAGCAATAGGAGTGGGATTTTAAACTCCTTTTCACTCTTCCCAATCCCAGCCTGACAGTACACTGTATATGCTCATATTAAATGACACCAGGTGATTTTTATTGTCAAAGTGATGGAATTTCAGGGATGGAGTCATTTCCAGTTAATAGTGTGACATTAGTGGTAGATAGATTTAACTTCAGCCTCAGGAGCTAAGTCCAGCTCACTCATCTGCCTTCAGCAATTTTGTAACTTAGTTCAAAAGGACCATTTGGAAAGCTGAGCTGCCAGCTGCTTGCTCTCTGCTCCTTAGATAAGGGAGGCCCGTTCCCTTGGCTTATTCTCTGAGCGTAATGTGCTCACAGCAATCTGTCGTGACTCGTTGCTTACAAAAGAAGAGGACTTACCTTAAATCAGCTTAAGCACAAAATGAAATTTAAGCAACTAACTCATATAACTCATGAACTAAAAAGTCCCGCAAAGTTGAGTCAGGGGCTCGATCCTCCCCGTGTCGCCAGGACTCCATCTCTCTCTCCCTCTCTCTCCCTGCCCCGAGTATCTTTCAGCTCTGTTATTCCATGTGGGCAGCATTCTTAGTCAGGTCCTTTCCACACAGTGGTCCCCAGCTGTTGCTGCCCTCTGTCCTCCCAGCATATTAACCCCATCAGAAAGTTCTTTTTTTCATTTCATTTTCCTCTTCCCTAACAGTTTATAGACAAAGTTCTAGGTCCTGAGACTCATTGGCCTCTCTCAGAACTGTCATTCTTTCCAAGGGCTTGCAATGCTCTCACTGCCCATTGCTAGAAATTCAGGGTTGGGATCAGCCTTGGTGCAACCACATAGACTGAGTGTGGACAAGGGGTAGTGTCCTAAAGAAAAACTGAGTCACAGAGTTAAAAATAAGAAGAAATAGCTGTTAGACAGGTGTAATGGCTAATTTTATGTGTTAACCTGACATGGTCACAGAGTGACCAGATATTTGGTCAAACACTATTCTAGGTGTTTCTGGGAGGGTGATTTTGCGTGTGATTAACATGTAAACTGGTAGACTGAGCAAAGCAGATTGCTCTCCCTAATACTGGTGGGCCTCATCCCCATAGTTGAGGGCCTGAATAGAACACAAAGCTGACCTTTCCCCAGGCAAGAGAGAATTATTTTTATCTGATTGCCTTTGAACTGGGACATTCACTTTATCCTGCCTTTGGACTCGAACAGAAACATCAGCTCTTCCTGGGTCTTGACCCTGCAGGCCTTCAGATTGGAACATATGTCATTCATTGGTTTTTCTGTTCTCGGGCCTTCAGTCATAGACTGTATCTATACCATTGGCTCTCCCGAGTCTCCAGATTGCCAACTGACCCTGCAGATCTTGGAACTTGTCAGGCTCCATAATAACATAAGCCAATTCCTTTTAATAAATATCTTTATATATATTTTCTCCCTTTGGTTCTGTTTCTTTGGAGAACCCTGACTAACACAGCAAGCAACACACTAGAAACTCTGCCCTCTCCATTTCCTCTCTAAATCTCTCCATCCTCTCCCTTCCTTTTAATGCCCTTTTTCTACTCACATCTTCTCCTCCCTGTCCCTGAAATATGTGGGCAGCCTAGTCCAGAGCTCATCCTTACCTTCTCCTTTAAAGTCCTCCCTTATTTCATTCTTGGAGAACTAGGCATCACCCACTTTACAGTTTCACAGGGCACTGAACTTTCCCCACTGTTAGCTAATTCCGTTTCCAGATAGACTTCTTTAGCCTCCCTAACTTTAAGAGAGAATGGTCACTTCCTTTTTGTGTACCTACTATGTACAAAACACTGTGTTAAATGTTTTATGAACTATGAATAGAAAATATGGGTTCTTTCTCACAAACAAGGAGTCAGATAATCATGGTTTTCTCCTCTCTCCTAACCTTGCTTTCTTAACTCGCCTCTAATCAGGCAGTCCACAGTATTTTTAAGGGACTGCTCTTTGGGTGGTAATTAGGTTCTGTGACCAGGTGCAATCAGAATGATGACTGGAAAGAGCAGTGGGATTAGCTGGGATAACAAGGTAGTTGGTGCTTTTAAAGTGTTTGGAGCCTGCTGAATGAAGTAAGGTCAAGACCAGAGATGGCGCTGTTGTGCCAGACTGGGGAGTGACATGCATTACAAATGTCTGGGGGAGGGGCTGGGAAATAAAGCTGGACTGAAGAAGTGGGGATAATGCTACTCCATGCCTCAGGACTGTTACCAAGAAGAGCTAGATGGTCCAGCCACACTGAAGCTCCCACAGACCCACCATTCTTCTCTAAATCTTTGCTCATGTGGTTTTGTCTACTTAAATGCCCTGTAAATTCTTTTTGTTTCTTCTTTATAAATATCTCTCAAATGTATCCTTTGTATCTCCCAGCTTCACCCTTGTGTAAAATACATTGTTGCAATGGGTGATCGTTACAGTCCTCTTACTTGGTTTCCCAACCCCAGCCCATCCTCCACGTGGGACTCTGACTTGATTTCTCTTTTTAAAATGCAAATTGGCCTCATGCTGCTGTCCAGTTTAAAACCCTTTGAAGGTCCTGCTGCAACTTGGAGAAAATCTCTGGACTCCTCCCTGTGACCACACACCTTGCAGGACCTGAGCTCCGGTTACTTCTCCAGCCTCTTCTCACACTGACCCGCTACTGCTCCCTTTCTCTAGACACAGCGTCTTCTGCGTCTTGCTTTGTAATCCAAAATTCATTTCTTAGGAACTTTTCACTTATTGCTCACAGCATCTTGACCATTTCAACCCTGCTTTTCAAATGTCTGGTTCTTCCTCATTCCCCAGATCTCCACTAAAGATCACTTCCTTAGCAAGACCTTCCTTCACCCCTTTGCCAAGTAGGTATCTTGCCCACTACTACCACCACCTACCACGGTTAATACTATCAGGTTATTCTGCTCATGCAATTCTCAGTGTTCATAAAAAGCTATAACTAATTTGTTTACTCGCTCATTGTCTAATTCATCACTAGGATGCAGATTCCTCAGGGCAGGGATTGTGTCCCTCTCGTATTTCCAACTTTTAGCACACAGATGTTCTCCAAATACTGGTTGACTGAATGCATTACTAAAGGTCTGTGTCAAATGCTAGTTCCTTATCCATGGTGTCTTTTCTGATTTTTCCCAACCAGAAGTGATGTCTCTTTTCTCTGAATTCCTGTAGTTCTTTACCTGTACTCTTTCATAGCTCTATTTGTTGCCTGTCCTCTTCGCATTATTTTGTGGGCTTATTGTACCCTTCTACTTCCTCAAAGACCTGGAGCAGTATCTTACCGATCCTTTTATACTCCTCCTATACCTGGCACAGAATAGGTGCTCAAAAAATTCTTATTGAATTGATTTGAATAACTCTAAGAGTTTTCAAAAGGTCAGGCACCTGAAAATGTTAGAGAGATTTCTTTAAAAATAGAACCATGATCAGCACTGGACTCCTGGCCAAAAATGGGCACATTTCCTGGCCATTTTAGAGGTCTTGGAGAGCAGCCTAAACACCAGTCTCCACTGATCCAAATCGGCTTCATTAAACAGTCACTGGGCCTGTGAGATGGATGGTGTGTGGGCCGAGTCCTGACAGGTAGGAAGAAAAGATCTCCCGCTTCCAGGTGCTCCTGGCCCCAGTTAATGGCCCTGCCATGGAAATGTCAATGAGGACTGAACAGTGCTGCTTTTTCTGGACTTTTGAGAAGTTTCCTCTGATTGAGGAGGAAACCTGGATATATGTGCATGGGTGGGAGTGCAGTGAAGGCTCAGGGAAAGAGGAAGGTGTCTGTCCTGACCAGGACACTGAAATGTGAGAGACCGTTACCACCCTGAGTTCATTTTCTTTTTTCTGTAAAAGTTGTAATGCATACCTCCCAGGGTTGTCGTAGTAAGATAATGTACATGTTAACATTATATACATGTAGTAGCTGGTAAATACGCTTTAAGTTCCTGCCTCTCTTCACCTCGCTCCCATTCCAGGTGAGTGCACTACCTGTGACCTTCAGAGTGGACCACTTCAGGGTGCATAGCTAGAATTTGTGGAAAGGAGAAAAGCAGATTGATGTGTGTGTGTAAGTGTGTTCATATGGCTTACAGTTTTACATGTGTTATACAAAGGGAAGCTTATATTTGTTATGCATTTTGATATAGCAAGTGAACAACAGAATGATGGACAATTAGCATCTGTTACTTTTGCACGAAGAAGAAAATATAATTGGAATCCTGATCTCAATGTGGAGAGCGATGACTGGCTGAGCTAGTGTTAGTTTGTAGAAAGAAAAGTTCCACAGTCTGAAAGTGGTACACTAAAGTGAAATTTTCTTACTGAAGCCAGGAATAACAATGAATTCGATCTGAGGCAGACTGATGAGTAGCCTAGAAAGCCAAAATTTATTTTTTAAAGATTGCTCAATAGTGAGAGTGAGGGATTTTTACTGGTAGATGCAGAAGCCTTTCGGGTCCATCCTCATTATTGTAAAATTAGCACAGAGTACGGGAAGTGGATAATTCAATGAGTATCTGTGTTAGTTTACTGGGGTTTCCATAACAAAGCGCCACAAAATGGGTGGCTTAACAAATGGAAATTTATGGTCTCAGAGCTCTGGAAGCTGGGACGCCCAAATCAGGATGTTGATGGGGGAGTTTGCCTCTGAAGGCCTTGAGGGAAGAGTGTGTTCCAGACCTCTGCCCTTGGCTAGCAGACAGCTGTCTTTTCCCTCTGTCTCCATGCTGTCCTCCCTCCATGTGTGTTTGTCTCCAAGTTCCCCTCTTTGTAAGGACACCAGCCATATCGGATTAGGGCTCACACCAGTGTCCTCATTTTAAGTCAGTTACCTCTGTAAAGATCCTGTTTCCATGTGGTCACATTGTAATGTACTCGGGGTTAGGACTTCAATATATGAATTTGGGTGGGGGTGGAGGATATCATTCAACTGAATTTTGTAAAAGTTTTGATACCTGAAAACCTTTGCCACATGCTGTGCTCCTAGCTTAACAAAAGAGGGGCCAATTTATACTGAACTGGTTATTTTTGCCTTTGACAATCAGTTCTGGACACAGGTATGGAAAAGAGATTACTTATGTCCAGAACATTTCTAGCGGGAGCTCACTGAAGTTTCAGGTTTTCCCTGTAGCATTACGTTTGTTTCTCCTTGTAAATGTAATGTGACAAGTTCACCTATGGACAAAATGAAGTAAATGCATGGAGGGCCAGCAAGGCATGCATTTGCTGGAGAATTATCCCCACGGCGACCTGACTTCATTTTTCAGGGACTGTACCTTCTGGGACATATTCTGTGTGCCTTGTGTTATGCTCATCTCTACCCACAGCACTTTGTTATAAATGCTCAGGAGATCTAAAAAAACACAAGAACCCAAAACTAAAGCAAACCAACAGACATAAAACCCTCAGAGCTCGTATATGCAGAGTAATAACAGATAGAATCGAAGGCAAATGTGTCACAATAATACCTGCCAATTAAAATTGCTACCTTTAAAGTTTTGTTTGACTTTAACATGGCATGTGAATTGGATAAACATTGTTTCTTTTGGCTTTTTTTATGATTGTAAGATGCAGAAAATAATACATATATTTGTTTTGTTGTTAATTGCAGGAGTTTCATTCATAAGGAGAAATGGCCATTGGCCTCACATTAGACAAAAGCAAACACAGCACAGTGATAAGAAACTGATGCAACAAGTTCCAGAACGTTAATATTCCACAGAATCCTCTCCAGCTATTTGTTTCTTTGCTGCTCCATCCCACTGACTGTTGATTTAGTGGCACAGTGACCCTAGGGCCATTTGTTAGCTGAGGCCGTTTATTAGATGAAACAATGGACTTTCATCAGAATGAAGGAAGACCCACTCAGCCTTTGAGTGAAGACACAAGCTGTCAGTGGGAAGAGCACATCTTGCACAGGCAGCGCTGAGGACGGCAGAACGACAGGTGTCTTTGGTGAAGGGGTTTAGCTCTCTCTTGGCAATGAATGCAGCCCCTCAGGTCAGGTTCGGACAAAGCCCTCTGAAGTCTGCCCTGGAGCTGAACAAATGAATTTGAACATGCTTATGAAAATGGCTGCATAAATATTTTTCTTTGCCCATTCCAGAGCATGCTAATCAGAAGGCTCTTTGAAAACAATATTTTTATCTGTACCTCAAATTCATCCATACCCATTAGCTGCTCAATTAGGCGAAACAAACTTTTAGTTGCATGCCAGCGGCTTAATTTAATTTGCCTGGGATAAGCAGTTGGCCATAACTGTGAAGCCCTGTGTCTTTTTTAGAAATTAAACCAGAGTAGTGAAGCAAAAACTCTTAAAATACAGTGTGGAAATGGAAGCAGACCATAGCTCATATTGTGTGGAAATTCAAAGCGACTTAGTAAGCAGTATGCAGGTATGTCAGTCACATCCTGCTGATCCTGTTCACTTCCCAGTCACTGGCTTTTTCCTCTAGTCCTGTGGATTCTAAACAGAATCACTCAAGTGACATCAGCTCAGGAAGATAAAAGGAGCTTTCTGTTTGATTGTGGCTGGGTGGATGTTTAGTTCAAACAAGAACTGAGCAAACTAACAGTTGTCTTTATAAATCTTTAGCCTAATGGCACTTTCTTGGATTCAAAATGTAAATTTGATTAAATTGCTTTCCAGTCATCATATAATGTATTTAAAGCATTTCTAGACAGTGAAACACATTTGGCCCAAATACAAAGTGAAAAAAATTTAACTTTGCAAGAAATGTTCCTTTGGTTTTAATTATTTATAATAACATCCAAGATACACAATTCTTACAAAAAGGAAAGTGGGAAAGTTGATTCTTTTTTTTAAAATCCTTACCCAAAGGTATGTTTATTGATTTCAGAGGGAGAGAGAGGAAGGAAGAAAGGGAGGAAGGAAGGGAAAGAGAGAGAGAGAGAGAAACATTGATGTGAGGGAAATATGGATCAGCTTCCACTCATATGCACCCCAACTGGATATGGAGTCCACAACCTGGGTATATGCCCTGACAGGGGATCAAACTTGCAAACTTTCTGTGTATGGGTTGCCCCTCCAACCAACTGAGCCACCCGGTAGGCGGAATGTTGATGCTTTAGGGCACATAAGATAACTATATATAGGTATGAAGCATCTCCCTACATAAACAGAGGAGCCAAGAGCAAAGCCTGTTCCCAGCGTGCGTCACTGATACACGCTGTGTGGAAACGCAGGGCATGAGTCCCACTCTGATACTGAGATTAGCTGCTTGACTTCAGACAAATCACTTAACCACGTTGTCTTAGTTTCCCTGTACGTGAAAAGGTGGAAGAAATACTATCTATGTTATACAGCCTGCAGGGTTGTCTTTATCAAAGAGAAAAGGATGAAAGTGATTAATACATTTCAGGTGGAGAAATGCGCAGCAAGGGTCCAAATGAGAGCTGTGAGATAGAAAAAGAAAGAGAGGTAGTTCAGAGGAAATTTGGAAGTAAAGAGCAAAGGGGCCAAACGTAGCGATGAGACTGAGGAGGATGGGCTGAAAGAAAAGCCTCAGTGAGTCTGAGCAGAGGGGAGCTGGCACCAGCATGGATAAGAAGACATTGCGGCAATGGGACCATGAAGCCACCAGAGGGAGGTGGGTGGAGTCTCTTACCTCGACTGTCTTTGCAGTGTCTACCCTCTGGGACTGTGCCGCTCTGTAAACGGTAACCATGGAATTTGTTCAGCATCCTCCTGTGGTCAGGGCCAGGGAGGGAATCAGTGCTAGTAAGGGTATTGTGTTGATGGCTGAGTCCCTGGACTGAGTTCCCTGACAAGCCTGGTACCTGGGAACAGCCCAGGTAGTGGCTGAGAGTAATGAGATGATAATTGAAGAGACAGAGTAAAAGGCACAGAAAACAACTGGTTCTTCACTGCTCAAAGCTTCTCAGCATGCTAATGTATCCCAAAGGGAAAAGGAATAGAAGGAAGTGATTGGCTGATGGTCTTTCATTTGTAGATGTACTTGCTTAGTTGCCAATAAGAGAAAGGCTGCTTGCAGGTAAGTTGCCAAAGTGAATAAACGTGAGTTATGTTAAGAAATTAACAAAAGATGAATTTCAGGCAACTTTCTGGAAAACACAGTTTGGTGATAAGATACACTGAAATGTGAAATAGTCTTTCAGTGGAAAAAGGAGAGAATGCCATCATTTAAGATATTTCAAAGAAAACTAGCTAAAGCATCGGCTGGAATCTTATCCAGAAGGGAAAATCCAGACTTGGCAAGAGAAGAGCTAGCTGATGTCTGAGAGCTCTCACACCTCTCATTCTTGGTTTTGAAAAGTTGTGATAAAATCCCTGAACATTTTCACAGGCACATTAAAAACTGGGGGCCATGTAATTCATTAGTCATTCTGGTAAGCTCTAGGATTCCGTGCCAGCTGTGGAATTTCATGCAGATGTGGCAAAACAGCAAAGACTACCTTTCAGATGCATATCCTCTTTGTCTCTCACTCTGGATTTATCTTTGGAAGAATCTGAGCATATTTTAAAAGGGCAAGTTAGGTGGTAGTAGAAATGGAGAGGGGGGAAGAAGAAAAATCTGTTTGAGGGAAAGCTTCCAACTGCTTAATTTATGTCAAGGGGAGAAGAATTGCAAATGCCCAGATTTAAGTACTGTAGACTGTGCCTTGGTCTGACCACGCTGGGACCATGCCCAACCCAGAACAATTGTCACTGTTAATTATGCATTTGAGCATCAGGCCCAACAAATTGGTAATTCCAGGCCATCTTTCCACTGCTGTCTAATATGTTTCTAGTGTGTCCCCTGGCTGTTTGCTAGCAGAATAAACTCTACCCTTGATAAGACTACCATTTGAGAAGAAATGCATCTGGAAGGACTGGCAGAAGAGAAGGGATGAGAGTGCTCCCTTGATAAGTTGTTAGGACCATCTGTCAGCTCTGCGTCTCTGGGTGAGGCTGATTGGGGAAGAGACAGGTGCAGATCAAAGTGGAGAATACTCATTTTAAATGAATTTGTCAAAAGTTTGCCTTATTTAATTTGCACAAGGTATTAAACCAGTGGCTGTAAATTGGCTCCTGAGAGTGGCATGTCCATTGCATGTCACTGATGCACATGCTGTGTGGAAAAGCAGAACGGACCACAGTGGGGCCCCGGAGTCTCGGAGTGTGAGTCCTCCTGGCTCTGATACCATGGAATTTGTTCAGCATCGTGAAGTATCTCTTCCAGATCTTCAAAGGACTTTGCATAAAGAGTCTTTCCTCAGCAATCCTGTCTAAAACAGTCCATTCCCTCTGCTGTCTCACTGCAGTCCTTTAACCTGATATTTTCTTTGGAGCATTTATTGGTATCTTACTGTTGTCTAAATAAGCGACTTTAGACAAGTTGCTTCACCATATTGTCTCAGTTTCCTGTTATGTGAAAGGTGAAAGAAATAATACCTATCTTCCATATATAACCCACAGGGTTGCGTTTATCAGAAAATAAACAATGGAAGGATTTAGTACATTTATTCTGAAAGAAAACACTTAGTTTTGACAAATTGGTCCTATTGAAGGGACTATCCATAGCAACTGCTCTATCTGTTTAGGAACTGGAACCTATCCTCTTTTACATAAACTCCAGCAATTCTTCATTTTCCATCCTGCATTGCTGTAGTCAGTTTGAGTTGCTATAACAAAGATACCATAGGCTGGGTGGCTTAAACAACAGACATTGGTTTCTCATGGTCAGAAGGCTGGGATGTCCAAGGTCAAGGTGCCTGCAGATTTGATTCCTGCTGAGAGCTGTCTTCCTGGTTTGCAGATGGATGCCTTGCTGTGTCCTCATATGGCTGAGAGAGATCATTTCTATTCTCCCTCTCTTTTTACTTTTATTAGTATTTATTTTATGCTGAATTTACTCCTGGGTCATAAATATAAGTTTTTGTTTCTTCGGTTTTGCCTGGGATATCTTTTTCTTCTGCGCAATCTTCTCTGGTTTAGGAACAATCTGCTCCTTTTTGGTAAGGATCATCTCTGTGTGGCAGGGAGAGCTCATGCATGGGTTAACCTGCCCATGAGCTCTGTAAGTTCTAAGCCGAATTTTGGGAGCTTTGTTCACGTGGATGTTCTCAATGACCAGGGAATCTACATCTAAACCCTTAAGTTCAACATTACTCTCTGCATTTTTTAAGCATGTGCAGCAAAAATTCAGCACTGTTTTTGGGCTACCAATCCTGTGTGCAGCCCCACTGTTTGGCCTGAGCGTACCTACCAACTCCACCATTGTAATGATGGAATGGCACACACTGCTTCTGTAAAGTGACATCCTTCAGGTAGTTAGTGGCTTTTCAAATATGCATACCCTTGATGCCCTGGATTGTTCTTAAAGAGAACACAAAGATTTGAACCTCTTGATTTGCATGACTTTGTGGGGTTTCCCAGGTCAAGTGAATAGCAAACAATTTTCATAGGTCACCTCTGGCTGCTTTCAGGAAGAGGAAACTCATGTCTCCTCTTACAAGGGCACTAATCCCATTCATATGAGCTCTATCCTCATAACTTAATCACCTCCCAGATACTGGTGATACTTAATCACCGTCCAATACTACCACATCAGGGATTAGTGCTTCAACATATGACCTTCTGAGAGATAAACATTCGGTCCATAGCATCTATCAATTTTCTCCTCTCTACCAGATCACGGGCATATATACTCAATATTTTTCATCTTAAAACAAACTACAAAGACAAAAAAACTTCTTTGACCGCAAGTCCACCTACCGTCTACTTTCACTGTCCATCTTAATGACAAAACACTGCAATGGAGTTGTCTGTACTCTGTTTCTACATGCTCACCTTTGAATCTCTTTTTAACTCATTCCCTTGGGTTTTGTCCTCACCACTCCTTTGAAACCATCCTGGTAAATCATCAATTTCCCTATTGCCAAATCTAGTGACCACCTTACAGACCTCATCTTTCATGAATTCTCAACATCATTTGACATAAATTTTCACTTCTGGTTTTTGAAATGTTCTTCTCTTGGCTTCTAGGCCATCACAATTTTCTGATATTCATTCTATGTCCTCATTACTTCTTGGGTTCTCTGCTGGTTTCACCTCTTCTTTCTGACCACTATTTTAGGGTGCTCTGGGGTTCACGTCTCAGATCTTTGTCTTCTCTATATCCTCAGGTGATACCACCTAGTTTTGTGTCTTTAAATATTATGTGTATCTCATATCTCCAGACTTAATACCTCCTCTGAACATCAAAGTGCCTTGTTGCATGTCCAACATCTAATACATTTCTCCAACTTAGCATATTAAATAAATCTCAGTTATTTATGTCAAAATTACAGAAGTTACCTTTAAATTTTTGCTTCATTCATATCATAGATCTTATACATCAACAAATCCTCTCCATCCTTCAAACTACACTTCAAATTTGATGAGTTCTCAATCCTATTGTATCACCATCATTTCTCTTTAGGATTAGTGCAAAAGCCTCCTCATGGATCCTCTTGCTTCTACTTAAAACTGCCCAAGATCCAATCAATCTCCATGCAACAGCCTCACTGATCTTTTTAAAACCTAAATCAGATCCTGTTTCTTCTCCTTCAAAATCTTCCAATATGTTCCCATCACACCTATGGTAAAATTCAACTCCTTTATAACAAGTCCCATGTAATTTGTCTTCTACCTACCTCTCTAATCTAATTTCCTATTCTGTTCCCATTACACACTCTGTTCTGGTCACGTGAGCTTTCTTAGGTTCTTTGAACAGGCAGGCTATTTCCTCCACAGAATCTTTGCAATTACTCCCCCTCAGCCTGAAGTATCTCTTCCAGATCTTCAAAGGACTTTGCATAAAGAGTCTTTCCTCAGCAATCCTGTCTAAAACAGTCCATTCCCTCTGCTGTCTCACTGCAGTCCTTTAACCTGATATTTTCTTTGGAGCATTTATTGGTATCTGAAGTTACATCTTCTATTTTTATTTTTATTTTTTTTGTTTTTAGCTGCTTTTCTTTGTCTTCCTAAATAAATGTAAGGTTCTGAAAGGCAAGAGCTTTTTAAGTTTACTGTTGGATCTTCAGTACCTAGAATAAAGCTAGCATATAGTAGGCACTTATGATGGTATGATTGTGTCTCTACCACCTCCCCATATTTATAGGCTGATATCCTGACTCCCAAAGGTCATAGCATTAGTGACTGAGGCCTTGGAGAGGTAATTAGGTCATCAGAGTGGAGCCCTCATGGATAGAATAATGGGAATACGCTCATGAGTGCTCTTAATAGTTCCCACAGAGCTCCTTTACCCCTTCTACCCTATGAGGACATAACAAGAAGGTGCTGGCCATGAACCAGGAGGAGGGCTTTCACCAGAATGTGACCGTGCCAGTGCTTTGATCTTGGATTTCTAGCCTCCAGACCTGTGAGGGAAAAAATTCTGTTGTGTATAAGCCACGCAGTCTATGACATTTTTGAAAGTACTGAGACATGCTCCATAGTGCTTTTTCTGCATCTCAGTAATCCACCATGCCTTTTAAATTTCTTTAGTATGTTTATCTTTTGATGCATAAAGAGACCAGGTCTTCTTTATGGAGTAAGAGAATGTCAGCTGTATTGGCTAACTCCGGTGTGCTATTTATTCTCATAGTGAGGCTGAGTACCAGTGTTTGTTTAGTGACTGATTCTTTATAACTCCCTTAGGAGTCCTGGATATGTCAGTGTATCATAGACATCAAGGGAAATTAACTATTTGAATGTGCTCTGGAATTGGCTTTTGGTAAAACCATTGAAAAAATCTCATTTCTTTTTTGTTTACCTTTTTGAAACACAGATGTGTCAGTCTGGGGACTTGACGCTATTGAGCTTGAGAATGGAGGAAAGTGAGCTGGCAAAAGAGTAAGCCAGGTGAGGGGATGGTTCCAGAACATTGAGGAAAGCAAAACTGAGAGCCTGGTGCACAGACTGACAAGATAACTCAAGGCAGAGTTGAGAGGCCCACTGGCTGGAAGGTGGGAGACTGCTGATGGCTAATGGAAAGACAGGGGAAATGGTCACAGGGCTGAGCCACAGGAGTACATGGCCTTCTGCAGGAGAGAGGGCACAGTGGTAACAAAGAGACAAACTGTCACTCAGAGAAACCCTCAGATAATGCTTTCTGGAGCACTAACCACACTCTTTATTCAACTTAATTCATTAGTTAGGAATTGTTAAGTGTCCACATCCTCCAAGCTTTCTTATAGGAAACAAAAGACCCATCCCATGTGCTCCATGTGCTCACAGACCAGTGTGTTGTCTGTGCTCAATAAACCTCGGTGCACAAGAAATCTTTTTTGAACCAAATGAACTTGGTTTAACTTCAGGAAAGATAAGATGATGGAAAGTGGTTGAGGTTAGGGGACAAAAGGAAGGTAGGTTGCACAGAAAAGACAAGCCTTGAGGAGGTAAGCCGTCACCTTGAAAATGAAGAATTCTTTCTTTTCATTATTATTATTTTAATATTTATCAAAGCCTTCATCCATCAGTCTTACTAGTGCTTCACTGACAATAGGGGATTTTTTTTCTTTTTCACTTTGGCCTACATAAGCATAGAAGCATGGATGATGAAATAGGAAATATGAAGTCAGTTGAAGAAGCACATTATTTCTGAAAGTGTCTGAATACTTTTACACAGGGTATTTGAATGTAGGCAAACATTTATAAATGCTGTTCTTCTATGCTCTCCTTTTTTTTTTTACTGCAACTCCTTGGAGAAGTTTGCTTGACATTCTGTTTGACATAAAATCAGCATGTGTCCCAAGTAAATCAACAACAGCTGTTTTAAATATCAGATTGTGTCCCAAAATATCATATGAACCAGGGGAAGAATTTCTTGGAAGCTTGTGATTTCAGATTACACTGATGGAACCTAGCATCTGGACACTGTGGCCACAGGTAGACAGAGTTGAAGTTGGCTGAGAGATGGTGGCCTGTTTAACAGAGCAGTGACTTTTGGGGGAGATTTCACAGAGATTTTAGAGATGCCAACAAAGAAAGAGGCCCTGCTACATTCAAAGGAGTCATGCTTCTGTTGATTCTGGAGCTTTTACTCAGAATCCTAGTGATTTCTCAAAATGGGCCAGAAAAACAGTTTAATACCAATTTATCCCCTTCACAAAACACTCACCAAGATGTTTTAATCAGTGTTCAGTACCTTCCCCTTTTTAAGGGTTTGTAGTACAATATGATGGACTCATTGTACTATCCAGTGCCACTAAGAAAGTTTCAGTTCTATGACCTGCAGATTAGTTTAGGCTCAGGATAGAAGCAGCCCACCTGTAGTCGCTGGTTGGTATTTCTTTGGCAATGCCTGTGGCACTGCCCTCTGCTTGGATAGCAGGCTTCAGGGGAGGGTTTAGGTGCTTCCCTTCACCTCTTAACAACTGCTTCTTTGAGCAATATATTCCCCTTCCACAATGCTGCCAACTGCATACCTGTTGAAACTATTCCATTGAGTTGTAAGGCAACAGCTTCAGACTCCAGGTGGCACATGCATATTTCAGGAGCTTCAGAGTGGACCTGTTGTGCCCGTTCCTTCCCTGGGGAGCCCCCCTTCTGCCTTAGTTTTCAGGTTTGCTGAGGAGCATCGTTATTTTAGGGAACTAAAACAGCACCATTTCTCACGTTTAATAACTCCCTCCTTTCCCAGGCAGGCTTGTCCACTGGATGCAGTATAAGTCCCTATGCCACCTCATATGCACTAGGATGGCCACTTTCAAAAATCAGAAAATAACAAGTGGCAGAATGTAGAAAAATTACATTTGTGCACTGTTGGTGGTAATGTCAAGTGGTGCAATTGCTATGAAAACAATATGGTCATTCCTCAAAAAATTAAAAATAGAATTACTGTATGTCCAGTAATTCAGCTTCTGGATATATACTCAACAGAATTGAAATCAGGGTCTCAAATATTACTTTGGCGGTGAAGCCTTCCTCAGCTCCATCAGGCATTCCCTTGTGCTCCTCTCTGTTGCTTCATAACATCTATACAAATGTTAGATCGAGCTTGTGTGTCTGTTTTCCCCATTACACCATGAGCTTATGTATAAGGACTATGTCCAAATTAGTTCAAACTTTTTTTGTACACTGCAAATAAAGGAAACCTATTTAACATCAACAACAACAACAAGATCAGGGCCTTGAAGAGGCATCTGTACATCCATGTTTATGGCAGCATTATTCACAATAGGCAAAAAGTGGAAGCAACCCAAGTGTCCATCTATAAATAAATGGATAAACAATATCTGGCACATATGTACGATGGGATACTACTCAGCCCTAAAAAGAAAGGGAATTCTGACATAAGCTATAGCATGGATGAAACCCCATGTGATTCCCCTCATATGAGGTACTTAGAGTAGTCAAATATATCAAGACAGAAAGAAGATGGTGAGTGCCAGGGGCTGAGGGTAGCAGGCATCGGGGAGCTGTCATTTAATGGGTGTAAAGTTCATTTGGCAAGATGAGTAGAGTTGTGGAGATCAGTTATATAACAATGTGAATGTGTGTAACACAGTTGAACTATACATTAAAAATAATTAAGATGGGAAATTTTATGTTTGTATATTTTATCACAACTAGAAATTTTTAAAAAGTTAAAAATTAAAAAGTCTCTGTGACCCATCTCAGTATCTCAAGGAACTGCCAGATTTGACCTCGTGCCCCAGATTCTCTGTGGCATCACACCTGCTGGTTCTGTGCTGACAGCTCTGGAAAGCTGGACTGTTGGCAGTAGCTAGTCCACCTTCCCTGCATATACTCCCAGCCTGAGGGCAGTCACTCCCCAGGCCCCCACCCCTACCCATACTCAGGGCTTTGGTCTTCCTACAACTCTGGGAAAGGAGTTTCAACTTACCTCCATTGGTGTGATTGGGTTGGCCACAAAGATCATTTGTTTTTCTGTAAGATGGCTCTAGTAGCACTTAGTTGTCTTTAACTTTATTTGAAACAATTTTGTTAGATTGTGCTGTGACAGCTGTCATATCAGTGTGCATTTAAAAAAAAAACTTATCTGTCTATAGCTGCACCACCCTGAACATGCCTGATCTCATCTAAAAAATTTATCAAAATTGGTGAATTTTTGTGCAGTCATTTTAATATTGAGGATGGAAGAAAATACACAATATTTTTGACATACTATTCTTTATTATTTCAAGAAAGGTGAAAACACAACTGAAATGCAAAAAAGGACTTGGGCAGTGTGTGGAGAAGATGCTGTGACTGATCGAACATGTCAAAGTGGTTTGTGAAGTTTTGTGCTGGAGATTTCTCGCTGGACAGTGCTCCATGGTTGGGTAGGCCAGTTGAAGTTGATAGCGATCAAATTGAGACATTAATTGAAAACAAGCAACATTATACCAGGTGGGAGATAGCCAACATACTCAAAATATCCAAATCAATAAAGTTATTGGTGAAAATGAAAAACATGCCTTTTGTTTTATGGAAAAAAACTATGCAGACTTTTGGGTCAACCCAACATGTCCCCCAGAGGCATTACCGAGGACATCCGTTTCTATCACTTGTACACTGTTTTGCATGGTGCAAATAAAAGTGTGAATACAGATGTTTGTTTAGTGCCCTTTTCTTCAAAGTGCTTTGTGTAGTACTTCAAATACTTGCTTGTCCCAGACCTCTCTTGCCATAGAAAAATTTTATCTGAAAAACAAAATCACGTATTTATTTTAGAATATTTACTGTTAAAAATACAGGAAAACAGCTTTCAAATTTCAGTGCCTTCAAAATGCTTTTCAGGTTGGTCCAAATCATACCCTCCCTTTAAGACACCGCTCAAATGCCAAATGATTCTCTGAGTCAGAAGTGGTCAATAACTCCTCTTTTGAATTTCTATTGCATTTATATCTGAAAGTCTCTTAAGACATTTATAGTTTTTATCCTAGATTATGGTTATCAATACATATTTCCAGTAATGCCTGTACATGAAGGATGTTTAATATATGTTGGCTGAATACAAAATACCAAACTCCCTGAAAACCTTACGCTAACTCTGCAAAAATCAAATTGAAAATGGCAAAATTTCTGGCCCTGCAGCTCCTGAGTAGTGCAGATATATTTGGACAAGAGTAATGGGTCCTTTCTGGTTCTTCTCAGATTACCATCTCCAGGCAGCTGTGACTCACAGGGAGCCTGACTCCAAGTATGAAATTGTTAATGAAACAAATGCAGACTGATTTTGACCACTCACGCAAGTCACCATGGAATCTAATTAACACGTGTGGTCTTGACCAACATGTGAGAATAAGAGTTCACAAGCATGCTAACATTGCCAGGGAGACCTTCCTGAGGACAAAGGAGTGTCATTAAGGGGCAAAAATAGTCATTTCACAGACAGAAGCAGCCTGACTGTTTTTTGGAGCCCAGGTGGGGAGATCTGTTCGGGCTGGGAGATCCAGACTTAACTCTTTCAAGTGAACAACAAAGGACTCTCCAGCTTTTAAAATGCAGCTCTTTTGTCTGCTGCTTTCTCCTTCTAACTCATGCCAAAGGTCAGAGAGCAGATGAAGTATAAATGAAGTTAAGAAATAAAGGTATTACCAATGCTGCTACTTTCCCCTTGAGGTTAATTTCTGTTCAGTATCCTTTTCACCTAGAGAGGAGGCAAAATAAAATCAATGGAAACAACATTCAAATTGCTCTTTCTCTGGGAAAGAGATCTTGACAAACCCTCCACAGGACACTCCACCGAGCAAAGCACTCTTGCTCTTCACGCCTCGCGATTAACATGGTTACGCTCCCCTGAACTCTTAGAACCAGTCACCTTACCCCACATTTTACTAGATCCTGAAGTTACTTCTCAGTGCTTACCAGAAACAATGACTATGGAAAACAGTCTGTCCACACCTTCTGGTTTACTGTATTTACTGTGTAATCTCTCACAGCCAGGGAATATGTGGATGAATCCCCAAAACTGGCACCTCATAAGGCCCCTTCTGTGTGGCACATATGTCTCCCCCTTTATTAGCCAACTGTATGGTGATTTTATAGGCATAACTTTTATCAGTATTCAATAATAATTTGAGAGCCAACAACACCCAAAGTACAGAACATAGGTACATTTAGATAATATTTTTTCCCACAGGGATGTGCATAGTGAATGTAGAGTGAAATGATTAATAAAGTAACGCAGTACTTAGAGGCTGAGGGCGAGTACCTGGGTCCATGCTATTTCCCTTTCCCTGGAGGAACCTGGCAGGAGGCTTCTTCTTCTCACTGGATCTCCTCCACTTCCCACCCCTCCAGTCCAGCCCTGCTTCTGCTCTCACATCACATTGGCTTGTAGACGTGAGGACTGGCTCTGGCTCTTTGGAATTTCTGAACCATGTGTCTAATTCCTTTGTTTTGAAAGGTGTTTGGGTTGTTCTACCAGAGATACTGACTCATACCCAGACCAGAGAGTAAGTTCCCCCTGCTTTGGGGGTAGAAACAATGATGTTAAGAGAAAGCCAATGTCACCTGGGTATAAAGTGATCATGTGATAGTCACAGAGCTGGAAAAGTGTGTTTGGGTATGTCTTATGATCTAACACATATGGGGTGATTAAAAGGGTCTTGGGGCTTTCTCTATGGAAAATATAGAGGCTTTGGACCAGATTTATGTGAAAACTTCTATTCCTCCCTTTCCCCTCAAAATTTGATCTGATTCCTGAAAGTAGGACAGCAATCCTGGATGCTTCATCCATTAATGTGTCTTTCAAGTAACATTCATTGAGCATCTGCTATGTGCAAGTATGGAAATTAATAAGGATATGTATATATGTATATAATAAGGTACTAATATGGGATGGATCATACTAATAGATACTAAGAGTATCTATCTATTTATCATCTATCAATCTATATATATATATCTATGTATCTATCTATCATCTATCTCTCTACACACACATGATTGTTGTAAGGAATTGGTTCACATGGTTGTGGAGGCTGGGAAGTCCTCAATATGCTGCATGCAAACTGGAGGCCCAGGAAAGCCAGTGGTGTAAATTCCAGCCTGAGGCCAAAGGTCTGAGAACCAGGAGCTTCCTGATGGTGTAAGTCTCAGTCTGAGAAGACTGATGTCTCAGCTCAAGCTGCCAGGCACAGAGTGAATTCAACTCTCTTCTGCCTTTTTGTTCTTTTTGGGCCCTGGAGGGGTTTGTGAGTACCCACCCATATAGGGGAGGGCAATCTGCCTTATTCGGTCCACCAATTAAAATGCTAATCTATTCCAGAAATATGCAGACACAACCAAAACCAATGCTTCATCAGATATCGGGGCATCTTGTGGCCCAGTCAGGATGACACATAAAATTAATCATCACAGCAGGTCTCTGGGCTGGGTGCAAATGAGTAAGAGCTGGGCCGACCCTCAAAGTGCAAACTGCTAAAACTGCTTCTTCCTTACAGAGAGCCGACAGTGGTCTCTTGTCATCCAGATCTTGCTTGCGCCCTCACTGCTACTTTTCCTTATCCACACCAGATAGGGGGCACCAGCTTGAAGTTCCCCAAGTGAGCTGTGCTCTCCCAAGCTGAGCACAAGCTGTAACCTCTGAAGGGAGTGGCTTCTCGACATTTGTATCCCTTAACACACATCCTTCAAATCCGAGCTGCACTTCCCTCCTCTGTGAAGCCTTCCTTCATTAACTCAGGCAAATTTGGATGTTCCTTGTTCAATACTCTTGTAACACTTGGTTTACAGTTTTATAAGCTTGCTAAGGGATAGGTCTCACCCCGTAATCTATACATGCTTTGACGGCAAAAACCACATATTTTTATTTCTCCCCATTAACTTTCCCAAAGACTTCATTGGTGCTCAACAAACATTTGGAGATTGAGTAAAGAAACAAGTAATTAAATGTAGAAAATGATTACTACCCAAACAGAGGTACTGTATGTGGCAGCTGTCATTTCCTGAGGGCTGACTCTGTACCAGGCACTGTGCTGTGTTTTTCATATTCGTTATCTCACGGTGAGTTCCCCTGTTGAGGATGAGGAAACTGAGCTTGGACAGATTAACCAGCTTGTCTGATCTGCATGGCTAGAAGGGATGGGGTAAGATTTGGATCCAGGCCTGGTGGGTTGCCCTTAACCGACTGTCCCATGGTGCTGTCCTCATTGAGCCTGAGCGGACCTAGGAAAGTGAGCTTGTAACTTAGAATGTTATGGCTCTTTTCCAAGTGTGTTATTGTAAATGTATTGCCCATTACTTCCGAGTCTGACCTATCACCTCAGATGATGGTTTTAGGGGCGAACAAAACCCTAGGGCTGAACAAGCACAGAAGAGGCAGAGCCTCTTCTTCAGAATTTAGATCACCGGGAAGCACATGGTGTTTAATTGATGCCTGATCAAATCCAAATCTCATTTGAATGTGGAAATTAAAGTTCTCTACAGTGAACTCTGAGGGATTTGTCAACATGAGATAACTCTCTTCCAAGATAATGACTGAATTTAATCTCACGTAAACCTGATAACAGGCAGTTCTCCTGACAACCACGGAGCTGCTGGGCTGGTGTGGGAGTAGTGAGGAGACAGCGTCTGCAGAAGCCCTGGAGTGCGGTACGGAGGGAAGTGAGGAGCAGAGAACAGGACATTTCCAAGAAAACGAAGGCCTGAGGCAAAGAGGTCCAGCTCAGCCACTGAGGGCAAATGCAGCTCAGAGGGAGACACACACAAAGGTGTAATCTGAAGCCTTAGAGGCATTTCTGGATGTATTCATTTCCGTCTTTTTCTACCTTATTTTTAAATACCCCCACCCAAGGATATGTTTCTTGAGTTTAGAGAGAGAGGAAGAAGAGAGAGAGAAAAACACTGAGGTAAGAGAGAAACATCTATCAGCTGCCTCTTGCACCTGTCCTGACTGGGGATTGAACCAGCAAACTTTTGGTTTGCAGGATGACACTCTAACTGACTGAGCCACCTGGCCAGGGCTACTGCATTTTTTTTTTATGAGTATGCTCTTTTTCCTCAACAATGCTACCCCTAGGAATTGGTTTCTTCTCCTCAGGGCAAAATAAAAGAATACTATTTCATTCACCTCACACACTGATCTAGAGACACTTGAGACAAAACATTTATTGTCCATGATGGCTTGGGTACAGAGAAGTGAGCCAAGGAGTAAGTTCCTAGATCCTCCTAAGTGGAATTTTTAAAAAATTTAAATCTTCTTACAGCACAGGTCCACAGGGTCTACGGGCCGAATCTGGCCCTCCACCTTGTTTTATCCGGCCTGGCACCTTGTTTCTACCCAGCAGCAGTGCCAAGCTCCTTGCCCCTAGTTAAGGAGTAGTTACATTTATACAGTCTTAAAATTACATTTGGCCCTTTGAAGGCAACCGCAAGGCTGATGTGGCCCCTTGTGAAAATGAGTTTGACACTCCTGTCTTATATGGACTCTGCTAGAACTTGACTTTGAACGGATTTTGGGGAATAACCAGGGTCTCCAAGGTCTATGCAGGCCCCTGCCCCTTGCTTCCTGGGCCATGTGGAAGGTAGGACTGTTGGTAGGCCGTTGCCAGGGCATGTCTTTGTGGGTCCTGGAAATGTGGTGGGTATGGGGATTGCTGTCTTTCCTTTGTTCAGGGCTTTTTACCTGTGACGGTGGGTGGAGTTAGCTTTACTTAGTATTTCATTCCAAAGCCTCAGTTCCAATTTCTTCAACTCCTCTCTCGACCAGATCTGGTTCTCCAAGAACACTCAAGGTGAAGCAAGCAAGCAGAGTACTTGTGGTCAGTTCTGGTGGTTATTAGTCAACTGTGGTTTGTCCCTGCACCTGCAGGAGGCTCATGGTCCTGTCACCACCTCTTGTCGTTGGTGGGGGCTGAATAAGGCCGTTAGCTCCCAGGCGGGGACCCAGTACCACTCCACACTTGGGACTAAAGAAAAGATGCTGCACTTACGGACTGGAAGCCACCACCGCCAGCTTCGCTGACTCCCTTCCTGAGGGGTGGAGTACACAGAAATAGACAGCAGGGACATCCAGATGGACATGGCTCGCCAGACCTTCATTGACTGACCACAATTACCTTTTTCTGACCTTTAGAAATTACAGAGTGCTGTGTTCTCTCGACTCATAGTCTGAATGCTAAGGCAGAATGGCTGGGAAACCATGCCTGGTGTGCACACTGTCACCATTCAGTTATTTATTTATTTTTCCTTCTAATCAGTTATGGAATCCAAGACTGTGCTGAAGCGGCTTAGGCTCCAGGAACTCACGATATTGAGGGACACAATATTCACACAGACATAATAATCGAGAACAATGGAAAGGAGTCTAAATGACTGCGGAATTGTGTGCAACCCTTGGAAAGGGTTGTAGGACAAGCCTGAGGACTGGGGTAGGTAGCCAAGAAAGGCTTTGAGAGACAAGAGTAACTAAAGCTGGGTCCTAGAGAACGTGCCAGATTTGAGTTCGGGTGGGACAGATAAGGGGAGCCAAGAACAAACGAAGTGGCTACAGGACATTTTTGTTCAATGTTAAAGAAAAGCTGTACGAAACTGAACGGGGGAAGGACAGGATGCCAGGGACTTTAACTGCAGACTACGTTCCTGAGGGCACCCATGTTCGAGACAAATCACTGTGACTCTCTCACATGCCCAGGATCTACTAGGTGACCCCTCAAGGTCGCGGAGCAGCCATGGTGCCAGAAAGCTGTGGTGTACAAGTGTAGTTGTAGGCTCAAAGCCCTTCTCTCTTAACCACGTTGCATTTGCTCCCACTCATTAAGCCCTTTGAAGCTTGCCAAAACACAGGTGTGCATTTGTTTTGATTACAGATTCAGAGACATGCTGGTGGGACTTTTTGAATGGTGAAGTTGCTGCTGCTTCTGCATCTGCTCCTGTTCTTCGAATTGCTGTGGCCTGAGAAGTAGGGGGAGGGGAGCCCTTGACTTCAGAGTTTTAGGTCGGAGATGCCTTTTTTGCTATTGCTCCCACCCGCCCTTTGGAAACAGAGGGTGCTGGCCTCTTTCAGAGCTTCCTCCTTGTCACTGATGCCCCACAGTGCCAAGTGCTGACAGGAGGTCCTGGCTGCTTTCAGCTGAGCATTAGCTCTAATGGGTTTGGCAGGACTTTATAATATTCAAAACAAAGAATGTTTTGTTTTTTTGTGTGTGGTGGGGAGCGATGCGGTGACTGCCCAAGCTCAGGTCACAGGATACGCGGATGATGCGGCACAGCCCTACCCGGAATCGCTCCCAGGCCTGATGCCAGGGTCTGTCTGAGCTGAATAGAATCTGGCGTGGCTTTATCACAGAAATTAGTACATGATTAGAGCTGAAAAGAAGCACGAGTTTTAACTTGTATTTAGCACTCCGAGGATAAGTTGTCCCTGGTGTTACTAAATTATTCCCTCCGGCTTAGCCACTCTATAGAATGAATGGGGAGGTGCAGCAAGGAAGCATGGAGGAGGGAAGCCGGGGAGGTGGGGGATGGGAGTGGCTGTGGGTGGACAGGCATTGGCTTTGTCTGAGGGGAGGCGAGATTGTTTGGGCACTGATTTCAGTCCAATAATCACTAGGACATGTGTTAGAGCTAAGAAGATAGAACTTTGACCAGGTGGGATATTGAGTTTTTCGTTAAATTGGCATAGTGTACAAAATATCTTTGAAAAAAAGGACAGGGTTTCAATGGGGTGGAGAGGAAGGGCGTTACCCATCTATCTGTCCTTCTGGCTTCATGGCAGGAGGACTGTGTTCCAGCCGCAGCCACTCCAGCCTGTCACATTCCTGTGTGACTAACTGCCCATTGTAGTGAGCTTGCTCCTTTGTTCCCAGCCCCAGTGCAGGATTCAGTGGAAGTGACCATTGTCAAAAGCTACCCTGGGTTTTGCTCTCAGTTCTGCCAGAGGCTACCTTCTTTCTCAGAGGTTACCTTCTTTCTCAGAGGTTCCTTCCTTTATCTTCGGTGCCTTTGTCTTCTAGCCCCGCATGCTTGTGGTTAGGACAGAGCTGTTGGAAAAATTCTTTCAGAGACATCGCAGGAAGATCTGGTTCTGGACTAGGCCAGGTTTGGTCAGGCCAGGCAGTGGGCATGCCCTCAGCCCAGCATGGGTTTGTTGAGGGCTGGCCCTGAAGCCTGGGCCGGCCCCTGCCCTCATTGGGCCAGGAGTCTTCCTCTGAGTTCTTTTTGATTGTATACAAACCAAGCAGAATGGAAAAGTGATGCCAAGAAAATGGAGCTATTGACTGAAACCCAAGGGAGGAACATGCAGCTAGGCTTGGGCCTATGGCTGGCTGGGCCCAGCACTTGGAAAATGTTCAAACAGCAACACAGTTTCTGTCTCTGTCTTGCTCTGGGACTTGCGTGCTCTGACTGTCACTTGTGTATCTGCTTTGTTTTCTCTCACTGCACCGACTTTGACTGTTTCTTCAAGCACATGATGGAAGATGGACTCCTCTTAGCTCCCGATTTTATAAAGCCCTCAGTTCAGGCAAACAGTCTGGCTGGTCCTCTCAGTGACAATTCCAAAGTCACAGAAAGAAATCTGATCAGTTAAAATTAAGTCAGAGCAGAGTAAGGGGTTCGGAGGGAGAAATGTGGTGATTTCCTGAGTTCCTATCATAGTAGGTACCAGCAGCCTGGGTCCAGCGCAGCAACAAGGCTATGGTGGCAGGGTAGCAGGGGAGGAAAGAAGAGTGGGTAGTGGAGGGAAGGTCATAGAGTATTAACAAGGCTGCCTGAACTGTGTGGCAGGGGGGAGGGGTATGGGGGTGGGGGTGTGTGTGTGGGCAGAGGGGCTTATGGTTGGGTCTGCACTAGATAACCAGAGAGAGGAAAGTTGGACTCGCCCTTTATCTAGAAAAATGTTGTTTGAAGGTACCTCCCTATTGTGTACTTCAGCAAAATTCCTCATTAACATGGCCCTCATGAATCCAGAGATTTGGTCCTAGATTATCTAATCATCCTGTGGCTTCCCACAGTGGATAAACTGATATATGCTGGGGAGCCTTTTGTGAATTTACATTCCTTTAATATGCATTGGGCACAGACGGTTACCAGGTTGTCTCCGATCCATAAGTTTCATCAAGGGCTGATCAAAATTTAGTGCAAGACAGTTTAAAGGGACCAGCTTTTAGGCTGGGAAGTGTGCATATAAATAAAACTGTTGCTGTAGCAGCTCCATTGTTAATGAAAGAAAAATGATCCATGCCCTCTTCCGGGATAGCGGAGTCACTGAATATATTTATTTCAAGATTTAGGTGCAGGGGGAGCAGGCCACAAATCACAGAGCAACCATTAATGAGCCTCTGTCCCTACCTGTTAAGCTTATTAACTGCCTGTTACCTAGAGTTCTATATCCCACCTGGGGAAACAAAATGGATGCTTCGGCAACGCAAAGGCTGAAAAATACAGAAGTTAATCAAAAGCACAGGGGGGGCCTGGAAATGCAATCAGAAGACATGTGCTGGCTAAGATTATTGGGGGACTGGGAGGTGTCTGAGAGGAAGGATCTGGTGCTGTCTGATCTGAGATTTAGCTAATTAAATTCACCAGTCCTTTAGTCACTGTCTTCTCTGTGTGTGTGGAGGACATGAAAGGCACAGTCCCTGCCTTCGAGGAACCTGCATGCTAATTGGGTGGACACTGAATAGGATGGATTCTGATGGAAAACAAATTCAGGGCAGTTATGCAGAGGCTTTTCGAATAAGTCCTAAAGCAATAAAAACAGGAGGGTGTGATCTAGTGGAAAGAGACCCTGGCTGGGAGAGAGGAGACCTTGGCTCTTGCTCCAGTTCCCACATATGACAGTGGCTGTGCAGTTCATTCTCTCCCAGTTTCAGTTTCTCATTCATGAGTTTAAACTTCGTCAGTGCTAAAGAATAGCCATGAAATACACCTTTTGTGTCCATGAAACAAGACTAGGGACAGAAAATTGCTTAGCGGAAGGAAGCCTTGGTTTGGGTATTTAGCAAAGTACAGGATTTAATTCATGGAGCAGAAGGAGGCAGCCACTCTTGGTGGAGGCCGTTGCAATGCACCGGGCCTAGAGGTGGGTGTGTGTATGCAGAGGAGAGGGCTGCCTTGTGGGCATGGGAGCCAAGGGAGGAGGGGCGTGGACACAGATTATAGGCAAAGAGATGGACAGAACCAGGTAGGGCATAGGCAACTAAGTTCAACACCTGAACCTGCTGCTATGTTCTTTAACCCAAATATATCAGGAATCTTCCCCGTTGCCTCTCCACTACGGTGGGGAAGCTTCTTTCTACTGGAGGCAGCAGCAGCCTTCCAAAAGTAATTTGAAGGCAGAGACACTGAAAGCTAAAAAGCCTTGGCTCTATGATTAATTAAAGGAATCATCTCAAATTTAGAAAATTGCTTAAATAAAAGGAGATACAAAATTGCATCAATGTGCCTCCATATGTTAATTACGGCTATTTTTCCTTGTTTTTCTGCTGTTGCTGCAGCTCTGTCCCATCTATCACTCGGTTCGAGGCGTCACGATCAATTGACTGTACCATAAACAACATGTTGTACATGTGGCAAATGATAACATCATTTAACTCGACACAGGGCAGAAAAAAAAAAATTCTCTCTATTTTTAATCCCTCCAGTCTCTCAGGAGAGTAAAAGGATAGCCTTGAATTCATTTCTTACTGAATCACGCAGACATTTTTTGTGGACTGTGGAAGCAGAGAAGCAGTATCCAGCCCAGAAGCAGATCCTGCCTGGTGCAAGCTCACGGAGGAACCTGCCCCCAGTGCCCAGAACAGAGCCTGGCATGGGTAAGTGCTCACCCACTGAATGTGAGTAAACCGAGTCCCCACTGCTGGTTTTATTTTCTCTTATAGGTGGTAAACTACATTGAGAATTGAGGTTCATAACCACAAGGGATATCTTTACACTTGGAGAATAGCAAATCTTTTCTGGTGGCTGGAAATAGGTAAATACAGAGGATCTCATAATGACCTCTACTTAACAGATACCTAACTCCATATGGAATTAACTGGTGCTCTCCCATTTCTTCTCTAATGCACGGGACTGAAGCACACGGCAGGCCGGACGCATACGGCCAGTGGGCCACCCAGCATTGCCCGTGGTCCGCACCCATTTGCCTGTCCTTACAATTGTAATTATAGACTTAAATATCACCCAAACTGATAATACATGGAAGAAAAGAGAGCTTTTTCTATGAAAAATAAGTTTATTGCTGCTAAGGAACTGAATAAAATCAGGTGTTTAGGAAGTCTATGTTCAATTAGTGGGCGAAACGCCTGTAAATGATTGAAAAGAAGTAAACACCTAAAAGCAATGCACTTTCAACTCTGAAGAAACTAAATCTGGAAGTAATTGGTGATGGATGGGTTGTATGAGTGTGCTTAATGCAAGAAAGACAATATGCAACTCCAACTGGCAAACGCCCACTTAGAGAAAGTACACTTAATGTTTCAAGAGGAAAGAAATATTTAGGCCATTTATGTATAATTTTTGAAAATGACTTGTTGTTTTCATAAACTTTTTACAATTAACCAGTGAACTATTTTTTTCTGATTGGTAGGTAGCATAAGAGGGGTTCTATGAAAAACAAATTTAGGAAATTATAAAAGAATTGAGGCCACACAAAATCAGCATTATATAGTTCTAATGAAAGCACATGACTGATGGTCACAGCTCTGGAATCTGCCGCAATGGGAGAGCCTGGCCAGATGCACTGTGCCCCAGGAGGTGTGCCTGCTGTGGAAGGGAACGGCGTCTTCAGTAACACGTCCATCCTGCAATCAGCTAGCTGTTTGTCCTGCTTTAGCTCTTGCTGTCTCTTTTCCTCTTTTTGATAATGTTTTACAAAAAGGTTTATTTTGAACAAATTTCAGTCTTATAGAAAGTTACAAGTATAATGTAATGAACTTCCATATACTCTTTACCTAGATTCACCAATGTCCATTTTGCAATGGTTGGTTTGTTTCTCTCTCTCTCTCTCTCTTTATACTATATACACACATACTCTCTCTTCTTCTCCTTCTCTCTTCCCTTCTCCTCCTCCTCTTTCTTGTTCTCTCCCTCTTTCTCCTTCTTTTTATTATACCTTTTGAATGATTTGAGAGTAAGTTGCTGGTATCATGACTTTCGCCCCTAAATACTTGTGTGTGCATCTCTCTTTTTTAAAAGATTTTATTTATTTTTAGAGAGAGGGAAAGGGAGGGAGAAACAGAGGGAGAGAAACATTGATGTATGAGAGAAACACCGACTGGTGTCCTCTCACACAGCCCCAACGGGGAACCTGGCCCACAACCCAGGCATGTGCCCTGACCAGGAATCAGACCAGCAACTTTTCGGTTCACAGGACGGCACTCAAGCCACTGAGCCACACCAGTCATGGCAGGTGTGTGTGCATCTCTTGAAAACAAGAATAGACTCTGGAAGCAACTCCGAATCAGGGCCCAACTGCAGGACCTGGCTCCAGGGAGAACTCGTGGCATGAGGAGGTTTGTGCATACTCCATTTCTCCATCCCAATTCTGGTCCTCCATGGGCCACACATGTAAGTAAAGGTCATGAACTGTGTCAGGAGGTCCCCAGTCCTGTGCCTGCTGATTAAACATATTGTGGAGAGGTTAACCTTCCCTGCTTGAAGGCTCTGGTCGCTCTGTGAGCCTGGCCTTCTGTGTAGCAACTACAGGTGGCTTCCCTCGTCTTGGCTCTGGGATCTGGAAAGGGGTGGACACCCTGAGCCACTGGGCCTCTATCTTCTCCTCCCCTCTGGGCCTGTAGATGGTGGTGGGATGTCAGGGGCTCCTTGGTTGCTGCACAATTTATGGGCACACTGTGTCACTTTGGCTCCTTCTCCTACATCTCATCTTGTGTGCACGGTGTCCCATTGTCACATGGCAACTGCATATAGAGTCACATCCTGCTCCCTTCCTCAGAAGGAGACTGGGGTGCCCTTGAACAGGCCATTCTCTCTCCATGGGCAGGCAGGTGGGGGGCCCTTAGTGGCCTCTCTGCTCCCCAACTGCATGCCTGCCCTCAGAACTGGTAGTGCTATCCCAGTCCTTGCTGCTGCTCCAGAGTGTGACAAAGGCAGAGGGAGGGACACTGAGCACAGATCTCACAGGGGTTGTCTGGTCCATCCCCATCCCAGCTTCATGAGAAAGAGAAGCACTCCCGGGGCAGGCGTCACCTAGTCTCACCACGAGATCCAGGGAAAATCTCTCCCACTTCAGGGCTCAGGGTCAGCATCTCCCCCAAAGTCCCCTCTCCACTCTGTGACACTTCCTGGGAACTGAGTGTATTAAGGCCTCTGCAAACCCCTCATCTACAGCCCACAAGTTCATGGCACTAAGAAAGCAGGAGAAGAAAGACTGAGCCACATTGTAGAGTTTTGCTCATCTTGACAGCTCCTGAATGTTGGTGGCATAATCTTGAAGGAGGATGTCAGTGTGACAGTCTCGAAGGGGCAAGCCAGTGGCATGGTCTTGAAGCTCGTTCTCTGACTCTACCTTCCCTTGGAGCTCACACTTACTAGCAATCTTTGTTTTAAGGCATGGCTTTTCTGCAGCTTGGGCAACTGACTTTGTAAGTGGTGAGAAGCTTTTTCCTGGGCCCTGGAGACCCTGATCTCCTCATATGCATATTGATGGTTTGGAGATTGGCCAGCACACTCGGTCCCACAGTGATTTCCCAAGCAGAGGTCTCCTCAGCCTGTGCTGCCTCCCTGGCCTCTTTAACCCTTGAAGATCGGGACCCTAAGTTCATTGCCAGTATTGCTACACTATGGTAGGGATCTCCTGAAGCCTGTGTCTCATTCCTGCGACTGCTAAACTTGGATTTGGATCCAGCCTCCTTTTCTTAATCCCCATGACGGTCCCAATTTGCCTGGTTTCTCCCATGAGGTGGAGTGTGAGGGACTGAGAAGATGGCCTGCCCTCCCATCTGCTCAGAGGGACCTCTCAGGGCCCATGGCCATAGCCAGAAGGTGTTTCTCCCAGGGCCTTCTAGATTTCCTCAGATACAGGTGAGGTGGTGGGGAGGGGACCTGCTGGGGTAAGAAATGACTTTTTTGTTAGCACTTTCTCTTACAAAAAAGGGCTGAGGGGGTTTTCTCAAGACCTTGGTGAACTTGGCTTTTGAGTGGTCCCCAGATACACAAACAGCTGAAGGGGGGAAGGGGTTTGTGGAAGGGACTTGCTGTGCATGGAGGGAAAACCCCAGAAAAGCTGGCTGCATTTCTGCTGTAGATGGACCCTCAAGAACTGAAGGTATGAGAACTGCCGAAGACCAGGCACCTGCTCTTATTTGTCCTTCGTGCTCCAGAAGGGTTGAGGGGGGTGTGGGGTCCTCTCAGCACCCAGTGATTCCACATATTGCCTGAAGAGTTCAGGTGGTAGTCTAAGCTCTTCCATATTGAAAATGACACATTCTTTTCCCTCTACTTCCACATCCTTACTTCTGCTCTCTTGCTGATCAGTATCTCCAACAGCTTCTGAACATCAGGGTTGACAAATGAGGGGCTACCTGCCTGTCTGTGGGGTCTCCCCAGAATGAGGCCTCAGGTAGGTGGTGGGACAGCTGCTCTTGCTGGGACTCACGATTTGATGAGGTGGGGAAGAACAAGGCCTTGGAGGGTTGCCCACTGCCAGGACAGGAATTTAATGGGGCCAAAGGCCGAGGTGGCCTTGAACAGCCAAAGGCCGAGGTGGCTGGAATGGGGTATGCCAGAAAGGAGTTACTTGGCACTGAGCTCTTTACAATGGCACCCAGTGGGATTCTTTTCAGGTCACAGTGGTCTTGATGTTCTGCTGACAGGGTGGAGGCCAAAGGTAGAGGACACAGGCTCAGAGGAGCTGGGGAAGCCGATGTGGACATGGCAGGAACAGCATCTTCCACAGGCACCTGGCAGGACTGGTGGACTGCAGTGGGTACAGCTTAGCACACCTCACCAGGAGGGTCTTGACATGAACGCTGATGAAAGCTGCCCTCATCTGAGCATCTCCCCAGGTGGCTGCAGGAGACAGAGGCACGGGATGCAGCCAGGAGCAGGCAGGCAGGCTGGGCGGGGTGGGCACCTATGGCCCAGTGTTCTCCATGACTCCCATGCTGACTTCCCAGTGCCCCTGCTGTCCCTCACCCTGGAGCTGTTGCTATACCCTGTCCCCACGGCCCCCACTCTCAGGTCAGTCCTAGGCAGTATGTAATCTTGGAGTCACATCATAGTTTCCGGAGGGAGGAGAACCCAGGTGAAAAGGGGGCGATTCTTCACCTTTGCAGAAGAGAAATCAGTTCCCGAGCCCTTGCTATTTCTCGCAGGCAAACTCTGAAAGCTGGAAATCAGGAGGCAGGGTCACATGGTGCAGCAGGGCATGGGGGTCTTACAGGAGGCTGAGGACAGTGGTGCTTTAGGGGAGACACCTGGGAGAGTGTACTCTGGAGCCTGAGCATCAGGGCCAAGGTCACGTGATCCCTGACAGTGATGGCAAGACTTGTGACAGGCAACACTTTGTCATTTACAAAGTGCTTCCACATCCATTACCCTCTGCAACCCTCACAATTTCCCTGTGGGGGAGAAAGGAAAGGATGCCTAACAGAGGGATCTGAGCAAAGGTAAACAGTGCCCACCGTTGGACCCAGAGGTCCCACCTCCTGGTCAGGTACCTTTGGTCCAGGACAGCCCAAAGGCCCATGTTGGGACACCCTGCTTGGGAAACACCCGTCTCTGGGCCCTCCAGGCTTCATTCCAAGAGCACTCTAAGAAGTATCTGGGTTCTGACCTCCTTCCCAGGAACCTTCCGAGGGCTCTGTTTTCTGAGGGAAGGGCTCTGTGCGGGCATCCTCAGGGACCTGGCCCTGGGCCCTCAGGGACAAGACAGATGGGGGCAAACTCTCAGGCCCAGGGCTGAGAGGCAGAAGCTCACCTTTCACAGCTCTGATTTTCTTTCTGCTCCTCCACCTCAGCTCCCCTGGACACTGACAGACAAGACAAAATGAGGGGCTGGGACCCCACTCTCACTCTCCTCTCACAGACGAGCTGCAGACGCTCAGCGTTCGTGAACAATATGACTGTCTACATTTAACTAATGGGGCTCTCTGGTTCTTCCCCTTTTATTTTTGAAGTGGTTAAAATTATCTCTGGTTTTTCTTCTTTAAAAAACGTAAAGAAAGATTTTCTATAAGAGACCAACCGTGGATTCCTTTTGTCACTGTTCCTCTGCTCAAGAAACACACACATTCTCAGACCCGCGGGCCCGTCTTGGTGCCTTCAGGTTGGACTCTGCTCTCCTGAGGCTGCAGCCCCACCCGGCCTCTGCTCAGAGGCTCTCAGGGGCTCCGCACTGCCTGGGATGGGGTCCGAAAGAGCAGAGGCTCGCCTGAGACACCTGCCATGGAAAGGCGGCTGGTGAACCAGAGCTCTGGGCTTGTGCCCCCATAAGATCCAGCTCTTAGTATCCAGACCTTGGCCACTGGTCTCTGCATTTGGGGCTGTGTCCTAGAGCCATAACACCTGGACTTCTGGGTCAGAAGTCTTTGGATAGAAATCATTGTGTCTGCTCCAGCCCCTGCCCAGCTTGGCTTTTTCCTGGTAGGATAAAAAGGAAGGATAGAAAGGTTCTATTCTCTCCCATCTCAGGTGTCTCTGTAGGTGGTTCAGAAAAGTGGAAATAAGAATAGAAAAAAGACAATCTTTTCTGAGTCTGGGCCAAGGGTTCCTTACCTTCCTGATGTTTCCACGTTCCCTAGGTGGTGGTATGGATGGATTACTCTCCAAATGGGACAGTAATAGGAAGAAGAGCAACAGTCCACATGAGATGGTGAAGATGGTACCAATCACCAAGGAAGGGCTAGAGCTCCGCCAGGTAGCAATAATGCTTTCTAGAGAAAAGAGAGAGTTCTCCATAATATGAATTGCACTGCTGACTGCAGGCAACTGAGCACTGGGAGTGGCTTGTGGACTAGGGGCCAGGCTCCCATCACAGAGCTGTGGTCTGGTCACAAAGGGCTCCTGAGGGCAGAGAGGGGGCAGTAAGAGGAGGAGGCTGAAACACTGCCCCCCCCCCACCAGCCTAGCAGGCTCCATCCCTCCACTCTCCTGGACCCTCTAGACCTTCATCAATTTTCTATGTATTCTACTTGGAAACCTAATATTACCTGGTTCCTGTATCTTTTGGAGAGCTTGGCTTGAATTCACCAATTTTCAGTTGCATAAGTTTTGAAAGTGAAGGTCTCTCAGGAATTTTGGCTATTTCATAGGAATTGATAACTCTCAGAATCTCGTCTGTCCTCAACTTCATTTTTTTTTCAGCTCACATATTTACTTTGATTTATTTATTTATTTTTTTGTGAGAACATTTAAGTTCTACTCAGCAAATTTCAGACACAATAAAGTTATTGACTGTAAGTCACTGTGCTGTACTCTAGATCCTCAGGTCTTCGTCTTATAACTGAAAGTCTGTACCCCGTTACCAGCCTCTCCCCTCTATTTCTACCAACCTCAGACCCTGCTCAGACCCTGCCAGTCACTTCTTACTTTCTCTGTGTGTTCACTTTTTTTTTTTAGGTTCCCCATATGAGTGACAACATGTAGTATTTGTCTTTGTCTGGTTTACTTCACTTAGCACAACGCCCTTCAGTTTTAGCCATATTGCTACAAATCTCAATACATTTTTCCCACATAGTAAGTTTTTTACTTTCATAGATGTAGAGGTAGAGCTTTATTTTATACTTATTAAATTTTGACTATTTCTTTATTTTTAAAATTTTTTATCCTCACCTGAGGACACACATTGATTTTAGAGAGAAGGGAAGGGAAGGGAGGGAGAGAAACACTGATGTGAGTGAGAAATATCGATAAGTTGCCTCCCACTTGCATCCTGACCAGGACTAAACCTGCAACCTTGGTATGTGCCTGGACCAGGAATTGAACCCATGACCCCTTGGTTTACGCAACAACACTCCAACCAATTGAGCCACATCGGCCAGGGCAAATTTTGACTATTTAATTTATTGTTTTCACCAATCTTTGCCATAGTCACTCAGAATGTCTGAGTGAATTAATGATTTATTATTTAATTAATTATTATTTAATTCCCAAAATATAATAAGTAAAATAAAAATATAAAAATTAAACCTAAAAAATCCCAAGAATATTCTTTTACATACCCAGGAAAGTTAGCATTGATATAATGTTCTCTAACATACAGTTTATATTTAGATATCATTTCAATATATCATTTGTATCAATTTTTTTCTTGATCCAGGATCAGACCTAGGCTCACTACTCTCTTTTGTACTCTCTTTTCATCTGGAATAGTTCCTCACCATTTAGTTGTCGTACATGGCATTGCCATTTTGAAAGAATACCTGTTCAGCTGTTTTATAAAATGCCACTCAGTTTGTGTTTGTCTCACTCTTTCCTCGTGACATTACTTTCAGGTTATATGTGTATGGCAGGAATACTAACTATCTAAGCAATATTGTGCCCATCACAAAGCATCACACCAGGTGGCATGCGACATCAGTTTGTCCCATTACTGGTGATGGTCCTTAGATTGTATGGTTATGGGGCATCCGCTGTAAAGTCACCACATTATTTTTTGTAATTAATATTTGGATACTGTCCAAGTATCCTGCTTCCCATCACACTTTCATCCAACACTTTTATCGTCCTTTGATAATCTTTTCTGAATTAGTTATTACTATTATGATTGTCGAATGCTGTACCTGTTTCTCTCTACTTCCCTACTTCCAAATGGGGAAATCCAAACATTAGCTAGAAATTAGGGGTGGGGATGGGGAAAAAGAACATGCATCTCCTCCTGTCCCCCTACTTGGTATTGAAGCACAAATGGATTCCGTAATCTATTCAATTTGCTTACAAGTTATATTCTAAATTCTTGGGGCTTTCGTATTCCTGGATGTCCTTCCCTCCTTCTTCTTTATGCCAACCCCTAGAGAGTACAAGTGCTTTTAATTTTTTTGCTTCCTATCCCTCGTATTTCTTCTTTTTCCTTTGTCCAGACTTCAAACATGGGAGATCAGTCATTTCCTGATCTACCTGCTTTTTCCCCCCTCTCTGAATGGAGTGTATGTGGGGAAAGAGGGCACCTGTGATCATATCAAGTTGTAAGAATAGAGGGGGGTTGGGATCAGAAGCCCCTCAGAGATCTGTCCTCAGAGTGGAATATCTAAAATACACTATCAGATGCCTTGCATTACAAAGGCTAATCTCCTGATAGCATGGCATCTCCTTTCTTCTTTTGTTACCTTATTATGCCGAGTGTCTTTTACTTCCCAGCCTTGAGATACTTCTTTTGTTTTATTTAATGCCTACATGTACTAGTGTTTTACTTGGTTATCTCATTTGCATCTTGCGATGACTGTACGTCATAGCTACTATTGTTAGAGTCTCCAATTCACAAATGAGGAAACTGAGGCTTAGAGAGTTTGGCCTAAGATCACGCAGCTGTTTACCAAGGCAGTCTACTTTCAGAGGACACTCCTTTGCCACCATGTTTCTGAGAAGTGAGATAAAAAGGTGGCATAAAGCTCAGAACTTAAGGGTGGAATTACTTTCTGGCCTTCCAGCTAGAGTTTACTGACTAAGTTTTGAATTGAATTATGCTTTCCAATGTAATAATCTCAGTGATGTGGTCTCCCTTGATGGGTGGCAACTCTTCTCAAATCACAGCTGATTCTCATGGGAAATAACAGTGGTCACATTGACAGGCAGCAGCTGGATAACCAGGAAGGAATCAACAGAGGGTCCCAAAAGGCCCACTACAGAGCAACTGTACTGAACATCCTGACACACCGAGACAACAGCCGAGCAACAAAAGATGCTCACATGGTGATCAAACTGAAAAAAGAAGAAAATCATGCATAATGTTCCACTGATTTTTTCTTGTTTTTTTGTATATATATATATACATATGTACATACACACACATATATATGTATGTATATACTTCCCTACATCCTACTAATATATATTATATACATACATAAATGTATATATAATATATGTATATATAAAACATATGTAACTGTATATTTTATACACACACATATATATTATGGCATACTCAGCCTTGGTTAGGGCAATATGAAGGTTAGGACAATGCTCCAACCCCCCGTTCATACCTATTATATATGTGTGTGTGTGTGTGTGTGTGTGTGTACCCACACACACATATTATATATATATATATATATTTAATTCTCACCTGAGGGTATGTTTATTGATTTAGAGAGAGGAAAGGAGAAAGAGAGAAACATCTGTGTGAGAGAGAAACATCAATCGGTTGGCTCCCACACATGTCCTGACAGGGGATCGAACACACAATCTAGGTATGTGCCCTAACCAGGGATCGAACCTGCAACCTTTTGGTGTAAGCGATGATGCTCCAAGCCACTGAGCCACCAGGCCAGGGCAATCTCTTTTCTTTCAAAATTTTTAATTTTGAGCATCTGCTCTTACTGTAGTAAGAATAGGGTTAGGGTAGTTTGACTGAAGTCACTTTATCTCAGCTGCAAAATAAGGAAGCAGGATTCAATGATCTCTGAAAAGTCCCCTCTAGGTTCATGAATCTAAATGTGAGTTTTTATTGTAATCATTTAGTTCTAGAATATCAATAGTGTCTTTGTTTATGTGACACATAAACATGACCTACACTGAAGTTAATCCTGATGTTCAAACCACAGTAAAATTCTTTAAGACAGTGATCTCCTAATTGCTTCCTGGAGTAGACACTTTTGGTGAATAAATTCTCCCAAGACAAGGAAGAACTAACTCTGAGTCATTACCATATTCAGAAGACAAATGCATCACCTCATGAAAATGTTAATAGGTCACATTAATTGGAAGCAGAGGTCAGGCTGGGAGTTCTCTGTAGATTCTGGGTGCCCCAGAGGACTCTGGGCATAGATAGAGTACATCTTTCTAGAACTGGCCAGGAAGTGTTTTAAACCCCTTATGCTTTCTGATCCTCTTTATTCTCTCTTGCTCTGTGTCTGCCTTTGTTCTTAGTTTTCACCTCTACACTCTCTCCCCCTCTTCTCTTTAGCAGCGTGCTCCTCGTTTCTGCTGTACATTTCTGGCATGAGCCTTCCGGATCAGTGATGCAAAGGAGGAGAACAAAACGAGGAAAGACATTGACTTCAAAGGAAGCAATAATGAGACATCAACCTGAAAATTATTTGAGAATAGACTGTAATGTCTAAAAGGCATATTATACATGAGGATTCACCTTCCCCAAGTCTTTTTCTAGCTATTGTTTCTCCTCTGGAGAGGTCAATTCACAATAAAAAAATATACAAACAATAAACATCCTCACTTAATTTTAGCTCCACTCTTGCTTTTTTTTTTTCTTTTGCTTTCACTTGAAAATTATGCTATCCTACTTTATTTTGTTTGTTTTTGTTAGGATTGTACTTTACTTATTTTTTTCCTGCCTCACATTCTTTTCAGAACAGGAGGGATTCAAACAACAACAAGCATGAACAATTTGTCCAACTGTGAAAAAGCAATCAATGTGTTTCTATTATCCATAATTATAATCTGCACTTACGCACAATGTGCCATTTGTCAGGCACAGTTCTATCATATCATATACATTGACTCAGTGCTCTAATACTCACTCCATGCCTTGTGTAGGAGAGAAAATTGAAACCTAGGGTGATTAAGTAGCCCTGAAAACGTACACATTTAAGGAGTGAATTGGGGCTTGTAATCATGAACTCTAGGTTCGGACTCTAGGCCTTTCAGGTGTGATGTTGCCTCCTTCTGGTGCACTGTTATGGGTGTGATGAGTGAAAGTATATGGAAAAACTCATCAGTGCTCAGTGAACTGCAACCAGCTTATTCTGGAGATGAGATAGTGACTGCACACTGCTACTCATCAGGAACTAGAATACAGATAGGTTTAAATACAATGCAATCGATGTCCTAAGTCCCAGGAGATCCTACTAAGACATTCCAGCTTTAACGTGGATTATTGGTTTTGATTCTGAAAAGACTTTTGCAAGACATGTAATTTTAAACTCTGATATGAAATATGCTCACCTAAAACTCTTACTTTCTTTGGGCATTTTGGATGTCATATCTTCTTTATATCCTATGGCTGTCATTTGTCACAGCTTCAGCTTTTTATACCTGATAGGCAGTAGTTGATTTGCCTCTAAAGCAGTACCATCTGAGACTTTTCAACCTGCAACTTTATTTGGCTCTTTTGCTAGAGAGCAAAGCCCATTTGGCTCAGAGGCCATGACTGGGGGCAGCCGATCAATCCTACATTCTTTTGAGGACTGGGCATTGGAGGGTTTCTTTGAGATACCCATTTACTTCAAAGCTGACCTTGTGCTTCTTCTGTACTAGCCCAGACTTACAGCATACTCAGCCTTGCTTAGGGCAACACAAAGGGGCACTTTGACATTTATATTTGTGGATAGTGTCCTGGCTTAACTTAAAGTCCTAGCTGATTCCAGGCCCTTTGGTATGCTGATGAGAGTGTCCAAGTACAAGAAGCTCCAGATTTTCCTTTGAAATTTAACTATTGGCTTGGGCCTCTCTTTAGCTCCTGCCAATACAGCCAGCAATGTTTTTGAATTGTTTTTCACCTGAGCCCACAATGCATTTAGCTAAGAATGATGGGGAAGAGAAGGAAGCAAATTTAAATGTTGCATCGGTCACATTTCACTTGTACAAAAGGATTGGTTTGCTAGCACTTAAATCTTAACTAGGAAATAGCTTTATAAGACAGGGGCCTCTATGCTTGGTGGAAACCTGCTTTTCTGTTTGGAAATCATTAAAAGTAAATTTCAAAATTGTCTGTCTTGAATGATATCCCAACAGTGTGATTTCCTTTCAAGCGTGATTATTTTGAATGGCTTCACTGGTTGAATTGTCTCTGCCCATGTTCTCTTAGGAATGATTTCTCAGGACACAAAAATGGCTCAGTGACTTCCATTCAGCTGACAACGTTTTATTTGTTTTTCAGGTTGTGACACCTTCCTCATGCACATGGCTGGGAGTGTGATGGACTGTAGGAGGCCCTCCACTATACCGTGTATCCCTCCCAACTTAGTTAGGGTTAACGACTCCCAGTTCTCCCTGGCTGGTCCAAATTTATGTCTGTTGTCTCAGCATAATTACGAGCAATGCTTCTTTCCCTCTAAAAATTGTCCCACTTTGGGTGGCAAATTATGTGGTTATATTATTTCTAGGGAACCTGGAACAGATGTCATCCAGCGGGCATCCACTGTTGTATAGTAGAATAACTGAGTTTAGAACCAGAAAGCTTCTTGTAAGCTCCTGCTTGTCCATGGATGATGGGACAAGTTAATTTAAAATCTCCCAGAGCTATAGTTTTCTCCTCCAGAGAATAAAAGTAACAACACCTTATAGAGTTTTTGAGAATTAAGTGGGTCAATATTTTGTGAAAACACCCAGAAGTGTGCATAGAACCCAACAGGGAGTTATGAGGTTTGTTTAAAGACAAAGTCTTTTCACCTGAGGTGAGAGCAGGGGTGGGTTGTAACTAGCTGCAGTTTCAATGAATTTTTGTGATGAAAATGGGGCAGAGAATTAAGTGAAAGAAGAGAGTTAGAGGGTAAGGGAGGAAATTCTTTAAAAGTAATCGTATAGCAAGACACAGAAGTGCTGATTTTAAACTTTGCATGGAAATCAATTCCACTCCGGGCTGTGTAATAATTACCCTTGATCCTTCAGGGCATATTTGAGGGTTCTCACTGTAGTCTACATCCTGAGTCTTTAACACTTTCCTGTGTTCCAATCCCTCTCTCGTGTTCTTTTGAAGCAGGCTCAGCATCCCCTGAAAACATGGCCTTTCTGTGGAAGGGCTTGTGTGTGTCCTGGGTCTCCAATAACAGAAGGAAAGTAATCAGCAGTGTGGGGGAACGGGGAAAGAAAAAGTCAAGCCAAACCAGATCGCCATGTTGGCAGGACCAGGAGAGAAATTAATCCAGATACAACCATTCTCAGGCAGTTGGGTTCAGCTGGTTAAACATGAATGACAATAAAGTGAGGTGCCATGTATCTACAAGATGAAAAGGTCCAGAAACAGCCAAATCCTCCTTTTTATTCTACCTATGACCCATTTACTCCTTCACCTGGAATAAAGATACTTACACGAGAAGTTAAAGCCTTTAACATGTTTTTACTTAATAGTCCTCACCATCAATGTAATGCGTGTTTATTATGGGAAATATCCATGTTGCTACCATTCAAATACAACCACTTTATTGGCTTGTTTTATTTGATCATATTTTTACAATTTTGCATTCTCTTTCCCCCTCACATTATGTTATTATTTTACCATGTTGAAATTCCGTTGGATGAATTTTCCAAAACTTACCTAATTATTTTCCAAATGTTAGATTTCATTTGTTTCAAATTTATGAAATACCAACTTTCCATATAAATCCTTGTCTGCATTTGAAGTTATAGTTAACCTTTGGACAATGTGGGGATTCAGGGTTTCCAACCCTGTGCAGTTGAAAATCCATGTGAAACTTTTGACTCTGCAGGTTGCCATTTGCATCTGCTGTTTCCACCAACCTTGGATCTGGACCTAAAGCAGTATTTCCAGTTCGTGGCTGGGATCCTGTGGGTGGGAGTATGAAAACACTGTTTTTGATCCTGGGTTGGTTGCATTTGCCGATGTGAAACCAGCAATCACAAATGGCCGACTGCATTTGTTGAGGAGAATCTGTGCTGGAGCGGGCCCGTGTGGTTCAAATCCATGTTGTTCAAGAGTCAACCGTACTTCTTTAGTATGAAAATTAAGGGAGAAGAATCAGCGTCACAGGTATGAAACTTTTAAAGTTCTTTGTACATATTCAAATGCTAAGAAGCTATTTTAAAATACTGCTGTAAGTTCACAACTAATTTAATGTTATTTCTTTTCATAATCATTTTAATGATATGTAGTGGGCACTAGTAATCACTACAATTAATCCTTACATTGCTCTGTAACATATTCTGATCAAGCCAGCACACAGGTTAATCTGAAACCTCAATGTAAAAATTCGGGCTCCTCCCATACTCAGTATGGATGGTGTCGTTTGACCCTATTACTTTTGTGGTTTCTCATGGTCGGGTGTTTTACTGGGAGTCTTGATGGTCCCTTTTCTCACTCATTATTGTACTGAAATTACTTTAAAAACCAGGCTGGCAGCAGGAAGGGAAGAAGGGCAGAGATTTCTTCCTTTAGAAACAGCTTAGGTAGTCTCAGGTGGGCACACTTTGGATACTTGCAGGGTATTTTGGTACAGATTGTGGAAAAGATGTTTTCATTTTAAATAGAATGATTTTTGTGTCCTGTCAGGTTCTTTGAATGAGTATTGTAAAAATTGGGCAGGAATCTTGGGACGGATTTCCATATGTGGGGATCTGCGGTCGCTTCGTGTCTATTTGAGGTGAAAGTTCAGGTCCAAAATGACAGCCCCTGCCTTTGCAAGGCTCTCTCAGAACTTGACTCTGCAGAGAGAAACCTCCTCACTGCAGAGGAGAATAGCCCTCTGAATTGTGTTCCTCCTTCTCTGGTGAAAAAATAAAAGCAACTGGCCAAAAGAGAAGGCTCCCTCAGAACCAAGATCAGGCCACCCCCTCCGATCAGGATGCCATACCCGAGAGCCAGGAGCCCTCGGACCCCGGGCCCTGTGCTGTGACTGAGCAGTGCTGATGGCATGGCTGCCAACTAATTTTCTTTCGAAAAGTGTAACACAGAAGTTTCTACTCTGTTAAATAATGAGACAACAGTGCTAATTTTGAGCTCTGGTAATTTTAGGTCAAGATGGATATATTTATGATTTTAATGTTTTCTAAAATTTCAATAGCATTTCCATCAACACTGTAAACTTCTTTTGGCTTAAACATCCTCAGTTTCTTCAATGGTTATTCTGATAGGGTTGTTTCTAGAACATTCCCACTATTCAGCCCTCCTCCACATCTCCACCAAGCTGTTGATCTCGTCTGGAATGTCTATGGTTAGCTAACATTTTTCTTGAAATATTGAGTCTGCATTAACATAGTACTTTATGTGTCATCTAGTGTGGCTAACCCACATTCTAATAGGACAATATATTCATGTGATCGGTGTAGTACTGCTGAGACAGTCCAAAGTTAAATCGTCTTCCCCTACCCTGCACATCAGACTATTTGCTTGTAATAAATCTGTTGTCTGCTGTGACCTTGAGAGCTCCTGCCGAGACAGCCTCAAGTCTCTGTATTATAAACTTGTAAAATTGTCTTGTGTTTTCTCTCTTTATTTGGATATAGGACTTTATATCTATTCCATTTAAAAATATCTAATTTAAGTCTAAGATTTCAGCATCATACTATGTACCTAGAGGTGCTTAATAAATGCTTGCTAACAAAATGCTTAATATATAAATTTTAAATAATTAGGTGACCATGGACAGCAATTAGAAGTAGCTTTAATTGCTCTCATCCTTTTCTTTTCCTTTTTACTCTATTTTAAATTCTTCCTGAAGTCAGTGTAGAAATCTATTTCTCTTTCATCTCCTTACTCGCATTAATGGAATACCAGAATCTGACTCTAATGATCTTAGTGTCACATTTTAAAAGAAAGGAAAAAAAGGAGAGAAAATGAAGGGAGTTAAGCATGCATTGCCCTCCTTAATAATACATGTTTTCTGTTCTCAGGATAGTTTATTATTTGGAAACTGTGGGCTCTAGTATCTTTCCTATAGCAAACAAAAACAGCATAGGATAAATCAGAATGATTAGTATGCAAGGGGCTGATTCTGGGATATTCACTATAGCTTGTCCTTTCAATGTGTCTTCTTTTGACATCTTCACCCTGGGTATCCTGGCAACAGAGTACTTCATGAAAACAAAAGTCCCATAGACACTGTTTGCTGAATTCCATCAGAATAATAAAAAGACTATTTTATTCAAGCATTTGCTGAAGACAGTAATTTAGAAAAATAGCAAGAAGGCAGCTAAATGTACTTGATTCAAAAGTGACTGACACTGAAGGAAACCCAGACCAAGGATGGTGTCTTTGGGTCATATAATTTCTCAACCATTACAGGACGATAGGAGAGTGAAAAAGAGATGATTAATGGGCTAAAATGGGAAGGAGAACAACATGAATGTACTGGAGTAAGAAATCGGGAAAAGGGCCTGTTTATATCGTGTAGGGCACATGTCTCCATACAAGCTAGGGCTGTGTCTTCGCTGCCTGTGTGAACAACCTTGGAAGAGAGCTCTTCCAGCTGCACTCGGAGCCTCCTTCTCCTCAGTGCTACATTTGCTCTCCCGGAGAGGAGCAAGCTGGGTACTCAGGGCAGCACACTGACTCTGTCTAGGCCTTTGGGGACCCAGTAAGCTGAGTAAGACATGTGGAAGTTCTGATCCACTTAGTGCCGTGAAAGTGTTGTCAATGGTCCCCTCAGGGCCTTAAGAGGGGAAGCATCTCTCCCAGATTGCAGCTATCTCCTTGCTTAGGCACTGTGGAGAGGAGGGTGCAGAGGGTAAGACAATGAATGGTTAACACGATCTGTTTCCTGTTTTTTCCAGACTTGTCCTACGATTCTGCATCTCCTTTGTCACCAAGGGGCTGACTGTTGGTGCAGGGTCTATTTGCTCTTCCTGAGGGAAAAGTTAGGATACGTTATCCTAGTGCAAAGATTTATTGAATGGAACTCAAGACTCAGAGAAGAGGACTTTAGGGACTAGAAGTTTAAGCTCCTCAAAGAATTGAACTTCAGGAAGGCTCTGTAGTAGAGTAGGTGCATTTTTGACCGCGTGCCTTGTCCCAGAGCCCCTCCTGGTGATTTCCCCTCCCCACCTCCTTCCCCAGTTCTCAAAGATTGCTGTCGAAAGCCCTCTTTGTGCTGTATCCTGCCTCCCACCCTAATCCCTTTTCCAGACCATAGCTGATTGGAGTGGCATCAGGCCACTGACCTCATCTAACTAGTCACAGTCTCACACCTGGGAGTTTGGAAATCAAATTCAGCATTACTGTCAGTTTAGATGGTTTTTGAACTGAGGACATCTGTACTTGGAGGACCTACTTCCGCGGGCATGCAAAAGCTGAGGCAGAAATGATATAACCATAGACAGCAGAACTAGATGAGAAAACAACAGGAGAAAGAGAGAGAGAGAGAAGCTGTCCTGATTGTTAGTAGCTTTCTAGTTTTTAGCTCCAGTTTTGTTTTGTGTTGTTGTTTGGTTCAACTCTGCTTGTTTCCCTTAAGTTCTGTCCAATATCTACACTAGAGACCCTTCTGGTCTAAGCTAATTAGGGTAGGTTTTGCTTAATTATAATAAAAAACAAAAGAAAACCTTGACCAAGGCAAACTGATCAAAAAGCTACAGGACTGGAATCCAGGCCTCCTTTCCCCAAGCCAATGTTTTGTCCACGTTACCAGATCTTCTGCCTCTTAGCTAGAACCCAGACTCAGGGGAAGAATCTCTTTCCTGTGGCAGCTCTGCTGTGTCTGGTGGGGCCAGAGGAACACAGGACAGATGTTATTCCCTGAGTGGTCCAATCCTCCAGCCCTTTCCCCCAGATTGTTCACAAACTGGATAATCTATGGATGCCCATCGCTACTCCTCATTTAGACTAGAACAGAAATCAGTTCTCTGTCTCCCTCCACATGCCCATCTGAATGGCATGTCTGAAAGACCCTTGGACCCTTGCGTTCCTGATTCCTGTGTGACCACTAAGCACCTCAGGGTCAGTTTCTGTGAGTTCCTATCTGAGAGGCCTCAGGTGATGAAGGTGATGCCTCTGCCCTTTTAGAAGGGTCAGTTGAAAATCATTGGAGGAAAAGAACCTCAGACAGGCCCTCACTTCTGCTGTAAGATGCCAGCTGTTGTTGTTTTGCGATTGTTTGCCACTAGGTAAGGGCAAGCTGATGTTCTGAATGAGGTTAATTGTTGGAGGCAGGAGGAAAAAGGGGGCAAAAAGGGGATCCCATTCAAGTCATCAGTGTTTCTGTAGCTCCTGCTGTGGGAGGCCCCCTCTCTTCAGGACAAGATGCACTGAATGCTTTGGTGTGGACAAAAGCTTGTAGTGTGGTCCAGGCTTTGTAGTTGTCTAGGTGTGATCTCCGCCCAGAACTTCCTGCCTAGTTTATGACTTTACAATGGGCAGTAACAGATTTCTGGGCAGAAAAGGAACCTAACATGTTCTTGTGAAGCAAAGATAGAATTAGTAGGATAAATACAGGGGTGGGCAAAAGTAGGTTTACAGATTTTCATATAGAAAATGATATCATTGTTAATAAGTAATACTAGAGGAATAAACTATGTTTCATGTACTTATGACTGTAAACCTACTTTTTCCCACCCCTGCAGTCCTTGAGAAGCTCCTGACCATTCCTACAGTCATCAGAAAAAACATCTAAATGATGCTGATTCTACTTTAAGTAATTTCTTTGGGGTGTAATTTAGACTGTCTAAATCCAGGGGCTGGCTGCAGTCTCTCAGAGGGCATGAAACCTGGTTAAGAGGAACAGCTGTAGTCCTTATGTGACCATTGTCACAGCAACACTTCTCTTCTTCCTGAAAAAATGAGCCAAATCCTGTTTGCAGGAGCCAATGTGTTGCTAGGGAGAGCCAGGACACATCAACATCAAAACGGGCTGGAGTCTTTGAAATTACTGTTTTTTTCCTATCAATGGATCAACTTCCTGGCCTCTCCTGCAAAACACACACACACACACACACACACAGGCACACACAGGCACACACAAACAGACACTCGTGTTCACACTCAGAGACAAGTTCCATACTCACACGACATTAATAGTCCCTCTGATAAAATAAATTCTCAAACCAATGTACTCATAGGATGAGAAGGGGCTTTAAAGGCTGTGCTAATTATCTATTATGCTAATGATTGTGTTACAAATTACCCCAAACCTCAGTGCTAAACGGGACAAGCATTTGTTATCTCACAGTCTGAGGCTCTGGGCACTGACATGGCTTGGGTGCTGACATGGCTTGGGTGCCTCTGGCTCAGGATGTCTCACAAGGTTTTGATCAGTGTCGTCTGAGGCCATCATCATCTCAAAGCTCCGCTGGGGGAAGGATCTGCTCCTAATCTCATGTATGAGGCTGTTGGCAGGTCCCAGGTGCTCATGGGCTGTTGACCAATGTCAGTTTCTCCCACAGAAGTTCTTTAGAGATGCTCACAATATGGCAGCTGGCTTCCTCTGAGTAAGCGAACAAGTAAACAAGAGGTCAAGAAAGGGAGAGGGGGCACCTAAGATGGAAGCCAGATAATCTCAATAGTGACTCTCCGTCACCTCTGATGCATCTTATTCTCTAGAAGTGAGTCACTAAATGCAGCCCATGGTCAAGAGGAAGGGCTTACACAAGGGCATGAACACTAACTAGGAGGAAGGAGTCACTGGGTATTCTTCTAAAACTGAGGACACCAGAGGCCCCCCAGTTCAACCCTGTAGACAGCGACATCTCTGCTCTGCATGCGTACCTGCTGTACAGGAAGCCTAGTGGCTTTCGAAGCAGCTCTTTCCATTCTATTTTAAGAATCACCATGCTGTGTGTGACTGCCCAGCTTCCATTTTCTTTCTGGTACATCACTCCACTTTTCAATGAAGGCCCAGACCTCCCCTATCCTTAGCCTGGTTTGGGGGTGGGTGTAGGGCACAGTTGTGGACAATACCACTGAATTCCATATCTTCTTGGTCACAGTGATGGGTTAAGGAATGGCACATGCTTCAGGCTGATCCAGTTTACTACCCTGAGGTCTCTTTTTACCATTGCTGTGAATCTCCTCCCCTCTCTATGCCTGTATCTTCATTGTGTTTTCAAGCACCAGCTATGGTAATTCTTCTTTTAAAGGACCACTACTGTGCTATGTCAGCCACTTTGCTCCCACCACAGAGAACTGGAAGTACCCTGGAATTTATATTACCCTCCTGTTTTTAAAAAAATAATCTTGACCAGTGTTTGTCTAAAAAGAATTTTATGCAGCCATAATTCACATGCCATATACTTCACCCATTTAAATGTACAGTACAATGGTTGTCAGTATACTCACAGATGTGTGCGGCCGTCATTGTAGTCAGTTCTGGAACATTTTTATTACCTCAAAGAGAAACCCTCTACCTGTTAGCTACCACCCCTCTGACCCCCCCACCTTCACCCCATCCCTAAGCCATTGCTCATCAACTTTTGGTCTCTATAGATTTGCCTACTGTAGACATTTCCTATAAATTGGATCACATGTGGTGTCTTGAGACTAGATTCTTTCCCTTAGCATAATGTCTTCAAGGTTTGTTCACATGTGGCATGTACCACTGCTTTATTCCCTTTGGTGGCTAAATACTATTCCATCATACGGCTGTACTGCCTTTTGTTTATTCGCCAGCTGGTGGGCATTTGGGTTGTTCCCACCTTTTGGCTACTATGAATAATGCTGTTATAAACATCCACTATGTGTTTTGAGTGGACATATGTTTTCATTTCTCTTGGGTATATACCCAGGGGTAGGATTGGTTGGGTTATAAGGAAAGTCTTTTTCATGGTTTGAGGAACTGCTAGACCATTTTTCCAAAGTGGTTGCATCATTTACATTCCTAGTATGGTGTGATGGCTCTGATTTCTCAACATCCTCACCAACTATTATCTTATTTTTTCATTCTCACCCTCCTAGTTAGTATGACATGGTATCTTATTGTGGTTTTAATTTATATTTTCTTGATGACTAATGATGTGAAACAGTTTTTTTCATGTGCTTATTGCCCACGTGCATACATTCTTTTGGTGTTTTGTTTATTTTAATTTTTAAAAATTTATTATTTTAAAAAATATTTTATTTATTTATTTTTAGAGAGAGGGGAAGGAGGGAGAAAGAGAGGGACAGAAATATCAGTGTGTGGTTGCCTCTCATACACCCTGAGCAGGGACCTGGCCTGCAACCCAGGCACGTGCCTGACTGGGAATCAAACTGGTGACCCTTTGGTTCATAGGCTGGCGCTCAATCCACTGAGCCACACCAGCCAGGGCTAGTTTTGTCTATTTTTAAATTGGGTTTACCCACCTTGTTGACCAATACCTTTTTGATGTGAGAACATGAAAGTCTGGCCGTATTCCCTTAGGTTGGAACAACCCTGAGGCATGACTTTCTTTCCAGAGTTCCTCTGAAGAATCATGTAGAAGCCCACATGGTGAGATTTTTGCCTTCTTTCTTTCTTTGTCAGATTCTTCTGTGAGTATATGGTAGCTTGTCTTGAAAACTAGCTGCCTTCAATTTCTTCCCTGCCTACAAGCACAGATTCCTCTTCTGCCCCCGTGACAGGCAGAGTCTTCGCCTCCATACACTTGAATCTGGGCTGACTTGTGAATGCTTTGTCTAACACAACACAGCAGAAGTGATGTTGCTCAATTCTGGACCTACACCCAAGAGCTTAGGCAGTTTCAACATTCTCTCTTTTAAGTAACTATGTAAGAAGTCCAGAGAATCTAATCCCGCCTCTTGGTTTTCAAAGTTTCTTAGACCAGTTCAGCATTATGTTAGTACAAACATTTTGTTTCTCATTGAAAATTACAGTTTCTCTTGTAGAAAAACTGGAAAATTATAAAATATGGGGGGATAATGGGTGGAGCACAGAGGATCTTCAGGGCAGTGAAATACTCTGTATGCCCTAGTTAGGGTGACGTGTCATTGCCTGCTTGTCCAGCCCATAGAATGGCAGCACCAAGAGTAAACCCTACAGTGAACTGTGGTCTTCTGATGGTTATCACGTGTCATGTAGGTTCATCAGTTGTACCCAATGTGTCACCGGTGGGGTGTGGGTAAGGAGGGAAGCCATGCGTGTGTGGGGGCAGGGGCTCTGTGTATGGGAAGTCTCTTACCTTCCTTTCAATTTTGCTGTGAACCTAAAGTGCTCTAAAAATAAAGTCTTTTTTTTAAAAGGAACATAAATAAGATTATAAAATACTGATAATGTATTGCTCAGTGATAAGTATTGCTAACATTTTGGGATATATCCTTGCAGTTTTGCCTGTGCTAATAAAGCCATTTCTAGCTATCATTTGTCTACCAATCAATTTATTTTTATTTATTTATTTTTTGATCAAAAATGTTTGGCTTGATTTATATGTACTTTTTCAAATTCTGCCAAGTTTCTGACCAAGGTCATTCTTCTCCTGGTCTTAGATGCCTAAGACACTCTGAAAAAGTATTAGAAGGTATTTGATTTCAAGAGTTATAAATTAAGAAAGCAGGGAGACGGAATTGTGAAAGAGAGAGAGGGAAGAGCCATGATTTTCCTCTTAAGTAACACTACACTCTCTGATCCTTAGCATACCCAGTGTCCCCATCTTTTTATTCTCAGAACTGTTTTTTTTCCATCTTCAAAGAATCCATTTTCGTTAAGGAAATGGAATGCATGAGCTGCAGAACTTCTCCACGTGAAAGCACTTACTCAGCAGATGCCCCATTGCCTAAAACACTTAGTCTAAATAAACAAACAGACAACTAACATATATCTGCAAGTTTTAGATGATGGAACTTTAAGATAATGAGTTCTGCTTCAGGTAGCACAGGGTGAAATAAAATCACAGAAGCCTCTTCGCAAACATCCACTGCAGGGCCTGGGGGATATTGTGTGGATGGGAATGGAGGTGCTGGGTACAACAGGTTAGAACACAATGGCTGGTGTGGCTGCTGGACGTCCAGCTATGGGCCCCACGCAGGAGAGCGGCTAGTTCATCAGCAGCATGTCCTAAGCGAAGCCCATGAATCTGTAGCTCCAGAGTTACACAAAATAGAACATTGGATAAAACATCTGTTAAGATGGCGAGGATGTGAGCACAAACCAGGGAGGAGAATGTACTGACAAGTACAAACTATTGTAGCTATGAAGAATCAACAGAAAGTTGATTCAAATATATCTGCGGTGGGGAATCTATGTAAAATTCAAGAAAATCTGTTTTGCCACCTTCTTGCAACAGCATAAACACAGCAAATGACTTAAAGGTAAAGACTCATTTGGGGAATGCAGTGGTTAACTTCTTCACCTTATGAATATTGAAAGTGTCATTTGTTATGTCTAAGCTTGGAGGAGTGGAGGCATGGGGCTCTCAGTGAAACATCTGCTTTCCTCCCTTGTTCTCTTCTGGCACGAGAAGCCTGGTCTCTTTTTCCTTGTTGGAGGATGCGGGCTCTGAGGCTTGCCAACATTCCTTACACTCTCATGTCTGCTCGATGGTAGTGTCATGTTTTATGGGTTCTCACAACTTCCATCCAAGTTTCCTGTTGTTAATCACCAAAGCCTACCATCTTCACATTTCTGAAATATAACGTAAGGAATTTACATCCACTGAAAGAAATTCTTTTTCCTGGCTGCTATAATGCTGTAAAAGAAATACACATTTCTGGCAAGTTGTCTGATCATATGCAATTCCACCGAGAAAGAATAACCATCTCAATTCTAGCATCCACCTTCTGTGGGGGGCAGGGGGTGTACAGCATTCTTGCAAATCTGTGATTGTTGTAGCATTAATTAGAAAGACTTTTGACTTTACCAAATAGCAACTATTGACCTTGACTGGCTTCCCAAGCTGAATGGAGGTGAACGGCTGTTTGACAGGCTGGGTATTTTGACAGATTCCCTGACCATGCTGGTTCACCTGAAATAATGTTAACATTTGGACAAAACAATGTCCAAACTCCATTACCTGCAAAGGTAACAAATGCAGATTAGAAAATAGTAAAATAGAGACTCATATCAAATTTAGGGCTTTTTTAAGAGAATGAATTCCAATTATAAATATTAGAACATACTGATTCTACGTTAGGGTAATAAAATACATCAGGTAGGAAAATACATGGTTCTTTACCTCATTCATCCTAACCGTCTGCCATAGTGTCTTAATTAAGATAATTTAGCAAGGATTAGCACGGTTCTGAATAAGACTGTGGTTGTGGAGATAGAGGAGGGGAGAGATCTGAACGATATTTCTAACATAGAATTCCCAGGAAAGTGATTCCACAGGAAAGAGAATGAAAGATTTGGATAACTACAAGCTTTTCCTCTTGGGAGACATGATGAACGGAGTTCTGGGGAGGTTTGATTCAAGGTTCTGTGGCATGAAGAAAATGAAAAATGAACTATTTAACATGGTAAGCCTTAGTGAATTGAGATATCTGTCTAAAGACACCCCTCTCCCCAGCAGGTACGCAGGAGTGAGCCCTCCAGCCAGGCTTGGGTATGGAATCACAGTGCCAGTAGCTGGCAGTGCCTGGGATCTGACCCATGTCTCAGGTGGCCTTATGAGATAGCATCTGGGGGAAAGCATATTGAAAATCGGAAGGATGGTCTAAAGCTATATAGGAATCTCACTCCAATACATTCCACTGTAGAAGAAACATTGTTTTGTTTCCTGAAGAGCAACTTGATTTAGGACTCTGAGTGCCCAGTCCTGTCTGATTGGTATCATATTCCATCTCTGTTGTTTGAGCTCCTTCTCCCTCATGGGATTGTACCAAACCCTGGGGTGTGGGGAGGGCTTATGTGATGCCTGCAAGAAAGAAATGTCTCTAATTTTAAGTCTCCTGTGCTCACTGTTGGCATCTTCACTATCCAAACACTCAGTATCTCTAGACATCTGGTGGTTCTCTGATTTCACATCACATGGGGCATGGGTAGGTTTGATGAAGCCAGGACCCTCTGTGCTGAGGGTCCCATCCCCTTGGGTACCCATGGAACCGTCTCTTTGTGTCCCAAGGCACCATTGCAGAGCAAAACCAGAGAGCTCTCCTACCACTCTGAGCACACCCAACTCTCTCTCCTCCCCCAGCACAGGGGAATCCCCTCCTGCACTTGCCACTTTTCCAAGCCCCTCTGTGTCTTCTGTCAAACCCTCCTACTTAGTGGGTTTAAAGTGAAGGAAACACAAACCAGAAAATCTAGCAGGCTTCCTGTTTTGCACTCTGCCATGTAGCTGTCCTAAGGCAATGAATCAAAGAGCTGGCTACCTGCTTTGATGAGGGGAGAAAAGAGGAAAGCACAGGGAGGAAATCTACTTAAATTAATACCTCAAAATATGAAGTGGCTGCTTCAGTCATGAACCAACAGGGGGTGAACAGAGAGGGAAATTCTTGAAACCAGTGCAGTGAAAAGTGTGGTGAGCCCACAGATTACAGCCTTGGAAAAGTAAGTGGGAGATGGAGCCTGAAATAGCTTCTTCAGCTGGGGTGGAAAGTGTCTAGCTATCACATTTCCTCACAGGGTATTCTGGGTTCCATGGAAATGGGGGAGGGGAGGAGAGGAAGGAGCTTCACTTTTTCTTTCTGTATTTCCTTTTGAAAGAGCCAAGAGAGGTTTATCCTACTTTCTGCAGATTGACTGATCTGCTCCTGCCTTTCTGCTTCCTGGTATGCCTTGCCCTTCCCAGGCCTTGGAGCTCGATGTGCTCATAACCCAGGGTGAGGCAGAGGTGGAGGGCTGGGGTGAGCAGAAGAGGAGTATTATTTGATCCATTGCTGGGCTGGACTGAGTTATTGATTAACTTATGGAGCAGAGAAGACACAGTTGATGGTGCTTTTTCAAAGTAAATCAGTATTCCAGGCACTGAAAGGAAAACCAAGCTTGAGGGAATTGCAAAGACAGGCTGAGAAAAGATCAAACCACAGAAGGTCAGGTACCACCAAGAGGTTTTTGGCAGAATGAGGTAGCCTTTTTATTGATGAATGTAGGCAGCTGGGGAAAGGCATCAAAGGAGATTATCTATTCACAAGTCCCTCATGCTGATGTGGCCTGCATCTTTGAGTTCTCCCAGGAAAAAAAAAAATCAAGAAGAAAGAGCACTGGGCGTGGGGAGAAAGTGGTGGCTCAGCTGGCACTGATGTGACTGAGGAGTGGCCCTCAGACATGGACTTCACTCTGGGGTGGAGTGTGAGGTGGCAGAGGTACCCGGCGACTGCTCTCCCTTTCCCTGCCAGGAGGTGCCAAGTGCTGGGCTGGGCACAGGTGTTGCTTCATTCAGTTGTCTGGGGTTAGGGGTGGTGGGTATGGAGCCAAGCACAGACTGGGCTGCTGTTGTGATTAAGACCACAGGCCGGGACACAGCCCACCTGGGCCAGATCACTTTCCTTCTTTTCCTTGCTCAGCCTTTTGTTTTCTCACCCATGTAATGAGAATGCACTTATAGTTTTGTGAATATTAAATGAGGTCAAGCATTTTTATTCATTTATTCATTCAACTGGGTTTTTTTCTGGGTAGTGAGGATATCAGTGCAAAAACAAAGTCTCTGTCTCAATGGAGAACACAGACAATAAACAAGTCAACACAGAAACATAGAGTGTCGGGTCTTAAGCCGTGACAGAAGCAGGATGAAGCAGGGTGAGTAGGTGAGTGATGGAAGATGCCGCTGTAGAAAGGGCATTGGAAGGTCTGACGAGGGGGCATTTAGGAGGCACAATGAGCAATGGGAACAAACCACAGAATGACAAAGAAAACCCTGAGACTAGAATAGGTTTGGTGTTGGGGGGGAATGGCTGGGAGGCCAGTGATACTGGAGAGTCATGGGAAATGAGGTTGGAGTAGTCAGATCGTGTAGGGTCTTGTAAGTAAGGGGAGAGACTTAAGATTGAAGTGTGTTGGAAAACTCTAACATTTCATTAAAGCATGTATGAAGCCCTTACTGGAGGTCAGGCCCTGTTCTCATTACTTCACTAATTCAGTCTCCACACCGCCCTCTGATGGGCCTAGGAGGTTAAGTGAGTCACCCAAGGTGACATGGCTGGCAAGTGGTAGAGCGAAGATTTGAACCCAGACAGGCTGCCTTCAGATCATTGCTCTTGACTTCCTTCCTTTGCACAATGTTAGCACATAGGAAGCGCTCAATACATGATCAAGCTGTTGATGTTTAACCCTTTAATGGCATCTCATTTTCCTAGGAAAATATGTAGACCCTCAGTAAGGTCTGAGAGCTCTGCCTGCCGTGGCTCTGCCCACCTCTGTGATTTCTTGCCATGCCACTCCCTTCCTCAGTCACATCTTCCAGTTACACATGATCTTGTGGTTTCTTGAGCATTCCTACCCTTGACCCACCCTGGGGCATTTGCAGAGGGCAATGCCTCTGCTGGAATGCTCTTCCTCCCCAGGGTCTGCGGCCGGTGTTGCGCATCTTCCTCCCAGGTGGGACTACTGGCCACACACCTGATAGTCGGTATACCCACCCTGTGATTTGTCGGTTCCTTGTTTCTTCATGCCCTTGCTACACTCTGATGATTTCACCTGTTTATCTGCTTGTTGTTTTTGTGTTTGTATTGCCTGTCCACTCAGCTTTTATAGGGAATTTCAAACGCTTTTCTTTTTAAAGAATACATTCATTGCCGATGGCATGATTGATGGCATGCTCATAGTTTTTCTTTTCTATTGATAAAAAGGCTTTGAGTTCTGCACAGTTGCAGAACAAACAGAACTTTGACTTACCTTTCATAATTGATATCACTAATTTCATGTATTATTGGCAGTTCTTTTATGTTTTTACCCAATGTAATTTGTTTTTTTTTCCATGGGAAGTATTCTAAAGCCAAGAGGCATCAAAATAATGATGTTTTTAGCCTAAGTGGGTAATATTCACATACAAATATCAAAAATATAAAGTTATATACATATTTATAATTCTTCCTTTCATAATTAATGAAGATATTAATCAATTCATTCAGATATTAACTGAGTACATCTATGAAACCAGCACTGTGCTAGATTATGGATCAAAAAGATAAATATGTCAAAGTCCTTCTTCCTGAAGAGTTTACAACTAAACATAATTACAACCTAGTTTGGTAAATTCTACGCTAGAAAGAAGCCCAAGATATCTTACGTGTATGAGAGAATAGGAACCCAGTGCTGGGTAAGGGGAATGTGTCAAGGAAGTCTCCACGGGTGGGCTGCCAGAGATGAATGCCGAAGAGAAAGAAAGCGAGGTCAGAAGTAGCATTCCTGGCTGAGGGAACAGTGTGTTTGAAGGTGCAGGGCTGTGAGAGAGCCTGGAGCATTTTGGGAGCTGTAGATACTGTACTTAGAATGAATTCTACATGTATATCCTTCAAGTGCTCCATATTGGTGATTATTGAATGCATAAGTTCTGTTGTTTGGCTCTCAAATTTCTCTACATGTTAACCCCATCCTTCCTCTAATGGTTTTTTTTCTCCACTATTCAGTGTTATGAACACTACACTTATTCTAACTTATAAACCTATGTTCAAGATGTTTCTAATTTATAATACCTTCCTAGTTTCTTATCATATTTGAAATTTCTCAGCCCTTCATTGTCTGTATCAACTACTACCTCTTCCAGGAAGACTTCTTTGACTACAACTGTCCATAGTGATTTGTCTCAGCAGTGAATCAATTTTGTCCTTAAAACCAATACCCTTAAGAATCTACTGCAGAAAATATTGGCTTCCAACCAAGATGTAGGTGTAGGTGGATATGCTTTGCTTCCTCACACAACCAACAAATGGGTAACAACCAATTTAAAGACAAAAAAACAGAACTTCCAGACAATGAAAGAGTTAAAGAAAAAACATTTATCCAGACTGGTAGAAAGGGTAGAGATGGGCAGCCAGGGTGGAGGGGACACTCAGCAAGGCAGTGGCTGGCAGATTGGGCAGTCCCATACTTGCATATGCATAATCTGGGGAGTGAGACAGACCATACAACCCAGGTCTCCAGCATGGGGAAAGAGAGCTTCAAAACCTCTGGTGGTAAAAATCTGTGGGGGTTGTGATGGTGAGGGGAGAAACTGCCAGTCTCACAGTAGAGTCTGTTGGAGGGGCCTATGAGGTCTTAGAATATACACAAACCCGCTCACCTGGGAATCAGCACCAGACAGGCTCAACTTGCTTGTGGGTAGCAGGGAAAGTAACTGAAAGCCAACTGAGAGCCCAGTAAGCAGCATTGTTCCCTCTCTGATCCTTGACCCACATAGAGTACCACAATGCAGCCAAGTGGGTTGCCCTGTCCTGGTGAATGCCTATGGCTCTGCCCCTTACAATGTAACAGGTGCACTGAGACAAAGAAATCTGGCCCAAATGAAAGAACAGACCAAAGCTCCAGAAAAAGAACTAAGCAACAAAGAGATAGCAAACTTATCAGATGAAGAGTTCAAAACACTTATAATCAAGATGGTGAAAGAAAAGACTGAGTATGGCCACAAAGTAAAGGAAAAGTGAAGGCTATATAAAATAAAATAAAGAAAAATATGCAGGGGACCAACAGTGAAGGGAAGGAAACTGGGATTCAAATCAACGATTTGGAGCAAAGGGAAGAAATAAGCATTCAACCAGAATAGAACAAAGAAACAAGAATTCAGAAAAAAATGAGGTGAGGCTTAGGAACCTCTGGGACAACTTTAAACCTTCCAACATCATAGGGATTCCAGAAGGAGAAGAGAAAGAGCAAGGAATTGAAAACTTATTTAAACAAATGATGAAAGAAAAATTTTCAAGTCTGGTGAAGGAAATAGACTTGCAAGTCCAGGAAGCTCAGAGAATCCCAAAAAATTTGAACCCAAAGAAGAACATGCCAAGACACATCATAATTAAGTTAGACCCAAGACTAAACATAAGGAGAGAATCTTAAAAGCAGCAAGAGAAAAGGAGAGAGTTACCTACAAAGGATTGCCCATAAGATTAACAGCTGATTTCTCAAAAGAAACCTTATATGCAAGAAGGTGCTGGAAAGAAATATTCAAAGTTATGAAAGGCAAGGACCTACATCCAAGAGTACTCTATCCAGCAAAACTATAATATAGAATGGGATAAAGTGCTTCCCAGATAAGGTCAAGTTAAAGGAGTTCATCATCACCAATCCCTTATTATATAAAATGTTAAAGGGACTTATCTAAGAAAAAGAAGATCAAAACTATGAACAGTAAAATGACAACAAACTCACAACTATCAACAACTGAACATAAAACAAAAACAAAAACAAGCTAAGCAAACAACTAGAACAGGAATAGAATCACAGAACTGGAGATCACATGGAGGGTTATCAGCAAGGAGGGTGAAGGGGGGTGAATGGGGAAAAGGTACAGAGCATAAGAAACATAAATGGTAGGCACAAAATAGACAGGGGGAGGTTAAGAATAGTATAGGAAATGGAGAAGCCAAAGAACTTATATGTACAACCCATGGACATGAACTAAGGGGAGGAATGCTGGAGGGAAGGCAGGTATAAGGCACAGAGGGATAAAGGGAAGAAAAAAAGGGGACAACTGTAATAGCATAATCAATAAAATATACTTAAAAAAGAATACTCCATTGTCTTTTAATTATTTTGAGTGTTAAATTTGCATTCCTAAATCATTTGTAAATTTAGTAATGGTAGATACCTCTTCGTAAAATTAATTTGTCCAGCTCAGTGTAGGACATGATGAACACTCTCAGTACCATAATTTGATAAATATTAATTGAATCCAATTATCAAGGGGACTGCTACATGCTGATTATGGTTTCGAGCTCCTAATCTCCCGTAGAGTTAGGTGGTAAAATAGGCAGGTTTTATTTCTCCTATACTAATTTATTTTGTGACCTTGGGAAATTAAAAAGATCTGTATATATCAACATGTATATGTTGCCAAACATAATGTTGAATGGAAAAAGCAACCTGCAAGATGATGCAACACAATACCATTTATGCAAATTTTTCAAAGATATATACTATACTATATTTTTAATTGGCATATATGTTAAAGTATAAACATGGACTAGAAGTATACACATACAATTCATGCTAACGGGTGTCTCTGGATTTGGAGAGGAAAGTCAAAGAAGATTACATCATGATCTATTTTAATTTCACAAAATAAAAAATCCAAAGCAAATAAGGCAAAACATTTTCTTTCTCCTTTTTTAAAATTTTTTAAATTTTAAATTATATTTTATTGATTATGCTATTACAGTTGTCCTGAGTTTTCCTGTTTGCCCCACTCCACTCAGCACACCCCACTCCCTCAGGCACTCCCAGCTGGGTACTCCAGGTGCACACTTTGTGTGGGCTGAGCACACCCTCCTTTTGTAGTTGAGCTTTGGTGGCTGTTGACAGATCAATGCAAGGGATTTACCCAGGTCAGTCAGCTGCAAGGATTGGCTGTGACCACTGACCACCAACCCCCACCCTCCATAGAGGATCAGCTGTGTGGGGACAGGGTAGTGGTGCTCCAAGGTGAGGTGGTCTGTAGCTGTCTTCTGGGTGTGCTTGCCTTGGGGTTTCCTGGGTGGTGCAGGCCAAGGTCAGCCCCCTGTTGTGTTTGCCCTGGGCAACCCTGCCTGAGCTATAAAGCAATGTGAGATGGCTGCTAATTGTTCTGGGCTTGGAGATCTCTAGGCGAAGCCACACTGGGAATCTAGGCTGCTAGTGCTGGGCCTGGGGCTCACTGAGGGAAATTGCTTTTTTGAGAGGATTTAGAAAATTGTGAAGCATGGGTAAAGACCAGCCATTCATATGGAAATGGACCTTGGGTGGGCCAGTGAGTTTGGTGGGGATCTCCAAGGCAGCTCAAACAGTGTTAGCCAGATTGATGGAATGTTAGAGACAGCACCAGTCTGCAAATAAGGAATATTTTCAATCATCAATACTATTTTTCTAATAGTTAATACTATTTCTCTAGTGTTGTGGGATTGTTATAGAATTCATTACATTTTTTTCTATTTAAAGATTTTTTTCAAATACACAAACATGTACACACACAGAAATTGCATGTGTGTTCAAGAGCTAGAACATTTAAGTGCAAACAAAGATCTTGAACAGATCAATTATTGTGACTAGGAAATTTTTCTTGTAAAATATTCAAGACCCTGCTGTTATCCCATTATAGCTCCTTGTAGCTCAGGAGAGAGTTCTAGTAAAAGTATATTCTGTGGCCTTTGCATGGTCTTTGGTTTTACTGTAGGCTTCACGAGATAATGTGGGAGCTTCCCTGGAGAACCGCAGCTGACTCTCTCTGAATGAACTGAAGCTTCCTTTCTGCCTTTTCTGAACTGTATGATTTCAGGTGAGATTAATGGGCATTAGTTATACCAGTAGTTGGAGTAATTGGGGCCTGAATTTTAATGCCTGAGCCCCTGCCATTCTAAGATCCATACCGACTCAGGGGAATTACAAGTAGACAGATAACGTCAAGGGGCTGATCATTAACATTCCCAGAAAAGCTGAGAGGGTGGGGCAGGTCGAGAGATTCCACAGTGAACCCGGAGGACCTAAGGACATTGCCAGCTTATGAGGTCTGAATTGCTCTCACTTAAACTCACGCCAGTGGAAAAGATGGGAAGACTTTCAATGAGCAAATTGAGCTGATTCAACAAGATTGTGTGACCTTACAACCAAGTGCAGCCTGAGGAGATAATAAAGAGACAATTGAATCCAAAAAGGAGAGCCCAGTTGTTTTAATACTAACTCACAGAGAGGGAAGTTTCCTTGAAATGCAAGTCTGTCTAGGTTCCGGAGAACAGGTAATGAGGCAAACATTTATAAATCTATTAAAATTAAGTGCATGTGCATGCTGCATGTATATATATATGCGTGTATAAATGCACACACAAACATATATAAACACAAACATGTAAATGACATGCACACATATATCATGATAACCTAAATATATATACATGTATAATATGATAGATTATATGTATATAGATCACAACAAATGAGTACCTCTGATCAATAAATGTGTGGTAAATGAATGAGCATCACGGATTGAAAGAAGCTTAGTAAGAGTAATAGTTTCCCCTTTAAATTTCTTATTCTTGTTGGAGATTTGCTAACCCTCCTGAATTGGACTGAAGTTTCAGGACACAGGATAACAGCTAGGACAGCCAGGCTGTTGGTGGGGATAGGGGAAAGCTAGGGAGTGCTAAATCTCCTTCCACCCAGCATATTGGTTCACTCCTCTCCTGCTGGCTATGGGTGTGGTTACTATTCCCAATTCATGGAGCAATTATTCTGTGCTAGACACTTGACATAGATCTCATGTAATCCTCACTACAACACCTATGAGGCACCAGTATCTCCACTTTCAGAAGTAAAAGCTTAGACTAAGTAGCTTTGATCAGAGACAGTAATGGAGAGGTGGCAGAGCTGGGATTTGAACCTGGGTGTGGCTGACTTTCAAATGCCTGCTTTAGTAATCGTCAGTAGGAATGCTTCTGATCATACTCAACAGCAGATAGAAGGAGCTTTCTCTCTAGTGCAAACCCGTGGGACAATATAGGCTGCAGTTAAAGGTATGTACAATAAAGATACCTACCCCAACAGTTGTGAGAGCCATAGCATGCTCTTCAACCATGCAAAGATGCTCCCTAACCACACATGAGGTCAACAGTGAGACCTTTAGAGTATCAACTCTGCACCAGGGAGGAGGCGCATAACTTGGGGAAAGAGCATGGGCCTTGGAGCCAGTTGACTTGCGATCAAATCCCAGACCTGCCACTTAATAATTTGCAGCCTTGGGAAAGTTACTGAACCTCACTGAGACTTTCCAGAGCTCTAAAATGCTGACAGCCACGCCCACCTTGCAGGGTTATGTTAGTAACAGAGAAAAGCAGCAAGCAGCACATGGTAGGCACAAAATTGCAGGTAGCTTTTATTATTAATAATACTAATTTAAAAAATTGGTTGGCCATCAAGCCTAAACAGAGAAAAAGCATACAGTGATCTATGTGGAGGTACAAAACAGACCTCGTTGAAGCTTTGACTCCCAGGGTAGCAGCACAGACGTCCCAGTGGAAAAGGCCTCCCCTTTGCTGTCGAGCAAGGGTGCTGAGGCTCCAGGGAAGAGCACACAGTCTCCCCCACCCACAGTTTGCAATGTGGCTGACCCAGAGAACTCTGAATGGTGCTCAAGAAGACTTCAGCAAAGCAGCTGGCGGGATCTTGCACTGGCTCTGGGGTGTGGTCTGTCTTTAGACATTTCTCCATTTTGGTCCATTTTTGTGTGTGTCTCAAAGGTACATATCCCCTTAAGTGCTAGCGTTTTTTAAGGAGAAAGTTTCTCTTTGAACAAGGATTTTCATTCCTGAGGGGTGCCCATACACACATTTTTTAACATGGACAGACTTCACCAAGAAAGAGAACAGAAACAATAAACTTTCACAGCTGACATTTATTTAGCACTTACTCTGTGCCAGACACTGTTCCAAGTGCTTAACATGTATTAGCTTAATCACTTAATCCTCACAATAGCACTAGGTACCACTGTTTTTGCATTTCATAGTTGAAGAAACAGGCACTGACTATTTAGTTATGTTGCCCAAAGTCACAATCCTGGCATGGCAGAGCTGGGGCGTAAACCCTGGCAGTCCGTCTCCACAGGCCTTGTGTAGCTGGAGGCGGTCACTGGCATTAACAGCCCCGTGGACTTCCTTGCACGGTGCTAGAGTTGCACACAGAGCAAAATGGCAGCTGGCAGAAAGAGTCCCTCTACCTCAGCAACCCACCAGCTTTGCAACCCAGAGTTAGAGACACGCAGCTTCTCCGCATTGTGTCACTGGCATCTAATTTTAGAGCAGTTAGATAGCAGCAGGGATTCTAACCCATATTTACTGAAATCAAATTAAATGTCCGCTCATTTTGTTATCTTGGAAATATACCTTGCTTTAATGATATGCTAAGTGGATACAATGTCAGAGCAAGATCACAGAGTCTACGTTCTTTGTGACCTCTATGTAGGCTGGCATTTGTGAAGGTATTTTCATGGAAACATATGTTTTTGGTTGTCTAATTTATGCATATTCCAACTACTTTGGTGCGCTACATTTTGCTTGTTTTCAGTTCACAAATTCGTCTTGCTGGTAACCTAGAGTGTATTTTGGGTTTAAATGGATACGATAGCCAAGGACATTCCAGGCCCTAGGAGCTCTGAAATTATTCGAGGGCTTTCCAGTCAGAGAGAAAAACAAATAGCAAGGTAATAAGAAGCACTTGGGAGAACACACAGCTACTAAATTTCATTCTGCTTGTTCTTATTTTTTTGTAGCATAGACGCAGGGCTCTGGAATGTTGAGCTCCTTTGTGTACCACCGAGAATGGCTGGGTCCTGGAGTTTTAGCCTTGATTGCAGAGACCATTGGCCTAGTCATTGCTCCCAAAGGGTTGGTGACACATGGCCCCACTGACACAATACCATCCTCTGTTATAGAGTTGTTATCTATAAAGCATCTGGGAAATTACATGAGTTTGGAGAGTACCATCTTTTATTAGACAAATCCGAATCCATGGATTCACAATTTGGATTCATTTGCTTCCTTTGGATTCCAGAATTTTGTACTTAAGATCAAGACCTGGCTTTGCCCACTGGGGAGAAGGCCTTGGTAGATGAGCCCAGACAGACCTAAGCCAAACGGTGATGTTGGTGAACCCTTCGGTGGTCAGCCTTCTCAGCCAGCCTCTCCTTTTCCTGCCGGGAAGATGACACAGCTCTCCCTGGTGATTCATACTCATGCCTTCATCTTTCTCCTGCCAGCAGATCCGGGGCTTATGAAATAATTTGATAAAATCACTTGCAGTAATAGGTAATTGACTGATAAGGTTTAATTTTTTCACTATATTCTGGGATATTTGCATTTTAATAGAACTTCAGTCTTCATCCAAAGCAATAAGTGCATTCTAGAAGTAAGGAGCTGGTCAAGCAAGTATATTTTTGAAATCGAACATTTCTTTTCGGTGCCCATAAACACATAAATGGCCACTTTTATTGCCTACTTGAAGGGTTGGCCTTGCATATTAAATATTCACTTGTTGAGAAAAATAAAGCATGTGGCAAGGCTCTTTGTTGGCTTTGTTAAAGGCAAACAATGAGAGTAATTATAAATGATTCTTAACCACAGAGTACCAATATGGTTTGATAATACATGCGCTCATGAAAACTAGAAAAAGTTATTTTACATATAAACTTAATATTGAAATAAGCATCTCCATAATTTGAATTTTGCACTACTGTCACATATAATAATAAAGCTACAAGGGGTCGTACAGATTAGTGTTTGTTAAGTTTTGTGGTCTCTGTTCCAGCAGCACCAGCAGCACCCGGGAGCTTGTTGGACACACACACTCCTGGGCTCCCCCTGAGAACTGCCGCCTCCGAAACTCTGGGGGTGGGCCCAGCAGTCAGTGCCGAACCAGCTGTCTGGGTAATTTCAGTGAACCCTGAAGTCTGAGGACCAGGTTTGTAGATGATTATGCTCAAACTCATCCCAATTTACAGATGAGTAAATTGAGGCTCAGAAAGATTAAGAGACTGAGCAGAGCTGCCGATTTTTAGTAGTGTTCTTTTTACTGTCCTGAACTAAGTCCTCTGGCTAATCAGTCTGAATGACAGAGGTTTGCTGCAGCACCCTTGATTGACAAGATGGTCAAATTGCTCCCTGATTGTGTGGCTTTACCCTGATAAGTCTTGGGGGTAAGACTTGAACAACTTCAATCTCTTGGAGCCTCTCAGGGATCGGGCTGCTCCATATTCACTCTCTTTAAAAAGATCAGCGTTCATTTTCCTTTAAAGTTGGCGTTAGTTGGCCTGAGTTGCATACAAATAAGATGAATGAATTCATTACCAAAAGCTAGATTAAGTTTTGCAGCTGTTCTGCCTGGGGATCCAGTAGAGACAGAGAGAGAGAGGCCAGCACAACCGAAAATCCTTTACTGATCAAGGCAGTCTGAAAATGCAATCTTACATGGTAAGTAGCATTCAGAAATACTGGAATGAAGTGAAAAATTAAAATGACTTTTGCCTAAACATGTGGGGATTGGGGCAATCCTGGGGTGCCCTCAAACATAAATCAGAGCTGTGAAATGCAGATGCTGCCTTTTTAGCTGGCTCCCCTCAAGGGGAGTGCCACTTGTGGATTGGGAGTGAGAATTCAGTTCCAGATTTCAAAGGGGCTGGATACATTTTAGGACAAATACTGATGTTCGCCACTTTAGCAACTTCATTGATGCATTTAGCTCTCATCACAGCTCTAAACGAGGCAGTATCTGGGAAGTGATTTCTTCTCGTCTCGTACCCTCAGTACAGGCGTGTCAACATGCGAATCCATCCCTTTTCCCGCCATGAACACAGCCATTTATCCTGATGATATTTAAAACTATCTACTCTGAGCCAGGACTGTTCTAGGATTGTTTTTTCTCTTGTTTCTTCCCATTATTCTCAGTGGAATGAGTGATTTGTATCTTCTTTTTTCCCCTCTACTAGTTTGCAAGTTACATGAGCTGTTTCTTTCTTTCAGTGGTTACCTTAGAAGTTTTATTAGATATACTTAAATTATTGAAGTGTAAAATCAACCAAAACCTTGAACCTCATTCCAGTAGTATAAGTTCTTTTCAGAGTTTAAGTCCATTTATCCCCCTCTTGACTTTTGTTAGTGTGTTGTATTTTTAAGTCTACTAAAAGCAATAATTGGCATTGTTATTGCCGTTTTATACAATGTTGGTTAATATCAGTTTATTTTATTCTATCTCGCATCTCAGATCTTACATTTAGAATTACTTTCCTTCCACCTGAAGTGCCTCCTTTAGATTATCTTTTAACGGGGTTATGCTAGTGATGGACTCCCATCGGTCTACACATTTCTTTATTTTTACTCTACTCTTGACAGATGTTTCACACGGTAAGACTTTTAGATTGGCAGTCATTTTCTCTGAGTACTTGGAAGGGGCCATCCTACTGTTATCAGGGCTCCACTGATGTATTAGAAAGCCAGCTAACTTACTGCTTTTCATATGACCTGGCTTTTTTCTGGCTTCATTTAAAATTTTTCTCCTTGCTGATTTTCAGCAATTTTACTATAATGTATTTAGTTTGCAATGAAAAAAATAATTTACTTTGGGATGCACTAGGCTTCTTGAATCTCTGGATTGTCATCCTTAAAAATTTTCAAATACCATCTTTTCAAATATTATCCTGGCCTATTTTGTCTCTTTTCTAATTTTAGTTCTCCAGTATTTATAACTTGTTGTATTTTCCCCATCCCTTTTCCTCTCTTCTGCATTTTCTGCCTTTTTTCCTCTTCCTACTGCATGCAGGATTATGCATTGTATCTTATTTTCCTAGTAGAGAGTAGGCATTCAGTAAATCCTTGTTGAATGAAGTGAAATATTGAACTTAAAAGTTTTTATTATATGAAACTACTTTTCTGTAAGGCACATAACTTTAAAAACTGCTATGATACAATATTTTCAATTTTCTGTTGTAAAAACTGAAGTCTGTATGTTCAATGCCTTGGTTAAGCCTACAGAGCTAGTTAGTGGCGTATGTGGCCTGAAAACTTATCACATAAGTTTTTATTCCAATCCAGAATATTACAATTAAGTGTTAAAAATACAGATAAGAGGTCTCTACAATTTTGCCTCAGGAGAGGTTACATTATTATTTTAATAATAATCTATGTTTTTTTTTATTAATGACCAGTAAGAAGTAAGGAATTTGGGAAGGATAATGGGTGGTTTAAAAACTAATCAAGGAAGTCTTTGATAGCTTTAGTTAGGATAGTGACTTACTTGTGGAGAGCCCTCAGGCAGAGAAGACCCTTCTCACTCATTGGTTTAGCAAAAACCTTCCACAGTATAACAGGTAAAGTACATGGTTTACGACAAAGTCTTGTCTATGGTAAAATGGTTGAGAATGCTTAGAAAATGATGGCAGATACTAATGCCTGAGTCATTAGCCCTAAGATATGACTCCCTTATCACAATTCTATGAACAGTTTTATACTCAAAATAGACCCTTTTACATGGGTGAGAACATAGCTGAAATTAGTTAAACAAGATCTGTGAATGCAGCCTGTGGGGAAACATAAGTGGGGGGCGGGGGAGAAACGCAGAGAAAATACAAGATAAACCGAAACACCTGCAACACAAAGGGTATGTGTGTGGGAGGGAGGAGGTGGAAGAAAGCCCAATTCTTATCAGTTATTTAAAAAGACTACAAAATAGTATATTTGTATATGGATTAATCAATGTAATAGCCTAAAAGCCTTTTATGAAAATTTGGACTAACTTAATCAAGTGTCCTAGAGTATAGTTTTGAGAGATTGCATATTTTTATCCTTTTGCTTTTGGCTATTCGAATACATTTTTGAAAATAATATTTAGTCTTATATTTGCTCAGTTCTCCCAAGTTGTGTTAGTTCCCAATATAAAATTATGGGATGATAAGAAAGGAGAAAGCTGTTAACTCTGTGTCCTCACTTCTTGCACTCTCCCCACCCCTGGCTTTGCAGCAATAATTGCTACCATGTATGCCTGTTTACTTCCTCCCAATTGTCCTGTACAGTACATTGCTTCATGGACATAATGCACAGCCACATGATGATAAAAAAGGGAAAAAGACATTTTCATGTTTATCTCTCCTTCTAGCTTTGAAACAGTAATCACTTCCATTATTTCCATCCTTCTTCCCTGTCAAGACAAACTTGCTCTTCCAAGCTTCCGTGTAACGTGGCTCTAAGAGCAGCTCTCCAGAGAGTAGTGACAGCCCCCCACTTGTAGAGCAAAGAAGAATGACTAATAGCAGGTGGGGAGGAGCAGGCAGCCTCCAAACCTAAACCACCAACCACAGATACACTGGCCATGTGCTTTCTGCCTTTATCTTCAAAGGGGAAAAGCAATGGATTCAGACCAATATATTCCCTTCTTCCTTTCACCCCAATAAAGAATGTCATCCTGTCTCAAAATGATGAGATCTGACGTGTTCTCTGAAGACCATGTCTTTTCCAGCAGCCATCTGCATTAAAGCCATCTGTTAGCTTCTCTTGCTTGTTATTCACGTCCCTGAGAAACTAATTGTAGTGCCTGCTAATCCTTAAAAGCCATGAAATATTATTGATCAGAAATGGGAAAGGATGCTACTTAGTTGCAGATAGTTACCATCCTTACAGAGCAACATAAAGCACTAAAAACTTGTTTAATTTTTATCAGTGTGGATAGCCAAACAAGAACACTCATTCTCAATGTGTATTTTTTTCTGTCTGCTTCCTTTTATTTTCATTAGTTGGTTGAAATTTAATCTTTCTTGTGTGCTGAAATGGATCAGAGTAAAAATTTTTGTCCTGATTTTTTCTTTTGCTTGCTTGTCATAACTGATGGGAGTAAAGATGTGATTATTCACTCAATAAATACAATCCTAATCCTTTTACAAACTTTAATTAGGGGAAGTTTTACAATTAGCAGCATAGAAGGAGAACTGATTCATTTGTTGTACATCCTAGCATCTAGTCCTGTTCCTATAGATACTAGCCCTGACAATTGGGTAGGTTATTTGGCATGATTTATTTTTTAAATATATTATGTAAAACTAATAATGTCTTTCTAAAACAACTACTAAAGTTGCTTTTAAAAGACAAAATGAACTAATGTGTTTATTAATTCAGTCGTTCAATTATTCACCCACCCATCTCTATCCAGCCAACAATCATCTTTCAAAAGATGTTAATTACTAACACCTGCTGAGAACTGTGGATAAAGCAGCAACTAAAACAGAAAACAAGCCTGCCCTCAGGAAGCTTAAATTCTAGTAGGGAAAAATAAATGATATAAATAACTAAGCTATATAAATAATGTCAGATGACCATAAGTGTTATAGAGAAAAATTAAGTGGGAGGGGGCTGGGGAGATATGATTTTAAATTGAGAAGGCACAGAAAGCTTCACAGAGAAGGTGGTATTTGAGCAGACCCGAAGGAGGTGAGGGAATGAACCCCAGGACTATCTGGGGGACAAAGTGTTTTACCAAGAAAACAGTAGGTACAAATTCCTGAGGCAGGAATGTGCCTGTGATATTAAAAAAAAATCAGGAAACCAGTGTGGCTGGAGTGTCTTGGGAAAGAGCAGAATAGTAGAAGAGAAGGTCAGAGAGAAATGGGGGACAGTAAAGAATGTGGAGTCTTATGGACCACTGCAAGGACTAGCTTTTTATTCTGAGTAACAGTTGGGGCAGAGGAGCAACATGACTCTCCTTAGTTTGGGGTTGTGTGTCTAAAAGAAGCTGCACTGGGGTAGAAAGAGAGAGGTAAAGGCAGGAGCAGAGAGACTCGTTAGGAGGCTATTGTCATCATCCTGGACCAGGTGGTGAGAAGGGGGAAATTCTGATGTTCTGAAGGTAGAGTCAGGTAGATTTGCTATTTAGAAAGGAAAGAGAAAGAGAAATGAAGGATGCTGATTGCATTTGGCCTGAGGGATTTAAACAATGGAGGTGTCATTTTCTGAGATGGTGGGATGGGGTCAGCCGTAGGAAGAGCTGGTCTGATGGCATGGTGGGTGTGGGACTGCTAACTATATCTATCTTATTCACTGAGGAGCACACAACTAGGAGCCTGATGACACTGAGTTCTTGGGACTGGGAAGGAAGTGATGGGCAGAGATGACTGAATGGCCATCCCTTGCCAGCTTTCAAGATTCTTACACCTTACACAGGGATATAGGCATGAAGATTGATAACCACAACAGGAGGCAGAGTAGGCTATTTTATTTTTATTTTTATTTTAGAGGGGAGGAAGGGAGGGAGACAGAAAGAGAGGGAAACACCGATGTGCAATAGAAACATCAATTGGTCACCTCTTATATGCCCTCTGACCAGGGACAGAGCCCACAACCTAGGAATGTGCCCTGACCAAAAATCAAAACAGCAACCTTTTGCTTTGCCAGATGATGCCCAACCCACTGAGCCACACTAGTTGGGGCCACAGTGTCATTTCTAATCAGAACTTCCTCTTGGAATAGAAATATATAGCCCTCCAGATAGTTCAAACTTTTAATTGCCTGTATGACCTTCAGATTAGGCACAATCAATACCATACTGCATCTGATTACAGTCCCTTTCTAGACACCATTAGAGATAAAACGGAAGAGACTTCTGTGGCCCTGCACACACTTGCAAACCACATTTTGATTATAGACCTCTTTGAAAGAAGTCACAAGTGAAATCACATCCTCCTGCTGTTATCTGACCTTCACCTTCTTGTTCTATCTATTTTTTGTCTAATCTTTTTGCCTGAAGCTGGGAATTGTGCAGATTAAGGTGTCTTTACACACACTAAGAAGCCATATTGCCACCATGCATAATTATCAGTGATTTGATAAACATCCTATGAGTTTTTAGAGCAATGTCTTTCTAAGAGTGATTTTGAATGAAATTAAGGAGTATAAGAATAATTGTTGAGTCAATTTAAAATCAATGCCTAAGAATACATAACACCTATAAGAATTAAAGTAATTTTGTTTGGGTGGTAGATTATAGATGTTTATATTTTTTCAATGTTTTTATTATTTAAAAATACACAGGAAAGACCCATTGTCATTGTACTATATTGGCTTGATATAGTGTGTTTAACTATTTGACTTTTAACAATATCTTTCTTTTGACCTGCATTGTAGAGCTAGTGTACTATGTGTTTTGCTACATGCCATTTTCTCCTTGTTCAGTACCATGCCCCCCCAGTTCAAGTGAACTGACAGTGAGAGTGAAGAACAGTAGTGCCTTGTCCCAATAGACATCAGCGTGACCTACAGACACTCATTTGGGCTTCTGTGAGTACTCTACTCACCTCCATTTCCTCTAGGGAGAGCATTGGATACACAGTGGGAGGAAGTGTGGAGCCAGTCCTCAGGGAGATAAAAACAGACAGAGCGGTTGGGTTGTATGGACCAGTAAGGGTGGGATGCATTTCATGTTGGAATAAAAGTTTGGCAGACATTCTTTTTGATCACAATTTCATCTCTCAGAACCTCCAGGAAGAGAATTAGTAGTAAAACTTGGGCAAGAGTAGGAATAAAAATGTACCTTTTTAATTTCTGGGGATCTGTCCTATGGATTTGGGGGCTCGAGGTTTTAGAGACTTTCTCTCTGTCTTTGCGTAATGCTTAGAAGACAACTTTGACTTTGTGGACCAAGCCAGTTTTTGAGTCCACTGAAGATAGAAATAAATCATGGAGCTGACCATCTAAGACTTGCTCCAGGCTCAGAGAAGTAGTAGGTGGAATGAAGAACTGTAGTTGGTTTCCATACAGCATCTCTCCTTTCTTTCTTACTTTCAGCACCCACCTCCTCCAAGGAACTGGTCTCCCTCCATTCAAATTGATTTTGTAAGAATTGGCAACAATAGACCGTTACCTCTATGGCCTATTGGGTGGGCCTGTAAACCAAGATTATACAATCAGGGCTCTTTGCTGAAATTTAGAGGGAGAGTTCTCTAGTTCCCCTTGGACCATGAGCTGCAAAGATATGACTTCAAAGCTGCCAGATTCTCTCAGAATTTGGAGAATAGCTGAGGGAATGAAGTCATTAAAGACAGAAGCCAAGACGAGAAATGGGTGGAAGTAGAGTGGATGAGATAGGGAGAGAGAGTGAGATGGAGACAGAGTATGCTTTGCCTTGTGTAAGTCCCATGTTCCTGGGGACATCTATGCCTATCAGACCTGTGGACACTGCTTTTCCTTTTCCATGTTTTGGTTCTGTGATCTAGTCAATCATCTTTAAAAAAATTTAAAATCTTTGAATTTTGTTCTGTTATTTTCAACTAAGTAATAGAGATTAATATAGTAATGCATACTTTCTTTTAGAAGTTCTAGTCCAGGTTTCCAACATAAGCAAGTAGATGGGTGGGAGAGAGAGACTATGCATATGGCTAGAGATTTTCTGTTTCCCCCTTCTTCCTTTCTCCCTTTCTCCCTCCCTTCCTTCCTTCTTTCCTTCCTTCCTTCTTTCCATCCTTCCTTCCTTCCTTCCTTCCTTCCTTCCTTCCTCCCTTCCTCCCTTCCTCCCTCCCTTCCTTCCTTCCTTCCTTCCTTCCTTCCTTCCTTCCTTCCTTCCTTCCTTCCTCCATCTGCCATTGAGCTGAACAGGGCAGAAGTGGACAAAGAGCCCCTACAGTACCAGAGGAGAAATGGCAATTAACTGAGTGCATCACATTTACTGGAATTGATAATAACTATTTAAAATATAATGTTCAATTTAAGTGGAAATTTCATAAAATAAAAACAGTTGGGAGAGGAAGACAGCTAATGCTAAATTGTGCCCATTGTATCTTCAATATATGCTAGACACTTTATATCCATTATCTTGTTTAGTATTCATGAGCACCTCATAAATGCTTAAATTACACATATTTTATGACACAGCTTCAATAAATACATACATACATACATACATACATACATACATACATACATAACCTTTCTGCCTCCCATAATTGACTAGGTTCAAGATTAGAACTTCTTTTTGGAGACACTTGATTCAGTGCTAAGTAGGGTCTTTAGGAGTCATTTATGGGTTAGGACCACTGTGTTGCATAACTCCTGTTACACAGAAAACTGGGTGAGTAGTGCTTCTTGGAATTGTATAGCTGCTTCTGCTTTTTTTCTCTTATACTTCCCTATTCTTAAACTTACTTGGGGGGCCCTGGAACTTGAGGCTCGTGTTATGCTAGCACCCTCGAGAGTGTCTGTTTCCATGAGAATACAAACAAAAGTCCTAGAATTGAATCTTATCACTTCTATATAATTATGAAAACAAAGGAAGTTCAGTGGAGTCAGATCATGCTGGCATTAAATCCTGGGCCTGCCATTTACTGGCTGTATAACCTTAGCTATGTCCCTGACTTCTCTGAACCTCAGAGATGGCCAGTACCTTCCTGCTGAAATCTAGTGACAGAAATTCACTATCAGAAAATAGAAGTTATATAAGTGATTTGTTTATGATATTTTTTAGGGATTCTAGAAGTCAATACTTTGGTTCAGGAACTGCAACATACTTAATAATCTTAGTGCCTTTACTCTTTTGCTGAACTCAGATGGATTCTATTTTTTTCATTCTTAAGTTTTCTTTGAGGTTTATTTTTAGCAGTAGTCAGAAGACAATCTTATTGAAAGAGAAATGTTATAGTCACCTAACTTTTGCCTGAGAGCCTCCCTTCTGATGGTTCTTTCCAAGTACAATAGAAAGCAGCTTTTACTAATTCATTCTAAACTTGTCTCCTTTCATTAAAGTCCTAAAATTTTTATATAACTAGAGCTCTCATGAATTGTTCTAACATTTATTTCTATTGAAAGGGTCACTGACCTTTTTTTTTCATTGATTTTTAACTTCCTAAAGCAACAGTTTTTTAACTGGTGTACAGTGGCACACTAAATGTGCCACAGTAATTTTTAAAAACATGCAATACCTGACTATTTAGTCAGGGGCATGGACCTCTTTTCCCCTAGATTGTCGAATAGGAAAAATGACACCCGTCAACACAAGAATAGCCCATGGTGTGAATGAATTGCAATTATACCTATTTTTTATCAGATTGGCAGAACATATTTGGTGAACTTTTTGGTGTGCTGAAGAAGTTCAGTAATTAGTTATGTGTGCCATGAGATGAAAAGGTTGAAAATTGCTGTCTAAATGATACTTAAATAATTACTATGTATTAAAAACTAGACATACTACCATATGTGAAATTATACTCATGGAAGTTTAGTAACTATCTCCTTGCCCCTCCAACCTCTTTAATCTTCTCTTCCTGCCCATAGACATTTTTACCTGTTCTAACCTGGCCTGGCTGTCTCTGATGCTCCCAGTCTGTCTGGGGGGTGCCATAATGTATGGTAATGCTCCTTTTGATACAACTACCACAAACAGATACTAGCACAAACACATATGCTCTTGGAATTCACTTCTGGAAAATTAGAGGTAACTTACCATTTGTCATCTTACATTACTGAGGAACTGAGTTGGGTTATGTGAACACATACTTATCAGCAAGGCTGAAAAATGTCCTAAACACTCTGTGAAACAAAATTTGCAGAACATTGATGTAGTTCAGAGGTTAAGGCACAGTTTTAGCCCATAAAGGCCCACCAAGGCTAGTGTGTAACACCACCCAGGGAATCCACTGCTATGACCTTGGAAGGTTATCTTTCATCATCAGAAATTTCATGTTCTTGAGGTACACTAATTAAAAGAGGAGCTCTGGAGGCATCAACCCTCCCTTCTGATAGGGTTCTACAACTCTTGCCATGTCTCACAACTTTGAAACCATCACATCCTTCTGTGGGAAACACAGAAGCTTCTTGTATGAAATATTGGGTGCTTAAGGCTTAGAGGAGACATGAAAACTGTCTCCAAATATTTGACAAGGTGTCAGGTGAAGAGGACCCCCAAGGATTGAACTGGAAGTAGAACAGTGGATGGCAGATTTTATAGGAGGTCACATTTTTACTCAATTTAATGAGAAGCTTTCTAAAAATTGTAGCTATCATTAAAGAACAGATTTCCCTGAGGTGCTTTAGCAAAGGCTATATGATATTTTTTCAGGTTACTGAGTAAGGGCAAGAGGTTTAACCTTATGTCCCAACTCCTCAGGCCCAAGGACTCTCAGAAGGTCCTAAAAGAAAGAAGCCAAAATAATTTCTTTGTCCTATTAGATACACTGACATTCTGAATCATTAAGAAACTTGTTTATCCTGTCCCCATCTCAGAACCACCTACACGATTTATCTCAGAGCAGAGTATAAATGCCCTACAGGGCATGGGGACTGCACAGGGAGGAGGTATAAATGAGCGAGGTGGGCTAGGTCGGCACCGTGGTAAAATAGAGCCAAGCTCTGTTTAAAAATGCACATCCTTGCTTCTTCCCTTTGCCATTTGGAATCAAGGCCTAATGTTACCAAACCTGCTGAATTTTCAAGGAAAGCAGGAAATTGATTTTTTCTTATATGTGAAAGATCTTGATTTTTTAAAATGTTGGCAACTAAAAACATTAAAACATGCAGAATTGAGGTTGGGGGTGGGTTCAAACAAAACATGTCTACAAATAAAATTTGGTCCTTGGGTCACCTGTGACATTTGGAACAAGCCAAGAGATAATAAAATGGACCAATAAATAACCAGCCTTGTCTCAGATGAGAGCACAAATGAGAATTCATGATTTCTGAGTCATGAATCTCTAACTTTGTCATCATTTGTGCCATAGAAAGTCTTGATTATGAGTCTTGGGTCTACTAATCATATTTATTGTCTTCACAGCAGTTCAGATATCTTGAAAAGCAATATAGCCGTGTAAAAATAGCCAGTCAGGGTTCTTCTCTGTGCCATCATCAAGAACCACCCAATGAAGTATGACACGGCGGTGGAGTCAGAGACACCTGAGGTAGTATTCCTAATGTCCCCACTCACCAGCAGGTGTCCTAAATTCTGGGTCTAAATAATGGGAAAACTGATACCCACATCATAAGGTGGGTGAGGCTGTGAGTGGAAGAAAACATATGAAATACCTAGCAGAGGGCTGGGCGCAAAGCTAGATCTCAAGGAAATTACTTCCCTAGGTGTTTTTTCTAGGATCTCCCCTCACTCATTTAAGAAGATTTTCTATTGAAAAATATAAGCAATTGTCTGGGTTTTTTCAGAACTAACAAACAAATGAACAAAGAAAAACAACAACATAACCAACATAATTGATGTGATGGTTAATTTTATAAATCAGCTTGGCTGGGCCACAGTGCTTATATTTGGCCAAAAATTATTCTGTTGTTTCTGTGAATGTGGTTTTTTAGATAAGATTAACATGTAAATCTGTACACTTCGAGTAAAGCAGGTTGCTTCTCTGGCTCCACCCTCCTCCCTCCCGCTCCTCCCCTCCTCCCCTCCTCCGTGCACACACACACTCTGTCGGTTCTGTTTCTCTGGGGAACCCTACTTACTCATACGACCAATTACATTTGATCCACAGTAAAAGATGTTGAAAAGGGAAATTAATTCATGTGAAAAGCAGCAACAAGTTGTGCAGAAGTTTTTGTTTATGATATTTTGCGTCACGAGCTGTGTACCGCTCAAGGTCTGCGGTCCTAGAGGCAGGGCCAGGCTTGTCCAGCGCCAAGTGCTACTCTGCTGAAGACCCGGGTGCATGCCCACCCGAAAGGAAGCACACAGGCCAGGGTTGCTGCCATTGGATGCCTTAAGTTTCAAATTCTCTTTCGCGCTCTGGGGAAGAAGAAAAGATCCTGCTACTGCATGCTTTTGACACTTCATATCCTGCCATTTCATGAACTGCTCTGAATGCGGTAAGGAGAGTCTGCATGGAGCTTAGCTGATGTGGATCACACTGGCTCAAGAGGTCTGTCTCTATGTGCAACTGTGGGAGGGAGGAATTTTATTATTGCAGCAATTTCATCTGGGATCCTTTGGGGCCCACACTGTCATGCTTTGTATTTAACAGCCCTGTGCCACCTCTCAGCTGTTATTGAGCATCTTTTGCTGACCTTCTCCTGTTTCTAGAGATAATGTTCAGACCTGCATCCCTCCTCCTGTGATGGATGTGAGAACCAGCTGTCTGCTGAACTCCCAACCTGGGTGATCAGAATGCAGGTGCTCACAAGGTTGCCACTGAGAACGAACACATAGCTTCCTGGGCCACTTTGGGAATTGTTATTCTGTGCAGTCCACTCCCTCACAACACAGTCTGTGCGGATCCTTGAGAATTGTTTAAGATACACTCTCTCGCTGCTCTGCCCACTTTTAAAATAAGATCCTAAAAATCATTCAGTGCATTAAACAAATTACCTCAGGAAATGACAGCGATGCTAGTGGAATCTGGCTTCTTCTGATTGTACTGAAGTAAAAATGGGCACAAGCATCCAGCTGTCTAGAAAGTGCCTCATTTATAAGCTGCTATGACATCAGAGGGAGAAAAATACAGAGATTTTATGCGCATCACCAAATACATCATATTTGTTCCACGTCCACACACAGAAGTCACAGCTGGGTGCCATTTCACAGCATATCATCTAAAACAGGTATAAATAGTAAGACAGAGCATTGTTCTCACAATAAAAAGGGCTGCAGCAATCAATATTTATTCTGTAATTTATGGAGGAATGAACGTCCATTGTTTGGAAGCTGGGCAGAGACGAAGTTAGAGTTGAGGAGATGAGTTAATTACTTTTTTTTGGTAAAACTGGAGCAGTCTTTATGGAGAAGGTAGATGTGTATACACTCTTCAAAATAAAATAAGAGAAAATAATGCCTGACTAAGATTTCTTAAAATTAGAAAACAGTGTGAAAAGAAAATACTGATACAGTCATCACTTGGCACATCTTACTGGTTCTCCGGTTGAGAGAGGGTCCCTTAATACTTGATGGTAAGCAGAACTTCAGAGCCTGCACCTAGGCTTCCATTTCGAAAGCTGTTTAAAATCTAGTGGGATCAAGACTCCCTTGATATGACAGTGCAGTGCCTTCAGCTCCCAATATAACAGCACCTGGGTTCTCTGAGCAGGGACACCCTAATTGGGCTGCAGACCTCTATTAACTGAAAAGATCTGGCAACGTGCTCCCGCTGAAAGTTTGACGGCACCCATTAACTTAAAGCAATGCCTAGTCACCAGTTTTAGGTGAAAGTGTTGTTAAATAGATTCTTCACTCTTTCTTCCTTGTGATGTTTCCTTCACAGAAATTTCATCTCACATTTATGACTCACATTTCTCCTGAATTTCCTCCCATTATGTCAGGAGTTTTCAAATGTTTGTCTTGGTTTTTGAAAAACTTCTTCTACTTGTTCCATATTAGCATGATATTTCTTTTACTTCCAATATTGCTCACCATTTAAAAATGTATGTATCAGAACCTTATATCCATGGGGAGCAATGATCTACATTCAAATGTCTTCTCACACTTTATCTCTTTATAAGCCTGTAAAAGAAGAAAAGAATCAAATCTGATGTTGTCTTCCCTCTCTCCGCATCACAGTGCAGAGACCCCTTTTCATATGTACACGCCTGCCTCCTTGTTGGTTTCTCCCAGGCTCAGTGACTGTCACACACCATTCTCCAAGTCACCCAGACAGAATCGCCCGAGACTGACACCTCTCCCTTATTTCCCCAGTCCTGTGCATTCCTGAGTGAGGACTTCACTTCATACGCTCCTCAACATCTTTTGTACCCAGCCCACCCCTGCTGCTGCCACCCCAGTTTGCAGATCCTAATAATCTCCCACCTGGACTACTTCAGTTGCCTTCTGCTTCTGATCTCACCTCTTTCATTTATTCAATAAATATTTTTAAGATCCTACTACCTTAAACTGTTGGGTGTTCATCATGTTGAGCAAAACTGATATGATCAGATTACTCATGGACTTTACACTTTACTAGGGAAGAGAAATGTGAATCAAATAATCACAAAAATATGTGAGAACAGAGTCTCAGCTGCCACAATAATTTTCCCAACTGCACCCCCCACCTTCAGCCCCCCAGTGCTTAAATCCCTTCCGAATCTTCTGTTTCCTTTGGGATAAAAACCCTCAACCCAGTGAGTCACACCGGGTCTTCCACACTCTGGTCCCTAAAAGGTATTCCCAGTCCTTTTCCTTGACACTGCCATCTCCCCTCTCTCTCCCAACACCACGGCAATTCACCGTCAGGTCATAGCACAGCTGCCTGCTTTGGCTTAGACTCTTTCTTCCGCTTGAATATTCTCTGCCTTCCACTCCTCCTATCTAGAGGACCCTCATCCTCTCTGCTAGGCTAAAACGCATTAATGTTCCTAGACTCAACTTAGATATCAACTATACTTAAAAAAAATACAGTTGCCCTCCTGTAGCTTCCTGTTCTTCCACAGGTGACATGATCCACTTTTGTGTCACTCCATACCTTATAGATTTGAGTTTCGTCCTTGCTCACTTCCTTACCCTTACGCATCCATGTGAGCATTCGTCTTACCCACTTGATTAAAAATGACTGGAGGTTGCTGACCCTGTGTCATTCCTCATCTCTGAAACCTAATGGCCAATTCTCATGGCTGGCGTGGGGTAAAATAGTTCATTACCTATGAATAGGTGAGTGAGTAAACAGAGATTTACCAAGATATACTGAGTGCTTGTTGAGCAACTGTTCTAAACGTTTTATGTGTTTTTAATCCTGTCAGCAACCTGAAAGGAAGGTACCATTATTTTTTCCCATTTACAGATAGGGCAATCAAGTGTTAAAAAATTTGGCTAATTAGCCCAAGTTTACTCAAGTTATAAGGGATGATTGAGAGAATGAATGATCAAATGGATGAATTCATAAAATTTAAAATAACAACATGAAATTCAATTGTTCTTCTTTTGTCACCTTTGAGAAAATGACTTATAGTTGGGACTGTTGTCACTCTGGCCAGAAATGTGGTCAAGGCCTTTGGTCTTAATTCTCTTATGAGGGGCTGGCAGCACACCACCAGGGGTTTGCAGTGAGGGTTAAATGTGATAATTCATGTAAGGTGCTTCACACAGTGTCAGGCACGTAGGAAGTGCTAAATAAGTGATAGCAATTGCTCCTCTCTTTGATCACACCAGGAATTCTTTTTCTTCCTTTTTCTTAATCTTCAAACTAGTACAAAAAGTTTTAAATAGACAGAAAAAAGTACAGAAAATAACACAAACCCCCATGTACTTAACACCCAAATTTAATACAAACTGACAAATTTTAAAGCCCTTGTATAGGTAATGTCATAACATTATAGCATTTTACAGTTACTGTTAAAGTCTCTTACTATGACTCCCTTCCTGGAGGTAATGACTATATAGTCATTTGAGCTTATTCTTCCTACTCAATATTTTTTATACTTTTATTCCATATGTATTTATTTAAAAACCATTTATACAATTGCTTTGTGTGCTATTAAAATTTGCATAAAAGTAATATCTTCTGTATACTTTTTTGCAACTTGCTTTCTCATGTAATATTACATTACCGAAATTTACCTGTTTCAGCACATATATAACTGGTTCATTCATTTCATTGTGTAGCTATACTGCTAATTTATTCATCATATAGTATATATTCATAAATACAAATTTCTTTTAAAATGTATTTGGCTGTTAAAAACAAAGCTTGTTGGATATACTAATATATGTCTTATTGTGTACATGAGAAAGAGTTTCTCTTTATCCCTTCTCAACTGGGGCTTTGGGAGAGAATTAGGCCCTACTAAAGCATTCACTGTATGATGAAGTAATTCTCTCCTGTGAATCTAAAATGGAGCCACTTAGGGCCCCTGAGAGAATTGAGAAAGTAGTTACTCAAATTATTTTCTCTAGGACTTTCTTTTCTCACAGAACCCTGATTGAGAAAGTGTATACACAGGTGAGGATTAGGTTGATCAGAGGGTACTATATATTGGTTGAATCATGTGAAATTGCTAATATCTAATCACTTTTAGTCTACAAAAATGGCAATTCTATATAGCTCAACCTATACATCTTAAACTTTGAAAAAATTTATTTATCTGACATTTACAAAATAGTATTTTAGTGTTTTAATTTGCATTTACTGTGTCACAAGAGAAACTCCCAGAAACTTGGTTCTTCTTGCCAATGCAGTAAAGAATTATAGATCAGGAAGCCTATTAGCGAGCTGGCAAAGTTTATCAGTACTAAGATCTAATGGGCAAGAGCAGTGTGGCAAGAGCAGGGTAGCCAGCACCTGGGTGGCCAGAGGCTGGCCAGCCAGGCACCCTCCTGACCCCCACCACCCCACATGGCAAGAGAGCCAAGAGGGCAAGTCCTTTGTTCTGAGGACTTATATAGTTGGAAGGATGGAGATGAGGGAGTTACAAATTGATTGATGGGTAAAGGTGGTGCCAGCTTTCCCCCAGGAAGACGTGACTACCCAAATGTAGGTATGGGTGGGGTCTGTCACCCTGGATATTTTTTTTTGCTTTAGACTCTATTTGTTCATTTTGCATATGTGACATGAGGCAGACAATTAACCAAAGCTGTTTTATGGGCCCTTTCTTTGGGCACTGTGGACCCCCTCGCCGCCTTCTTTCTAGGCCTTGGGATGAAGACACAGTCTCAAGGTTTTCCTTTTCCCAGCTAGTGGAGATAATACACACAGACTTTCAAGGGCTCCCCCTACCCTGCATTATCATAGTTTTGCTTGTTGTTCAGAATGCCTGGCAGCCTTATTGAACCAGGCTCAGGACTACTGGGTCAACAGGTGAGACATGTCTCCCTCCTCCTGCATTAAGTTCTTTCTTAGATTGTGATAGTTCGCTTTGCCTTTATTTCCCCACTGGCTGCTCATTCCTAGATGCTACCTAACGACTGCATCAGAAGAAAGTCTGAGAATCTTTTTATATGCTTATTGACAATTTGGTTTACCTTTTCTGTTCATCATCTTTGTCCATTGTTTTCTCCATTTTTCAAGAGGCTTTCTTATCTTTAAATAGGTGTATATGTATGTGATAGTTAATATCTTCTCCCTACCTTTGGACCTTTAAACATTTCATGTATAGTAACAACTTATACAGAAGTTTGTTTCACTACAATCAAAATTGTTCATCTTTTCCTTTACAGACTTTTTTTTTCTTTTTCGTATTTATGAATCCTTTTCCACGTTGAGGTACAAAATTTTTTGTATGTATGTATCCCTTTTAAATGTTTTAAAATCTTGTTTTACATTTAGATTCTTAAAATATTGAGATTTAAATTTTATGTGTGGGGTGAGATAGGGATCTAATAAAACCCAACCAACTCTACGTTGCCTTCTTAAACCTACTCATCATGTGGAAATCGAAGGATTAATATCTGACATACCCAGAGGCTTTGACGATCAGTACTAAAGCCCATGTCCCATCAGTGCCCTTACATATTTAGAGTGTTAGTTATTCCAGCCAATATTTGTTATTTTAATTGTGACAGTTTTATAATTTCTTTATATATGGGAGAAAAACTCCCCATGCTTTGTTACTGATCTTCCAAATTGTCATAAATATGTTTTACTTTTTGCTCTTCTATGAATTTTTAAAATCAGTTTATCAAGTTAAATTCTACCTAAAAATCTGTTGAGATTTTTACAAAAACAGTTTATTATTTAAATCAAAATGAAAATTGAAATTATACATTTTTATTTGTTCACGTGTCAAGGCTCTTTTAATTTATAGGTCCCCTCTTTTTGTTTCTCTTGTAATTTATTTATTAAAAAAAGTGAACATATGAATTGTTGAGTTTCTCACAAAAAACACAGTCTGATAGTTCCTGATAGCATTTTCAAGGCATCCTTTAACATGTTTCGCTGGCTTCTGTATGTCCCATAAATTACTGGTTAGCTTGATCAGATTTAGGTTTGATTTTTTTTTCAATTGTGTGACTCCATCAAAAATAGCATTATACACTTTAATCAAGAAACACAGACTATATAGTTATATCTCTTGTGTAACGTTAGCAGCTTTGATGATCGTTGTCTGGATCCATTAATTCAGTAGAGGGTGAAAAATGGTGATACTCTAATTCTATCGTTCCTTCTTCATTTACTATCTGGAATATATCCATAAAGAAGAGATTTCCTTTGTCAACTATTTGATTACTCTGAAAATGAGTTTGTACAGAAGCAGCATGATAAATTTTGATTTTTTTCCCTTCATCATCAGTTTCTAAAAACAACGGGTTAGTTATCTAGCATCCTCCAAAAGTGATCTTTAGTATCGTTCTCAACTCATTGCTGTAAGCATCTCTCTGATGCGTCTTAATTCATTCCAACTTACTGTCATCATTGATGTCTCAATTGTCCCACCTTTGAACAAAGGCCCCATCCACACTGGTGCTATCAGTGTGTGACCTGTGCAGTCCCACAGGACCCCACACTCAGGAAGGCTTGTGTTTATTTCCCCTGGCTGCCGCACCATATTACTATAAACTGGGTATCTTACAACAACAGAAATTTATTTTCTCACACTTCTGGAGGCCAGGAGTCCAAAATCAAGCTGTTGGCAGAGCTGCACTCTCTCCAAAGGCACTAGAGGAAAACCCTCACTTGCCTTTTTAGCTTTAGGTGGCTCCAGGCATTTGCTGGCTGCAATATCCTCTTCTGTCTTCACGTGGCATACTCCTTTCTGTGCATCTCTCCTCTGATTGTCTCTATAAGGATACTTGTCCCTGGATTTAGGGTCCCTGGGGATAATTGCAGATGATCTCATCTCAAGATCCTTAATTACATTTGCAAAGACACTTTTTCCAAATAAAGCCATGTTCGCTGGTTCTGGGAAGCAGGATGCGGGCATATCAACTTTAGGAGTCACCATTTAACCCTATAGACAATAGGCCTCATGCTTGGTTTAATACTCTGCTGTTCTGTCTTTACATTCTTAATAATTTTAACTTTGGACTTGTGTTTTCTAAGTTAAGTCTGATGGACAATGGAACATGCCCTGAAAAGGAGATACGTGTACCACACGGGACCACTGGGCCCTTTGGCTCCATTTGTTTACAGTATTCACAGTGTAATGAGCACAGAGCTATGGTGGACTCATGACGTGTGGGAAGTTCAGCGACAGTCTAAACAAATATAGGGTTGGCCAAAACATTTGTTTGTTTTTTTTCTGTTAAGATGGCTCTGGTTGCACTTAATTGTCTTTAATTTCATTTGAAACAATTTTGTTAGATTGTATTGTGACAGCTGTCATATCAGCATGCATTTAAAAAAACATCAAAATTGGTGAACTTTGTATAGCCATTTTAATATTGAAGATGGAAGAAAATAAGCAATATTTTCTGCATATGATGCTTTATTATTTCAAGAAAGGTAAAAACATCACTGAAATGAAAAAAAAAAGATTTTTGTAATGTATGGAAAAGGTGGTGTGACTGATGGAATGGGTCAAAAGTGGTTTGTGAAGTGTTGGACATTTCTCATTGGATGATGCTCCATGGTCAGGTAAACCAGTTGAGTTGATTATGATCAAAGCGAGACATTAATTGAGAACAATCAACATTGTACCACAGGGGAGAGAGCCGACGTATTCAAAATATCCAAATCAATAAAGTGCTTGTTGAAAATGGAAAATGTGTCTTTTATTTTAGGGAAAAAGGGTTTTTTGGCCAACCCAATACCAGGTTTTTTTCTATTTGGACAAGATGTTCGAGACTCATCTTGGAAATTTCTGTCTCAGACTTGAAATCATATATTTCTCCAAAAAGTTATAGATCCTTTTAGTTGGAATTGATATTTTGAGACCATAATCTGGTCACTAGAGATACTGATTGCTATCAATGATTATTATTCTTAGATCCTTTCAGTGAAAGTACTAGGAAATAGGATTCTTATCTTTTTTCTTCTTTATCAAAGTAGAATAGACAAGAAATATGTACAAAATGTAAGTATATTGCTTGAGCAATTTTCACAGCCCCTCACATCAAGAAACAGAGTGTTATGAACATCCAGAAATCGGCTCTTGTCACTTCCAGCCACCTCCCTCAGCAAAAGTATTATACTGACTTTTAACGCCAGAGATGAACTCTGCTTGCTTTTGGGCTTTATATAAATGTGACTATACTTTATATTATTTTTGTGTCAAGGTCAACACTGAGAGATTTATTCATGCAGTTGCTAGTAGTTAAAGATTATTCATTTTTGTTGCTACCTCATATGTTATTCTATGACAATACCACAACGTCTACCCATTCTATCACTGATGAACAGCCAGGTTGTGTCCAGTTTGGACTACTGTAAGTAGTACTGCTGAGACCATTCTCGTACTGTCTTTTAGTGAACTTGTGTACCATTTCAATATTAGGGGTGCAAATATTGTGTATGTTGATGTTCAGCTTCAATAGATATGGCTGACTGATTTCCAAAATAATTGGAACCCTTATGCTCCTACCCACAGGGAGGAAAGAACCAGTTGTTCCACAGATTTGCTAATACTTGGGGCATATTTGCCAATACTTGGTACTTTTTAACCATTCTAATGGGTTTATAATGATATCACGGTGTGGGTAATAGTTTATACTTCCCTAATGTTGAATTAAAAAGGTATTTTTCATGTTTATTAGATGTTGGGAATCTTCTTTCATGAAATTCTCTTTCCTCTCTATCTTCTTATGTATTTTATTTTTGTTTTGTAAAAGTCTTTAATATATTCTTGATATTAGTCCTTTGTTGGATCCATCTAGCTCAGATATCTTTTCCTATCCTTTCTGTGGCTTTTGTTTATTATATTAATGCTATATTTTATAAATAGAAGTATTTAATTTCAATATAGTCAAATGTTATAATTTTATTTTCTCTAAGATGAATGTCTTTTGTATAGTATTTTAGGAAATCTTTGGTTACTTATAGGACATGAATATATGAGGTCTGTCCAGAAGGTATCCATCCATGTAATAAGAAAAATAGAAACATTTGCTGAAGAAGATATAAGGTAAAAGAAATGTTGTACATAGGACAATGACACAGTCCCCTTCAAAGTAAGCACCGAGGGACCTCACACAGTTCTTCTAATCACCATCAGCTGCCTTGCCATATTTTCCTGAATCTCATCGATAGTCTGAAGGCTGTTCCCTTTCAAAAGTGATTTTAGTTTTGGGAAAAGCCAGAAGTCACAGGGTGCCAAATCTGGGCTATAGGAGGGCTGAGTGACCTGGGTGGTTTGATGTTTTGCCAAAACACTCTGCACAAGCTGTGAGGCATGAGTTGGTGTGCTGTTGTGATGAAGCTGCCAATCACCAGTATCCCATAGCTGCTGCCTTCTGAATCATCTGAATAGTTTCCATGGAGGAACGTTCATGCTTAATGCAAACTTTGATGCAGGTTTGTTGCTCTACTCACTCAGCCATTTTGAATGTGATGGCCACACATTGCACATGCTCATTCAACAGCATTACTGCCCCCGCTGACTAGTACAGTGAAGTTGTCATTGTTCATGCATGTACATTCCAGTCCACTCTCATTGGCTGCCAGGTTACACTGATGTCATGCAAATCATTTTTGTTATGTTAACAATGTTTGGGTCTTTTCTGGACAGACCTCATATATCTATGTTTTCTTGAAAGCATTTTTCCTATTTTTCTTTAGATCATGTGAAAATTCACATGAATTTTCACAATTCATGTGAAATTATACATTGTGTAATACAGAGGACAGGGTTCTAAACTTATACTTTAGTATGGATTAATTGATACAGCACAAGTTTTTGCAAGATAATGCTTACTCCTTGTACTATCGTGTCACCTTCAGAAATCATGTAACCGAATGGGTATGGGTTACTTATTGATTCTATTCTATTCCACCTATTTGTTTTTAAGATCTTAATAACTGTTTTGATATTTATAAGCCCCTTTGTGCTCATCTTTAAGATTGCCCTGGTGTTGTATATCCTTTGTGTTTTCATATTTATCTGAGAATTTATATGAAATATAGAATTTTCAAAGCCCATTAATTTGCATAGCTTTGGGGGTTTTTATTTGGAAGTGCATAGAATCTTTAGGTTAATATTGAGATAATTAAAAAATTCACAATGTTGTATCTTATGAAACATGCTCCTGATAACTCTTTCCATTCATTTAGAACTTTAATTTGTTAGTTTTATTCATATATTTTACTATAGAAGTCTTTTACATTTTTGTTAGATATAATCCTAGGCATTAGTATTTTAGTGCCACTGTAAATAGTATTGTTTGTAAAATTTAATTTTCACTTGTTTGCTGCTACATATTAAGTCAAATGATCAAGCACATCCTTAAATTTGCTTGTCACATTTACACAAATTTGATTAGCAAGGAAATGAGCCAAAAGAGGTGAACATGATTTATTACTCATGGCATAAGATGCTTACATCAGTTCCCTTAACACCCCTCACCAAGGTCCAGGGAGGGGAGGCAGAGTGGGCCCAGGGGAGTGCTGCCCGCAAGGTCTGCGTCCCTGCTGAGCACTGTGGAGTGTGAGGAACTTCTAACGTGGAAGAGACTGCTGGAAACCTGCCTGTGCTCCCCTCAGGGGAGGGAGAGGAGGTTTATCATTCCGGGATGTAAGCAAATGGCCCCAGAGAGACAAATCTCAAAGTCTCTCCAGAACCACACATTCTCCTGCTTCCAAGGCCTTTGCTATTCAAACTTTCCTCCTTGCTTAGAAAGCCCAGACTGGAAAGAAATAAAAATATTTGTGGAGGAGTTTGGTTGAACTTACATAAATTCACTTAAGAGTTCTAATTGTTGGTGGATTTTCAGTTAATTAATTAACTGAATTTCCTATGTACACAATCATATCTTCTGCGAATAATGGCAGATTCATTTTTTATTTTCAATCTTTATACCTTTGATTTTATCTTCTTGCCTCACTACATTGCTTGGAACATCCAATCAAAGTTGTATAAAAACAGTGACGTTGAGTCTCTTGGCTGATTCTCCCCTTCAGGGAGAAAGTGTTCATTATGTACAATATTAGATTGTTTTAGGTAACATATCAAATTAAGGAAGTTTTCTTTCTAATTTGCTCACAATTTTTTAAAGATAATAAATGTGTATTGATGTTCATCAAATGATTTTTTCTTTGTTTCTATTGACAGGTAATTTTATAATGTGCCTACATTTTGCTATTAATATGGTAAAATATGGTTTCTATTAATATGGTAAACTGATACCATTTAAAAAGTTTTAACCACCTTTGTTTGCCTGAAACCCCATTTGTTTGTAATGTATTCTTTTTATGTGTTTCTGGGTGGAATTTTCTAGCATTGGTTTGGGATTGCATCTAAACTCATTGGCAAATACGGGTTATAATTTTCCATCTTGTTATGTTCCTGTTGGATACTGATATCAAAGTTAAGCTAGGCTCAGGAAATGAGCTTCAAAGTATTTACTATTTCTTGTCTCTGCAAGTGTTTTTATGAGTTTGTTAAAAAATATTTGAAAGAACGCACCAGTTAATCCATCTGGACTTGGGTATTCTTTTTGTGGGGAGGTATTAATAACAAATTCAATTGCTTTTATTGATATCAGACTATTTAGAATTTCTCTCTTTTTCATTTTTGATCTGTGTCCTATTTTGAGGAAATTGTTCATTTCATATAAATTTTTAAATTCATTGAATTTTGAACTTATCTTTACTATGTTCTATTTTTTTTGGAGTTGATTTGCTTTATTTATTTATTTATTTATTTATTTTCTTGATTCAGAGGATCAGATTGTTGATTTTTTTAGCCTTTTCCTTTCTGGTGTATCTTTTGAAGATTACAAATTTTTTCCAGTACTCTTTTATTTATATCCTACATGTTTTAAATTTTGGTAAGTCATTTAATTTAAAATGGGTTCTGATAACTTCTCTTTTCCATGAGAGGAGGCCATCGAGAGTACCTGGCTGCTGGTTGACCTGTGAGCTGTACCCGGGCTCCTTCCACCCTCCCTTGTCCTCAGAGTGTGCATCTGCCCACTGTGGCCACAGCCTGGGCCATTCTCAAGGATATGGCCTTTAGGGAGTAAGGTGTTGCTGAGACCATCTGGACTGTATACACTGACCCTTGAACAATGAGGAGGTTAGGGGCCCTGACCCCCAGGCAGTTGACAATCCAAATACAACTTTTAACTCTGAGTCAGCCATTTGTGTCCACTAGTTGAATAAACCATAGATAAAATGGTTGGGAATCCTCAGCTGAGAATTCAAAAATACTGTTATTGACACATGGTTGATTGTGGAGGTGAAACCTGTGGATACAAAGGGCCCAGCTGTATTTTTTGAAAAAAAAAATCCACATGTAAGTGGATCCAAACAGTTCAAAGCCATGTGTTTAAAGGTCATCTATATATGACTGAACCCAGTTGAGGCCTCTGTAAAAACTTTAAGGTCCTGGTGCAGGTGTGGAGATCTGCTTGTCTTGCAGGAACCCAAGACAAGCTTCTTAAATAAATTCCCTTGCTTATTAAGCCTGTCACCTACCAATTTGAAGTGATCTGCCTTTTCTTTCTTAGGTCTCTCCTTGCCTTCCAGAGGTCAGTTTCTGAATGAATAAATTTCTGCTTGATTTATAGATACTTACAAGAGTGCTGCTTAGTTTTCAAGCAATGGGAGACTTTCTAATTATTTTCATGTGCTTTATTTCTAGCTTGACCATAATAGAAAAAACTCTGAAATTATTTAAATCCTTTGTAATTTGTTGAGATTTATTTAATGGTGCAGCATAAGATCTATTGTTGTAAATATTCCAACTACACTTCAAAGATTTTGAATTATGCTCTTGGATGCAATGATCTACATATATCGATTATATCAGTTTTATTAATTGTGTTGCTCAAGCCTTCAATATTCTTACTAATTTGTTTTTTATTGGCTTGTTCTATCAGCTATTAATGTAACAGAACTGTCTATTTCTTCTTTACTCTGGTAGATATTTTTCCCCAAATGTCAGCCTTTTATTGATAGTCAAGCTATCAATAGATTATTTTGAAGCTATGTTGTTGAATGAATACAGACTTAGAACCATTATATCTTTCTGGTAGACTGCCTCATTTATCATTATAAAATTCTCCTTTGATCTCTAGTAGTGTTCTTTCCTTAAAATTTCCTTTGACTCTGTATTTAGGTTTCCATGGTATATCTTTTGTCATCCTAATGCTTTCAAACTTTCTCTGTACTTATATTTTAAATTTGTCTCTTGAAGCAACTTAGAGTTAAATATTATATTTTTAAATCTTGAGTGATAATCTTAGTCTTTTAATGGTAGTATTTATTTCCATTATACTTATATATTTGGATTTAAATTTTCACTTTAAGACTTCCGGCCAAGATGGAGGCATAGGTAGACACAATGTGCCTCCTCTCACAACCAAAATAAGGTCAGCAACAATTTAGAAACAAGATAACAACCCGATCTGACAGAAAATTGAACTGTATTGAAGTCAGACAACCAAGGAGTTAAAATATACATATTCATCCAGACTGGTAGGAAGGGTGGAGTCGGGCAGCCGGGCAGAGAGGGGTCCCTGCACAAAAAGCAGTGGCACCAGGGCATAAGGCATCCGGGGCACAAGACCACAGTGGGCGGACCCTGGGCGCGCAGGTGGCTGGCAGACCCAGTGAGGCAGTGACTGTGAAGCGAGGCACTGTGCACAAGGTGCCTGGCTGTCTGGGTGATCCCACATTTGCGCACAGATAAACCAGACAAAATTGGGCAGTGAGACGGACCGCACAACCTAGGGTCCCAGAGCCAGGAAATAGAACCTTGGGATACTGATTGAAAACACCTGTGGGGGTTGGGGTGCAGGGAGAGACTCCCAGCCTCACAGGAGAGTTTTTTGGGAGACCCATGGGGTCCTAGAACGTACACAAGCCCACCTACCCGGGAACCAGCAACAGAAAGGCCCAGTTTGCTTGGAGGACGCAGCGGAAGGGACTGAAATCCCATGGAGAGAGGAGTAAGCACCATTGTTCCCTCTCCGACCCCGCCCCCACATACAACATCACAACCCAGTGATGGGGCTGTCCCGCCCCGGTGAACACCCAAGGCTCCACCCCTCATACATAACAGGTGCGACCAGACCAAAAAAAAAAAAAAATGGCCTGAACAGAAGATCAGATCAAAGCTCCATAGCAAATACAATTAAGTGACAAAGAGATAAGCAACCTATCAGATGCACAGTTCAAAGCACTGGTGATCAGGGTGCTCACAGAATTGGTTGATTTTGGTAGCAAATTAGATGAAAAAATGAAAGCTACAATAAGTGAAAAGAAGGAAAATGCACAGGGAACTAATAGTGATGGGAAGGAAACTGAGACTCAAATCAACAGAGTGGACCAGAAGAAAGAAAGAAACAGCCAAATAGGAAAGAAGGGAGAAATAAGAATTCAAAAAAATGAGAAGAGGCTTAGGAACCTCCAGGACATCTTTAAACGTTCCAACATCCAAATTATAGGGGTACCAGAAGGGGAGGAGGAAGAGCAACAAGTGGAAAAGTTATTTGAACAAATAATAAAAGAGAACTTCCCTAATCCGGCAAAGGAAATAGACTTCCAGGAAGTCCAGGAAGCTCAGAGAGTCCTAAAGAAGTTGGATCCAAGGAGGAACACACCAAGGCACATCATAATTACATTACCCAAGGTAAAAATGAAGGACAGAATCCTAGAAGCAGCAAGAGATAAGGGCACATTGACCTACAAAGGAGTTCCCATCAGACTGTCAGCTGATTTCTCAAAAGAGAACTTACAGGCAAGAAGGGGCTGGAAAGAAGTATTCCAAATCATGAAAGGCAAGGACCTACATCCAAGATTGCTCTATCCAGCAAACATTTAGAATGAAAGGGCAGATAAAGTGCTTCTCAGATAAGGTCAAGTTAAAGGAATTCATCATCACCAAACCCTTATTATATGAAATGTTAAAGGGACT
>CM052540.1:124388508-124537577 GCA_028533065.1 Trachops cirrhosus | reverse complement strand
TTCCGCTTGTTGTTTTTCCTCTTCTCATTCTGGTACCCCTATAATTCGGATGTTGGAACGTTTAAAGGTGTCCTGGAGGTTCCAAAGCCTCTCCTCATTTTTTTGAATTCTTATTTCTTCATTCTTTTCTGGTTATATGTTTTTTTCTTCTTTCTGCTCCACTCCATTGATGTGAGACCCATCTTTCATTCCATCACCATTGGTTCCCTGTGCATCTTTCTTCATTAAATTTACTGTAGCCTGCATTTTTTCAGCTAGTTTGTGACCAAAATCAGCCAATTCTGTGAGTATCTTGATAACCAGTGCTTTGAACTGTGCATCTGATAGGTTGGCTATCTCTTGGTTGCTTAAAAAGATGGGTTCTGGGGCTTTCCATTCTTCTTCTGTTTAAGCCATCTTTTTGCTGGTTTTTGTTTTGTTTTGTTTTGTTTTTTGGTCTTGTGGAGGTCCTATAGTGAGGGGCGGGGCCTTAGGAGTTCACCTGGGCAGGGCACCCCAGTCGCAGGGTAGTGACGCTATATGTGGGGGCGGGGTCCGAGAAGGAACAATGGCACCCACTCTGCCCTCTGCAGGACCTCAGACCCTTCCGCCACTTTCCGCAAGCTGACCGGGCCCCTCTGGCACCAATTCCGGTGTGGGTGGGCCTGTGCACCCCGTGGGACCTTCCTTTTCAGTCAGTGACTGAAAGCTCTATTTCCCGGTGCTGGGGCCCCTAAGCTGCACGCAGTGCCTTGCTTCACAATGGCCGCCTTGCTGGGGCCCACCAGCCACTGCTGCTTGTGCGCCAAGGGTCCACCAGCCACCGCTGCTTGTGAGCCCAGGGTCTGCTAGGTCTGCCGGTCACCACCCCCTGGCTGGGGCCCACCAGCCACTGCTGCTTGTGCACCCAGGGTCTGCCTGCTGCAGACTTGCGCATTGCCCCGGGTGCTCAGCTCTCCACTCTGCATCCCTCACCCGGCCCGACTCCGCCCCTCCTACCGGTCTGGATGAAAGTGTCTATTTTTAAATCCTTGGTTGTCCGACTTCCATACACTTCAATTTTCTGTCAGTTCTGGTTGTTATTTTGTTTCTATATCGTTGTTGTCCCTATCTTGGTTGTTCAAGGAGGCACAGTGCGTCTACCTATGCCTCCATCTTGGCTGGAAGTCCAGGAATTTAGAAATAATTTTTAAAATTCTTGGTAGATGTTTTTCTCATGCTTCAGAATTGCCAATCATACTTTCTAAATCACAGTAATATTGAACTTAATATTGAAGTAAAATCTGGTTTGTGTATCTTTTCTATTTGATGCAACACAATGTATTTAACATGACATTTACAGAAACAAACATACTATTAAACAAGTTGAATTAGCATTCAATAGCATTTACCTATTTTCTGAAACATTCAAGAAGATAAAAAGGAGATAAAGATGAACTATGGTAGCCTGTTTTTTTTGGATGAATATAGACCCTTCACCATTCTACTATACTCGCATTCATAACTCCGCAACCATGTCAGTCAGAAGAGTGTCATTGTCAACTCACAGCCTCTGTCAACAACCTCTCTAGATGATCTAGTTGACTTTGGGGCTTTTGAATGTTTCCCTCTTTTCAATAATTTCTCTAGCAGCCCTGCCAAGGGCTTCCTATCATATTGAGGCTAAGGATTGAAGATCCCTCTTAAATGACAAAATATTGATAATTGTTGACACTGGGTGATAGGTTTCATGGGTATATTTTTTGCCTTACTCAGTATCAGCTATTTGGTCTTCCTCTCTCCCCTTTGCCCTCTGGCCTTGCCTTCAAGTGTTCTTTCTTTCTCTATGAAGCCTTTTTATCATTTTAACTTCATAGCCATTTTACCTACATAAATCCAATCATTTTTATCTCCATTTATCTCTGATGGCAATTACTGTTATTCCATCTGTTCCTCTTTCACTTACTTAGTCATTCTGAACCTATAATTTGTTTCACCATAAATTCCAGCTTTACCATAAACTCCTTTCCTGTGATCACAGTCCATTTCCCATTTCAGCATTTGTGTGTGTGTGTGTGTGTGTGTGTGTGTGTGTGTACTCAGAGGCTGTAGCCATTCACAAAGACATTTACCAGAACCTTCAGGTACCTCAGTCCTCACTGGACCAATCTGCATTGCACTGTCTGGTTTCTTTATGTCTGACCTGTCTTTTAAGTATTGCTCAGGAAAATCTCTACTGCAGACCTGTGTTCTCTTATTGTAACTGGGCCCTTCAGCTGCTGGCAGCCTATTTATTCATCTTATTTGACTGGCAATTACATTCAGATACTGACCCTACTCCTGATTCCTTATTCCTAGAACATGACTCATCTCTCACTTTAAAGATATTAAGATGAATGAATGTAAATTCTCTCAACTTCCCCTTTTCTTGGAAAAATCCCTCTGTATTCTTTTCCATTTTTTCTTCTCTGCATGGCTGAGAATTATGATTCTACTCATTTCTAAGGATAAACCCTCCACATAATGTTTAAGTCTTCGTAATCTTCAACCCCCCTTTTTTAACTCAGCTACCATCTCCAGAGTCTATCTGTGTCTTCACTACTTGAAAGCCTAGCATATACTTACTATGTCTGCTTGCTCACTGTCTACTCACTCCTTCACACTGTGGTTGCCTGATGGGCTCTCAGTCCTTAAATCTATTTGTTCTCCTCATTTTGCTGCTGTTCACTTTCCCTGTGGAGCTTTCTTCTTTATACCTTTTTTAATCCCTGAATCTTCCCTGTCCTCATGAAGGAGTCAGTATGGCCAAGATGAACACTGATGGAGTAGCCAGGACAAGACCAAGACAAAAAAGGCTGCTTGTGTTCATGACTGTGGTGGTGACTGGGAGTTGGGGTTGCAGGCTCTTAAATAGTCTGGATGACCACCTGCTAAGGTAAAGGGTAAATCTGAAGGACATAAAGGAAGGACTGTCATTAGAAATATCGAGCCAATAATTTAGAGCTGGGGAGACTTTATCACAGCAAAAGCAACTGAAATTGAGCAGGGAGTGTGGGGTGGAGGGAGATAGTTCTGATCTCCCTCAGCACGTTAGCTCATGTGTGAAGGTTACCCTTGTGAACTGGCAGGAGCATGATGCCTGGGTACACCAGTCTGGTTTTAAGGCCACAGATAAATCAGCCTCATTGCTTTTCTGAGACTCCCTAACAGGCAGGATTGAAAGGGCCCCTCCTTGTGTTTTCCCAGTGGAATTCTTTGATGTGGCCTAGTGCATTCTTAAAATAAGACTCTGATTTCCAGATAAGTCCTGTAGTGTCTATCCTTTCAATTGCTACAGGGATTTAAACATTTCTATCACTGCCTAATCTGGCTCCCAACTTCTGGTTGAATGGGTTGAACATGGATTTATCTATTCTTTAAAAAACAGCCAGGAGAAGCTAAGGATTAGGTTAAGGGTAAATTGCAGAGTTTGTAATAGATATGACTAGCTAAGAGGGAAGGTTCTTGCCATTAGCAACTCAATTGAGGATGCTGTGTGACTCAAGGAGTCTCACCAGGGAAGGTTATCATCCATTACTGATCTGGGCAGTGTTGGGAGAACTCAAGGGATTGAATTAGGTGGCTAATGAGCTCAGCTGGAGGTTTTGTTCTGCAACATTTCTTTATGTTCTTGGTTTCTCAAGACATGTAACTAGAGTTGGGGGCCTGACTCACTCATTCCATTTATATGTACAATCTGCCTCTAGCTCATTGGTAGGAACTTGTGTGCACTAACTGGAACTATACAATGGGACCTGATTTTGTCACCCTTTACCCATAGGCAGCATTTATTTTTTAATTTTATCATCCTTTTAACATTTTCAATATTATTTTAGTATTATTTTGTACTGGTTTCAGGTATGTAAGTAAGTATTTAGGCAATCATATACTTTACAAAGTGTTCCCCCTTATAGTTCCAGTATCCACCTGGAAACCATATATAGTTATCACAGTATCATTGGCTATATTTCTTGTGTTATATTTTACATCCCTGTGACTATTTTGTAACTGCCAGTTTGTACTTCTTAATCCCTTCACCTCTTTTGCTCAACCCCACCCCTCTGGCAACCAACCACCAGTTTACTCTCTGTATCTATGAGTCTGTTTCAATTTATTTTGTCTTTATATTCCACATACAAGTGTGGTATTTGTCTTTCTCTGACTGACTTACTTCACTGAGAATAATACCCTATAGATCCATCAATGCATGGGTAGCATTTAAATGTTAGTGATGTGTGTATATCACAATTTTTTCAGTTTCTTGTTGTAGACATTTTTCTATATAACTATTGTGCTCTTTGATAGCAATGACTTTGACTTCCTTATCCAGGGGCAGATTTATAGTAGCTCTGACAACAGTGACATTGGTGTTCCTGTGGCTTGTCATTCTGGACATGGGGTTTGTGTGTGTGAGTGAGTGGTGATTTGATCAAAGGCAAAGAAAAGAACATTATTCCCAAGTCAGGAACACAAATGAGCTTCCATTTTTGACTTTTCAGTCTTTTCACTAGTTCTCTACCTTAGGAAATAGGATTGTCCTCCATTACATTACTCTATTACACAACCACACTAAGTGACTGTTTCATTTCCCAGGGCTGTCCAATGGTCCCATTGGATTATTTTATGTAGTTGTATTAATTGCAGTCATCATTGGTAATGCTATAGGTTATCCTGTTCCCTTTTCATTGCCTTGTGTTAATTTGATTACCCAAGGTACTTTGTTGAGACTACTATATACAATAAGGTGTATTATTAGCAGTCATTTTTAAAATCATTTGCAAGCAAATTGCTATGTCAATGTTCCATAATAATGTTGCTTACTTCTATTCTTTGCAAAGTCCTTTTTATTTCTTCAGAAATAGTCACACTCTTAAGAACTTTTGCTCTAAACTAAATTATGAGCCAGTATGCATCATAATGGAACACCCTCCAGGGTAATAACATTATTCTCATCATAAGAAGACTGTACATTTAACAGTCATGAGAAGGAAAACCCCATACCTCATCTCAGAGTTTTACTACAGCCTTTTTATTTTAAGCTTTTCCCACTGTTTAGAAGAACTGAAGTTTGTTTTTGAACTTGGAAGGATATTTTCAAGAACATTTCTTTCCTCCCTAATCCCTGCTTGAGCTGCATATGTCAGCTGTGCTATTCTGACTCTTAGTTTACTGCTTTCATTTGTCTACTCTTGCTCTCTTAGCCCCTTTAACACATCTAAATCCTTTAAGTCACACAATTCTGCTCTAAGCCTCCCACTCTCTTGCCCATATGATAGTATCAGAACACTTTGAAGTGGAAATATTTTCCTTCCTAGGACAGTCTTTGGGTATCTGCACAGAAAGGATTTCAGTTATGAAAATGTGCAAAGTTGGGATAAGTTAGATTAAATTTCCTTTACCATGGCTGTTTGGGATGAATCTTCAACAAACAGTCAGCAGGGGGATGGGTTGGAGGCGGGGAAAGCAACTTCCTTTCCTAGATTAGGAGCCCACATAGGGTAAAATGTTTCTTCAGCATTCAAGAGTAGAGACCAAAAGAATATTACTTTTTCTCAAGATGACTGCCAGTTTATATTTAGAGTGAAATTGCATTGTTAATACTTTTATAATAATCAGATCCTGCCTTGTTTGTTTTTAATAGTAGTTCCTATTTTTAGAATTGCTATGCTGAAGTCTATCTAAAAGAGCTTTATGGATTTTAGACTATGTCTCAAATGTGCAAATATAGATCTCTTTTATTGAGATATAATTGCAAACCACATAACTTACCCTTTTAAAGTATACAATTTGGTGGTTTTTAGTATATTTGATAAGTTATTTGATCAGCACTGCTATCTAATTCCAGAAAATTTTTGTAACCCTGGAAAGAGATTTCACACCCACAGTGATTTCCCCCTACCTTCCTTCTCCTTGGACCCTGGCATCCACTACTTTACTTTCTGTTTCTCTGAATTTACCTATTTTAGGCATTTCATATGAACTTATTATATAATATGTGAAAGGTTGTTTTCTGGGTTCCTTCATGTAGCATTCTGTTCATCCATGTAGCATGAATCAGTACTTCATTCCTTTATATGGCCAAATTATGTTTCATTGTATGGATATATCACATTTTGGTTATCCATTCATCAGTTGATGGGCATTTGGGTTGTTTCCACACTTTGGCTATTATGGACAATGCTACTATGAACATTTGTGGACAAGTTTTTGAACATTCATGTGCATATGTTTTCATTTCTGTTGGGTGAGATAAAATTTCTGGGCCATATGGTAACTACGTTTAACTTTAGGGGAATTGCCAAACTGTTTTCCAAAGCAGCTGTACCATTTTCATTCCCATCAGCAATATATGAAGGTCCCAATTTCTCCACATCCTCACCAACACATTTTTATTTGTCTTTTTTATGATAACAATCCTCGTGGGTGTGAAGTGGTATCTCATTGTGGTTATCCTCTCTCTCATTATCCATAGATCAGCTTACTGTTTAGTGTAAACTTCCAGCCTACCAGGCTTAAACTAAATGTTTTTTTGATGTTTGTTTCTGGAGATCACATCAAGATCCTGGGAGACTTACATAGTACTTAGATATTGGCACGTCAGGAACTAAGCTGACTGGTCCCTGAATCATCCACACAGATAACTCCTAAATCATCCATCAGCTTGGTCCACACAGCCAATATGTATGTACAGTTATCTGTACCCCTCTTTGGACACACAGAACTTTTGTGAGGTGGCTTAGGGTTCCATCTGCACAGGGGCATCCTGCAGCCATGTGTCTCTTTGTTCCGCTGTGACCTTAGTGTGTGGTTGGGCTGGAGGCCACATTCCCCACTACCCTCATGTCGCACCACTTCTCCTTTAATCCCAAGGGAATCCAGCCTGATGGAGATCTTTTTCTTTTCTTGTTTCACCCACCAAAAAAAATAAACACCTTTCTTTCTCCCATTCTTAACTCTAGAGCTTAAGACTATGGAAACAAAAGCCATGGAGACAAATATTTTACAAGTATAAAAAGAAAAAAAAATGCCATGCTATTTACTTCCTCCTAGGTGATAAGCAGAGAATATTCTAGGTGTGTCTGTGGGAAAACTAAACATTTTAGAGGAGCATAGGCCCTCATCCAGACTCTTCTAAATGACACTACACAGGCAGCTACCTGATCCCTGGAAGGAGGTAAGTAGACAACTGAAGTTCCTACCTCAGAATGTTATCTAATCATATGTTCATTTTATAATTAAGTTTTCTTAATCTTAGGAGTAGGATTATCATCGCCATTTTTAGATGGGGAACTGAGGCTCTGAGAAGTTGAGTAGCATATTAGGCAGGTAATATATATATTGGTTGAATTAATTGAACTTACATAGAGTTAAACAGTTGATACGTGATAAAACTGGGAATCACACTATAAAACTGAAGCTCTCCACTTGGTTCCGAATGGCTTCTTGCAGCCCAATAATGAATTTTATCACTGAATTCCCAACACTGTTATTTTTTTGTATTGAAAACAAAGGTTATCAATTATACTGTAAACATGAATCTGAGGCCTCTTGTGTATCGCTTGAAATCATGAAAAGTGTAACTGTACATGTGTATAAGAGCCATGGAATCTTGATTTTTTTAAATGTCTAAGAACAAACATTGCCATAGTAACTTGATTTGCAGCAGGCTGAGTTGGACCCCATGGTCCGATATTAGGAGGAGGAACTGAGTGTGGCAGGGACACCGTTGTCTGTGTGAGGGGAATGGCTCTTCTGGGCACTGGAGTTTGGGATGTTAGATTTTCTGGAGGCATTGACCTGTTTCTGTCTTTCCAATGGCCGTGGCCAGGTGGGCTGTGTCCTGCCACACTTGGCTGAGAAGTGTTTACCTTTCCCATAGGGGGGCCAGATAAAATTGGCAAGCAGATGAATTTACCTTTTGTACCTGAAGCCTTTTCGCCCAATACTTTTTATTCCATGTAGTTCTGTGGGCCCCATTCTGCTGTGTTTCCTCCCACATCAAAATGTGCCTCTCAAAATCTATCAGTCATTCACTCTTTCAACTCACATAAATTTACCAGGAGTGTATTTGTGTTTTAAGAAGCTTTATTTTGAATCATGGGTAAAAAGACTTTTCTTCGTTAACAAAATTTTAACTTCAGTGGAGCAGATTAGCTATGGGTTGATTTTCTAAAAGTCAGGTTATAACAATGAACACTAACATTTACAAAAGATGTAATTCGATGCCAGGAAAAATCTAAGGCTTTATATGTATTATTTCATTTAATAAACATAATAAACATAGATATAGGTATTATTATGCTGTTTTACAGGTGAGAACACTGAGGCTTAGCAATGTTATGTGATTTTTCCCAGGTTATTTGGTTAATAAATGGTGGGGCTAGAAATTTGCCTCAGGAGTTTCTGGCTCCAAAAGTCCTCTTTAGTTAGCTGTTGACTCCTTTCATGCTTGACTTTGACATGTCAAAGACAGGTCTGAGTACTGCATCTGAAAATTAGTGAATTCCTGGTAAAGACAGAGAGTGACTGTGGGTCAGGGAGAAGAGGTGGGGAATAATATAAGAAGTTATGTAAGTGCCTATTATGCACTAAATGTTTTTGTCTTCCCAAAATTCGTATGTTAAAGTCCTAATCCCCAATGTGACGACATTAGTAGGTGGGAGGTGATTAGGTTTATCTGAAGTCATGAGGGTACAGACCCCATGATGGGATTAGTGCTCTTAGAGGAAGAGGAATAAACCCCAGAGCTTTCTGTCTTCTTTAAGAGGGAATACAGGAAGAAGACATCTACCTGCAAAACAGGAAGTAAACCCTCACCAGGAACCAAATCTGCCAGCCCCTGATCTTGAACTTCCCAGCATCCAGAACCATGAGAAATAAATGTCAGTTGCTTAAGTCATCCTAGCTATGGTATTTTTTTATAGCAGCCTATGCTGACTAAGACAGTGTCCCATCCTAAAAATCTCCAGTCCCAAACTCTTACCTTCCTCTCAAATTATTTAAGATTATATTCTTTGGGGCCAGGAGGTAGATTCTAAGAGTTCAAAGTCCCATGTGCCTATGTGTTTATGTATGATTATATCAGGGACCACCATGCCTTTAGTCATGGCTAGCCAGCTTGTTACCATGTTAGCAGGGGTTAACTTATGAACCAGTACTAAAGAACTGGAACACAAAGAGCCTCACCTGGAGAAAGAGGGAGTGGAGGGTGAAGAGAGCATTAGGACCAGGGTGAAGCTGCCCTCTCCCCTATTAACTTGTAATTGATAGAGATAGTTGCAAAGGTAGTCTGAGAGCTGACAGCAATAGGGAAATTCTGTAGATGTGTCAGGGAGAAGAGCTGGCTGCTTTGCAGTGATGAAAGTGGAATCTGTCATTACTGCTGCGGTTTATGCCTAAGCAGAGAGGTAATTTTGGGGAAAGGCAGTCTAATTACATATTATTGTATTGTCAACCTTTCCTAGTTTTGGCTTTTTCCTTTCATCACACAAACAGATTTAGCTCTTCTCCATTCAACAGAAAACTTGTCCATAAGCTATAAATTTATCTCCCTTTTCTATAATTTTCAAACTTTCTAAGAGTTCACATCCTTCTCTCACTGTCTTGCTTCTCTTTGAGCTTCTCATTCCCCTGTAATCAGGTTTCTGCCTTCACCTCTCCACTAAGACTGATTTTACTGAAAACATTAAGAAACAAAACTCTCAACTGCGGTGTCCCAAGGGCATTTTTGTGCCTCATGCCACCACATCATCTGCAGCACCTGGCTCTGAGGACCATATCTACCTCATAGGCAGTTGCAGTATTCCGTTATACTCCTTTGTTCAACACACTTATATATTTATTCATTCTATATATGTGTTATTTGCCCAGGGCTGCCATTACAAACTACTGCAAAGTGGGTGGCTCCAATAATAGAAATTTACTGTTTTATAGTTCTGGAGGCTGGAAGTCTTAAACCATGGGTCCCCAAACTTGGTTCTTTCTGAGGGATGTGGGGGAAGGAGGTGTTCCAGGTCTTTCTCATCAGTTAGTAAATGGCTGTCTTTTCCCTCTGTCTTCACATTGTCCTCCCTCTAAGTTCCCCCTTTTTGTAAGAAAACTAGTTATATTGGATTGGGGCTCACCCTAATGGCCACATTTTAACTGTATTACCTCTAGAAAGACCATGTCTCCAAATAAGGTCACATTCTGAGGTACTGGTGGTTAGACCTACAGCATGCATATTTGGGGGGTGTGACACAAGTCAACCCATAATATTTAACAAACTTATTTTTGTTGTCTGTAATATGCCTGATATTGAGCGAGGAGTTGGGAGCTTGGCTCTAAAATGACCCAGCACCTATCTGTGGAGAGACTCGTAGTCTAGTTTGGAGGCAAATCCAGTCCTACAGTTGTGTCTGGGGCCTGACACGATGATGAATTAACACAGCATGCTTGATGGCTTCGCAGCCAAACCTTGGAGACTCCTCAGAGGTAAAAGAGCATGTTAGGGGCATAAATAATGAAAACCAAGAATTTGAGAAATGCTGAAAGACTGTGATTGTGACACAAAGTGTAGGAAATGACCAGTAAAGGTAGAGAAAGGCTGGGTGCCCCAGTCAGGGAGAGTATCCGTTGTGCGCTTATCTCTCTGTCACACTTCCTGGAATGGCTAGGGGGTATTTTTTTTCCCACCATATCAGGAAAGGAAAACATTACAACACAAGCCCAGGTTACAGGGTGAAGGGGATTATGGGATAACACCAGCCAGGGAGAAGGGTGGCACTGGGATTTGAGAATCACCGATGCAAGCTGATCGGCTTGCTTTCAGGCATTTTCTTGTTTTACCCCCCACACCTTCAGCTCTAGGCAGTTATAATTAAATGAGCAAAGCTTTCAGAAAAGAGCAGTGCTTGGGTCCGAGGAATGGAGTAGTTTCCTCAGGTGCCGGATTGCCTGACAAACATAAAGCAGTCAGGGGTGATCAAACCCAGACTGTGAACACATCACCGGTCAAGGTGACCAATACCTCCAGGGGAAGAGTCACAGGCGAGGCAATGAAGTAGTCAATGGCACAACAGAGAAAAGGTGAATAGTGAGCGTCCTGTACAGAGTCAGAATAACTAGAACAGACAGATCAAGAGTTTAACATATAAATAATAATTATCTTTGAGATAAGAAATGGTATTGTACTATGAAGCAGGAATAAGCATGTCTGCTTATAGAGAGATCCTGGGAATGAAAAATTTGAATGTAATAGATATAACTATGGAATGCTGTGTCAAAGTAGGAAGCCACAAATTTGATATAAAACCCATTTGATTCTTACAAGAAAAGTGGAAAATACAGTGAAATTTCAACATGATATTTATCTAAACTAAAAGCCCACATATTCATAAAGCAAGATTATACATTTTATAAGAATATAAGCATATCAAACACATTAAGTGACTATTGGGCCATTGGTGAGAATGTGAGGGAATGCTCTAGAAAGAAGGTAACAAATTAAAAAGAGGGGAATTCAACTCTGTACCTTAAAACAAAACATATTTCTTTTACCTCTGTGACCAAGCCTTTCTAGATTTCTGCCCTGGTACCTTTTCCTCTTACCATCCCTTCAACAGTGGTGTTCTAATCGTTGTTTCTTTTTTCTTGTTGCTTGGTAAGCAATTTCACCACTCCTATGGCACCGACAATAATCTATTGTCCAGGGAGCATCAGCTTCCTCCTGCCTCCTCATCTCTGGCGTGTAATTCCAACTGTTGACAAGATTTCTCTACACTAAATCTTTAAGTGCACCAAGCATACCTTTAAGTTCCTAGTTCTCACAGAGAACAGGATCTACAGACATGGCCAAATGCTTATGTGGTTTCTCACCTGCAGATGAAACTGTGAGAGAGGAGATGCAATACTGACAGTAAAACTTTCTCCATTTTGAGAAATAATCAGCTCTGACATTTTCTGTTAATTGTAATGGGGTTAAAGGATGAACTGCTGGCAGTATGCTTTTGGGGATCTGTAGAGATGTCCTCAGAGTGCTGTCCCAGATTGTTTTAGGACCGGTTTATCACACATTTGGCATAATATGCTTGAATACATATGTATGTGGGCACTTGGAATAAATATTCAGTCACAGAATGCTGTGGTTATCATATTCTTTGGAGCCTAATGGTTTCCTGGTGAAGCCTGCCCACCTCACTTCAACTAGAGGGGACATGCTTAAGAGTGAAGTGGTGAGAACAGACACTGGGGCTGGATTCTACACCAGACTCACCATGTATGGCTGTTTTGGCTATGTGACCCTGGGAAAGTTCCTTTCCTCCTTCCTTCCTTCCTTCCTTCCTTCCTTCCTTCCTTCCTTCCTTCCTCCCTCCCTCCCTCCCTCCTTCCCTCCCTCTTCCTTCCGTCCTTCCTTCCTTCCTTCCTTCCTTCCTTCCTTCCTTCCTTCCTTCCTTTCTTTCTTTTCTTTTCTTTTCTTTTCTTTCATCTTTGCAATCCATGTAATTTTAAGATGGTGGCTTTTTGTATTTGTTTTGCTAAAGTTGCTAACCAATTTGTTAAGTTACATTTTTAAATTAGTAAACTCAGAATGATAGTCATTTCCATCTTTTTTTAATATAACTTTTATTGTATTTTTCCCCATTACTATTAGTCCCCTTTTATCCCCTTCCCTCCTGCAATCACCACACAGTTGTCCATGTCCATGAGTCCTTTTCCTTTTTACTCAATCCCTCCACCCTCTAACCACCCCCTTAGCTGTATCCTGCTCTCTCCATCTATGAGTCTGTCCCCATTTTCCTTATTAGTTCAGTTTATTCATTAGATTCCACATATGAGTGAAATCATAGGGCATTTGTCTTTCTCTGACTGGCTTATTTCACTTAGCATAATGTTCTCCAGGTCCATCCATGCTGTCACAAAGGTAAAATTTTCTTTTTTTATGGTCGAGTAGTATTCCATTGTATAAATGTCCCATAGTTGTTTTATCTGCTCATCTACTAATGAACCCTTAGGCTCTTTCCATATCTTGGTGATTGTAAATAATGCTGCAATGAACATAGGGATGCTTATATTCTTTTGAATTAGTGTTTTGGGTTCCTTTGGATATATTCCCAGAAGTGGGATGACAGGAGTGAAAGGCAGACCCATTTTTAATTTTTTGAGGTATCTCCATTCTGCTTTCCACAGTGGCCACACCAATCTGCATTTCCACCAACAGTGCAAACGGGTTAACCTTTCTCCACATCCTCATCAGCACTTACTATTTGTTGACTTATTGATGATAGCCATTCTGACAAGGGTGAGATGATATTTCATTGTGGTTTTAATTTGCATTTCTCTGATGCTTAGAGACACTGATATCTTTTTATATGTTTATTGGCTATCTGAATGTCCTCTTTGGAGAAATGTCTATTCAGGTCCTTTGCCAATTTTTTAATTGGATTATTTGTTTTTTTTTGGCATTGAATTTTGTAACTTCTTTATAAATTTTGGATATTAACCTCTTATCAGAAATATTGGCAAGTATGTTCTCCCATTCTGTGGGTTGTCTTTTTTATTTTGTTAATATTTTCCTTTGTGGTGCAAAAACTTTGTAGTTTGATGTAGTCCTATTTGTTTATTTTTTCTTTTGTTTCCCTTGCCTAGGGAGATATATCCAATAAAATGTTGCTATGAGCAATGTCCAAGATTTTGCTGCTTATGTTTTCTTCTATGATTTTTATGATTTTGGGTCTAACATTAAAGTATTTGATCCATTTTGAATTTATTCTTGTTTGTGGTGTAAGAAGGTGGTCTAGTTTCATTTTTCTGCACATATTTGTCCAATTTTACCAACATCATTTATTGAATAAGCTATCTTCAGACCATTGTATGTGCTCGCTTCTTCTGTCAAATATTAATTGAGTATAAAGATGTGGGTTGACTTATGGGCTCTCTATTCTATTTATTGATCTATGCGTCTGTTTTTATGCTATCACCATGCTGTTTTGGTTACTGTGGTCTTATAGTATAGTTTCATATGAGGTAGTGTGATTCCTTCAACTTTGTATTTCTTTCTCAGGATACTGTTGCTATGGGGGGCCTTTTGTGGTTCCATATAAATTTTTGAAATATTTATTCTAGCTCTGTGAAATATGACATTAGAATCTTAATAGGAATTGTGTTGAATCTGTAGATTACTTTGGGTAGTATAGATATTTTAATGATGTTAATTCTTCCTATCCATGAAGATGTTATGTGTTTCCACATCTTCTTCAGTTTCCTTCTTCAGTGTTTCATAATTTTCTGAGTACAGGTCTTTTACTTCCTTGGTTAGGTTTATTCCTAGATATTTAATTCATTTTTTGTAGAAATTGTGAAGGGGATTGTTTTCTTAATTTCCTTTTCTGTTAGTTCATTATTGGCATATGAAAATGCAACTAATTTCTGGATATTAATTTTGTGTCCTCTGCTTTGCTGAATTCATTTATCAGTTCTAGTAGTTTCTTGGTGGAATCTTTGGGATTCTTTATGTACAGTCATGTCATCTGCAAGTAATGACAGTGTTACTTCTTCCTTTCCAACTTGGATGCCTTTTATTTCTTCTTTTTGTCTGATGCTTTGACTAGGACCTCCAGTTCTATGTTGAATAAGAAAGGTGAAAGTGGGCATCCCTATCTTGTTCCCAGTCTTAAGAGAATACTTGTAGTTTTTGCCCATTGAGTATGATGCTGGCTGTGGGTTTGTCATACATGGCCTTTATTATGTTTAGGGATGTTCTCTCTCTTTCCACTTTGCTGAGAGTTTTTATCATAAGTGGGTGCTAGATTTTATCAAATGCTTTTTTTGCATCTAGTGATAGGTTCATGTGTTTTTTATCCTTCATTTTGTTTATGTGGTGATCATATTTATTGATTTGTAGGTGTTGTACCAACCTTGCATTTCCAGAAAAAATCCCATATGTTCATGATGTATGATCATTTGATGCATTGCTGTATTCAGTTTGCTAATATTTTGTTGAGGATTTTAGTGTGAATGTTCACCAGTGGTATTGGCCTATAATTTTCTTTCTTTGTAGTGTCTTTATCTGGTTTTGGAATTAGGATAATGCTGGACTCATAAAATGAGTTTGGGAGCCTTCCTTCCTCTTGAATTTTATGAGATAGTTTGTGAAGGAGAGGTGTTATTTCTTCTGAGAATGTTTGGTAAAATTACCTGTGAAGCCATTTGGTCCATGTATTTTGTTTGTTGAGAGTATTTTGATTACTGCTTCAATTTCATTGTGTGTAATCTGTCTATTCAGCTTCTCTGATTCTTCCTGATTTAGTTTTGGAGGAATGTATGTTTCTAGGAATTTATCCATTTTGTCTAGGTTGTCCAGTTTGTTGGCATATAGTTGTTTATAATATTTTCTTGCAATCCTTTGTACTTATTTCTTTGGTGTCAGTTTTTATTTCTCCTCTTTCATTTCTGATTTTTATTTATTCAGGTCTTTTCTCTTTTTTCTTAGTGAGTCTAGTTAAAGGTTTGTCTATCTTGTTTATCTTTTCAAAGAACCAGCTCTTGGATTAATTGATCTTTTGTATCATTTTTTAAGATTCTATTTTGTTTATTTTTGTTCTGATCTTTATTATTTTCTTCCATCTACTCACTTTGGCTTTGTTTGTTGTTCTTTATAAAGTTCATTTAAGTGTGAAGGTAGAATGTTTATTTGAGCTTCTTGTTTTTTTGTGATAGGCATGTAATGCTGAGTTTCCCTCTTAGGATTGCTTTCCCAGTGTCCCACATATTTTTCACTGCTGTGTCTCCATTTTCATTTGTTTCAAGTTATCCTTTTTTTAACAATTTATTTATTTATTTATTTATTTATTTAATGTATTTATTTATTTTTAGAGAGACGGGGAGGGAAGGAGAAAGAGAGGGAGAGAAACATCAATGTGTGGTTGCCTCTGGGGACCCTGCCCACAACCCAGGCATGTAACCCGAACTGGTGACCCTTTGATTCACAGGCCTGTGCTCAATCCACTGAGTTATACCAGCCAGAGCTCCAGTTATCTTTTGATTTCTTCCTTGATCTTGTTGTTGACCCATTCATTGTTTAATAATATGTTGTTTGGCTTCCATGTCTTTGCATGTTTTTCAGTGTTCTCTTCTGATTAATTTCTAGTTTCATAGCATAGTGATTAGTGGAGATGCTTGATAAGATTTCAAACTTCTTAAATTAATTGAGACTTGTTTTGTATTCTAACATGTGGTCAATCCAAGAAAACATTCCATATGCATTTGAAAAGTATGTATATTTTGCTGCTTTGTGATGAAATGCTCTGAAGATATCAATTAAATCTATTTGATCTAGTATGTCACTTAAGGCCACTCACTCCTTGTAGATTTTCTGCCTGGAAGATCTGTCCATTGAAGTCAACAGTGTGTTAAAATCGCCAACTATGACTTTGTTTCTGTCAATCTTTCCTTTTATGTCCATTAAGATTTGCTTCACATATTTAGGTGCTCCTATGCTGAGTATATAAAAGTTTACTGGAGTTATATCCTCTTGTCAGATTTTTCACTGTGTCATTATTTAGTGTCCTCTTTATCTTTTAAAGTAGACTTGGTTTTAAAGTCTATTTTGTCAGATATAAATACTGTTACCCTACCTTTTTGTCCTTTTCATTTTCATGAAATATATTTTTCCATCCTTTTATATTTAGTTTGTGTGCATTTTTTAATCTGAGATGGAGGCAGCATATATATGGGTCTTTTTTTCTTATCCATTCAACTACGCTATGTCTTTTGGTTGGAACATTTAAGCCATTTATATTTAATGTGATTATTGATATGTAGTTAGTGCCATTTTATTGTTAGATGGTTTTCCTCTGTTTTTTTCTTTCTCTTTTTCTTCTGCTTCTTAAAGCAAGACCTTAAACACTTGTTGCAGTACTGGTTTGGTGGTAACAAAGTCCTTTAGCTTTTTCTTGTCTTGGAAATTCCTATTTCTCCTTCAATTTTAAATGATAGCCTTGCTAGGTAAAGTAGCCTTGGTTGTAAATCCTTAATTTTCATCACCTTGAATATTTCATGACACTCCATTCTGGGCTGAAATGTTTCTGTTGGGTATCAGATAACTGTCTAATTGGTGCTCCCTAGTATGGAACTACTTGCTTTTTTCCTGCTGCTTTTATGAGTCTCTCCTTGTCTTTAAGCCTTGCAATGTAATTACGATGTGTCTTGGCCTGGGCCTCTTTGGGACCAACTTGTTTGGGACTCTCTTAGCTTCCTGGACTTGTGTGTCTTTTTTCTTCACCAGATTAGGGATGGTTTTGGTCATTATTTCTTCAAATAGGCTCTTGATCCCTTGCTTTCTCTCTTCTTCTTCTGGTATTTCCATGATGCAGATGTTGTTATGCTTCATGTTGTCCAAAATGTTTCTTAAGATCTCATTTTTTAAAATTCTTTTTTCTCTTTTTGCTGCTCTGCCTGGGTGTTTTTATCTACCTTGTCTTCCATATCACTGATTGCATCCTGCTTCACCTAACCTACTATTTATTCTTTGCAATATATTATTTATTTCAGATATTGCATTCTGTACTTCTTACTGGTTCTTTCTAATGGTTTCTATGTCTTTTTTTCATGTTGTTATGTACCCTTATAATCATTATTTTAAACTATGTGATAAATTGCTTGCCTCGATTTAATCTTGTTGTTCTGGAGAATTCTTTTGTTCTTTCATTTGAGGTCTATTTCTTCGTCTTCCCATTTTGCCTGCTTCTTTGTATTTTCTGCCTTAATTGTTAAACTACTCAGTGTTAAATCCAGGAACTGCAATCAGCAGCTGGGCTTAAGCACCACAGGGTGGGGAGTAATTCCTGGGGGTGGAGCTACTGCTTCCCCTCAGGCTGATGCCACTAGGAGAGGAAAGGTCTGCCTGAGAAAGATGGCTTCTGCCAGCTGTTCCTTCTGTTCTCCTCCCCAGAGCCACCAACCCTAGACTTTCCTCAAGTGTCTCTCATCTACTCTACCCTCCCTTTTCCAGAGCTCAGGGTAAGTGGCTGCAAATGAAATTTTGTGCATTCGCCCTTTAAGAGATTCTCTACATCTCCAGCTGTCTCTCTCTGGCAGACAGATACCATGCTGCTTTTCACAGCTAGATGTTATCTGGGATCCTTTCTGACCATGGTGCTGTAGGCTGGGGTTTAGAACCCACACTTCTCAGGGGGATTCCCATGGCCCCTGAAATATCCCTCCAGCACTTCAGCTGTCACTCATGGGAGCCCAGCCAGCCTTTTCACGCCCCCTCCATACGCCCTACCAGTCTCATTGTGGTGAAGTTGTTTCTTCTGTCTGTCCTTGGGTATAAGGATTCTCTCCAGCTAGTGTTCAGTTGGTTATTCAGGATGATTTCTCTATACTTTAGTTGTAATTTCAGATTGGTCCTGGGAGGAGGTTAGCGTAGCTTCCACTTACTTCTCCACTATCTTGGATCTCAGGGGAAAGTTTTTTAACCTCTCTGTTCTTTAATTGTTTTTTATTTGTAAAATGGAATTTATAACCAGACTTACCTCACAAAGTTTTATGAAGATTATAATGAGTAAAATACACACGAAGCATTTAGAACGAAGACTCCTACAGAATACCTACTCAGCACTCTCATTGTTGCTGCAGTTATGATTTATTTCAGATAATGAGACTTAGGGTAAGATTTGATTTGAGAAAGGGTTTTTAAAAAAAGTTTATGACTTTCCTTAATTTCATAGATGGGGAGTGTGTGACTCACCCATAATCATGCAGTCAGTAGTAGTGTGATAATAAGGTCTTGGGACCCTTGACTCACAACACAGTACTTTGCCCCCTCCCCTCTCACCCCCAATCAGGTACTTTGGACATCTGGCTTTCTTCCTGTGTTAGTCATCATGCCTCAGGTTACAAGTGAGGTTAAACAATTCAAATTGGCTTAAATAGAACAAGAATTATCCAGCCTTAGTTACTCCTGTACCCAGATTGTCTAACTCATAGCTTCCTAGCTTAGCGTCACTCAATCTCCTTTCCAGAGAAAGCTCTTCTCTTGTAACTATGGCAAAAATCCATGATTCACTCTCATGCTCTTCTTGATTCAATGTGGGTGTGCATGCACACTTCTGAACTGATTATTGTGACCAAGAGGCCCAAATGCTCGGACTGGCTAGGAATGGATGAAGTGCCCGGTCCTGAAGCTGGAGATGAGTGAGTTAGTTCTTGGCACATACTAAAGTGGTTTTGAATGCAAAAGAGATAGTCTCCCTAAAGAAAAACTTAGAAAAGAGAAGTGATTATTGGGAAGGCAAAAGCAATAGATGTTATTCTTATTTCTAAAAATTGACTTAATCCACAAAGAACAGAATACCTCAAAGTAACCAGCCCTATAATTTAGAAGAACTGGGCCATTTCACTTTATATTATCAAACAGTTCACTGCTGGTTAAATTCAATCTAACCCCTTCCTTTGCTCCCCTGAGTGGCTGCCGTGTGTTTCTTGCCCACATGGCTGCTGATTTCTTGTCTTTTTTTCTTTTAACCAAATATCGAAGTTATCAGGAGTGTGCTTTTCTAAATGAATATTTAAACTTCAAAATGCACTGGGAAGGTTTGATGTGTAACATTTTAGGTGATTTCACATCGCCAACAATTGTCCCTGAGTTTATCAGTATTTAGTTATAATTTGAGTCTGAGTCTTGCACCTTTGAGATCCTCTGGGAATATAGCATGCCCCCCTGTGCCTGCTAAGTAGGGTGGAGTGAGCTATGAGGATATGAGGCCCCCTGTGCTCAGGCTGCCTTTTCATTCCTAGTGCAATTCTAATTAAGACATTGGTCTCTAAGCCCCTAAATAACTCAACTCCAATCTTGAAAGTTGTACTTCTTCCCATGTGCCACTATCACAATTAGCATGACTTGAAGCACTCCAACTACAGGTTAGAAATTCAGCCTTCAGGGAAAGAGAAGCAGAGACTTCCCAGGGAAGGTCCTCATTTGTAGAATTTTCTATGCCTGGCCTGATTGCAAAGCCCCAGTGAGAAAAACCTTCTTGTTTTTATGGTGAGTTGCTGATGCTAATAGATGGCAGTCAATGTTGTTTGCAATCTATTTAAATTAAACATTATTTTGCACGGCTCCCCAAAGAGTCTGTCTCAAACACACACCCACAAAGCACAATTTAATAAATCTAATAAACAACTAAACAAATACATGCCTTTGCACACTGATACCATTTGAAATTTCTGTATTTATCTAAGTTTCTTCTATATGATTTTGAAGACAGCTATTTGTACTTATTTGTGCATGAGTAATTCCTCCAGTTTCCTTGGAAGTAAAGCCAATGACAGACATTGGCTGCTTCTCTGCATATCTTTATGTGTACACAGGGATCTATAAATATGAATGCTCCTACTTTTAGAGTCTGAAAATAAAATGATCAGATATTTTTTGAATGTATTTTTTTGAATGAAACTGGTCTTGCTTTTAATTCATACCAGCTTTCTGGGGAAGAAAATGCTAATACAACCATTGTAACAATCAAGTGTTTTTTTTTTTGAACACCAGTACAATTAGCCCTTTCAAGAAGAGAAAAAAAAAACATTGGAAAGCTCAGTTTGAAATAGAGTGAAGCAAAATACCTAATTTCAGTGATGCCAGTTTTTTTCTTTATCTCTCTCTCGTTTTGATTTCCTGGTAAAATTTTATATTGTGTCTTTGTTCCCCTTTCATGACCCTAATAGTCTTGGCATAAATTTTGTCACACAGGTGGAAAACCTCCTATCTGGGTATTTCTTGTTCTGTTGGAGGATATTCTTAGAAATAACCAAATTGAGGGTCTGCAGAGAGGTAACCCCTGGGGAGTCAGGATTCCTTCCTCAGCCAAACCTCAGACAAACATTTCTCTTTTCCTTCCTCTCCATCCTCAAGACCCTTGAATTTCTCCTTCCCTGTTTGCAATCCTTTCCTGCTCAAGAAAATAATTATATTAGGGTGGGCTTGGAGGAATCTGGGAAGGCTAAGAGAGGATCCTTCTGGGAGATCTGAGCTAGAACTTTCTTCTGGAGTTCATTGTCTTCTAAGCTTTGTCTATGGAATAAAGCATTTTTGTTTCCAGTGAAAGGGATTCCTCTGTGAGCTATTTGTGTGTCGGCAGTCTTTTCCTGGGGGAAGGGAACTAGAAGAACAAGTAACAAAAACATAATAAATACATCTGGTGAAAGCTGGGATTTCCAAATGACTGCACTAGTGCTCCCTAACCATAGCCCTGGTTGTTAGGTGTTAAAACACCTCACTTTGCACCTGACTTAATGAGGACCCTGAGGGAAGAGTTGTTCTGGCTGATTGGATTAAATCTCTCCTCACTTCCTGATTTGCACCTGAAGCATGAAGGAAGCTGAACAATAAAGATCCTTAATGGTCCAGTTCTATTTCACCATCACAATACCTGAAATACACCTGATTCTATTAGTATGTTGATTTTCACTCATTACTAGTTTCCTAATGAAGGCTCATATTACAAATTATGGACATTAAAGAGGAAAAGCAAACCAGTGGGAACATTTGCACTGGAATTTAATTTCTAGAAGACCACTCATTTAAAGTTCCTTTGTTATTATTTTTCTCAAATATGTAAATGTATTGCAAAATTTTGAAGAAAATTATGTTTAAAACATGTCTTGAGACACAGAGTACCATCAATAGTAATTATCTTTCCTCTAGAAGTGATAACAGGAGTCAATAAGCCTTCTTTTCCCAATTGGTAGCTTCTGTGGCACTTAGGATAAATCTGAAATAATTTACTGTGGTTTGTTCCCTTCAGTACTGGGTACTGCCTGACTGTTAGACTCTATTTTGTTCTCACATTCTTTCTTTCAGCCCCTGAGTTCACCCTACTTATTCTTGCTTCTGAGGGTCTGTATGTGCCGTTTCCATATGCTAGAACACTCTGCCCCACTGTCCTGCAGCCATTCAAGGCTGGTCAGGTTCACACAAGATTCAGGCAGACAGAAGAAAATCTGTGGGGAGGTCTGATTTGCTTTCATTCCAGGCTGGGGTGATCCACGTGTGCTACAAGCTGTGAGTTGCACCGTGGGAAGTCCTGACTCCCTTGTATACTAAGGGCACACAAAGCCAGCAAGGTGCCAACACTGACCTTTTAGTTCCACAACAGCTTCATTCGACACATGTGGGCCCTTACTCAAGGCCACATGAACACTACTAAGTCACAGTCACCTGGACACTGGGTGAGGGAACCTGACTGACTCCATTTTCCCTACACCCACCGTTCAGCTCTGCTCATTTTCAGATTTTGACTTAAACATTATGTTCTCTCCTGGACCACTGAAGAGATTGGTTTTCTTGTTATTAATGCCTTTAATATTCTGTCTAACTTTTAACCTGCCTCCATATTCATAATTATTTTTTCAATATCTTCCTTTATCATTAGAATATTAGCTTCCTGATATTACCAGCATAGGGGTTCTTGGGTTCCCCAAGATAGAAATTGAAAGGAAACCCCAGAGAAATTTCCAGACAGATTTTATTAAGCTTGTGCTTGAGCACAAGGGAGGTAGCACAGAGGAAAGAAAGGTTCTCTGAACTGGCTTATGGGCTGGATCTGGTTGGTTGCTTTTATAAGATGAGGGAAAATCAGGCTTGCATAAAAAGTCTGGCTTGCTTTTTGAAAAAAGGTAGGTTTGCAGAATTTTCAGTTTCAGGGTCGGGAGACTTCCTTTTCCAGCTGTGTTGCCTGGTAACTATGTTTGCACCTGTGCTGTGTGGTCACAATGGCAGACTCCTGCTTACTGCCATGCTAGGAATGTTGTATATCAGTCAAACCTGGATCAACTGCACATTCAGGTTAGTAGTTTAAGCGGGCAGTCAGAATGGAGATAAAATAAACTATCTCTGTGTTTCTGAGTAGGGAGTGGAGGGGTGGTGACAATTTTTTGGTCAGCTTATCCTTGTTCCTTCTGACCACCTGGCCTTAACTTGGCTTCCTGACCACCCAGTGTTTTCCACTGTCAGGCCTAAGTCCCTGTGCGGTCTCACTGAAGGGAGGGATTATGCTTTTTTTTCTTTATTCTTGTTTGCAGCTATCAGCACTAGTCTTGGTACATGCACAGGATTCTGCATCATTTATGTGTGAAAGAGGACAAGAAAAGAGTGAGCAAATCTAACTTTAAAAACCATTGTATCATTTTTAATGTAATTAGCTCAGAATAAGCTTCATTTTCTTTCAAGTATAACCTTAAAAACCCTTCTGATTGCTCACAGTGTTCCTGGTAGTTGCTTCCAAGACCAACAATGTGAGTCTAAGAATAAAATATTTCAAAAATATTTGGCTTTGGCTACACATTGGTTCTTTCTTCTAGTCTGTGAAAGAAACACTGATTTAAAACCCCCTTTCTTCCCCTAAACTTCAGGATATTCAGTTAGTTCTGAATAGAATGGTCCAGAAGTTTTGCCTGACCTGAAAATGTAGCTTAAACTGAGTAAAGAATTCTTAGTCTCCTTGATTTGATTAGAATGACACTGTAAACTTCTATGAGGTCTAGAATACAAGATCTGTCTAGAAAAAGTCCAGCCATCGTTAATATAATAATAATGGTTTGTGCAACACTGATGTAACCTGGAAGCCCAGGGGAGTGGACTGGAATGTGCATGTGTGAACAATGACAACCTCACTGGACTAGTCAGTGGAGTCAGTAGACACCATTGAGTGAGCATGTGTACTATGTGTCTGTTATATTCAAAATGACAGTGAGTAGAGCAATGATTCTGCATGACATTTTCTGTTGAACTTGAATATTCCTCAGTGGAAACTATATGGATGATTCAGAAGGCTTTCAGGTATATTGCAATGAGTGCAGCATAAATACAAGTGTGGCACAAATGCTTCAAAGATGGTCGAGAATCTGTTCAAAGTGATCCATATTCTGGCAGAACACCTGAGAATGATGATGAATGTGTACGGGCTCTAATCAACAAAGATCAGTGACTGACAGAGCAAGAAGTAGATGTTGATCTGGGGATGCCAAAAACTACTGTGTCCAAGATTTTGACATAGGATCTTGGCCTGAAACATGTCATGGCAAAATCTGTCACACAGCCTGTGTTACTGGAGCAGAAGGAACATCATGCTGCAGTTGCTAGTGACTTGATTCAAACTGCTACCAATGAACCAGATTTCCTCAAGAAGGTCGCACCTAGAGATGAATGGTGGGTCTATGTCTATGTTCTGGAAACAGATGCCCAGTCATCCCAGTGGAAGTTGCCTGGCTCTCCATGCCCCCAAGAAGGCATGGCCAAGTCACAGCAAGATCAAGACTATGTTAACTGTGTTTTTTGATTGGAAAGGTGTTGTGTAACGTGAGTATACCTCTCCAGGCCAACCAATTAATAAGGAGATAAGGAGTACTACCTCAATGTTCTTATTTGGCTGAGAGATGCAATACAGTGAAAAAGCCACAGGGATGGGCAACTGGTGATTGGCAGATTCATCACAACAACACGCTGACTCATGCCTCACAGCTTATGCACAGTTTTTGGTAAAACATCAAGTCACCCAGGTGACTCAGACCCCCTATAGCCCAGCTTTGGTGCTCCCAACTTCTGGCTTTTCTCAAAACTAAAATCACCTCTGAAAGGGAAGAGATTTCAGATCATTGATGAGATTCAGGAAAATATGATGGGGCAGCTGATGGTGATTCTAACAAGTATTTTACAGTGTTTTGAACAGTGGAAGAGACACTGAGAGAACTGAATGAGGTCCCAAGGTGACTACTTTGAAGGGGACTGAGGTGTTATTGTTCTGTATACAATGTCTTTTGTATCTTGTATCTTCTTCAATAAATGTTTCTATTTTTTGTAGTACATGGCTGGATACTTTCCGGACAGACTTAGTCAAATCTTTGTAAATCCTGTGCATCACATTCTGAGGTTCCAGGCAGGCCAGTTGGCATTGAGTATTTAGAGCCTAATAATAGGACCCACTAAGCTTATGTCTTTATTCTGCTTTTTTCCATAATATCTTATTTTTTCCAGTCCCGTGGAATCAGATGAGGTGACTGGATTTTCCTTTTTGCTGGATGATAAGCCATCACAGCTGCAAAATAATTCAGTTTATTCTTGATTTAACCTTATTGCTCAGTTAAGTCTTTGCTGCATACTCTTAGCTCCATAAGAACTTTTTAATATCAATGCAGTTTTATTTTGGACTATTAAATTGTTTGAATTTTAATTAGCATTAAAAAATTATATTATCAAATTTTAGCTTCTAAAATGTTTTTGCAGCATGTGAGTCCTGAGTAATCTATACATAGCCTTAAATCTCTATAGGTGGTGGTCACGCTGAATCAAATAACATTTTTAATGGAAAGTTACACCTTTGAAAATTTACATAGGAAATAATACTTTGGTCAATTTAAGAATAAGCATTTTAACAATTTACTTGGATAGCACAAAACCTTAGAAAAATGGGAATTCTTCCTTTCACCCCTGCCCATTTCCCCTTCTTTCCCATCCAAGCTTATCCTGGTATTAATAACATCTACAAAAAAGTTGAGGTCTGGAACCAGTTTACTATAACTTCATCATCTTTGCAATATGTGTTGAAGTTGCTCAGAAAAGTTAGAATCTTTTCAGTCTAAGAAAATATACTCTTAGACAGATATTAGTTTACTAGCAAGACATTTTCTAGGAATGAAACCCATCTACACATCATAAAAAATTGAACAGATATTTCTTATGCCCTTATATTTTCCTGAAATAGTTGCAGTCATTGAAGGTCAAAACAATAGCTTCAAAGATAACCCAGAAAAAGCAGAGGGTCTCATGATACAATTAGCAGACTTCTGGTAGAATGAGCTGTCATTTGGAGCCTGTAGAGTCTCTCAGTCTTGAGCATTGATTAAGCACGGACTGCATGCCAGGTGCTCCCCGAGGTTTGGAAGGCTAGAGCGTATAGGCACAGTGCTGGCCCCTCGAGCTCACAGCATGTAGCCTACCAAAGGCATTTAAGGTTATTCCTGTGGGAGTCCAGGTCATGGGATGTTAAATGAGGTCCCATATGGCAAGGGTCTGAGAGTTCCTGACACAACCTCCTTGCATTGCTATAAAGGACATAGGCCATTTTAAAGAGGAGGAAAATTTTGGTTTATGATTGGAAACACAAGCATAAGGAATATCTCAGTGAATGCATGAAGCTGGCAGCAGCTTCTTGGCCTTTGCTTTAATTCTTCTGTTGTTTCAGTTTCAGTGCAGATTCTCTCTGTATTAGCTCATGTTAGCACAGTGTTATCTCGGTTATTGTTTCCTACCCCCTCCCTTTTTCCTCAGTTTAATCATGACAGAGAAAGGAACAAGTGCAGCCAGAGTACAGGGACAATTCCTTAGCATAAGAAGGTCAATCAAAAATAGAAAATTAAAATATTAAAGGAAGTCTTTTTTTGGCTTATGAAAAATCAAAATGCGTGCAAGTTTGGTAGTGTCTGGATTTATTAATTTAGACTGTGTTTTTTCCTAGAAGTGACTTCAAACAGACTAAAATGATATATGAAATGCCCCCAAAATAACATGGGTTAAAGTTGGATAAAAGAAGCAATAAAAATGGGTGAACACAAAGTGGCTTTGGAGTAAGCTAAAGCCGCACACGGTGGGCACCGCCGACACCAACACGTAGCCCATACTTGTGACCATTATTCCTGATACCATCTTGGCACAAAGTAAATTGCCTTAGAAAACAAACTTTTGCATTATTACCATTTCTTCCTGATTGACTCAATTGAATTGTATGAGTTGATCCTTCTCAGGAGTAACTAAATTGACAGATTATTTTCTTTCTGTCCAACTGTTCAAGAGATTGCAAGCTCCTTGGGGCAGCAGCTTGTTTTTCTTTGTAACTGTGGCATCTGATGGAGTGCCTAGCACATAGTGGGTGCTGAATAAACACTGGTTGGGTGGCTGAGTGAATGAGGAAGTTAAGTAGTGTGAATCAAGTGATCTTCCAAGTCTAGGCAAGGGTTAAAACTTCTTGAATTGATTCTGTTTCCTGGGATGCTGCTGTGAAGTGTCTGGAGTCTTTTTATTACTGCTATAAGGAAAATTAGCAAGAAGTTCATGATGGAAGAAGTTCATATATATATAAACACACACAACTTACTCTCAATTGTATATATAGTTGATTTGATCAGAGGTATGTTGTAGCCCATGTAGTAAAATTAAAGTCCTTATTGGGCAAGGCATGTCTTTAACTACCCTGGGGGCCAAGGAAAGCCTGAGATTTCACTCACCATCTTGCTACCGACACCAGTATTTTCAGGTCAGGCCTGTGAGGGAAGAAGGGGTAGATACAATACTTGGGTATCATCTCACCCTTATCTCCCGGACCACTATGAGGGGTTCAAAGGCTGTTATTATTCAGCACTTAGACAAAGGACTAGGAAGGAGGAAATCACCGCTGTGCTTCCCTGGCCACTTAAATTCCATGTACCATGGCCTTTTCCAATTCCCTTTCTTCTCTCACTTTCTAGATCTTTCTCCCCTAAGAAGACTTCCCCCAACCAGAGTCCTGGCCCATCCCTCGGATCCTTGGAATAAAGATTCTTTTTTTTTCTATATAAATATTCCAGTATTAGCCCCTAGCATTCTCTTTTTCATTTTCCCTTGCAAGACACATGTGACAAAACTTGACAAAATATGACAAAACTCCCCTGGATATTAAATGTCACTAAAATTTTTGTCTGCTTTGTAAATTCTGCAGCATAGCAGTAGGTAACATATGTCCCAGTGTCCATGTAAGCTAACCTCCTGGGGAGGAAGGAGGGTGAGCAGCAGGGCCAGGATCATGGTGGTGGTGGTATGTATGTGTGTGTGAAATGGTCTGGACTTCCACTCTGGATTGCAGCTGATTTTCTCCCCACAGTGGATCAAGAAAAAAGCATTTGTTTAGTTCTTGTCTCCACCCCTAAGTTTTTCCCCAAAGTTTATGCCTGTTCTACTGAGTATTTCCTGTCTCTTCTGTTAACATAAATGTAATCTTTGCAACCTAATTGTTTTGACTTACGCTAAGAAAAGTTTACTTCTTCTCTGCCCCGAGTTCCAGTTCAAATGTTCCTCTATTAACTGACAAAGAATAGTTCTTCTTGTTATTAATCAGATTGCCCCCTGACTCCAGGAGATGGCATAGAATATCTTTTTACCCTGCTATGTTCATCAAAATAGATAATTTTACAAGATTGTTTTGATAACTATCTAACTTTTTAAGCCTCTGGGAACGTTAATGTGATCATATGTAGTCCTCTCTGTTTGTTCATTATGGAGCTGAAGACCAGTGACTCAGCCTTTACTGAATTGCCCTTTGTTTCACCACACTGTTTCACACAGCGTGCTCTGGTTGGCAGTCCTCTCCTTTATTCACACAGCCAGCCTAATTTGATGGTGGTGTTTGTTAGGACGCTTCAGACTGTCCATTGTTGAGAGAGTATGCCCTATAGATAAAGCCAATAAGGCCAAATAGTAACAGTTAATGAGGTAGGTGAGGGGTGTGTTTATATTCATTTTACCATTCTCTTAATATTTTTGTATATTTGAAAAAATTATAATAAACAGTAGACAAAAAGCTAAGTGCTGTCAGGAGAAATAAAGTATCAGTGAACAGAACACACTGGGATGAAGGGGATGGAAACTTTATTTACGTATCAATCTGTGTCCAAATATCCTGCTACTAGACATTGTATATCTAAATGCTGATGAGTAACTAAACATTGGCCTTGAAGCTATATTAGCGGGGCTTAGTGAAACTCTGTAAACTCTCTGGAGGGGTGAGCTTTTTTTCATCAAAATGTTCCCTAACTTCAAGAGCTTTACCTCCTTGGGGTCCCATCTAGCCTGGGGTCCCAGGTAGGGTGGCACGTGGTAACTGTCTTCTGCCAGGTAAAGAAATTTGTCATTGAATTTTTTTCTACATAAAAGGGTGATGAGTGTCTCTCTTTTTTCAGAGTGGCCAGAGGCAGACCACATGCCTCTCCTGTACAGAATCTGACAAAATATGGCACAACTCCCCGAGGAAAAAATAATGGAGAAATCATAAAAGATAGCTTCTTTCCTCAAAGCAGATCTTGAGAAGGGCAAAACAAAAGAGAATGTAGGGTTATAAGGTTCCCTGTTTAAAAATGGGAAAACGATGTCTTTGAGAGGGAAATGACTGTAGAAATGGCATTCTGGGACCAGGGAATGTGTTGTTATTTTTTTCATAATTCTGAAGTTCTAGGATAGAAGAAAGTCAATATTTATTATGTTTAACATATGTTATAAACAAGGATTAGCAAACTATGGCCTGTGGTCCAAATCCAACCTGCTGTCTATTTTTGTGTGACCCATGAAATAAGAATGATTTTTACATTTTTTAAATGTCAAAAAGATCATAAGGCTTCTCATGAGAACAGTTGTTCAAGAGTGGAGGACATTGAAACTTGGCCTGCAACACCTAAAATATTTACTCTCGGTCTCTTTGCAGAGAAAGATTGCCAACCCCTATTGTAAACTCTGTTAAATACACTGAGTCCGTTATTGCGTTCAGTCTTTGCAGCACTCCTCAGATGCAGGCACACTGCTTTCCCCAGTTTGCAGACAAGGGGAAGCAGGCTCAGGAAAGAGAAGTAACTCATTCGACATCAGAAAACAAGTATATGGTTTTCCATATACTTATTCCATTTCAAACTCCAAACAAGTTGGAATATGAACCTGAGTGTGTTCTCTCCAGAGAAACAGAACCAATAGGCTGTGTGTGCGTGCGTGTGTGTGTGTGTGTAGATAAATAGAGATTTTAAAGAACTGGCTCATGTGATTATGGATTCTGGCAATACTGAAATCTGCAGAGGGTGGGCTGGAAGTCAGGAAAACCAAGAAGCAGCCAATGCTGCACTTCAAGTCTGAAGGCTGTCTGCTGGCGGAATTCACTCTTGTTCAGTGGAAGTCAGTCTTTTATGCTATTCAGGCCTTCAGTTCATTGGATGAGACCCACCCACATTATAGGGGGGCAATCTGCCTAGTTGAAGCCCACTAATTAAATAGTTGTCTTATCAAAAAAAGACCCTCACAGAAACATCCAGAATAATGTTTGACCAAATATCTGGCCCAATTAAGTTGACGCATTAAAATTAACTATCACATTGGTTCCATCTGACTATAAGAATACTTGGTTAAGCCCACAATAAAAGCCTTTTGGATTGCTTCAAAAAAACAAACAAACAAATAAAGTGTTGTCTCTAACATATGGATTGGAAATGCCTATCAGCTTCTCTCATCCTTGCCTAAGTGTAATGAATTTTAACTCAGAAATTCCAGAAAAGTTACTACTCCCAGAAATATGTGTCAGGAGAATCAAGTGGGCCTAATTTTTTCATTTACACCTTAGGACTTTTTGAGTACCTTTCCTATACTTTTTTCATGTAGAAATAAACACATAGTCTTGGTGCAACTCAGACTGAAAATTACATTTAGGAAAATCTAACTATGTAGAAAGGATTTCAATACTCTATGCTTATCTACTTGGTAGAAAGTTTTGGAGCGGCATATTAATGTGTTTAGATTGTGACTGACGTTCTTGGACTCCAAATATTTTAATTTGCAGTCTTAAATCTGAAGCAAAAATATTCCTAGAAATCACCTGGCAATTAATGCATACTAATCATTTTTTTCAAACAGAAATTTAATGCAAAAATATAGCATTTTAATATTTCCTAAGAAGACCTTGTAAAGCTAATTTACAATAACTAAATTATTTTAATAAAAGGGGGCTTTTGAAAGCCTGGGTCATGTTTTTCTAGTACGCAGAGCTGGAAGGAACCTTCCAGGTTGCCTTATTTACCCTCCTTTCTCACACTTGTTATGCAGATGAGGAAATAAGCCCTCAGAGTGAGGACAAGGGCCCTGCGTTTCTGCTGGTTTGCAGCCTAAGGGTTTTCCCTTTGATCAAAACACAGCCCAGTCATCATTCCTTTATACCCTTTTGGCCAAGTCAAAGGTCATTTCAGAAAATGGAACTGAATAAAACATCAGAAATTGTATGAGGTGATATAAAAAATGTCTGTGTAATTATGTTTGGCAAGTTTTAACAGTGGTCATGTATCAAGATTTTAATTTGCTTGGTGATGTATCTGTTCAGCCATAAGGTGTTTTCTGGTTTGAGTTTGGTATGATTTACTACTGCTGGTGTTCACTGTGATTTCATAGCTAATGTATTTACAGAAATTCAGGAGCAGGTGTTTGTGATTCAGCAATGTCTCAGCATCTAATTCAGTATGCAAGTTAGTAGGTCATGTATCATATTTATAGGAACTCCATTACATTCATAATAGGGTGAATTTTTTCCCTGGGCAAAATCTTAAAGTTTATCAGGGAAATTATGTATTCATGGCCATATACATAAAAGTTTATAATTCTGAATTTCAGTTTCTTTTCCTCCCTCCTTGTTCTTTTTGGATTATCTCACTATTTGAAAAGTAAAGCATTGAATAGCTTTTCTTCATAAATTTCCAGCTTTGTTTCCAGCATCCCAGTGGTGGGAGGTAATGATTTAGGTATTTGGAAACCATTTTAAGTGAAAATCTTGACACCTCAGGTGAGGGGCTGATAGGACAGTGAGTGAGGCCTAAATAATGCCACAGGTGTTGGGGTAAAGAGCTAGTTCAGACTCCTGAGACTGTAGACCTAGTTCTTGCTTCAGGGCTATGAGTAATATGCTAAAATATATTGCTGATCCCTTGCCTCAGGGAGCTGCATCAAGGCTTAACCTGGATTTAAGCACATAACACCAGGAAGTATTTTTATCCTCTATGCTCCAGACTGGATTTGAACTGCTGACTTGGAGGTGAAGTGTTGTACAGCCCAGATTCAGTCCCTGGAGACAATCAAGCTTCTTTCGTATACAGTTTTATAGTGCTGGTGTCTGAGACAGATGTTAAATGGTGCTGAGGAAAAACGACATTTTGCTACGGTTGGCATTGATGACAATATTGACATGCTGTAGGATGACTAGAGTTCTTCTATTTTATTAAAATAGAGTGCAAATTAGCTTTAATACCATGAAGCAAAAACAGAAAGCTAGGTCATGATTGACGCAAAGAGGGGACAGTTTGATTATACATTTCTGCACAAAAGAAACATAAATATTTTTTTAAAGAGGCTTGCCAGTGACACTATTCATAAGTGTGTGTTCAACCGATAGTCTAAATGTCCATTTATAGTAGTAGGACATACAGTTTCCTTTCAAATTATTTGCCCACCCACTGAGTTTTGGAGGAGACAGTGAGACTGCTTTTCAATCCTGAGGGCTACTTGTCTTAAACATTGCTTCTGTTTCCATGACAAGTGTTTTATTGTCACTTCTGACTGGATTCCTATTTTGTTCAGTCAGTTGCTTGTCTTCACAGAGCTCATTCATTCCAGTAAAGGTTCTGAGAATATTTTTACAACCCTTTAGTTATTATGGCTCTTCAAAAATCAACTGGTGTGTTCTATATTTCTTCATGAGTGAATAAGACAAACTGGAAACAATTCTGTGGCTTATTCCTATGCACTGGACTACAATCATTTACATCTGTATAGCATTTTTCTCTCATGCTTATCAATGCATAAGATTGTTACAGTCACTTGGTTAGACAGTGAAAGTAGACATTCATTCATTCATTCATTCATATGTTTATTGAGCACTGATATATCAGGCATTATGCTAGGTTCCAGGTATACAAAATACAAAAAAGCACTATCCTTGACTTTTAGAAGCTTCTAGATGTTCCCTTCTAGTAGTCACTAACAAAATCTAACACTATGAACTCATATGCACAAAGTGTAGATGGAGAAGTGGGGAAGGATTGTTCCCCACTTGGGCAAACAGAAAATGGTTCACAAACAGTAAGAATTTAGATAAGATGTAAAAAGAAAAACTGTTTCCTATACTGTCTGGGGAAGGACATTGAAGTGGGGGTAGTATTTCCATTGTTTTGTAGGAGAAGAAACTGAGGTTAACAAAATCTAAGACTTGCTCAAGGTCATGAAGCTGGTAGATTAGAATTCAAGCAACTGGACTGAGATCTACCATTCTGTTCCCATTACACCCCACTAGACCAATCAACAACTTATTGTGTGACTTTTACAAATCTTCATAATCCTGTAAGAGCAAGAATGACATACATTCATCTAGTTTGAATATGAAAAGGGATTGAAGTCTTAGGTAAAGAGATATGCAAATCTAACTTATGTTTGTAATTTTTATTTTGCATATTATTTTTACTAATGTATAAATCATGCATAACAAAGTATAAATCTTAAGTGTATAGCTTGATTAATTTTTGCAAAATGGAGGTACTTATTTTTGAAAACTAGAACACTATAAGCTCCTCTACTACAAATCTTCTTTATGTCAATATTTAGTACTTTTACCTCCCATACATTAACTACCATTTCATCTTCATATAAATTAGTTTAACATGCTTTTGAATTTTACAAAAATAGAGTCACATAATATATACTCTTATGTCTGGCTTCTTTTTCTCAACATTATGCCTGTGAAAACCACCCAAGGCACAGCATGGGTGGTAATTTTATTTATCATTGTTCTATAATATTCCACTGTAGAAATTTACTATACTCATTTATTCATTCAGTCTGTGAACATTTGGATTATTTCCAGCTTTGATCTATTGAGTTGCTCTAAAAGTCCATTTAGTTTTTTCTGTAACATAAATGACACAGTTTTCATTTATTAATTTGGGTATTTTGAGTATGTTGGCTCTTTCCTATGTGGTATAATGTTGATTGCTCTCAGTTAATGTCTCAGTTTGATTCCTATCAACTTCAGCTGGTTTACTTGACCATGAAGCATCATTTCTCCAAGGAGAAATCTCTAGCATGAAACTTCATAAACTACTTTTGACACGTTCGATTGATTAGTCACAGAAACTTCTCCACATAGCACAAATCTTTTTTGTGTTCAGTTGCCTTTTTACCTTTCTTAAAATAACAAAGCATAATATGCCAAAAATGTGTATTTACTTTCATCTTCAATATTAAAATGGCTACACAAAAATTCACCAATTCAATGTTTTTTAAATGCACGCTGATATGACAGCTGTTATAGTATGATCTAACAGAATTGTTTTGAATGGAGTTAAAGACAACTAAGCACTACTAGAGCCATTTTATGGCCAATCCAATATTATGAATAATGCTTCTAAGGATATTGCATGAATGTTTCTGGTGCACAACTGTGTACGTTTCTGTTGGGTATACCTCTAGGAGTAGAATTTCTGGGTCATAGAATAAGTATATATCCAGCTTTTTAGTAGTTAACTACCACATTGCTTTCAATACAGTTCAATTTTCAATGTCTTTTATTATGGCTAATAATTTCTTGGTGTATTGTTTAATAAATCTCTGCTTGTCCCAAGGTCATCAATATATTCTCCTATATATTTTTCCAGAATAGATTTCTGTGCATGATGTCTAGTGTAGTAAAGGTACATTTTTTCCCATATGTAAGTAAAATTGATCTGGTCCTGTTTATGAAAAGATCATTCTTTTCTTACTATACTGTACTGGCACTTTTGTCAGATACCAGGGGATTGTATAAGTGTGAGTCTAATTCTGGGTTTTCTGTTCTGTTTCACTGATGTCTAGTTGTCTATCTATGTGCCAAAACTATGCTCCTTTAATTATTGAAACTTTATAGTGCCTTAATATCTGGTCCTATAGACCTTCTCATTTTGTTGTTTTTCTTCAAGATAGTTTTTCTTACTCTTGGACTTTGGCATTTCCTCCCCAAAAGCTAGAATTTTAGTTGAGATTGTATTGAATCAGTTTGGGAAGAAATGTAGTTTTATAGTAATGAATATACTACTCTATAAATGTGATATATTGTTCTATGTATTTAAGTGTTTTTAAGTTTCTCTCACTGTTTTTTTTCTTTCCTATGTGGAGGTATTATACTTGTTTCCTTTAATTTATTCCTGGGTACCTGAGGAATTTTTAAAAAATTATTTAATCCTTAAAACAGCCCTTATGTCTATCTTGTATAGAACATAGTGGGTTGCAAGCAATATCCTTCTGCTTCTGGGTGTTCTATGACAATCTAAGTAATTATGTCAACTTAGAAAGTTATATTTTTAATTTATGTATTATTTCACAAATACAGTGCAATTATTGGTGAAGCACAACAAATAATGGATCAGGGTGAGGTATTAGAGGATTTTTGATGCTATTGTAAAAAGCTCTGATTTAAAATTGTTTCTAATTATATGCTACACATATACAATATAATTTACTGATTCTTAATATTATTTACATTGAGAAACATTGTTAAATGTATTAATTTGTTGACTAGTTTAAAATGTTTTCAATGCCCATAATTATATCATCTGTGAATAAGAACAGTTTCATTTCTTTTTATCAACTGAATTCACATGCTGAAACCTAACACTCAACGTGATGGTATTAGGAGGGACCTTTAAGAGGTGATTAGGTCACGAGAGCAGAGCTCTTATTAATAGGATTAGTGCTTTCATAAAAGAGATTCCAGAGAGTCCCCTTGCCCTTTCTGCCACAGGAGGACACAATAATAAGATGGTTGTGCATGAACTAGGGAGAGGGCTCTCCCTAGACACCAACCTGCTGGCACCTCGATCTCAGACTTCTCATCTCCAGACTGCGAGAAGTGAATTTCTGTGGTGTGTAAGTTACCCAGTCTATGGTATTCTGTTACAGAAGTGCGAATGGACTAAGACACTTTCCAAGACTTATGTATTGTATTTTTATTTTCTATTGCACTTCTTAGCACCTTCAGTAAATGAGAGATGCAGTGATAGCTCACATCTTGGTTTTGTTCCTGATCTTAGGCAAGAAGAAAATTTTAATATGTCAGTAATTAAATATGAAATTTGTTGTGGGATATTTTCATAATCTATATTCAGATTAAATATGCCCCCTTCTACTTTACTAAAAGTAGAGTGTGTATGAGGTAGAAAATCACCTCTCCTTTTTCCAGGAGGAGCAGGTGAAAGTCGGCAAGAAGTTCCGGAAATGCTATTCCAATGTGGCTCCCTTCTGGCCAGTGGCACATGGGGGAACAGGGAATTTGCACATAACAAAGTAGAAGAAAAGAGAAGAGAGAGCCAAGTAGGGATAGACAAAATAATTTTTCCTTTTTCTTTTTCTCTCCTGAGTCACATTTTCTCTATCGTCAGCCTCTCAACTTGTCTGACTCCTCTCAACAGTCTTGCATTTTTTTTCTCCTTAATTTCCACTGTAGATTGCAGTTTACATATGCTCTTTTTTTCCCTAAATCCTTACCTGAAGACTTTCCTCGCTTCTAGAGAGAGAAGAAGGAAGAGAGGGAGAGAGAGAAACATTGATTGGTTGCCTTCCATATGCATCCAAATTGTGGATCATATGTGCCTGGACCAGGGACTGAACCAGCAACCTAAGCATGTGCCCTGACTGGAAATCACACCTGCAAGACAAACTGAGCCACACTGGCCAGGGTTACATTTGCTCTTGATGAAATAAACAGAGAAGTATCCTTCTAGCCACTTTACTGTCCCTGTTAGCTGGGAAACAAATTTTAATTTGCAGTATGGGTGACTTGTGACCAGCTCAGCCAATACTGTCCCATAAGCCCTTGCAACAGATGCCTGTCGACTTCACATCCAGGGCAACAAGGTACACTCCGGTGCTTCATAGCTCTCCTCTGAGATTTTCCACTCCAACCCCTCACATTTCCTAGTAACAGCTGTGCTGCCTGAGTCTCAGTGATTAACAAAGAGTTTAATTATTCCCCTGGAATCCTCTAGAATTTCCTCTCATGGGGCATCTGATGGATCTCTACTTCAGAGAGAGTTTATCTGTATGTCAAGTACTAACTTGCTCTTCTGTCTCTGTTCTCCTGAGTATATTTTAGAAGGAAAAAAATCTCCAGGTCATGTGATAGGTGTTTCATCCTTGTTAACACAAGCACCTGGTAATGAATCTTTAAATTATTAGCTTCATGCTGAACCAGCCCTATCCCTGGATTCACTTTGAGAGCCCATAACTCCACATTTACTTTAGCGTTCTTACGAAAGCTTGAGATTATTTATTTTCTCTGTGTATATTCTTGGCACATTTCTGCCTAGAGGAAGAACAAAATCAATAAGTCCTACAGTTTTATTTAGTTTTTTAAAGAGCAGGGTATCTGATCTGTTGGCTGGAGTTGGTTAATCGCCATCCTGTACAGATGTATCTTTAGGTGGTGAATTTTCCCTACATGTTTTTCAGTTGTTGTTCATAACAGTGTTGTCTGACTTGCTAACCTTATTCAAAGAATAATTGTTGTTCTTAGTCACATGTTAACACCCTTTAGTGTAATCCAAAGTAGCCAAAGGTAAAGAATATTTTCCTGCACACATGTTCTTTTGCTGTTTTAGTCTGCCATATACTATTGTTCAATCTCTCTTCTGATTCTTCCTATGGCTTCAGTTTGGCACTCTTAGCTGTCACTCAGCCCGCACCAATTTGCAGTAAAAGTCAAATGAGATCACATGACATGTATTCAATTTCATTCGATTATGGTGAGTCCTGTACACAGGGCTTCGAATGAACTGAAGCTGGCTATCCCACTCCACTGTGCTCTACTGGGGAGAATCACCCAGCAGCTTGGACAAACTCTGCACCTCAGCTGGGCTCTCAGTGCTGCCTGGAGTCATTGTCCATGAGGCCAGTCAGCTACTTCTCCCTTTTGTCTCAACAGCTGGTCCAAACCTTCACTGCTCTTCAGATTTCTTCCTCCACCCCATCCTCTCCTGCTCTCAGTATATGGCCTTGCCTTCTTATTCATTTGGAAAAACTAGAAATAACTCCCTCAACCTCACAACCCCAAACCACCTGTAAAATATACATCCATCAGGACATATGCTTTCACAGCCTTTGCTGTTTTCTGTGAGAGACTGTCTCTCCTGCTGCCAAAGTCTAACTCATCTACCTAATCCCCTGCATTGAAGTTTGTCTTCTGACTTGACAGAGACCCTGGGTCATTAGCCATTCACTGTATATTCTGTTTGCTCCCTTCAATGTATAAACATGGTCTTTAAAGAAAATCTGCTGGCACTACCTCACCTGTTAGCTACTGTCGTGTATCTCTCTTCCTCGGTGGCCAGACTTCTTGAGGAGCCTTCTTTCTGGCCATTGACTGCTCAGCTGACAGTGAGTTATCTTCTGTCTCCAAAACAACAATGAAATTATTTCCACCAATTAACTTCACATTATTAAATTCAGTGGATATGTTTCTTTTTCTTTATTTGACAATGTTAACAATTCCCTCTTTCTTAAGCTCCCATTTTTTAAGCATTATAACATTTTTCTCCTCTGGTGTTCTTATTGCGCCTCTGGACACCCTTCTCAGTTTCCCTCATTGGCTCCTTTTCTTGTGATCCCTCAAAAATGACAGAATTCTCAAAGGTTTCTTCCCAAGTGCGGGTACATTTCTCCATGCTGACTTCAAGAACCACTTGTGTATGGCTGACTCATAACTCAAAGCATACAGCTCATTCCTCTCTGCAAGATTTCACACTCCCATTTGCTTGAGTATTCCCCAGTCACCAGAACTCAGCATGTCCCAAACTAGTCTCATTGTCCTTCTTCCTAAGCAGGCCATTTCCATGTTTATCTTAAAGAGCAGCACCCAGAGGCCCAGAAGGAAACCTGAGTCATTCCTGAATTTCCTCTCTTACCCAGGACACCCTAGTATGCTTTATCTCCTAAACACAGAATCAGTCTCTTCATTCTCATTGTCATTGCTCTATTTCACCTAATTGCCTACATAGCTTCCTAGCCAACCTTTTCTATTTTTACTTTTCTGCAGTCCAACTGGCCTAGGAATTCTGCGTCCACCTGGCTCCTGAAAAACCTACTTTCCAAAGTCTGTAGCTCCTCTGCCATTGTTGCTGGGGATAAATTGTTTCTACTTCTCTGTTTTCCAGATTTGCATAGGTGCATTTCTCTAACAGTGTCTGAAACATGTCTCAAAGCTTGCTGGCAAAGAGGTTTGGAAAAATCAATTTTTAGGTTTTTACTCCTTGTAATACGGGGGAGAGCAATAAGGAGAAATCAATGGGTGCCAAGGGCCACAGAAGGCATCCAGCACAGGGAGGATGGAAGATCAAGAGAGAAAGGAAACACTGTTCCATATGAAGTGCTGGGGTAGCTGGGTATCCATTCAAAAGTCCGAAATTGAATTTCTGCCTCGTGCTATACTCGAGTCAAGTTACATAGATAAGGATTGAGAAAAGAAAAACATTAGGGAGAAAATACAGGATAAATTCTTTTTATTTTGGGGGCATAGAGAAAGTTTTATTAAAATATAAAAAATTCTAACCATAAAAAAGATTGAGCAATTCAACTATGTTAAAGTTAATAACTACTATGTACCAAAAAAATCACTAAAGGAAGTGAAAAGACAACAAAATACTAGAATACATTTGATATACATACCCACATATCCAACAACAGTTTAGTACTCAGAATATATATATAAAAAAACAAAAACTGCCATTTGATAGGAAACGCACAGCAAATAGAAAAACGGACAAAGACATGTAAATATATGGCCAATAAACATAACAAAGTTGCAAGCTTTTCAACAATCAGGGAAATAAAATTTTAATCAAATCAAAATATTATACTTATTATGAGGGGGCAACCAAAAACTCCTGAATTATTTATAAAAAGTTGTGTATTTATTCTTACATGTTTAAAGTTCAGTTGCCCTCCAATTACTCTCCAATTACTTTGATACAATAAGCTGAGCAAGGTGTTTTTTTCCACTGCTCAAACAGTTTTTGAGCTCATTGATTTTGGTGCCTTTTAGTGCTTCTGCTGTTTTTTGTTTCACTCTTCCATATCAGCAGAACATTTCCCTTTCAGGATTTTTTTAATACGGAAAAACAAACAAAAAAAGTTACTGGAGGGGAGATCAGGTGAATGGTAATGATGTTTTCGGTCAAAAACTGCTGAACACTCAGTGCAGTGTGGGCAGGTGCTTATAAATCACCCATCATGAAATGGGCAAATACATTGAGTCTTAAAAAACAATGAACTGAAGCTGAATGCAGCCTCTCACAACACCACCAGCTGGTGCACTGATACTGATGGGTTCCTAGAACATTCACTTAGCAGTGGAAGCCTGTACTACAAGGCCCTGCCCTCAAGAAGATAATTCCAGTTTTTTGGAGTCCCTCATAAATCTTTACCAAGATTTCCCTTGATAAATCTTAATAGTTAATATTGAGTCATATTGATGTCTCTTTTTTGCCTACCATATCTTTGTACATTTATCTCCTGAATACAGCCTAAATCTATTTTTTTCTTTTTCACTCCCATTATTACTACTTTAGTTCACCAAGTATTGAAGAGAATATGGATCAATAAGAATTTTTATATAATGATCTTGGAAGGGTGAATTAGAAAATGACTTTATAAAACAATTGGAATTATCTTGAAAATCTGAACATGTAAACAGTGTATAAGTAATTAATTTCCTACCTAATATATACCCCAGAGAAGTTGTTGTATATATGCCCAGGCATTAGGCTCATAGAAAACACTTTATAAGAGCAAATAACTAGAATTGTTTAGAATCCACTATCAAGAGAATAATGTACAAACTGTGCTATGTTGGCAGAATGGAATAACATACAGCACTGCAAATGAATGATCCATAGTTATAGCCATTCATATAGCTATTCATATGTAACATATGAATTTTAGGAATCTAAAGTGGAGTAAAAAAAGTCCTAAAAGACCATAAACACTATGACACCATTAAAATAATGTTCAAACACAAATATCAAGCAATATTTTTAGATGTACATATACATTTAATATAGGTATTTTTAAAAAGCAAAGTAAAGGTAAATGAGATTTAGAATAGTGCTTTATCCCTGGTTTAGTGAGAAGAGATGAGATAGAGGAGAAATACACAGGTGGGTGGAACTTATTCATAATGTGCTCATTGGATAGTAGGTTCATGAGAGTTTAACATATTATTTTGCTTTACAACATAAATACATGTTAATAAAGTTTTGTATGTGTTAGACATAATATTAAAATGTAAAGACTATTGATTTCTGGTCAAGATGGCAGTGTTGGCAGACATGACTCACTTCTTAGTACAACCATATCAAAACTACAACTAAAATATAGAAAAACCATAACTCAGAACTGTCGAAATCAAGCTGAATGGAAGTTTGACAGCCACAGAATTGAATAAACCACATCCATCCAGACTGGTAGGAGAGGGACAGACATGGAATGGTCTGATCCCACACCCATGTGTGGTAAATAAAAGTTTGGGAGGGATATCTCAGGAGCGAGGACTCCCAGCCCCACACCAGCCCCCCCAGACCAGGGTTCCAGTGCCAGGAAGATAAGTCCCCACTTCTGGCTGCAAAAACCAGTGGGATGGAATCTGTGGACAAAACTGCTGGAGCCCTAAGCAGTTCCTCTTAAAGAACCCACACACAGACTCACCTACGCAGACTCACTCCCTCTGAGCTCCAGCACCAGGGTAGCAGCTTGAAAAGCACCAGTGGTATAGAGGGATAAACTGAAGTATCTGGCATCAAGGTGAACAGAGGCCATGGTCTCTTGGCTGAACCCTAACCCTCACAGAGATGGTAAGCTGGTGCCATATCTGAGACTCCATCAACCTGGCTAACACTGTTTGACCTGCCTTGGAGATCCCCAGAGACTCTGCCCCAACCAATTTATGGTCCCACCCAAGTTGCTTTTCCATATGAATGTCTGGACTTGGATCATGCTTCACAACTTCCTAAATCCTATCAGACAAGCCTTCAGTGAGCCCCAGACCTGGCGTTAGCAGCAGGCAGCTTAAATTCATAACTTTGCTTTACCTGGGAATCCCTAGTCTAGCACAAGTAGCAGCCACCTCAGATTGCAGGGTGCCCTGGACAAAACACAGCTGGAGACTAACCTTGGCCTGCACCACTTGGGAACACCAGAGCTGACACACCTATAGCTGTAGACCACATCAGAGCACCCCCACCCTGCCCCTGCACAGCTGATCCTCCATGGAGGATGGAGGTTGGTGGTAAGTGGTCATAGCCAGTCCTTGCAGCTGACTGGCCTGGGTAAATCCCTTGCATTGATCTGACAATAGCAACCAAGGCTGAACTACAAGATGAGGGTGAACTCAGCCCACACAAGGTGGGTACCTTGAGTACCAGCTTGGGTGATGAAGGGCTGTGCCATTGGATACCTGCTACATTAGGCCACACTACCAAGACATGGAGTCAAAGCAGTTCTACTGAATACATAGAAGCAAATACAGAGAGTCTGCCAAAACAAGGAGACAAAGAAACATGGCCCAAATGAACAGATCAGAACTCCAGAAAAGAGCTAAACAAAATGGAGATAAGCTAGCTATCAGAAGCAGAGTTCAAAACACTGGTTATAAGGGTGCTCAAGGAACTTAGTGAGGACCTCAGCAGGATAAAAAAGATCCAGTCAGAAATGAAGGATACACTAATTGAAATAAAGAATAATTTATAGGGAAACAACAGTAGAGTGGATGAAGCCAAGAATCCAATCAATGATTTGGAATATAAGGAAGCAGAAAACAACCAATCAGAATAACAAGAAAAAAGAATCCAAAAAGTGAGGATAGTATAACACACCTTTGGGACAACTTCAAGAGGTCCAACATTCATATCATAGGGGTGCCAGAAGAGAAGAAAGAGCAAGAAATTGGAAATCTATTTGAAAAAAATAATGAAAGAAAAATTCCCTAATTTGGTGAAGGAGATAGACATGCAAGTTCAGCAAGCACAGAGAATCCCATACAAGATGGATGCAAAGAGGCCCACTCCAAAACACATCATAATTAAAATGCCAAAGGTTTGCCCTGGCTGGTGTAGCTCAGTGGATTGAGTGATGGCCTGCAAACCAAAGGGTCGATGGTTCAATTCCCAATCAGGGCACATACCTGAGTTGCGGGCCAGGTCTCAAGTAGGGAGCATGCAAGAGGCAACCACACATTGGTGTTTCTCTCCCTCTCCTCTCTCTTTCCCCTCTCTCTAAAAATAAATAAATAAAATCTTTAAAAAAAATAAAATGCCAAAGGTTAAAGATAAAGAGAGAATCTTAAAAGCAGCAAGAGAAAAGAAGTTAGTTATGTACAGGGGAGTTCCCATAAGACTGTCAGTTGATTTCTCAGGAAACTTTGCTGGCTAGAAGGGATTGGCAAGAAATATTCAAAGTCATGAAAACAGGGATCTACATCTAAGATTGCTCTATCCAGAAAAGTTATCATTTAGAATCAAAGGGCTGATGAAAAGCTTACAGACAATAAAACACTAGAGGAGTTCATCTTCACCAAACCATTATTATATGAAATGTTAAAGGAACTTATTTAAGAATAACATCAGCACTATGAACAATAAAATGGCAAAAAATACATATCTATCAACAATTGAATCTAAAAAACAAGCTAAGCAAATAAGAAGAACAGAGAGAGAATCATGGATAGAGAGTGTTTTGGTGGTAGCCAGATGGGAGGGGGCTGTGCGGAAATGGGTGAAGAGATGAGAGGATTAAGAAGTACCATGGGTAGTTACAGAATAGCCATGGGGATGTAAAGTACAGTATAGGAAATGGAGTAGCCAAAGAACTTACACACATGACCCATGGACATGAACAATGTTGTGGGGACTGCCTGAGGGACTGGGGGTGCTGGTGGAGAGGGACAAAGGGGAAAATATCAGGAAAACTGTAATAGCATAATCAATAAAATGTAATTAAAAAAATAAAATATAAAGAAAAATGGTCTATATTCTAAGATGTTCAGTTTGTTTTCAGAGTAAAGCTATTTTTATTACCTGTTTCATTTTTGATTTTCAATAAATAGATTATAATATTATAAAAAAAACTGTTCCCTATCAATCATCTATATATATTACACATGTTACAAAATTGCTAAAATATTAATTTTAGTTCAGCACTGGAATGGCTTACTGCCCACCAAAACACAAAGCAGTGTAATGAAAGGAAGTAAACTTTCTGATTTACTAAACTGGAGGAAACGTAACATATATTGAAAAGCACCTGGGGATTTTATGTGCTAACATCCAGCCGAGGAAATACACCTGTAAAAATGACAAAGTAGAATTATCACTATAGGTTTTTGGTTTTCTTTTGAAATCTTAGTACCTTTCACTGTAGGAGATAGTGGAGGAGAAAACCAAAATGAAATAAAAGAGCAAATCATTCACTGTCTCTCTCTAATCCATTATCTCCCAATCCTTTTTGGAGAAGGTTCAGATGCCTCAGCTTTATACACAAGGCTTCTCTTAGAGCCTCCAGGTTTCCTGCCTGTCCCACTTCCTCTCCCGTTGGTTCCTGGTCTCCCTCCACCTGCCCACACCCTTCTCATTAGCCTAACTCTGACTGGGTCCTGCTGTTTCTGCCTTTGTGCCTTTTCCCAGGCTGTTTGCTCTTCCTGGAAATCCCACTCTTTCCTTCTTTCCCTCATTGAGCTCTCACTGGGAAGTCTTGCCTGACCCCTTAGTCTGAGGCTCCCTTAATCTCTTATGTATAACTTTCTTATGGGAGTTGTCATACTCCAATAAAAGTTAATTTTCCTGTCTTCTTTAGTTTCCCACTGCTCTTCCCTCAGGCCAAAGTGCTCCTCCCACTCACTGCATCAAATCACTTCCTCAGGAAACTTCCTTCCTATCTTGGAGTAGATTGTTTTCTTCTATGCGTCCTCTCATAGCACCATCTATTACTCTCACAGAAGTTGTGCATTTACATAAATTTCCATCATTCTTTGCATGTTTTCTTCTCCCGCTAGACTGCAAGCTCCTGAGAGTAGAGACCAGATCTGCTTTTGTTCACTATTATTGCATTTCTCTTGCGTGGCATAGGGTAGACTTTCAATAAGTATGTAATACGCTGACTGACTGACTAACTGGATGAAAGAATGAACTGTGAGCATTGCTGGAATCCAGGACATAAGGAGCGTGTCTGATGGACTCGTAGGAGATGCCCAGCCCAGGAGGACATGGCTTGTTCAAAGAAGGTTTCTGTGGGCACCTGCAGGAGAGATGAGGATGGGGAATAGTCTCATGCTTGTTTCAGGTACTGCTCTCCTTTCTTGGCCCACAGACTGATGTTTGAGTCTAGAGGAGGGAAGGTTTACTGGCAGAGGGTGAAGAAGTTCTTCCCTCAAGGGAAACTCAGATGTATTTTACTATGTGAGGGGACACCCCAAAACCCCAGAATTTATTTATAAAAATGGTGTTTTTATTCTTATATGTTTAAACTTCAGTCACCTTCAAAGTACTCTCCATTTGATGCAATACACTTATTGAGATGTTTTTTCCACTACTCAAAACAGTTTTTAAACTTGTCGATTTCTTGATGCCTTTTAGTGTTTCTGCTTTTTTTTTGTGTCACCACTTTTACATCAGCAAAACTTTTCCCTTTGAGGACTTTTTTCATCTGGGGAAACAAAAAAACCTTGTTCTAGGTGAGGTCAGGTGAATAGGGAGGGTGGGTCACAGGCAGTGGGAGTCATTGCCTTTTTGGGTCAAAAACTGGTGAACATTCAGTGTGGTGTTGGCAGGTGTGCTCGTAAATCAACCATCATGAAATGGGCAAAGGTGTTAGAAGAATCTTCTAAGAAAAATTCACTGAGCTAAACACAGCCTCCCACAACACCAGCTGGTACACTGATATAGATGAGTTCCTAGAACACTCACGGAGTGGGGAAAGCCTACAGGGGTCTGCCCTCCAGAAGATTTTGGCTCCCCTCTTGACTCTGTGGCTCATTTGACAAAGTCACACACGTTGAGTCTGGGGAGAGAATTTCTTTGCCCTGCATAATCCAGTGTGGTGCTTCAGGTGTGGGGTGACTGAATGGCGCAGGGTGGAATCCAGGGAATGCTTAGTGTAAACTTGAATATCTTCTCTTTGACATCAGGCACAGTGTCAACAGCTAAGCACACTCTCAAGTGGCTTTTGGGGGGAGCCATCCACAATAAAGAGGAAGTGGAGGGGGGAAAACCCATGTGTACTCTTATGATACAGCCTGAGGCAGAAATAACTAAGATCCAGAGCCCTATGAACCCTGTTCTGTGCACGTAGAGTATAGAGCAGTGGAATTAGAGGGCTTTACATTTTTGATACCTTTATATCCATAGGTCGCTGAGGACTGAAAAAGTCAGGGTGGTTCCAGGGACAAACTTGTTTCTGAATTATTTGAAGTTTTACACTGGATGTAGTCTCTAATGTGGATCTTGTGATGCATTTTACTGACCAATTTATATAGTTTACAGTTTGACTTGTAAAAAGAGCCCTTTAGTTTTACCATCTGGAAGTAGTACAGATTATTGATGTTAATTACTTCTCTTTCATATTCCGTTTTTGTCATCCTCTCAGATTTCAGCCTTTGGTGATACATATGACCTTCATTAATATTTTGTGTTACATGAGACAGCCTCTAGGTCTTCATTAAGGGAGTTATATTGCCAAATGAATATGCGTCAACCTTTTTGACTAAACTGGTTTATATTTTCTATGTTTTCTTCACATTGAACCTACTTTTGTTCTCAAGCCATTAATCACTCTGGAAGCAATCTTTATTATCTATAAGAGAGCTGACATCTTTAGACTTCCCTTTTGCACGAGAACTTCATGTCAGTTGTCAGTGACAGTGCCTCCATCCTTCAAACAAAGGCACTTCGTTAGACACCAAAGAGGCAAACTGAAAAGGTAGGAGGACTCCACAATGCACATCAAGGGAAGCTTGGGTCTGGTCCTGGCTCTTCCACTGACTCCATCCAATGAAGATGATTAGCATAATGTAATCAAGCAAGGAGACCGGAGCTCCCCTCCCCTAACCCCTATCCCGGAACACACGGAAGAGAAGAAGGCCTAATGAGTATCAGGAGGCCGTGGCCCTTATTTCTGCAGGGCTAAGTAGTCCAAGCAAGTCTGATCCTGATGTCTTCTCCTCCATCTTCTTCTACCTGCAGAAAAGTCTCATTTAGTCTGATTCTTCATACTTCATCCCTCTCTCCATCACTGACCTGCTTTCCTCTTTGGCATTCCTTTAATGGGATATTTTCTGTTCACTGGCTTTCCAGCAGTAACTTAGACATCTCTCTTCCTACATATTTAAACATGCAGCCTCAGGTACTTTGAATAATGCTCGTCCTGGTTTGGTCCACAAGGGTCCTTGTGGCCACCTTAATTAGCTCCTGTTCAGTCCTGTCAGGCCATCCAGTCCACCGCCTCCCTTCAGAGCATGCCATCTGGCCGCAGGGCTCTCTCACTTGTTGGTTCTCTCCGGAGTCCAGCAGGCTAGAATTTCAGGCAGATGAGCATCAGTGTTCATTAACGCCCAGGCTCACAGGCCTCGTGGGGGACTCCAGTCCCATGACTGGAGGTGAGTAGGACTTTTCCAGCCTGCCGCTTCCTGGACTGGGGGACTTATTTGTCAAGTTCATCTGAAGACAAGTTTTCATTTTTTATACTTCACATTACTTAAACTCATGCGGAAGAAGAGACATTTTCCCTCTTTCTTACCAGTACTTTTTTATTTTTTAAAGACACCGCGGTTTCTGGTTTCGTTCTACAAAGGATTGGATTATTACATGCTCAGTCTTGGATCAGCAAAGTATCACAGTTGGTTCTAGCTGAATTATTTTAATTTAAACTTCTCTCTGAGACAGGAGTTCTTTCAATTGGTAATTTGTTTTTTATCAATACATTCATTTTTCATTTTCTTGGTCATCCAGTATTTTTCTTTATAACAAATGGAAACATAAATGTTATTTTGTAACCAACTTTGTTTTTCACAGAGACATAATTTCATTTCAACAATTTTTTCTGTAAGTTATCATAGTAGTTCACTGATTGGGGTTTCCATATTTAGCTACCAAATTCTTTATTGTTGACCATGTAAATATTGACACATTTTAAAATATATATTTGGATGTGTGATATTGGTATTCAACAAGCAATGTTGGTCATTTAGATTACTGACCTACAGTTTGGTCATTTAGATTATTTATATTATGTAATTCCTGTGTTTGATCAACTTCTGATCACCAAATAGTCAGAGCTGTCTCATCTTACTGGCCTCAACTGGCCTGGGGCCTCCACTTTTAAGTGCAAAACCAGGATTATTTCCTTTTCTTGGTCACCTTCATAACAGAGAAACACAAATAGTCAAAAATGGTCAGGGATTCTTAAATTCTGACCTATCTCATAGGTATCCCAGATGGGAATTCAATTTTCCCATCTGGGAAAATTAGTTAGTGTTCCAGTGTTCCTCAGTTTCCCCTTTTAGAAACATGGGGTATAAAAATACATGTTTGTAAATGAATAGGAAACAAACGAATCACACAGGATTTCTGTGGTTAATCCTAACAAAGTACCACAACTGGGTGGCTTAAAACAGCCAAAATTTATTGTCTCACATTTCTGAAGGATGGATGTCCAAAATCAAGGTGTTGGCAGGGCTGGTTCCTCCTGGAGCCTCTGAGGGACAGTCTGTTCCACACTTCTTTCCCAGCTTCTGGTGGTTGCTGGCAGTCCTGGGCATTCATTGGCTTTTCAGTATATTACTTTAGTCTCTGCCTGTATCTGCACATGGCCTTCTACATGTCTTTGTGTCCAAATTTCCCTCTTCTTGTAAAGACAGTCAAATCAGATTTAGAGTCCACCCTAATTTAGTATGACTTTATTTTAACTTGATTATATCAGCAAAAACCCTATTTCCAAATAAGATCACATTCATGGGTTCTGGGTGGGCACAAATTTGGAGGGGGTGGGACAATATTCAGTCCAGTATGGTAACCAACTAACAAACTTTCACTTGGCTCCTCTTGTTTTAGGAGTTAGGAGAGGGAAGAAGATGATTTTACTTCTTCTAGTTTTTAATGGATACCTCCTATAAAAATTAGAAATATATTTGGATGCATGTCAGAAAAAAGCAAAAACCCAATTTTTTCTTATTCTTTTCTCTTTGTATGTGACAAGAAATCTAGAGACAGATGGTACAGAGTAGGTACTGTGACGTGGTGCCAGCTGGGAGCCGGGTGCTGCCTGTCTTCCTGCTCAGATGCCCTTATCGTGTGGGTTTTGACCTTCTGCTTGCTGCCTCATGGTCACAAGATGACGACTCCACTTCAGCATCACACTTGGGCCAAAGGCACATGCCGACCGACTGTTCCTTTTCACAGAGCTTTCCTAGAAGTCCTATCTAGTACCTTCCACTTTGATCTTGTTGATTAGAGTTGGCTTATGTGCCAGGAAGGTGGGGAAAACATTTTTTTAAAATTAATTATTTATTTAACAGGACAAATTGCTGCACTAGAGCACATTAGGTTTTGATTAGTAAGGAAAATAGATATTGCAAAAATAAACTAGGACTTTCTGCTGATTTTCCAAGTCTATCAGAGCCAGGACTCTGGTCTTCAGTGAAAAATTAGGATTGTTTTAATCGGCCCATCAATTTCTGTGTGTTTGTGCAGGTATGTACAAACACGATACAGACCTGAGGACCAATTCTCTTCAGATCTTGGCCAGAAATGCTTCTACCTCTTATCAAACAAAACCTTGTTGTAGAAGTTTCAGAGACTCATGCTATCACGGCTTCCTTATGAGGCTGTGTTTTGTGAATACAAAGTCTGTCTGGAAGAAGTCCAGCCATTGTTAGTATAATGAGAATGGTTTGCACGACATTTATGTAACCTGACAGCCAAGGAGAGTGGACTGGAATATGCATGTGTGAACAATGATGACTTCATTGCACTAGTTAGTGGAGGTGGTAGACACTGTTGAGTGAGCATGTGTACTGTGTGGCTGTTGCATTCACAATGACTGAGTAGAACAATGAATCTGCATCAAATTTTGCCTTAAGCTTAAACATTCCTCCACAGAAACTATTCAGATGATTCAGAAGAATGCAGCTATGGGCAACTGGTGATTGTCTTCATTGACAACATGCCCGCTCATGCATCATGTCTCGTGTAGAGTTTTTTTGTGAAACATCAAATTTCCCAGGTGACTCAGCTACTATACAGCCCAGATTTTGCACCCTGCAACTTCTGGCTTGTCCCAAAACTAATATCACCTTTGACAGAGAAGAGATCTCAGACCACTGATGAAATTCAGGGAAATACAACAGGACAGCTGATGGTGATTGGAAGAACTGTGTGAGGGCTCAAGGTGCCTACTTTGAAGGGGACTGAGGCATCATTGTCCTGTGTACAATGTTTTTTGTATCTTCTATCTTCTTTAATAAATGTCTCTATTTTTCATATTACATGGCTTGATACCTTCTGGACAGACCTCATATATATCACTAGTGCAAAACTATAGAATTAAGTTCCTGGTTGCATAGTATTCTACTGAATGTGTATTTTATGACTTATTTAGCCAGCCCTCTATTATTGGACATTGAGATTCTGATATAGTTCTTATAAATTTTCTTTTATAGATTTTCTATTTGGGTAACTTTAAATATGAACTTTTCCATGGTCCTCTTAAGATTAGTTACTGCAGAAAGCTGAGATGCTTAGAGGGCTTGGTTTTACTGAGGCTGATGTAAGCCTGCGTGGGTTACATTGGCTTGCTGGCTGCAATGGCATGAATTTTTTTTAACTAGTCAAGGACATGATGATAAAATTCCAACTAATAGGTAATATGAGAATAAAATGGAAAAGAATATACAGTAGTTTTCCTTTTCAATTTTCCATTTTCTGTCTTTATATGCTGAACTTTGGACTGAGTTGCCCTTCCCCATTATTATCATTTCACTTACTACTAAAATTAGTACAAAGGTCTTAGTAGGTAGTTCGTTCTCTAAGACAGATTTTGACAAATCAGCCTCAGCCACCCACTGCATTTTTTTCTCCTCTGCTATTCACTTCCTGTGATTCTGACACAACCATCTGACCCTGTGCTTCAGACATGGCTTCTGACATTCAAAACATGCTCGGCTTTTCTGTATCTGTTTTCCCTTTGTTGGTGGACTTGTCTGCAAGGGACTTCTAAGGCAGGAAGAAGCCCAGCAATACACTCTTCCCAGGCCGTATGCAGCATACTAATGCTTGCTCCCTGGGCTCTTGTAATTGCAGATATGGACTGTTTGTGTCAGGGATGAAAGTGGCTGAACAGCTGCAGCTGCCAGGCAGAAGATAATGCAGAAATGAGATTGTCAAAGTCGCTTTCTCAGGCCTTCAATTAACTGCTCGTTCCTTTTCCTTTTCCCTCCTTTTCCATTCAGTCTTTCCACCCCAGGGTTCCTAGTATCTTTCTCAAGGCTTTCATCTGTTTTGCTGCTTTACCTGAGCTAGCTGTCCTGGAAGGAATGGGGGCCCTCACAGGAAGGGAGAGAAGAGGGATGGTGGTGGCACGAAGTAGGTGGGGTGGGGGGTGGAGGGAGAGGGAGGGGAAGAAGGCAAAGACGTGGGGACCTGAGGCGAAGAGTTTGATCATGTATCATGGCACCTCGCCCTAAGTACCAATTAGAGTGTTTGTGACATTGTAATTCAGTTCAGAGTTCTAATTCTTAGCCAGCATGTTAGAGTCTATACTGCAAGTCTAGGGATGTTATGTCCTCCTCACATTTTAATACTGGATAGTCTCACCTGCCTCTGGGGGTTAAAATGAATGATGCTTCCCACATGCAGCGATTCCTTCTCCATCTTCCTTCTCACAGTTGGAGCACAGCTCATTTGCGCACCCCTGGCTTGCCAGTCTTTTATTCTAGCTCTGCCATTCCTCTTCCTCCCTTATCTTATAGGAGTACAAGTGGCTATTTGTTCCTTTCTATGCCTTGTAGCCCAGCACTGAGATAATTCACCCTTCCTCCCCTTATTGACAGACACAGACATCAATCAAGGACTGAGGATAGAAATCAGCAAGCTGTCCTCTGCCCGAGCCTGACCTGACTCTGTGGGGGGCGTCAGGTGCAGGCTGCTTTGATAAGGCTGTGATAAGCTCGTATGGGCGTTGCATCAGGTGGGCCATCCATTGGTGCTTCCTGTGTGTGTGCTCCCCTGTGACCTGGCCCTTTGACAGCACCATTTGTTGTCATCGATTTCTTGGTGCTCAGAAGGTGGTGGAATCTGCAGGCAGTTTCTAAATCTTAGAGGAGAAAATGCTGCATACTAACTCTGTTGGGACTTGCCAGCCCCTTTTCTGGCTGGAAAAAGGCTCCTCTAGGAACTGAAGAGATCTCAATAGTCAATTCCATTAAATTCAGCAGATATTTGTTCAGAAGTTGCTTGCAGTCAATTATGATGTTAGGCAGAACAAGGCATAAAAGATGAATGGGACTCAAATCCATGCCTTTTGGGAGGTCAAAACCTAGTGAGGGTTACAGTGAGATGCATTCATGAATAGCCTACAGATCTAAAAGAGGCAACAATTCTATAATACTTTGGGCTTTGAGTAGGTCAAGATAAAGCAGATTCATTCTTACTGCAACAGGATCTGACAGGTTTTAGAAGGGGTGAAATAAAAAATGTGCATGATTTAAATGAGAGTACATGTATATGGTATGTGTGTGTGAGCATGGAGTAGGGGATATTCCAAATAGAATATGAAGAAGAAAGGCTGTTGTGGTTTGTCTAGGATTGAATTCCACATGTCTTAGCCAGCTTCAGCTGTCATAACAAAATGCCATACATAGGGGACTTAAACAACAGAAATTTATTAACTTCCAATTCTGGAGTCTGGAAGTTCAAGATCAGGGTGCCAGCGCAGTTGGTTCCTGGTGAGAGCTTCCTTCCTGGCTTGTATAAGGCCATCTTCTCACTGCTGTGCCCTACCTGGCTGGGCATGGAGGGAGAGAGCGAGCTCTAGATCTTGGGTATCTTCCCTTACAAGGGCACTAATCCCATCAGACTAGGACCCCTCTCACATGACTTCATCTAACTCTAATTACCTCCTTCCTTCCCTACATTGCTTTCTTTCTTCCTCTTTTTCTTTAAAAAAATATTTGTTGAATACTCACAAATAATTTACTAGACATTATGTGATAGGTATTTTGATAGCACTACCGTTCAAAACTTGTCTATAACTTGGTAATACAAAACAGCACAGGTGAGCTTGTAGAAGGGACATATAGGCTGTGTTGAACCTTGTCTGATCGTCTCTAGCTCATGTGCCAAAGTCACCAGGCCCATTTCTGCCACACCTACCACCCCTCAGTTTTTCTTTTGCTGGGTCTCTAATTTGGTAAAATTCTTTTGTAGCTCGTAAAGAAGAAAGCAAGAGAGTCTTTCTGTACATATCAAGTTTGTAAATTGGAAGGCATAGGATCTCTTATGATTGCCTGCATGTTCACTGAGTAAGAATATTCACTTTTTCTACCTGCAAACTGTAAGAAATTAACTACCACTTAATAATGATCTAATAACAAGTTTGTGCTTATTATTAGAAATATGAAATATTAAGAAAATAGAGCCCTTATGGGCCAAACAGTATATATGGGACATAAATATTAAGGGTGTGCCTACTATGTGCCTACTGGTGAGGTCTGCTAGAGTTAAACCTAGCAGTGGCTGCTGTCATTGTCCTTCTTCTCTTCCCACAGCACTCGTGTCCTAGACATATGTGGGAAATACTTGGTTTCTAGTATGTGAGGTTTCTAGGAAGTCCTTTTTCTAAGAACTTGAGATTCTGGCATCTTAGGAATTTTTTAAACTGCCAAGAAAAGGTGACTATGCTGATTATTACTACTTTTCCTAAAATGGATGGTACTAAATAAATTAGAGTCATTTTTAAAATCTCATTTAGGGGAGGGAATTCTAGGGGAGAAGGGAATGGTTTACAGGAACAAATATAGAGGACACATGGACTAAACTAGGGGGATTGGAAAGGGGAGGGAGGAATGGGTGGGTGGGCTGGAATGGGAATAAAGGATAGAAACTGTAATGAATAAACTAAAATGAAAAATTAAAAACAAAATCTTAATTACCAGGAAGCCTTTGAAAATTCCAAAGGATTCTTCTTGGTGGTTTTGGCAAGTGACGTGAGAGAGCGCACCCACAGGACGCATCCAGAGCAGCACATCTCTCAGGCTTTTTGCTCCTGACCCTGTCTGGCAGCTCCAAGCTGCCCCCGACAGGAGCAGGCCCCAGAAGGCTCTCTGTCCAGATCCTTCTTCCTGGGGAAGGGTGATTCTAAATACAGTTGAGGTTTATGCCACCAATTGCTGAAAACTTGCGATTAGCTGGAGATTGTCTGTTATCTACACTTGTCTATTTCGGCGCCACTCTCGTGTTCTTGTTTTGGACCACATCTCCCCCCCACCCGAGGTTATGTCCCTGCTACTCATTCCCCATAGTAAAGCTCTTTCCAGACTACTTTACTTTATATGTACTTTTTTATAGTTGTTTTAGACACACAACTATTAGGGAAGAATAGGTGGCTTTGTGGTATAATGTTAGCATCAAAACCTGGCTCTCATAGTAATGTGATAGTCTGTACCTTGCAGAATTATAGGTTTGTTTTGGTAACATAGTTTTTTCCCAGGACACAAAAACAACACCAACTTTTGATGATAGAAACTGTATCACACCTCCAGGAGCAGTGAACAAAATCATCTACCAGATAGTTTTTATTTATAAAGAATCTGATTATTTTTAATAACAATGTTAACAATGATAACAATATCATTTACTGATCCTTCACTATATGCTGGGCACATTTGTAAGAAGTTTAAAAATATTAACTCACTGAAAGACACACTACGTCAAACTGCTAAGGTATCTAATGTAGGTATTCACTGTGTGTCCATTGAATTCAGATAATCATCAATACAGTACTTTTTCTGGAAATTCCTATCTGTTAGGCTACTTAAGGCAAATTTTTTTTCTCTGCTTTCGTGGGACCTAAAGGTCAACAGGGCCTCTCTGAGCATGTGGCCCCTCCCCCACCCTCTTCCAGGAGCCCGCTGCTCTTTGCTCTTTCCATCACAGCTGCAAACCGACAAGTGTGTCTCCTCTCCTTGGTACCATTCTCTGTTCATGAAATTTGGCACATGGTGACGTCTGGGACCAATTTAGTGTTAAAACTTGCTTTGGCAAATCTGGAATATCCCTGCTCTGTACACTTGGTCACCTTGCTACTGTTCTTGAGGTTTTTAACCTGAGCAGATGACGCTAAAGGCTTAAATTCTTGAGTCAGCCTACACAGCCATTAAGGTGTGGACAGTCCTGCCCATTGAGTCCCTTACTCTCGACCTCTGTTTTCCTCTTCTTCTTCCACTTACTGGGATGCTTGGAGCTCTTCCAAGGTTGAAATTAGGGAAAGGATGGGAGGTAAGTGGTATGGACACATGTTCTTGCTGACCAATGTTGTCATACATCATCCCTGGCACAGTGTGGGGCACATTTATAGAGATTTTGGAGGCCTCTCCTGCCCCATAACTGAGATATGCTTTCCTTCAGTCCCCCTTGACAGTAGAAAATGAATTCTTCAGGCAAGTTACTACTTATTCCTCCCTTAGCCACTAAGCATGTAGTAATGCCCCTCCAGTTTCTCTCTACTAGGATCACTTCACTCTTCTAAGTGGCCTTTGGAACAGGATTTAAGACTGTCTCAAGCTACCTCTTCACTTTTCATGGATTGCTTCTGGTTCAAGGAAATTGCTTATATTCTCCATTCCATGAAACTCTGGGGAAAGACCTCCTTTACTTCTGCCTGCAGAGAGGCTGGCTTCCCTTGTCTCAGGAGTGATTGAAACATCGGGACCTTCTGTCCCCAGACTCCAGGAGACACGGCTTGTTTTAAGCCATTTCTCTGGTTTTCAGTGAGAAAAAGTTCTGAAAGTTTCATTCTGTCTCACCCTTTCCAAGTTCTTGTATGGATTAGAGGTAGGTGTTCAGCTAAGTGTCCCCAAACTGGTTCTTAGCCACTTACTTTGGAAGTCCTGCCTTTGCCTTCTCACAGCTCGTGGATCCCATGTCACATGACACAGCCCATGTCACAGGGCCCCAGTCGAACTGTGCTGCCACAGTTCCCTTCGATCAGTGTGTTTTACCTATAACCGAATGGACTGTGGCCAAAGTGATAATAACCAGTTCACAGATGCATTCATATAAAAGCCAACATACACATTAAAAGATGTTCAATGCAATTATGAAATCTTGGAAATGCAATTAGAACAATTAGAACTCATGTTAGATGGTCATATTGGTGAAATGTAAAGGGTGGATAATAACTAGGAGTAATGGCACGTAGAGAAATGGTGCATTGTTAGTAGAATGTGCATTGGTATAGTCTTTTCTGGAAAGCAATCTGCCAGTCTTCATTAGGATAAGAAATGTGCATATTTCTGAGCCATCATTTACATACCTCACTTTGTAGCCTGAAAAAACTCATCCATGTACTTACAAAGGCGGGTACAAAGACATTCATTACAGTGTTACTTGTGAAAATGAAAACCAGAGATAGCCTATCAATGGCAGAATAGTTAAATTAGCAATTTTAAAATGCCTCTTAAAGTTATTAGGTAATATTAGTGGAGGTAATATGGGTCACTTCTAGGCTATGTCTTTTTTTAAAAAAAGTACCATCCCCATGCTCTTCCACTAACTGGAGGCTGGTAATTGTAAGACCCTAGGAGATGGTCAGCAATCAGAGGAAAGAACAACTTTCTGAATGGAGGAAAGCTGCCTGCTGACCTGCATCACTCTCATTGGACTGGTAGGTGAGTAAGACATAACCTTTTACTGTCTTAAGCCATTGACATTTTGGGATTGATTTGTTAAAGTAGTTAGTGTTACCCTAATTCAAATGATATATAGCAGTTAAAAAGGAGAAAGTAGATTAGTATGTTTTGACTTAATTACTCAAAGACATATTAAGGGAAGAATATATATGCTATTATGTATATTAAATAGCACCCAAGTTACCTATATATGTGTATAAATGCATAGAAAAAGTTCTGGAGGGTAAGCACCAAACTAATAAAAGTAGATGCTTCCAAAGAAAGGGGTAGGGTTGGGTATTGTGGTAACTGGGGACTTTTGCTCTGTATTATTGAAATTTTTATGAAGAAAATATTTCTTGAATTACTTGTGTAATTAAAAATTATAAAAGAAATTGGATTGGCTCCCTGGGCAATTCCTTGCCCTGAACATTTCTTTTTTGTTTCTATCCTCATTTATGTGAGGAAAATAGATAAAAACTTCATCCTGCCCTGTTCACCAATATCTCCTAACCAGTATAGATTATTGGGAATGATTCCAAAATTATGTTTTTGGGTACAGTTATGAGGAAACTTACCAAGAATTTTTGAAAACACACCACAGAAGACTCTAAAACAGCTTCAGAAGAAAAATGCTAACAAATCAACCATCACAAATACATATACACAGATTTAAAAATATTTGGTGGGACTGTTAATGTAGCACTATTGAATTCATAAATATGTCTTACAAAAGTGATCATGTGACATCAGCTTTCAAAGCTATGATGATCTAACGTCTCATTGTAATTCAATATGATGAGTGTGTGGCAATAACGGGAGCCCATTTCCTCCCTGCCCAACCTTCAGCACCCAGTGAGTCACCTGGTGTGTCTCCTAAGAGAGTAAGAAGATCGAAAATGTCCAGCAACGAGTGACCCAGAAAACAGCAGTAGCAGGATTCCTTTTCTCCCATGCTGCCCCTCTGCTTTTTATGCATTACATCCTTCAAGTCCGTCAGCCAGGTCGTGGACACATTTACCCAGCTGTTATTGGTACCTCCTTGGCTACCTCTTTGTTCCAAGGTAATTGCCTGTCCTTATGCCCTTTGAGAAAAACCACCATTAGAGACTCACAGTGGCTCTATGGCTTAGACTAACCTGCTCATTCTTCCTCGTACACCTTCACACAGCTTTATCTTCAGATCATGCCTTAGGCAACACACACACCACTTCCCAAGAGGGAGGGAAGCTAGCTGTGTGGGCGGTAAGATGCACTCCTCTCTTCTCCCTCTTTTCATTTCACTCTCCTAAACTGGTCAGATTTGACCTTATAATTTCCACTTCTTTCACTATTCAGAATTTTTTAATGCTAGTTTCATTCTGTAATTTCTGCTACAACATTCATTAGTAATATTCAGATGAAATAGAAATGGCAATGTCTAGCTTGTCTGAATCTTTGTGAGAAGTCGATTGTGAATCAATGGGCTTAGTAGGAAGACCATGATGTTACTTTCCTTCCTTTGGTTTCTCATTTCTCACATTCTGCAGGTGTTTATCAGTGTTGCAAAGTACCAATCAGGTGGGCATTTAAGCTGGGAGTTTTAGAATGGCATGCCAAGGGTTGTGCTTCGTGGGAGATGGAAATGGCTCAATCTGAGAATGATGAGGTGGGTGAGGCTGGGGCGACTCCAGGGTGAGTTCGGAGCTGGGGAAGCCAAGAGAAGACAACTGTGCCTGCAGAAGCTCACTATGCCAAGGGCCTTCTCTCATCAAGAACTATAACCTGGCAGAAAGCTTAACTTCCATTTGATTCTAATACATTAAAACTAAAATCAGAGTAAAAGAAAAGCAGCAGAAAAAGTCTAAATCCTATCCCACTGTGTATATGATTGCTTTCCAGCATGAAACTTTTTGCTGCAACCAGAGTGATGGGGATTGAGCATTAATGAGAAAACATGATTATATTTCTCTAAGTCAAACTCTTCCCATTGGTTAAGTATCTTTGTTTCCCTTCTCCAGGTCTTTGCTGATGTCTTTCACCTTCTACCAATAATTTGCTCACTCTCATTATCTCCAGTCTGAGAGCCTCATGGATCCTGTATGTGGCCAGCACACAGGCCTTCCTCATACTCTCTCCTGCACCCCTTCTTGTGCCATGGCCTGCGGGGCCTCATCATAATGTGGAGAGGCAGTCCATCAGGTACCTCCCTCCTCCTTTTCCTCTCTTACAGAAAACTCTGCCTCTTTTCCCCCATGTATGAGTCTACTTGCTTTTCAGAGCCACTTCTGAACCATTGGCTGATTCTGATTTTTATAATTTGAATACTTCAAATGATTACACTATTATATCCCACTGTCTCTGAGTGTTTCCTTTTCTTAAGTAATTTTAATGCCTTGGGCAATTCCTTCTCTTCTTCCATCTTGGGATTAAAGTTAACTTTTTCATCTTATCTTTCTTGACTCCATTGAATATGAATTTTGTCCCCATCTTCATCTGTTCAAATTTTATCCAACCAGGTTCAACTCAACAGATACTCCCTTTTCATAGCTTTTCCTGTTTCTTGCAGCAACAAGTACGAGTTAACTATTTTTTTCTGGATAACCATATGTCTTTATCTGTGTAAAGACATTGCATAAATGTCTTTATGCATTTAAAAGTTTTGATCCTGAATAATACGTAAATGTGTCTCCTTCATAAAAATATGATATTTAAGGACAAGAACTGTTTTTATTCATATTTATATTTTTACCAACCTTATTTCAGGACCTTATTTTGCACTCGGCATGCAGAGTGTACTCAGTAAAGTTAATTTGAAGACTGAATGGTGAAACCTGCTTCCTTATCTTTTCCTATTATAGTGCTACTTATTATTGTACTATAAACTATAACTCCTGAACCTCAGAAATTACAGGAACTCCCTGGATCACTTCCACAATCACCTCCACAAGAATATTTTGAGTAATATTTGATACTATTTTTTTAGCATATCTTGTATATTGAACTGTGTCATAATTGGCAGGAAAGGAGTATTCTAACTGGCCCAGGATGAAGCCACTTGTTCCTCCTTGGGGTAAGCGGTGACCCATCAGCCCACTTGAACCATATGGCCTGACCAGAATTATAATACGGGACAAGAGTGGTCCCTAAAGCAAAGAACATATGTTAACTTCTTCCTTACCTTCATGCCTTTTCCCTCCCAACCCCTCTTGTAACCCCCCTTCGGAGTAGGCTCAATTGCAATTCTGAACAAGTACTATTTTGTTTAAAACACTTTCATAGCTTTCAGTGTGAAGTTCAAGCACCCACTTTAGCATACAAGACTTCCCTGAGCTTCCTCTTTCTGAAACATAGTCTTCTTGCATTTAGCCACATGCATGCCCTCCCTTTAATCATGCCAGCCTTCTTTTAGTTCTCAAGCCTGGCATGCCGTCTTGAGCATCTGTGATTTCTTCGCTTCCTAATTTTTTCTTTCTAAAATGGTTTCTTTGTTTTAAACTAGTATCTTAGCTTGGGCTGCTATAACAAAATACCACAGACTGGGTGGCTTATGCAACAGATATTTATTTCTCAACATTCTGGAAATCCAAGATCAAGGTGCCAACAAATTTGGCTCTTGGTGAGAACTCTCTTGCTGGCTTGCACTGCATGCTCACTTGACCTGTTCTTTGTGTGCGTTTGGAAAGAGAGAGAGAGGTCTGATTCCTGTTCCTCCCCTTATAAGGACATTAATCCCCAATTATAGGGCTCCACCCTCATAACCTCATCTAAACCTAATTATCTCCTAAAGCCATCACGCTGGGGATTAGCACTTCGGCATATGGATTTTGAGGGAACATATTCAGTCCATAACAACTAGTAAACTTGTCTTCACCCTTTAGTTTAAGGATCATGTGTATTCTGGAATCCCTCTCAATGTCCCTGTTTTGTTTAAATATCTTCTCTCTGTTCTTGTAGCATTCTGTGGGTGCTCTTATCACACCCTCCATCCACAATGGTGAGTTCACATGTGTGCTTCTATTTTACTGGGTGCTCTTTTGTTTTATTCAGTTTTTGAAGCCACAGCACAGCCTGGAGTCTGGCCTATACTAGTAGGAACTTGGTAGCTTTAAAGGATTTAACCCCCAATATTTTTCAGGTCTCTTTATGAAATTCAAAGTAAGTAATTGCCTTACTTATTTACCTTCTTCACTTTCAGAAGTGTTTATGTTGGACAAATTTATTTGATTCTAGAATTTTGTGAAACTTCTTACTCATTTTTATTTAGATAAAATTTTATTTCTAGTTGGATGATTAATAGTTGATGCTGCTATTGAAGCCCTTATAAAATCGAATTATATTAATTATTTATTTGCTTTTCTATCTACCTCATTCTATTGTGCAGTTCCAGAAGTAGGGCCCACCTCCTGTTATTTATTATTGTGTAACCAATTCTGGCACACATACAGTAGTCAGTGAATGTTTATCAAATGGATACAAATACATACCCTGTCTTTCTAAACTCACTTCTTGCCTCCTTGTGATACTACTGAAATTGGCTTTCCTGTTATTTACACTCTTTGTGTCCCACCTCTGTGTATCTTTAAAGAGCCCTGCTTTTATAATTATCCCCTTTTCTCTGACTAGAAAAAGTAGACACTAGGACAAGGCTATGCTATTTGCTCACAATGCCTCCACCACCTGTGGATGGTAACCGGAGGGTGGATCTGTTGAATGAGAGGAAGAGAGGAGGCATCAGGAACTCCAGGTGGCAAATTCATGTCATCCTCATGTCAGGGAACAGAGTACACAGCCTAAGAACCTCTGAAAGCTAGGAGAGGGTGTGGAATCAATTCTTAGCTTGACACTATGGGCAACAGGGTCATTTTGAGAAAGTATGTGGCTATCACTTGTTCCATTGTTAAGGGTAAGCAAATGGAGGGAAGCTGGAATAAGAATCAAAATATCTCAGAGTAATTTTTTTTTTGCTTACCTGTCAGATATTTAGTAAGTTGTAAGTTCTATGAGCCTTGGTTTCTATATTTCTGATATGGGATAATCATATGTATCCTCTTTTTCTCACAGAATTGTTTCTAGCCACAAATGAGATGAGGGCGATAAAGTCAACTGTAAATTGTTAATAAGTTCACCAATGTGAGAAGTTTTTAGTTACTATTTTGTATCAAGGTGATGGTGTTCTTACCTTGTTCCTGGATTTACAGAAGTAATTATGTAGACTGCCTACTTTTTAAAAACTTAAACTTTAAGTTTTAAACATAATTGTATCCTGTTATGAGACACTGTTACTACCAGTTACCTTTTCTTTTTGGAAAATAGTATTTTATCTAACTCAACATTCCCAGAGAATAATCAATATCTGAGCAGCACCTAGCATAACTCCTGTTGTGAGGAGTTTTCTTCCTCGTTGAGAAGTCAGGGAAGAGAAGGAAAGGGATGTGAGGGGAATGCAGAGACCAGCTGCCTCCTCACAGCTTGATTTCATTTAGTTTTATTTTGTGGACAAGCCCAGCCCTGTTGGAAAATCACAGTTTTCCTCAATTACCCATCATGTCAAACTTATCCTCTAAGAAAAATCATGGTGGTCTGTCTATTAACAAATATTTATTGAGGACCTTCTATGTGCCAGGCAGAAGGAAATACAATGGTGAAAAAAAACAGTCTTTGGGTTTTCAGAGTTTAAAATCTAGTGGAGAAAATGAAAAGAGAACAATTATACATGTTGGGGAAATAAAAAATTAAAAACAAAATATTCTCCCAACACAGAAAACCTCTCCACAAAGATAGGAGAGATAAAAATCAGTTTTGTTCTTGAATAAGATTAAACCAGAAAGTGATGTGTGTCACAGGCAGTCCCCTAAGAGACTGCGAGGACAGGAAGAAATCTCATCCTTTTATACAGCAAAGTAAACACAACCCACTACATGCGTGTTTTCAGGAAAAATGATAGCTGGTCCCAAATACCATTTGTCATACATGATTCACCTTAACTTTACCTGGTAATTGAGGTGACGATCTGTGGTAGCTGACTTTTTCCAGAAGAAACAAAAGTTTCTCATACCTTTAGGACAGAAGGCAGTTTTTCAACTTGGAGCAAAGAACCCACTGAATTTAGGCTCCTTACTTTCCCACAGAGCCTGGGAAATAGGGGTGCTATCACCTTTGATGATTATATATCAGAGTTGACTTCTAGGTTCTTTAGAAAGACATTCTTGGGTTACCAAGATGACAAAAGTTCTATCTAGTTTTCAGAAGATTTTATATATATTTCCAAGGGAAGAGTACAAGTTTTCCAAGTACAAGTTTCCTGAAGTGAATGATCTAAGAAAAAGGAGGAGAAGGGAACCTCTTCCCTTATTTTCAACAAGGAGAATTAAGTCTTTTATTTTGAATTGTTATTGTTCATATACAGATAACTAATTTAAGAACTCTAAAGGTGAAAACATTTTCAACTCAAGAATACTGTACTACAGTTGGCTTATTTTTTAATTGTTTTGGGAGTGCTCACTCAAATTAAGGGTAATGTTTATCTTTCATACCCTGCATATGTATTTTTACAGTATCTTTTTGTCCTCTAATTTCCTGATATGTTTTATTACACCACAGTGCCAAGATTCCCTATCCCCATGGAGCTGGGGGAAAGCTGCAGTGACAGTTCATTTGACCAAAATGATTAAAGTCTAAAAATTCACTATGTAAGCAAACCAGGGGTAGAAACTGGAAAGTGTGCTTGAACCTTCGTCTCAAAGACTGTTGAAACAGCTGATGGTGATCATAATCACCCTTTAACTTGATAATGTTACATTCTAACCTCAGCAGCTTGTAAATTGGGACATAGTAGGTTCTCAGTAAACCTTGTATGACTAATGAGGAACTGAATTGTCTAAAGTCAGAACAAGTTGGTCATATACAAAGGAACATCATATCTGGAGCAACTATTCCTCTCCAGATTCCCCCAGATAATTGGCAACACAAATATTGATGTCTCAGAATTTCCCTCTTTTCTTCCAGCCATTGTTGGAATATTCAAAAAGCACTCTTAACACAGACTTAAGCTTAATGAACTAAGCTGGTCAAGCTTCTTCCTATATTCTGCCAAATTCTAGAACTTCTACTAGATATTTCTAGTCTGTAATGGATGAATAAGAAAAGGTCCTTTCTATTTTACCTCCCCAACCAAAGGCATGCCTTCCTGACATGGGCTGGATTCCTCAAAGCTCTGGGGTCCATGAATTTTGCTGACAGTAGCTAAGTGTACACTACTACACCATAGCATCATGAGTGGTGCATAGCTTACTTCCCTGGCTTGTGATCACCATCATCTTTTGCACTTTCCCCAGATGCTTTTCCTTTGCTGATTACAGTCCATTCTGACCTCCTTTGTGACTCTCACCCCTACCCTCAGGAGTCCTCTGAGGGTTTTTCTCCCTCTTCAGTTTCTCTACATGACACATCTCTGTTACAGCCATGCACACAAGACATACTTTTACTATGTTATGTATTTAGAATAAGAGCCACATAGAGGTAACTCACTGATGCAGTATATGACATTGCAGGTCAGCAATTTCCTTCTTCTTCAAGAAACCCTCAAATATACAGGGTCTGTTTGGAAAAAGTCCAGCCATTGTTAATATAACAAGCATGGTTTACCCGACATCGATGTAACTTGACAGCCAAGGAGAGTGGACTGGAATGTGTGCAGATGAACAATGACAACTTCACGGTACTAGTCAGTGGGGGCGGTAGACACTGTTGATGAAGATGTATGTGTATTGTGGGCGTCACATTCAAAATGGCTGAGTGAGTAGAGTAACAAATCTGCATCATACTTTGCATTAAGCTTGAACATTCCTCCATGAAAACTATTCTGATAATTCAGAAGGCAGCAGCTATGGGATACTGGTGATTGACAGCTTCATCACGACAATGCAGCTCATGCATCATGTCTCCTGCAGAGATTTTTGGTGAAACATCAAATCATCCAGGTGACTCAGCCCCCCTACAGCCCAGATGTGGTGCCCTGCAACTTCTGGCTTTTTCCAAACTAAAATCATCTTTGAAAGGGAAGAGATTTTAGACCATTGATGAGATTCAGGAAAATATGACAGGGCAGCTGATGGTGACTGGGAGAACTGTGTAAGGCCCCAAGGTGCCCACTTTGAAGGGGACTGGGGCATCATTTTCCTGTGTACAATCTTTCTTGTATGTTGTATCTTCTTTGATAAATGTCTCTATTTATCATAGTACATGCATGGATACTTTCTGGACAGACCTCTTGTATAATTATGTTTTCCTAGATTCAACCAGTAAGATGTTTGTAATTGATTTAATCTTATTAGCAGTCATGAAAAAGGAAGTAATTTTTCACTATTTAGAGACACAAAATCGTTTGAAGGATTGAGAACAAAGGATTTACAAAAGGATAAGAGGGGCATCATTTGATATAAGAAAACTACAATTTACTTAAAATTACCCTAGTAGTTTATAAAGACTTACACAACTGCCAAATTTTAAACATTTAAACATTTAATCAGTTGGTTATTTGGCATTGTGCCACTTAAACACACAGATGATTGATTTCATTATTAAATCACTTGACTACATCATCCTGCTGTTTGGCAATCTGCCAGCAGTCTCAGCCTGCAGGGCTTTTTAAGGGAGTTCTTTAATGCAGTCTCTTGATGAATTGGTGAGCGGCCATGACTTAGGAGGCAATGCTGGCTCTATCCCTAAGCAGGTGAATTTGGTACATTAGATAATCTTGGGTAAATTAATTTGTGTAGGCCTCAGTTTCCTCTTTTGTAAACTGCAAGTTGAATGGGCTATAAAATTCTATAAATATGAAATCATCTAATTGGCGAGGAAGATCCTCAGGACTCTGTGAATAACTTTGCATAAAATATGCATTTTGGCTTCTGTGCTGTTTTCGTTTTGCCTTCTAATGTACTTCCTAACTCCCAGATTCAAGTGATTTACAAGGAGTTCCATGTCGTCCCTGTGTATTAATATACCTTTATACTGCTCTGTCTCTGGGCTTAGGAGTGCCTTCTGTTCTGGAATCCGTAAGCGCCTTCTTCATGAGCATAATTAAGAGCCTTTGCCCTCAACCAACAAAACTGACTTTAATCAAAAAAAGTTGAATGTGGAGATTCCTTCTCAGTAGTTGAATAAATCAGGTAGAAACAGGATGCAGATATGGAAGATCAAAGTGAAAATTACCTCTGCTGGTCCCTTGAAGAGCAAATTGTTTTATTGACTTTTCTTCAGCACAGTCCTTGTTCTGCCTTGTAGGGGTGTTTCTTCTTTGCATTTTTAAAAAATGGAATTTGATGATCTGTAAGGAAGGAAACAAAGACCTTTCACTAACACAGCCTCTGTCTTGCTAGAGGCAGAGCTAACTTTGATGTTGTAATTTTTAATTACAGTAGAGACGTGCGTGGGCTCCTGAGTAAAAGCCAGCTACTGTCTGCCCTGCCAGAAGGAGGCCAGGGTACAGGCAGTAGATGAGGACCTCAGCCTTCCTGAAAATAGGAGCATGAGGTGTTTATCTGCAGGAGTTGCTTGGGCAAAGTCTGTGCCTACCCAGACATTAGCCTTTTGAGGACCGGCAGAGAAGTGGTCAATCCCTCTCTTGAGAATTTCTGAGGGGCACATGGAGCCTGGACAAGCCTCGTTTCACAACTTAATCAGTCCGAGGGATATGAGCAATGATGCTTTGCCTGGCAGTAGTTATGTAAGGTGAAAGGAGTTTCAAATTTGAATGAAACTGTATTATTCAGCTACTTTCATTCACTTTAAAGACATCCTACTCTATAGGTTATGCATGAATTTCTCTCATTTGCAGGAGTAAAGCACAGTAGCCAAAAGTCATCAATGTTTTATAAACTGTGACTAATCCCCAGCATAGTCTCTCTCTCTCTTTCTCTATTTTCCCTACTGTTCAGAATATTTTGTATTTGCTGATATTTAGCTGCTACTTTTCTGTACTATTATTATTTTTTAAGTCACTTGAGACCATGGCATACTGTGGGGTTTAGGATTGATAGCATTATTAGGGAAGCCTGCTCTTCCCAGACTTTAGATTGCTTTGAAATATTTTGCTTGAAAATAGCAACAAATAAATCTGAAGCTCTGCCTTCCAGAAACAGCAGCACAGTGCATTTCTAGGGTCCCCTTGGCTTTTTACCAAGCTGTTGCCACCCAAAAATACTGGTGGGCTCATCAATGTTTAGCAAATGGTAATGAATGTGGCCAGGGCAGACATAGCCGGTGTGTGTTTTTTTAATCATGCATCATTTAGTACAAAGATGACTCTTAGATGTTTTGGCAAATTAATTTGTATTGCACTTCAGAGAAGGGAGAGAGCAGCTGGGCTGGAGCCCACGGAGCTGCACTAGCTGCATCTGCTCATAAAGTTGCTGCTGCTGCAGCCTCCTCAGAAAGCACACGTGGAACCATAGGCACAAGAAATTCTTTGCTTTTTTCCTCCAGGGTTTTGGTGGAAGCCATGTCAGTCCTTCCCTTCTGGCTCTGAGTTCCTGCTGTTCTACTGCAGACACTTCAGTGCAACCATTTCCAAGAGAATTATCCTCTACAAATTGAAAATCAGTCACAATGCCGCCCTCTTTGAAATCTGATTAAATATGAACTTCTGAATGTTGGCACAATTCAAATATAACTCCTCCCCATCCCTCTTTTGCATTTGCTGTCTTGTGTAACTGTATTTGGAAGGTCTTAGGTGAGCTAGCTTTTTGCTAGGTGTTGATTTAAAGACAAATAGTCTGAAAGAAGACTGCATTTGAAAGAAGTTCCACATTTAGTTACCCTTCTAAGAAAACATCAGATGGGAAGTGGAAGGAGAGGGAGATGTAGGTTATTGCACATATAAAGATACTCAACATCTCCCCAATATTTGTCATTCTCATAGCCGCCACACTAATGGCTGCTGTCACACAGACCTCTTCATCATTAAGTCTCCTCTCCCACCACAACCAGTATATACAAGCCACCAGGTTTTCTCCTTTTTGTTCAGCATTCTTTTTCTCTTTTTAAAAATCAGGAATATATCTTTTTGATGCAAACCCCTTTCCCTTGATTTTCTCCAGTTCTGCCTCTTAACTGTTGCCAGAGCTCTGCAACACTGGGTCCTGGGAACTGTCCTGGTTCCTCTGCTCAGAGGGTGGAGCAGCGGACAAGATGAGAATTTTTTTTAGTAGGAGAGAAAGAAGGCTAGCAATATTCATATTTTAATAATATTTAAGGCTAATATTAATATTCTTGTCCCTGGTACACATAGCCTTCTTCTAAAAACACATAAGAAAACCATATTGTTTTTGCTGTTCGGAGGAGCTGAGTGACACCAGGAGTCTATGAGGCCTGGAGTTATTTTCAGGTGTCTTGCAATGATGAAATGTGTCCCCTGAGACCCTTAAGACTTGAATTGGAGTGAATAAGAGACTAGGGAAGAATAAAGCCTTTTTATATCATTTAATACTGTCACTTAATACTAAAATATAATTTTTATATTTTGATTGATGAATAGCATGACTATCTTTATATGTAAGAGTTTAACATTCAAAACAATTTATATGTTCAGTCTGTGATTTTGGTTATTTGGTTGCAAAATAGTTTCAAGGGCTGAAGAGTCCTTGAAAAGGCTGACAGGCGAATGCTTTGATTTGACCCCTTCCAATAGCCTTCGTGGTGGCTTTGTGATGATTATGCTGCTGCTGAAGCTGACCTTGATGGTGAACACCCTCTAAATACCTAATATTTATGGAGAGCTTAATTTGTTCAAGGTGTGTCCAAGAACTTTACATGTATTTATGCATTTACTCTTCAGACCAACCTCATTTGGTGGAGACTCCTGTTATTTCCACCATTCGGGTCAGGACACAGAGGCCCAGAACAGTCATGTACCTGGTGAAGTGGGCTTGGTGCCAAGGCGCCTGTACTGGCCGAGCACAACCTGTGTCTCGCTATGCAGCCTTTAATAAACAGCCAAACAGACCTTACCCTGGAGCTGCCCTCCGTGGGCTTTCGGCCAGATTGCCACCTCTGCTCGACATTTATCTCTATTAGAAACACAGATTGAAAAGTTGCCACTGGCTGCTGATGTCAGATGATGTGCCATCCAACTATACATTAATATATAAGGACAGGAAATAGAATCACAGCTTTTGGCCTATCTGTGGCAGACAGACTATGGCTCTAAGGGCACCTGTTTCTGCTTCTGAACAAATTAAAGAAATGTCTATAGAATTATGCTTAGCAATTTTCAAATCTGAACATCTGCTCTTTTGTGGCCAGCACTCTGCTAAGTAGAAAATGTAACAGAAAATGTAATAGAAAACTAATCTGTTTTCTGTTTCACTGATTAGTTTTAGAGCTTCCTGAGGTTTTGTAGGGGACACATGACAACATACCGTCAATAAACAATGAATAGTGCCTGGCCACACTGAGCGAGGCTCAAGGAGTGCAGTTCCGGTAATGAGTATTAGAGGCCCTCGGTGCTGCATGGTGGAGACTGGGCCAGTCACAGGTGCCGCACATGGCTGCTTCCACACCTCCGTCATCCACAAGCCCTAGGAAATATGAAAGGTCATTCCATGTTTACCATCTTGTAAGCCTTGAAATACTGTATGATTATCAGCATTGAGTCAACTATTGACCAGTAATATTTTTCCACATTGACTTTGGATGCATATATGCGCAGATAAGTGTTAGAATCAGCACTGAACGGTATGGTGTGAGCTCTAGAAGTGTGTTTGACACTTGCTGGGAGGCTTGGTCCTTGTTCTTCATCAGTCCTGGAATGTCCGAGAACAGGGCATAGCGCAAAAGGCTAAACCATTTACTCACTTAGTGTCTCGTTACAAGTTACTGCTATGTGCCAGGTACTCTGCTAGTTTTCTACTTCAGATTCTAGGAAGGTGAAGCACAGAATTTAGTGTCAGGAAATCTGGGTTATAATCCTGCTGTCTCCTTAATTTATAGTGAGGCAGAATGATAGTCAATTTATCTATCTTGGCTTCAACTGCACAATGTGAATGAGGATTTGGCTACATCTGTTGTTTATAAATTGTGCTCCATGCAGTTCTGTGGTTTCTTTCTCAGGTTACCTGGGGCTATTCTAAAAGAGTGGTTCTCCACCAGGGCCAATTTTTACCCCCCTACTGCAGAGGACATTTTGATAATGTCTGGGGAATGTGTTTGCTACTGGTTTTTAGGGTAGTGGCCGTGGATGTTGCCTCCAATGCACACAATGGCTCCCACAACAAAGAATTCTGTGGCCCAAATGCCACTAGTGTCCAGACTGGGAAACCCTGCTGTGGAAAAGGTTTGTGAGGCCAAGCTGGTGGGACTTCAGGCCCCTGAGCCACTAACACCAAAGTATATCTGTTTGTATTTGGTGGGTGTAGCGGGCATGAATCTGACAGGCAATAAATAAATGTGCAAAGTTTATTTTCTGTAATTGAGCTTAAATTGTATCTTAATTCCCCACTCTGGTCCTTAGTCAATTCACAGTCTACCCTAAGGTATTTCAAGATTCTGCTCTTTCCTTCTCTTCAGCTCTGAGTTTCCCCCTGCTGCTGGGGGAAAGTGGCGGTCTAGTCCACCGCCACCCTTGTTTGCAGCCATGTGCCTGCCTGTGCTGGTCTTTCGTCATCTTAGGTTTTTTTTTTTAATTTAAGATTTAATTTGTTTAGAATAGTTTTAGGTTCACAGCAAAATTGAGGGTAAAGTACAGAGATTTCCCTTATACCCTCTGCCCACATACATGTATGGCCTTCCCCATTATCAACCTCCCCCTCCAGAGTGGTAATTTGTTACAACTGATGAAACTATTAATACTTTCACACGTAGCCTTACCTTAAGGCTCTCTGTTGGTATTGTATATTCTGTGGGTTTGGACAGATACGTGATGATATATGTGTATTTATCATTTTGGTATCATACAGAGTATTTTCACTGTCCTAAAAATCTTCTGTGCTCTGCCTATTCCTCCCTTCCTGCAATGCCTCCCCCCAGCCTCTGGCAAGCACTGCTTTGTTTTGTTTTGTTTTGTTTTTACTGTCTCTGTACTTTTGTTTTTACCAGAATGTCACATAGCTGGAATCATATAGTATATAGCCTTTTCACACTGGCTTTTTCTACTTAGTAATATGAATTTAAGTTTCTTGTCTTTCATGGTTTGATAGTTCATTTCTTTTAGTGCTGAATAATATTTCATTGTCTGGATGTACCAGAGTTTATCTATTCACGTACTTAAGGATATGTTGGTTGCTTCCAAATTCTTCCAATGATGAATAAAACTGTGTAAGTATCCATGTGCAGGCTTCTGTGTAGATATAAGTTTTGAACTCCAGTCATTAGTTTTTATCTTTGCTGCTCTTGTCCCCGAGCTGCTGTAACCACCAGCTCCGGGGCTCCTTGGCATCGGTAATAGCATGCTCTAATCACACCTGTAATGACACCTCGGGTTCACTCCCTCAGCCACTTGTGTTCCTATTATGGAGTCACTGAAAATTTCTAAATTTGCCCTCTAACCCCTCTAGGTTGAGGAGCCTCAGGGTAGGGCTCTCTCAGGCCCTTCTCTCCCTACACCTGACTTTCCACTATTTCTATTCAGAGTGTGGTTTCATGCTGGAGAGGGGGACTTCTCTGTGAGCCTCTCTCTCACACTGCTAATGAGAAGTGGGGTATATTTCTCTCCAACTCTCAGGCTCCCAGTCTTATCTAGGTTGCCTTTGCGGAGACTCCCACCAGCAGCTTATTTGATTATTGTTCCCTTCGCTGTCCTTTCTTCCTCCAAGCTGGTTGAAATTCATCTCTTTAGGAGTGGGAAATGGCTTCTATATTATCTGGCATTTTTTCCTAACCTTATTGTATATAGTACAAAATTAGTGCTCTTATTTTTATTGAAACTGCCATTTCAGTAAATGCTTTCTTTTTTCAAAATCCCTGCTCTTGAAATAGAAAAACTTGTCTTTTAAACTATTAATTCTGCCATAAATTTCAAAACCCTGAATATAAGAATTGACTTCTTTGTAATCCAGCAGTGTCTGGCCCCCCCAATGATAGAATGCCAGTGAATAGTGGGTTTCAGGATTAATAGTTCAACCTGCTTTCAAAATGTGATCTGCTGCTTTAAAAAAAAGTAGGAAGAGACAAAGAATAAAAGGATGAAAAGAAGGAAGGAGAGATTGAAAAGCCCTTAGCTAGATGGTCTCTATTTCAATTCTTTCATCATAAAGTGACCCGAAGGAGTGGGAAGCTCAAGTGTGTCATCTACGCCTATTACTCTCCTTCCTTGATATCTAATTTCCTTCCCTACAGGGACCACGGGAGGGGAGACCTCTGGAGTTTCCATAAGGAAGCGAGAAGATCCACACAGGATTTTTTCTTTGAAATTCATTGTCAATAGGAAAGCAGGACTGAATAATTGGAAACATTTGACACACATTTATACAGATATGACTCATATTTATTATTCATCTGTCTAGCTACATACCTACCTACCTACCTATCTCATTTTTAGCATAGGTGACGATTTCTGCCAATTTTTTAGGAGAGTACGATTTAACTATTTAATGTCAGGGCAAGGGTTTATTTGAGACACATTGTGGGTAATTCATTCACCCAAAGAGTATTATTGAATGTACAATCCATGGATAAATCCCTTGACCTAGTCTAGCACAGAGAAGACTGGATTCTAGTCCTGCCTAGCTTATTAAGTTGTGGTTTGACTGAAATAAACCACTTATATGGATCTACTCATTCATATTAAAAATTGAGAGCTATTTCTATGGTTAGAAATATGTACCACCCCCACTAGCCACTACTGGTACAGCTTTCTTAGAATATAGTGTGCCCATGAATGTAGTCCTCCATATAATGATTTAAAGTGCCTATGACTAAATATTCAATCAGTTCTATTTTATCTACATTGTCTTATTTAGTAATCATTACCTGATAAAGTGCACAACAAATAACAATTACCAATCTAATGAATCTAAGCCATTGGCAATCCAAGAACTAAAATCCATTTTGACTATAAATAAACTTCATGTATTTCAGATAAACTCTAAACTATAACACATAAAGTTTTATTCAAAGTAATCTAACAAATAAGACACTTCAGGTGAAAACAAAGTGAAACCAATTCTATTCTCTCTTTTCTTTCCATTTAATCCCTGAGTTCGGGCAAATTTAATCAATGGAGGGTCATGTTGAAAGCTAACAAATTTATCTGGTGGGTTAGGTTTCTGATTAAAGAAGAAACATTGAACTTTTGATCAGGACAATATTCTGGAAAATTCAGCTATTCATTTATGTTGTATCTGCTATTGGAATAATTTATTATGAAATTCACTCACTTAAAAGAGGGTGAAGGTAATTAGATTTTCAAATCAATCTTTGCTATTTGGTGGAGCTAACATTTTAAATTAAGGGAGCTTTTGGAAGGGCACATTTATATGGGGGTTACTGTATGGTCCTAGGGAAAAATTGCCTACCTACTATGGCTAACCCTCATGGCATGCTACCAAAATGCATCCCTGGAGGCTCATCATCTATGTTAGTGAACATATTTGTACCTCTTCTTGAAAATGGACCATCCTGTTATTGATGTTGAATGCCAATTCTTTGCATTCATATGTTCATATTTACCTTTAAATTAGAATTGCCGATATCTCTGTTATCAGCTGACTGCTTACTCATTTTCCCTAAAGTTATGATTTAAGATAATACTTTACTTACATTCTATAGTCTCCAGTTGGAACATGTGCTTAAAAGTGCCCACACACACCCTTGTGTGTGAGAGGCAGAAAGAGTGCAGGAGGAGTGTGATACGGATCCTGGTAGGGATCCCATTCTTATCCTTCTCATAGTCTGATAGATTGATTATAATTCTGATCTCAGTGTTGGCTGTACACCAGGTGATTACAGAATTCTGGGTAAAGCACTCACCCTTTCTTTCCTTGCCAAAGGATTTGATGAAGACATTGATGGGCTCCAAAGCAGTTTCTATTGCTATTAATCAACATATACTGAAATCTTAGCCTAGTATATTTTCTGCAAACATGAGCAAGACAGGATTTTTGCCCTTTAAAATTTCACATGGTTTGAGAAGAATAAATACATGAAAATAACTCTGCCATGTACCACTATATCTGAAATTTCATTTAGCTGATAGTGTTATGATATTTCTGTTATTACAGATGCAATATTGGCTCACACTGCATCTAGATCTGTATCACCTAGTTTTTATGTAGGTGAGGAATAGAAGACCTGGCCATAAGATCACTTAGCTGTTTCTGTTTTACATATTTTGTCCTTAAGGAGATCTCTGAATGCCCCCATATTTAAAGTGAACACAATTAAAAATCATTTTTTGAAGTAATAAAATATAATCTATAGAAAAATCTGACTTCGATTTTTCTTCTCCCTAAATGTTCATTTATTCAGAAAAAAAGCACAGTAGAAAGTTCATGGCTCATTTGAAGAATATCAGGATCTGTTTAATGAAGAGAGGCAGTTGGAGCTGCATATTTTCAGTTGTGGAAAAGGAAATTAATAAAAGATGGAGATAATCACAATTTCTATGGAAGTCAGCTTGCAATACAGGTACAACTGCTTCCCACGGAGGTTTACACAGCAAGATACACTCAGCTGCTGATTGTCTTGTGCTTTTTTTGCAGAGGCCTGTCACAATGTAATGTGACAAGGATGTATCAAGGCACCATCCACCCCTACAGGTCAAAATATTCTAATACCTTGTATTTATGTAGCACCTGGCCCCAGGGCCCTCACAGTGCCGACACACAACATTACTCCCTGATTACATTTCACCAGCCCCTGCAGCGACTGGGTGACCGCTGTGCAAATCCAGCCATAACTGCATGTGCCAAGTGAGGAAACAGAACAAGACTTGGAAATCCAGCTCCGAGTTTGAACTTTAAATGTAATGCTGCATGATGAATTAAAGGTAAGGAAGCTTAGACTAGACATCAGAAAGGACTTTGTCTCCATTAAATGTAAAATTAGGTTCACAGATAGAGTGGTCATAGCAGATACTATTTTAAAAATGGCTGGGAATTATGGACTATTATTAGGAAATAAAGTAAGAGACTAGTCATCAAGAGAAAGACCGTCTGACTTGTCGGTTCAGTTGGCTACCATTTGTTTCCTGTGTGTCGGAGGCTCGTCAGCACACAGTAAAAGAACACTGCTTATTTAAATCTATGTCATGCCATGGCCCTACTTGTAGGAGAGACGTGTAACAGAGGCAGGAGAAATGTGTGGCTAAGGGAGCCTCATACACACCCAAGCTATCTGGGAACTGGCACACCTCCCAGTTAGGCAATTTAACACATTTATCGGGGCTAATGGAGTATACCTTTATATCAAAGGGATGTGCATTCAGTCTTTTTCACCATATTTTATGGAAGTGAGTATCAGTGTTTTCACTGGCTATGCTATAAAACTTATGCGGGTCTCAGAGTTCAGAAAAACATGTGGCCTTGATTTCCACGTAACAGTCATGTCTCTGGTATATGTGCTTATTTATACCAAACTAATGATGTTAATAATGCCTTTCTCCCCCTTCTGGCCTCTTTCTGGTACATGGGCTAAGGGCAATGATCCCTTGGCTTCTGTCATGATCTTGACTTGATATTTACAGGATGAATGATAACCATCTTATTTTCATATATGTGAGAAAACCCAATAAAACCAAGAGCCAACTGCAGTTAGAACATGATTACCATATTGAATCACTTGTTAATACCTTGTCATCATTATCAGAATGAAGAAAAGTAAAGAAATTAATAACTAGGTGTACCATGACAAGTATAGGGACATTTCAGTTCCTTTCCTTCAAACTCAGAATTTAGGAAAGTGAAGTAGACCCAAGACCATTCTGGACCTAGACAACTCTGTGACTCTTGCTTTAGACTCAGGCCCCTCCAGTCTTCTGGTTGCTTGACTCTCCATAGGGAGAGGAGTGCCTTAAGATCTAAGGGAGTTTGCTCATTTACAACCCACTCTTCCCTGTAGACAATACTCTAGGTGCCTGAAAATTTCCTTTCACTTGGCCCCAAATCCACTCCCAGTGATTTTGTGTGCCTTTTCCCCAGACTTCCCTAAGTCTGAGGACAATGGATTCGGAGTTGTTTCAGAGATGGAGCTTGGGTTTCTAGATTGCATGTCCCAGGTATTCTTGGGACGTCCTTTCCTATGTGATGATGAGTGGGAACAAGATGGGGAGGGGTTGTCCTGTGAGCTGGGGACCTCCCTTAATTTGTACTCTTGCCCTGTACCCTGCAAATATTAGGTGTGGTTCTGCATAAACACAAGCCTAACCATCTCAGTCACCACCCCCACTTTTACCAATATAACCCCACAGTAAATCTTAGGTTTCTGACTGCAGAAATAAACTTTTATTTATTTTTTTGTTGAATTGCTACAAAGCACTGGACTTCTTCCTTTCTGTTAAAACCCAACTGCCAACCATCAGCTTACATCCTACTTTTTCAATCTTCTCAAATCTTCATAGGAACAAAGAATGCCAAAGGCAGCAAACATACACTCAATCAAGAAAGTAATTCTGGAAACTATGGTCTGCACAAATGGATGAGGCAATTAGGTAAGGTGCCTGTAGCCATGGTTTTAATGCTCTGGGTGAAATTTTGTTGAGAGATTTTTTTTTTGTAACTGATTACCCTCTGGATTACTTTATTCCCTTCTTCTTGGAAATGATTTTCATATCCCTTATTTTTCATCAATGATGTCTTTTCATTTTATGTGGCAAGGTGAGCCTGGCAAGGCCCAGTATCAGCAGGACTTTGAGCTGTTGTGGGATTGGAGTGCTGGGAGTAATTTTAGAGATGCTAGCCACATCTGTTCTCTTTCCAATTTAATACCCCTCCTAGTCTATGGTTTATGCATTTAGAAAGGGGAGGGAGAGGCAGCAAAAGAATAAGAAATGGAAGACACCAGGAACTTCAGACAAGGGAATATAAGTTAGTGAAGAGGTGAAAGGCACAGAAGGGAGATTTCAACAAAATTTGGTCCTTTATAAAATTTTAATATAGGAGAGACTTGGAAAAAATGGATACCTTCTTACAAACTGTATCATAGACATTTTGAATAATTGCTTAGGATGGCTTCCTCAAGGTAGCTTAGATGGGTCAGAGGATATCAGTATTTTAATATCGATATACATGTCAAATTAAAATCTTCACTCCAATCAGAAGTGTCTGAGGGTTTTTATTTAATTCCATTTTTACCAGTATTAGCAATTACTTCTTTTTTTAATATTTAAAAATATTAAATTTTTTGCTGAATAGCCAAAGTGTTACCTTCCTGTTTTAATTTTATTTTTGATTATTATATGGACAAATACAAGGCAGTATGTCCCCTATTCCTCTTTTAAAATCATTTAATTAGATCTTTTGCCCATGTATGTATGTTAGAATCTTAGAAATTTAGTTAGGTAAACCTTCCTTTTATATATTAAATGGCACATCTAGAGTAAGTATGTAAAAAGCAACCAGTGCAATGCGTTTTCAATTCAATGAACTCTTTTGTATGTACACCCAGGCATGATCTTTCCCTTTTTATTTTATTTTTTAGAGTTTCCTTTCTGATCTTATAGCTCATTCTAACTTGTTTTAAAATCATCTAACAACTGTTTTTCACATAAACACTGATATGAGACACATATAAGGTGATTTTCTCAGCAGAGGAGAAAGAAAATCAAAATGCTTTTTGCTTCTTTGAGAAATACTATAAAGAGATCTGGTAGGAGAGAAGGAAGCTTATGACAAGAATTTTCCCTTGGTCTCCAGAGAAAGTAAAGTGAAATAGTCACTTCAGAGTCTCCATCTGCTACAGGAGTCCAGACGAAAGGCTTTCTCACTTAATTTTCTGGACTTGACTATTTCTAAAGCATGCTCTCACATTAAAAGAATAACATAGGTATATGAGGTCGGTTCAGGAAAAGTTCAGCCATTGTTAATGTAATGAGAATGTTTTGCATGACATCGATGTAACCTGGCTGCCAAGGATAGTGGACTGGAATGCATGTGCATGAACAATGATGACCTCACTGTACTAGTTAGTGGGGACAATAGATACCATTGAGTGAGCATGTGTACTGTGTGGCTGTTGCATTCAAAATGACTGAGTAAGTAGAGCAATGAATCTGCATCATATTTTGTGTTAAGCTTGAGCATTCCTCCATGGAAAATATTAGATGATTCAGAAGGCTTTTGGGAACAATGCAATGAGTGTAGTGCAAGTAAAATATGGCACAAATACTTCAAAGTTGGTTGAGAATATATTGAAAGTGATCTACATTCTGGAAGGCCCACAACAAACAACACACCTGAGAACGATGAATGTGGACGGGCTCAAATCAACAAAGATCAGCAGCTATTACTGCAAGAATTAGAAGCTGAGTTGGGTATTCCAAAAACCTACTGTGTCCAAGATTTTGATACAGGATCTTGATATAAAACATATTGTGGCAAAATTCATTCTGCAGCTTCTGCTACCAGAGCAGAAGGAATACCGTGCTACAGTTGCTAATGACTTGATTCAAACTGCTACCAATGAACCAGATTTCCTCAAGAAGATCATAACTAGAGATGAATCATGGGTCTATGGTTATGATCTGGAAATGAAGGGCCAATCATCCTAATGGAAGTTGCCTGGTTCTCCATGACCCTGAAGAAGGTGCCACAAAGTTGCGGAAGGATAAAAACCATGTTAACTGTGTTTTTTGATCGGAAAGTTATCTGTCATGAGGCCAACCAATTACCAAGGAGTACTACCTCAATGTTCTTCACTGACTGAGATATGCAATATGATGGAAAAGCCAAAGATGGACAATTGGTGATTGGCAGTTTACTCATGACACTGTGCCCTCTCATGCATCAGGTGTCATGCAGAGCTTTTTGGTGAAATATCAAATCACCCAGATGATTCAGTTCCCATACAGCACAGTTTTGGTGCCTTGCAACTTCTGGCTTTTCCCAAAACTAAAATCCCCTTTGAAAGGGAAGCGATTTCAGACCACTGACGAGATTCAGGAAAGTACCATGGGGCAGCTGATGGTGATTGGGAAAACTGTGTGAGGTCCCAAGGTACCTGCATCATTGTCCTGTGTACAATGATTCTTGTATCATGTATCTTCTTCAATAAATGTCTCTATTTTTCATATTACATGGATGGATACTTTCTGGACAGTCCTCTTATACCATGGGTGAAAGATGAAAAGAGAGTGGAATGTCCTTGCTTTTCAAACTAAACTGAACTATCTTTTTTGGATGGTACAAGAGGTTGCCTTTTTCATTTATTTATTCATTTGTTCTATTACTATTTGCTGAGCTCTGTGTTTAAGGCCTTAAGTTAGGTGCAAGGGGAATATAAAAACAAATCGCTCTGGATCCTGCTTCATGAGACTGTGTGGTTGAATAGAAATAATGTGACATATTTTTAAATTGAAATAATCCAAGGTAGAAGTGATAAATGTCATACAAGAGGTTCAGATGAAGTGATGTGAATGTTTAGTGTGAGGAGAACATCCAAACAATCTCATGTTGGCAGACTTTGGAACTGATTCTCAGTGTCCCATTTCCACTTGCTGGGGCAGTTGGAGGAGCTGCACTGCAAATAGCAGAACTTCCTGGCAGTGAGAGTCAGGACTGTAGTCCACCAGGAAGCCCTCCATGATTAAAGTAGCTGATTGCTGGTTTGTGGCTGTCCAGCACACTTTTCTTCTGCTTTCCGTTTGGGATATTACTTCTTTTCCATTTAGTATCATTTAGTGGTACTAAATTAGGGGGCCTCTTCTTAACTAAACTTGACACATGAAGGAAACTATGCTAAAACTAGTCTCATTCTAGAATTTGAATTCAGAGCAAAGTGACAGAGTTTATCCTCATTGAATTTTCCTATAGTTCCTGTTTCTTACCTTGGTTTCTGATCACTTATGCATCCATTTCTTTAACCTCCCTGAGGTTATTGTTCAAAACTCTCATAGGTTACCTAGACTTGGGTTTTGGTGTTATGCAGAATATCTGTCTGTTGTTTCCTGTCCCAAACCTATTCTTCTACCCTCCGTACCCTGCTCTCTGTACAAGAGACTGACATGAATGAGCTATTTCAGCAGGCATCTCTTCGCCTCTAGTTTCTGTTCGGGAGAGTTCCTAAAGGAGATCAAAGAAAGGATGAGAGTGAGAACATATCTCTTGGTCCCTTCCTTGTGACATCAACTTTGGACTAATGTTGGGTTCTGACTCTAAGGAATGAAAAATTGCTAATTAAACACACAACACTGTCAAGTTTCTTATGCTAAATAAGGGGATTGGTGGAGGAGTGAGAACCTGAGAAGATGAATGGTATCATGTATGAAAAAGGCTGAGAAATTTTTTACTTCTGAATTCCTCTGTACCTCTCTTGAATGTAAAGGGAGCCTGTCCCCACTCATTCTTGTCTAGGGGAAGTAGCCCTACTCTGCTTGAAGCTTTTTCAATGACTGGAGTTGAGACAACATTTTAGTTGCCTCAGAGGTTGATGTCTCTCTCCCAGAGCATCCACCCCCAGCACACTGAAGAGAGTTAGACCCTGACATTACCCATGACTGCTAAAGAAACAAAGGCCTATATACTGCAAAAGTAAATGACCTTATAAAATGAGTTTGGAAGTGTTCTCTTTTCTCAGAAATGTTTAGAAAAAATTAAGAAGTGTTGGTGTTAATTCATTTTTAAATGTTTGGAAAGCATTATGCTAAGGGAAATAAGCCAGGCAGTGAAAGACAAATACCATATGATCTCGCCTTTAACAGGAACCTAAACAACAAAACAAAAAACCAAGTAAAATATAACAAAAGACACTGAAACAGAGGACAAGTTGTCAGTGACCAGAGGGGAGAGGGGAGGGAATTTCAGGGGAGAAGGGAAGGGTTTACAGGAACAAATATAGAGGACACATGGACAAAACTAGGGGGGTTGGAAAGGGGAGGGAGGAGGGGAGGAATGGGTGAGTGGGCTGGAATGCGAATAAAGGATAGAAACTGTACAGAATAAACTAAAATAAAAAAAATTAAAAAAATAAATGTTTGGTAGAATTTACCAATGAAGCCATCTGGTCCTGGGTTTTTCTTTGTTGGGAGTTTTTTGAATATTGAGTCAATTTCATTTGTTATTGGTCTGTTTGTATTTATTCATAATCAAATTTTAGTAGGTTGTGTTTTTCTAGGAATTAATCCACTTTCACTAGTTTATCCAGTTTGTTGGAATATAATTGTTCATAATAGTGTCAGCATTATGCTAATGTCAAAGCCAGACAAAGATAGTACAAGAAAACTATGGACAATATCCCTGATGAACATAGATTCAGAAATCCTCAACAAAAGACTAGCAAACTCAATTCAAAAACATATTAAAAGGACCATACATCATGACTAAGTGGGATTTAATCTTGCGATGCAAGTAGGTTCAAGATATGCAAATTAATTAATGTGATACACCACATTAACAGAAAATATGTTTTCTATATGAAGGAAAATATAGAATGAAGGATGCAATTTCATGATTATCTCAGTACACCTAAAACAAACATTTAATAAAATTAAACACTCTTTCATGACAAAAACTATCAACAAATTACATATAGAAGGAATTTACCTTGACATAATAAAGTCCACATATGAAAATCCCAAAACTGACATCATACTCAATGGTAAAAAATTTAAAACTTTTTCCTCTAGTATCAGGAAGAAGGAAAGGATGCTTACTCCAGACACTTTTATTAAACATCGTACTAGAATTCCTACCAATAAATATGTAGTGAGAAAAAGAAATAAAAGTCAATCATATCAAAAAGAAAGAAGTAAAATTATATCTGTTTGTAAATGACATGATTTTATATGTAGAAAACCTTAATAACCCCACAAAAATAAAAACTGTTGGAATTCAGTAAATTTGCAAGATATAAACTCAACGTGCAAAAATCACTTGTGTTTGAAACATAGATGAACTATTCAAAAAGAAAATTAAGAAGAAACCAAGGGATGGTAGGATCAAGGGTGGGAAGTGGGATGGCTGGGGTGGGGGAGCGGTGGGCAAAAAATGGAGACAACTGTATTTGAACAACACTAAAAAAAGTAAAAAAAAACTAAAAAAAGAGAAGAAAATCCCATTTACAGTAGCACCAAAACAAATAAAACACTTAGGACTAAACTTAACCAAGCAGGTGAAAAACTTGTACATTGAAAATATTAAAACATTGATGAAAAAAATTAAAGAAGACCCAAGCAAATTGAAAGATATCCTATGTTCATGGGTTGAAAGACTTAATGTTGTTAAAATGTCCATATTAACCACAATAATCTACAGATTCAATGAAATCTCAATAGCATTTTTTACAGAAATAGGCAATCTTAAAATTTATATGAAAATACAAGGGATCCCAATTATCCAAAGCAATCTTGAGAAAGAAGAACAAAGCTGAAGGCATAAACACAGATGTATAAGCCAATGAAACAGACTAAAGAGCCTAGAAATGAACCCATGCACATACACTCAGCCGATATTCCAAGGTTGCCAAGAAAACATAATGGGGAAAGAATTGTCTCTTCAACAAATGGTGCTGAGAAAATGGCATATACACATGCAAAAGAATGAAATTGTACCCTTCCCTTACTTTATACACAAAAATCAATTCAAAGTGGATTAACAACCTAAACATAAAAACTGAAACTAAAATTCTTAGAATAAAACATAGGGGGAAATATTCATGACACCTATCTAGGAAATTATTTCTTCGATATGGCACCAAAAGCACAAACAGAAAAGCAAAAATAGACAAGTGGGACTATGTCAAACTAAAATGCTTTTGCACAGCAAAGGAAATAATCAACAGAGTGAAGATTGGAATGGAAGAAAATATTTAAAACAAATCTGATGAGGGGTTAATATCAAACATATAAGGAACTCCTACAACTCAATATCTACAAAACAAATAATCTGATTAAAAAATGGAGAAAACACTTGACTAGACTTTCCAACGAAGCCATACAAATGGCCAACAGGTACCTGAAAAGATGCTCAAAATCACTAATCGTTAGGGAAATGCAAATCAAAACCACAATGAGATATTACCTCACACTTAGGATGTTAGTATGTTAAAATTATTTTAAAAAATATTTTATTTGTTTATTTTTAGAGAGAAGGGAAGTGGGAGAGAAGAGAGGGGGAATAAAACATCGATGTGAGAGAGAAACATTGATCGGTTGCCTCTTGCATGCACCCCAAGCAGGACTGGGATGACAACCTAGGTATGTGCCCTGACCGTGAACCGAGCCCGTGACCTTTTGCCGTGTGAGAGGACACTCACCCAACTGAGCCATGCTGGTCAGGGCATAAAATAGCCATTAATTTTTAAAAAGACAAGTGTTAGCAAGGATGTAGAGAAACTGGAACAGTTGTACACTGTTGGCAGGAATATAAAAATGGTTCAGCCACTATGAAAAACAGTATGGAGATTCCTCAAAAAATTAAAAATAGAACTACCATATGATCCAGCAATCCCATTTCTAAGTATGTATTAAAATGAGTATCTCAAAGAGATACCTACACTCCAATGTTCTTTGTAAAATTACTCACAATAGCCAAGATATAAAAACAATTTAAATGCCCACTGATGGATAAATAGATAAAGAAAATGTGGTACATACACAGAATGCAATATCAGGAAGCCTTACAAAAGAAGGAAATCTGCTCTGTGTGACAGCGTGGACGAATGTGGAAGACATTACACTAAGTGAAATACGCCAGCCACAGAAGGACAGATGAGTGGAATTTCCCTTACTGAGGTATCTGAAATAGATTCATTTCAGAGTGTGAGATAGAGAATAGAATGGTGGTTGCTAGAGGCTGAGAGAAGGGGGAAATAGGGAGTAGCTACTATTTAATGGATATAAAGTTTCAGATACACAAAATAAGTTCTAAAGCTATGTTACACTATAGTGCCTGTAGTTAACAACTCTGTGTTGTGCATTCCAAAGTTGTTAAGAGGGTCATTCATAAATGTTCTTATCACAATAATAAAGAAAGAAGGAAAGTTTACTTATAAACAATTAAATGTATTCTATTATCTGGGAAAAATAGCTGTAGAGGACATTATTGGGACAAGAGGCAAATTTCAAATACAGGTAGGAATTATATAACAACATTATATCAGAATTAGATTTCTCGATTTTGATAATTGTATAATACCTATGTAAGAGAATGTTCTTGTCCTTGGAAAATACATATTAAGGTGTTTTGGAGAAATTGTGCATGATGTTTATAATTTTTTCTCAATGGCAAATGATTCAGAAAACGTGTGTGTAGTGAAGAGAAACATAAAATGATAAATGACACAAAAGATTAATACTTGTTGAATCTGGATAAAGGATATACTGGAGTTCTTTATACCATTCATGCAACCTTGGTGTATTTTTGAAGTTATATCAAAATAACAAGCTAAATTAAAAAAAAGAAATATATGCCTAAAAAAAGAGTGACTGGCCTTGCCATTCTGTATTATCAGGAGTCTGGAAAGTCAGCAGGACAAGTAAGTAAGGGATAGATTCTTGGGTGTTTGAGTAAGACTGATGAAATATTGTATGATCAGAGAAGGCTGAATTCCTTGAACTGAATGTATTCATTTGGGATTCAGAATATAATATTTTGGCTTAAATACTTGGTAGTGGTGTAAATAGTTTGCTGAATTGGCTGATCCAGACCTGTACTCAAAGTCAGCTTACAGTTAATAAGGTTAATATGCTAGCAATCCCCACTCCTGAAGAGGAAGAAGTCTGACACGGGAGGGAGTGGGGGTGTTGGAATGGATTTATTGTGTGCAGCCTGCCCAGCAGCTCCCAGTCACACACTCTCGGAGACCAGGCAGGGCACTTTCTTTACTGAAGCATTAGGAAATCATTGGTTAGGATGCACCACTGCCCTGAAGACCTCTAAACTGCCAGTTCTCAGTTGGCCTGATACAATGCACAGACATTTCAGTGGAACTGGGTGTTTGATCTCCACAGAAATAATGTCATAGGGAGTTGTGGAGAAGAGGTGGTGGTGCAATTACTATAGTAAAATCACACTTAAAATGGTAATTAGAGGATTTTCATCTGTAGGAATTTCTGGCAATGTCTCCTTAAAAATGAAATAGGTGGGCAGCCTAGTAAATAAAATGCTTCTTCAAATACAAAGGCCAAAAAAAAAAAAAAGGAAAAAAGAAAAGAAAAGTTTAGGCTGGCCTGAAAGAAAACAAATTTGCATGATCTGAAGTGGGATTTCTCCATTTCCTCAGTCAGGGCACAGCCCCAGTGTTCCTTGAGTTCAGGGAGGTAAGGTCCCTTTGAGGAACAACTGTAACGAATATTCAATTCTCCAACTGTTCCTGAAGGGCACATTTACCAGGGTAGCTGTGCACGGAGGAGAACATAGTTCAGTTCTTCCAAGGTTTATTGGGTACTGGCTTTGAACTTAAGATGATCCTCAGAAACCCCAAAATGACACAGTAGTGCACAAGTCATGGTAGGAGCTCGTGGACCTCAGTTTATCAGGGGTCCTGGACAGTTTCTGTCTAAAGGTGAGTCCATTGGGAACCTGAACCCATACTCAGGTTATTTTTCCAGTTGTAAAACATATGGTATGCTTAATAATTGGAGAAACATTCATATTGGTTTCCTGACTTGTGCAGTGAGGAGAGAAAAGCACAAGCCCAGCTTACATGTCTATCTGCATGTTGGCACCAGCAAGAAGAGTTTCGCTGCTACACTACAGTCCCCCTCATTGGTGAACGGAAATTTTCCATTTTGTGAGCAAACATTTGTATAGAAACTTCTGGTTGTATATTTTGTGTGGAAAGAGAGACAGCCTAAGGTATGGACTTACAGTGACTCATGTAGAGTAGTTAAAGGGCTGGCTGGTGGTCAGGGACTTGGAAATAACAAAGTTGAAAGATAGGTGATGTCTAAGGATGTCTTAGGAAGAACTGTATGACTGGATTTCTCAGAATGGGTAGAGCATGTGAAGATATTCATGTTCCACAAAATGCCCATCAGAGGACATTCATTTCAGACATGAACAAGACGCTCTTTCCCCTGGATACTAGACCCCTTTCCCCAGTCACCTACTGCTATTCAAATGAGTCCAGATAGAAAGCATTCAGTACTAGGGTGGCAGAAATGAAACCAGTGCATGGGTTCAAAATTGTAGCCTTCCCCCTCAATTGACTACTGCCATTCAGACTGCTCACCACCAACACGGACCAACACTGAATTCCTGGTCGGCCACCATTGGCCAGGGAGGACCAACTCGGCATTCATGTATCTGAGGAATGTTTTCTTCATTGCCATGAAATGCCACATGACACCACCTCTGGGCAGGGGACACATTCTTCATCAGACTCACACCCATGGTCTCAGCATGTGTTTCACTGCTGGGAAGCACTTGGTTTAATGAAGTCGTCGGATGGCTTGCTGAAAGTTCAGGTATGTTTCTAGCTAAGGAACACCTTGTGGGATTGAGGTACTGTATGGTAAGCTGTGGTATATTCCACAACCGAACATCTCTCTTAATTAGTTTCTCATACATTATGTTCTCTGTTTTCCAGAATACATGGTTTCTGCAACAAAGAGCGAAGATGAGACTGGGTGAACCATGCGAGATATCTTGTGATTGCACTCCAGCTTGCTTCACCACTCTCCACCGGTCTCTGCCTCCGAAGACAAAGGATCCCAGTTTGGTTTGGCCGTTGGGAATGTCACTGGACTGCTTCAGAGTGTGTACGTTCCTTGACTGGGAGTGGCCGCTTTCACACAACTCTAGTTTTTGGGTTCCACTAGCCCTTCCCTGCTCTTGTTACTACACTATCCCCTGTGCTCTTCTCCAATGACCCACAGGAAAAATGTAAATAACATTTTTTCCGTCTTTGGTGTATTCTACTGTGAAGTGGTATCTGTTTCTTGTTGGGACCCTGATTGACACAATTGCAACCTAATGGCAAACACTAGGCAAACAAAATGAACCAAAATCCTGTATATTGACATTACAGTGATAACTAGCCTTCTGAGCCATCAAAATGATTAAATTATGTGTGGTAAAAATTTAAGATGTAAAATATTTTATGATATCCTACATTTAATACATATATTATTTTGGTATTATGATAAACTTTAGAAATATTTTATAACAATTTAAGGGATAAAGAAACAGAGCCAGAAATATTAAAAGACTTAGCGAAAATGTTAAAATGCTATCAGAAATAGAATTAGAATCTAGTAATTTTCTCAGAATATTCTTTATTTTTTTGACTTGTGTGATACGAGAAGACTGGTATTCATGTATCCTCATTTACAAGGCTTTTCCATTAATTATTTAGCTTAGTATGTTCTATCTTTATGGATATAGTACAATTTATATATAGTCAGTCATTGGAGATGACTTCACAGAATCTTTGACAATTTTGGTTAATTTTTAGATTGTAATTTTCTATTTATTCATTTGTCTTTCAAATTCTACCCAGAGTTTCTTGAGATCTAGACTTTGGCTATTATTTTTACATGCTAAGTGCTTTGTACAGTGTCTACCACTTAATATTCTCTCAGTAGAATAGATTTTTAAAAAATAAATAGATGTCCAACACTAATTGAGTGAGAAATTAGAGAAGTCTTTTCTGAGTGGTCTGTTTACCCTGAATATGTCTTAATGGTTTACTATCTTTTAAATTTGTTTTCTGAAGATGTGGACTATGAAGCCAGGAACCTGTGCTTTTATAAAGTGCCTTTTTTTTTAATCTTCAAAGTTTAGATCACACAGCTGCAGACAGCATTGTTTTATAACCTGGAGCACACCTTCTTATTTCAGGTCCTCCATGCTCCCCAGGAGCCTCCTCTGACTCCGCCATCAGCTCTGTAATTATAGAATCAGAAAGCTTGCCTTTGAAATTCAAAACTTGCTCTTCAGGTGATCTGTTGGGACATCCTCAGGTATTATGTGTGAAGAGATTTATTAACAGAATCCCTTCTATCTTCAGAGACTGAGAACCTGACCAGGGTTATATAGCCAGTGTTCTGTGTTAAGGACACTAGTGAATAAAAGCTGATGACTGTGAGGGAGCCCCTGAGGATATCTGTTCTGGAGACTGACTCAAGCCAAGGTCATTGACAGCCTGTCCTTGCTTGCTGGTGGTGATACCCAGGCCCAAGGGACCTTTAAAAGTGTTGTTATTGCAATAGTGATGTGATATCTAATATTGTTCAGATCACTTAATTATTGAACTTTCAGTAAGATTTTCCTTTTGCTTTCAAGTGAAAGGGAATAAAATTAACCCTTTAAACCCTGTGAACTGGGCTAACAGATGCAGTTCCACTTGTGACATAATATATTGAATGGACAGAAAAATGTGCATGTACTTATATGAATAGAAGGGCATATTACCACATTAAAATTATAATTACCCAAAAGGTTGAAGAAATACACAGGTTTTGTCACTTTTCCCCATAGTCTCTGTATGCCTCTTACAATAAATAAGCTTGCTGTGTCTCCTCAAGGCAACCACCTAGTATTGTTATATTCTAAGAGTCCTGAATGAAAGAATTGCTATTCTCAGTAGTCACTTTCAGCATTAAATTGCATCTTCAGTGAAAGGGAAAATGACAATTGCTGAGAAATGGCATAATCCTTTGACTTTATTTCCTTAGCCTGGTGCCATTTTGAAGTTAGGCAAAGTTAGTGATGGTAGAAATCAGAGGGCATAAAGAGAATAAGAGAAACATTTCCGGTCCTACTGGATTTTAACTACTATCAGCTGGGTAGGTATTAATGCCTAGAGAAAAATAAATGACTAAAAATCTGCATTTACAAAAGGAAAAAAAGGACATGAAGAATCATCAAGAGGGAGAAGTTGCTTCTGCTGTTAACATACGATGATAACAGTTGTCAGTTTGTGGTTTATAGCTACTGGACTTTTGGTGCCCATGCTCATGGCATTTTGGGAGGTTTGAAAGGAATATCGCTATTCTTGATACATACAACTCACTAGTTAGCATAAATTGCCTTCTTATTTACTCTTACTGGTGTTTTCTTGATATGTCATAGTAATTTCTAATAGCCAAAGGAATTGCATGTTAGAAATATGATGTGCTTTTGTGCTGAAAATGAGGAGAATGGTGAAGAATGGAGCAGAAACCTCCATGGTGGCCAGTCTCTAGGGAAACTTTGCTTTTTCTTCTGCTTTCCAGAGACATCTTTGTATTGTATTTTCTCCACACTTTCACAGCTGTGCACAGTAGAAATGTGTAAACAAGAGCCTATCTACATCTTCTCTGGGGATTTGGGGTTTTCTTGGAATACTAATGGAGTCAGGGGAATAGGTAGTGTTGACACAGGTTCCTGGGCTGTTTGTTATTAGCAGAGAAACAATTAGGTAGGTGTAACAATCTATGTAGTCAAAATAACCTCTGAGAAAATGTCTCTGCCCCAAAGAGAGTATGGTGAATTAGCGACTCACTTCCTCTGCACAGGAACCAGGGGCGGTCAAACAGTCCTAGTTGGCAGAAATCATGTTCGGCCCTCTGTGGTTTGCAGAAAATGGCTATGATGTAATTACCCAGCAAACAAAAATGCCACCTGTGAATGAGTCAAGAATTGACACATCACTCAGCTCAACCAAGTAAAACTTGTGATCTTGAGAGAAATCCATCCCAGGCACAATTATTCTTTGCTATATCATTCGCTATTTGAGACTGTGTAACTCTTCCAGGGTCCTCAGGAAGAGTTACTCTGGGGTTACCCTGGGTAAGATGGCAGTGCTAAAAGAGTATCAGCAGAGCTTTACAGAATCCCTTTCATACAGGGAGTGAGAATTTTTTTTTTCAGGGAAAATTTGGTTATTTTTTTCTTAGTAAAATAGAGAATCTGATCTCCTCTGCTGCCTTATACCTATTTTTTTGTACTTTTATTTTTGCTCATTCTTTTATTGATCCAACTTTTACTGAGAGCCTACCTTGTCCAGCCACTACTGTGCTAAGTAAGCCACAAAGTATATAAAGAAGAAGGTGATATAGATAGACCTCACCATTCATCCTGTAAAGAAGCCCCAATCACACGCCTGTTTCTTCAGTAGCAAGAGTGCTTAATCTCAACGAGGATGGCTAACTCCTGAGGTATTCTGCAAAACCGTGTGTGCACATGTGCACATGCACACAGAGAAGACCCATAGCTTTCACCACATTTTCAAATGGGCCTAGGGAATAAATTTTTTTTAAGAAGCATTAAATTATAATGCTTCTGGTTATTTGAATAGATAGGGGGATATATTTGATTAAATTGGCAGATTTTAATCATGAGGTAACACACAGAAGCCAAAAGCTGACAAACTTCAGGACCAGGGGAACAAACCAAATAGTTGCACAAGAGTCTCTAACTTTTGCAGAGCAGAGAAAATCTTGTTTGCACATTTCCTCGGGCATCTGCAACTTTGTATAAGAAGTGATTGCTCAACACATCACAGATATAAATATTGCAAAACAAAAGAATTTGTTTCACCATCAACACTGACCTAGCTTTTACAAATCTAGCTATTTTTGCTCATTGCATAACTTTACTATGACTTTTCAGAAACTAGAATGTTCTCTGGGGTATGAGAAAGTGTTTTGCTACATTTTGCCATTGTAGGGATATTTATTGTTGTGATATATTTTAACTACTTAAAATATCATGCTTTCAAATTTTCAATGTAAATTATCAATGTAATTTGGAAGAAAAATTAGCAAATTTTTGATTGGGTACTTTGGTATTACAAAGAAAAACCATGGTAAAGAGCTCACAATTTAAGATTAGGAACAAGACAAGGGTGTTCACTTTCACCACTTCTATTCAACATAGTATTGGAAGTTCTATCCACAGCAATCAGACAAGAAAAAGAAATAAAAGGAATTCAATCTGGAAAGGAGAAAGTAAAACCATCATTGTTTGAAGATGACATGATAATGTACAAAGAAAACCCTATAGACTCCACTATAAAACTACTCAACCTAATAAGTGAATTTGGCAAAACAGGAGGATACAAAGTCAATATTCAGAAATCGAAGTCATTTTTATATACCAACAATGAAATGTCAGAAACAGAAATCAGGAAAAAAATCCCACTTGCTATAGCAACAAGAAAAATAAAGTAGCTTGAATAAACCTAACCAAGGAGGTAAAAGACTTATATTCAGAAAACTATACAACACTGAAGAAAAAAATTAAGGAAAATATAAATAAATGGGAGCATGTACCATGTTCATGAATTAGAAGAATTAACATCATCAAAATGTCCAAACTGCCCAAAGCAATTTATAGATTCAACATAATCCTTATTAAAACACCAATGACATATTTCACAGATATAGAACAAACATTTTAGAAATTTATATGGAACCATAAATGAACCCTAATAGCCTCAGCAATTTTGAGAAAGAAGAACAAAGTAGGAGGGATCACAATACCTGATATTAAACTATATTACAAGGCTACTGTAATCAAAACAGTTTGGTACTGGTATTGGAACAGACACATAGATCAATGCAAGAGAATAAAGAACCCAGAAATGAACCTATGTCTCTATGGTCAATTAATATTCAACAAAGGGGAAAGAAGCATAAAATGGAGTAAAAACAGCCTCTTCAACAAATGGTGTAGGGAGACCTGAACAGCTACATGCACAAAAATGAAACTCAACCACCAACTTACACCATACACAAAAATAAACTCAAGATGGAGAAAAGACTTAATATAAGTCATGACACCATAAAAGTTCTAGAGGAGAACATAGGAAAATCTCAGATATTCCATGCAGCAATGTTTTCACCAATATGTCCCATAGAGCAAGGGACATAAAGAAAAGAATTAACAAATGGGAATTCTTCAAATTATAAAACTTCTGCATAGCTAAAGAAAGCATCAGCTAAATGAAAAGGGAGCCAACTGTATGGGAAAATATATTTGTAAATGATACCTTGGACAAGGGTTTGATCTCCAAAATATATGAAGAACTCACATGACTCCACTCCAGGAAGATGAACAATCCAATTAAAAAAATGGGCAAAGGACCTGAACAGACACTTTTCCAAGGAGTATGTACAGAGAGCCCAGAGACATATGAAAGGATGTTCAGCATCACTAGCCATCAGAGAGATGCAAATTAAAACTACAATGAGATACCACTTCACCCTGGTCAGAATGGCCATCATAACCAAATCATCAAACAAGTGCTGATGAGGTTGTGGAGAAAAGGGAACCCTAGTGCACTGTTGATGGTAATGAAGACTGGTGCAGGCACTGTGGAAAACAGTATGGAATTTCCTTGGAAAACTAAAAATGGAACTGCCTTTTGACCTAGCAATTCCACTGCTGGGACTATACCCCACCCAAGAATCCTGAAACACCAATTTAAAAGAACCTATGCACCCCAATGTTCATAGCAGCACAATTTACAACAGCCAAGTGCTGGAAGCAACCTAGGTGCCCATCTATAAGTGTGGTACATTTCCACAATGGAATACTACACAGCAGAGAGAAAGAAGGAGCTCCTACCCTTTGAGACTGCATGGATGGAACTGGAGAGCACGATGCTAAGTGGAATAAGCTTTGTGGTGAAAGATAATACCATATGATCTCACCTATAAGTAGAACCTAATCAACAAAACAAACAAGTGAGCAAAATAGAACCAGAGACATGGGAATAAAGAACAAACTGACAGTAATCAGAGGGAAGGGAGGAGGAGGGTAACGGAGGAAAGAAGTGGAAGGGTCAAGTCAAGGAACATGTAAAAAGGAGCCATGGACAAAGACAATGTAGGGGGGAGAATTGAATGTGGGAGGTGGGTAGGGTAGGAGGAGAGTAATGAAAGGAAAATGGGGACAACTGTAAGTGAACAACAATAAAAAAGAAAGAAAGAACTCACAATTTATAAAATGTTTTGAATTTTCTTTAGCTGTTTATTTTTTTTGAAAATTTATTTATTTATTTTTCAGAGAGAGGGAAAGGGAAGGAGAAAGTGAGGGAGAGAAACATCAGTGTGTGGTTGCCCCTCCCACACCCCCAGTTGGGGACCTGGCCTGCAACCCAGGCATATGCCCTGGCTGGGAATCGAACCAGCAACACTTCAGTTCACAAGCCTGTGCTAAATCCACTGAGCTACACCAGCCAGGTCTTTAGCTGTTCATTAACCTTATTTAAGTTTCAGGACAACTCTATTAAATAAGCACTACTATCTCTATATTATAGATAGGAAATTAATGCTTAATTTCAATCTACTTTTTTTTGAAATTATTAGTTATGTTTAAATATCAGATAAGCAAAGTAGAAAGTCCTCTTATTAGTGAAATCTAAATGTAACATTTGCTGAATTCTTATCTAGTATATTAAATAGATAATTTTAGTACATGCAGCTATCATGAGTTTTCAATAGGTGTGTGAACGCAATCCCTGATTAATAAATTTACAGTCCATGTTCCTTGTTAAAAACATGTGCCTTTTCATGCCACTGTTCTGTGCAATCAGAATGCTTCCAGATTCAGTGGTTATCTACCAGTGTCATAGAGCGCGTGAAATGCTGATAACATTTTATAGGAAATAAACTGTTTACAACTGGCTACCAATTGCCATAGGTGCTTTATGCAGGTGAACATGAGGTTATAAGAACAAGTCTTTTGGGTAGAAAATATTTCAGATGAGGAAGTTGGCATTCAGAAAGTTGTATAATTTGTCTAAAGTTAAATCAGTCCATGAGATGTCCACCTGGTATTCCAATTTAAGTGTTTTTGATTTGAAAACTCATCCCATTACCCATGGCACTCTCCTCAGACCAAATTTAGAGGAAATACTGAAAAGAGAAGTTAACTGCCGTGACTCTCAAATTTGTTATGTGCCCACTGGGTCACATGTTCTCTCAGAGACCAATAATGGAAAGGCAGTGCCAGTGGAAACTGATAGAATCTGACAAAAGAAATTCCTGTTGCTGATTTGTTTTCCCATTTGTTCTCAGAGAGCCAATTTAATGGCTACACAGCAATATCCAAATGCAAAGAAGGGTTTTGGGTCACTCAAAATGAATAGCACTATTAGTTCTGCCTAGAGATAAGCAGAATAAAGTTGGCAAGTATCTCTGTTCCTGTTCTTTGCTTCTCAAAGTCATCAACCCAAAGTCAGCGAAGCCTCAGTGAATTTCACTGCTACTTCTAAGATTGCTGTTTGCAGAAGGTAGTGACACTGCAGCATCTCTTGAATGACCTCGAAAAATTTTCTTTTTTAAAAATTTTTGTCCAGTACAGTTGTCTCCATTCCCCCCCACTCTCCCCTCCCACCCCCCTGAAAAATTTTCTGAGGTTAGACAGAGTCATTAATTCCACATTTGAGTCTCTGAGTAGGTGTTTTAATATGTGTGTACCAGTGTATGTAGGTAGTGTCAACAAACATAGCACACATCCTATAGCAAGAGCTACCAGTCTCCAAGCAGTGAATGCCTCTGGATGTTGCGTTTATGACCTCTAATCTTGATTTTACATCTGTAAGATATTATCTGACTTTTACAAATGGATAGACAGAGTCTCATGAAAATTAAATAACATTTCTTAGACCTGGTACAAATTTTAGGCTACTGTGCTGCCTGAAACACTAAGTGCACTGTCTGCTGCAGACACAGACGCATGCGTGTAAACGCACCTGTGGATAATGCCAGGGGCAGAACACATGAGTCTATGTTTTAGCCTTGTGTTAGAATTGCTTGTTGAATAAGGAGCAGTACGGTATAATAAAAGTAATTCTTTTTTCTTCAATTAATTTTGATTCAGCTACTCTGTCTAAATGCAGACTAGACTGACCAAAAAATGTCATTGTTAAATTATAGTGATTCATTTGACATGTAAGAGTTGAAAAAGAGATGAATTATTTTAGTAAAAATATAACCTCTCGGTGAACAAGTCACTTGTTTTAAAGGGCAAGAAGAAAGAGGGGCATTTCTGCCCTGTCATCCCCGTGGCCCCCACGGCAGTGTGGAGGTGCGGGTCTGATAGGGGTGGAGAGCAGATGTTGTCCTGCTGACGCTGACAGAGCTGTAATTGTGTTCCCCCTTTGATTTCTTTAGAAAGAGAAATGTAGACAACTTTTATGTGTGAAATCAAGAAAGAGTGAAACTTTGTCCTAGATATCTGAGCAGAGAGAGGAAGTGTTTAATATTGAGTGTTGGAAATGTTTTTAATTTTCACTTATACCCAGGGCGAGACTTAGGGAAAAAAATCTTGAGCAAGGCAGGAAGGAAGAAGGTGTAATTTAGCTTATAGTGGACAAGGGGAAAATTTTGTCAGCGAATCATTAATGTTACCAAAGGGACAAGCAGCCTGATTACATGAGCACATATGATTTGTTTCCTTTCCTCGTTTGGTTAGTGGTGGAAGGATGACTGTTTCCAGTGCAAGCTGTGGGTTCTCCAGGCTCAGATGAACAGTGTTAGAGAGACAAACCCAAGGCCATGAAGAGGTAGGTTAAGAAGTAGCATGAAGATAACTCAGGGGGAAGCCGGGAATAAATGCCTTGAGCAGCCAGTGGGCCTCTTCCACCCTGCTTTTCTGACTCCTGTGTTCTTTCTGTAGAGAGAAGGCCAGTAGCAAACGAAAGGGCAGTACAGTGGTTAGCTAGTGACCCTGCTGGTTAACCTACCTTTAGTGAGTGACTAATATCTGTAGAAGAATTAACTTAACTATAGTTTCTTGTGAATTTTTAAATAAAGCAACACAACAAGAAAAACACCCTGCCCAACTGTCACCTGAATCTGTTTTGAGTATCCCCTTCTTTTTTAAAAATAATCACTGTTTGATTCCTATAGATTACAGCTAGACAAATTAAAAATGAGGAAAGCATAGACTTGGTTTTGGGGGTAAATTGTAACTACTACCACATATAGAATTCCAGACACAGTATCTACAATACCTTCCTCAATCTTCACAACATTCTAATGAGACAGATATCATATAATGTCACCTCGTGGTCTAGTGTGGACTTTGGAGTCCACTGTGTAGTGTCCTTTGGCATGTGACATCACTTTTCTAAACTTCAGTTTCCTCAACTGTGAAAAAAGATAACAATAGTAATCTTTTAGACACAGCCTGTGAAATGCTTAGCACAATACCTGGCACATTGGAAATCGTTGAATTTTAACTTTCATTTGAAGTTCAGAAAGGTTAAGCAATTTAGTGAAGGTCACAAAGTGTGGCAGAGGAGAGATTCACATCCAATTTTGTTTGGCTCCAAAACTGCTTTTTCTGCTGTACCACAATCACATTCATTTCTTTGTCTTTAGAAATAAGATTGTTTCTTCTGCCCTTGCTGGTGTGGCTTGGTGGATGGAGCACCGGCCTGTGACCTGCAAGATAGCTAGTTCCTTTCCCGGTCAGGGCACATGCCTGGGTTGCCCGCCAGGTCCCCCACTGGGGGCCTGCAAGAGGCAACCAATTGATGTTCCTCTCACACATCGATGTATCTCTCCCTCTCTTTCTCCCTCCCTTCTCCTGTTTCTGAAAATAAATAAAATCTTTTGAAAAAATAAAAATAAGATGATTTCTTCTGAAAACCAAATCCTACCTGCACAGTCATGTTGGAAGGAGATGCTTTATATGGTCCAAAAACTTAGAGCTGTGTTAGCTATCTGACGTCATACTTGGCCCCATTGCCAATCAGGAAAAGAAAGAAAGGGGTGGAGCAGAGAGAGGAAGAGAGGAAGCTCCTGCTTTGTAGTTCAAATCTGACAAACAAATCCTATTCTAGAGCACAAAGACTCAGCAGGAATGACTTAAACAGACAAACAAACAACCCAGAGCAGAGTTCTCTTAGGCAAATGCCTTAGGAGTATTAGTCTCAGCTCTCATGGTTGCAACTGACAGAAGTCCACTTCTCACTTCCTTGGTCAAAACAAGGGAGTTTGTTGGAAGGTTCTTGGGAGGAAATAAAGTGCTCATGTGTAGACTTGAAAGGGAGCAGTGATGCTTCTGTGCTCTAGGAACAACAGGAACCAGAAAATCACATGACACCGGAATTCCATTTTACATCTAAGCTTCAATCTGTATTTTGGCTTTGTTTTTATTTTTAAATACAGATTTTCAGAGAACATGACTGTTGATAATTTCCAAGTTTCATGCCTTGTAGTTTTTATCACCACAGAGTCCACATAACTTCTTGAGCTACCATTCCAAATCCCAAGGAAGGGCTCTGGTTGACCCCACAAGACTCAGGGACAAGGGCCATGGGAATGTGGCGGGCCCTTATTTAGAGGAGGAACAACTCTGAAAGGGAGGGTTTATGGATACATGAGTATCCAGTCACATCAGGAAGCTTGAAAACAGAAGACCATTTATTCTCAAAACAGGTTCACTAAAGTGTAAAATTATGATTTGTGAGGCTTAAGTGTGGACATACATGTTTAAAATATGTATATAAGAAACTTTTTTTTGAAAAGGGTAAAATATACATGTAAGAAACTCTTCTTTCTTATTTTTTTTAAGGGTGAAGGATTTACAGGAACAATTATAAAGGACATATGGAAATAACAAGGGAGGGTAGGAACGGGGGAGGGAGGTGGGGAGTGCTGGGGTGGTGGGGAAGGGTGGCAGGAAAAGGCAGAAAACTGTACTTAAACAACAATAATTTTTTTTCAAAAAAGGAAACTCTTTTCTAGGAAAATTTAAAGCACCATACTATTCTTGAGCAGATTCTAAAATGCAAGACAATCAGACTATCCAAGCTCATCTCATTTTGCCATCTCCTATTCTTCTAATCTAAATGGATAGTGGAATTCTGCAGGAAACTAAGATGTTTGAGGAGATGGGGCTTTAACTTTTCAGTTTAATGGTAAAAAAAAGCACAGTTAAGTTTTGTTGTTGTTTTTTTAAACGTGGCAGTGAGATTTCAAATCCCAAACTGGATTGATTCAATAACAGTTCTTGAAGTTTTACTATTTATTTGAAAGCACATGCAAATGATCCTCGCTTTTTTTTGTCCTGTTTTTGTTTAAATCCCGTCACTAATTACCTCCATTCTGGAGGTGCAAACTGGTGTTTTCCAGAGCCTCAATTTACTCCAAATCTGTTATAGTTTAAAAAAATGAGCTTTCTCCTAATGAAAGAAATGGAGTTATATTGTGCTTCCTCCTTTTTCATCTTCTCTCTAAGTGTGGATATTTTTCAAAAAGTGGCTGTTTGCATCCTTTTCTCTGTCTTCTTTGGTAAGTGTAATTCCCTTCCATAGTTCTATTACTTTCATATTGGATAACTCCCAAATCTGTAACTCTAACCCTGCCTTTCCTTTTGTCTTCCATATCCAGTTTCCTGCACAACATATCAGCATCTACAACTCAACATGTGTGAGATGGCACTCACCATCCCTCCTCTAAAACCTGTCCCTTACAGGGACTTCTTCATATTAATGACTCTGCTAACTGCTCTATCGCTAAGGCTTGGGTCACATTCTCAATGTCTCCTCCATCAACCTACAACCCCCTGTCAACATCCAAACTCTCATCAATTCTGCTACCTCTTATCCCAGTTCTGAGAGACCATACCCTGGTTCAGGTCCTTATCTTCTCTTGCCTGGAATTTAAAAAAATATATTTTTGAAAAGAACTTTACGTTTTGTTCTTCAATTAGAGTGTTTATATTCAATATTATTTTGTATTAGTCTTGGGTTTACAGATAGTGGTTAGACAACCATATACTTTACAAAGTGTTCCCCCTGATATTTCCAATACCCAGCTGACACCACACATAGTTATTACAATATTATTGATTCTATTCCCTATGCTGTGCTTTATATCCCTGTGACTATTTTGCAACAACCAATTCATGCTTCTTAATCCCTTCACTTTTTTCACCTAGTCCCCCCAACACCCTTCCCTTGTAGCAACCATCAGTCTGTCCTTTGTGTCTATGAGTCTGTTTCATTTTTTTTGTTGGTTTAGTTTGTTCTTTAGGTTCCACATATAAGTGAAATCATACGGTATTTGTTTCAAACTTTTTATCTGAAATAAGTTTAGACTTAACAGAAAAGTTACAAAAATACTACAGAGACTTCTTATATACCCTTCCCTTACCTTCCCCAATGTTGACATCTTGATTAACCATGATGCACTTATCAGAATTAACACTGGTACAATATTATTAAGTAAACTATAGCCTTTATTTGAATTTTACCAGTTTTCCTAGTAATGTTCTTGATGTGTTCCAGGATGCAATCCAGGATCCACGTTGCATTTAGTTGTCATGAATCCTTAATTCTCAGCAATCTGTGTCACTTCCTCAGTCTTTCCTTGTCTTCTATGACCTTGCTACTTTTGGAAAATATGTGCCAATCATTTTTTAGAATACCCTATTCTTTGAGTATGTCTTATTTTTTGTCATGATTAGAGTGAAAGTATGCATTATTCTGGGGCCTGTATTTTGCAGTTAACCTTTTAAATGTCTTCTTTGCTTTCATTTTCTTTCGGTTTCTCTAGACTAAGTTATCCTTTAGAAATACAGATTTATCCATGTCCCTACTCCTGCACGTGCACACACACAAAAATTCAAAATATCCTAATGCCTATTAGATAAAGTGCACCCTTCCTAGTCTATCATTGAAGGCTATGCGTAGTCTTGTTCAAGACATCCAGACTACTACCACACATCCAGACTACTCTTGACTCATACTGAACTGGTGAATCTGAAAGCAGACTTAATTGACCTTTCCATTTTTCTGTGCTGGACTCTGTGGCTCTGAGTCCCCTCATCCTCATACCTACCCTGTATGATATAAAATATTATTATTTTTCCTTTTTTATTAAGTATATTCTATTGACTATTCTATTACAATTGTCCATTTTTCCCCTTTACCACCCTCTGCCTGGTAGCCCCATTCCCTCCAGGAATCCTCAACTGAGTTCATGTCCATGGGTCATACCTATAAATTCTTTGACTTCTCCATTTTCCATACTATCCTTAACCTCCCCCTGTCTATTTTGTACCGAATATTTATGCTTCTTATTCCCTGTAACTTTCCCCCCATTTTCCTCCTTCCTCCTCCCTGCTGAGAACCCTCCATGTGATCTCCATTTCTATGGTTCTGTTACTGTTGTAGTTATTTACTTAGTTTGTTTTTGTTTTCTTTAGTTTCAGTTCTTGATAGTTGTGAGTTTGTCGTCATTTTACTGTTCATAGTTTTGATCTTCTTCTTCTTAGATAAGTCCTTTTAACATTTCATATAATAACAGCTTGGTGATGATGAATTCCTTTAGCTTTACCTTTACCTTGTCTGGGAAGCACTTTATCTGCCCTTCCATTCCAAATGAAAGCTTTGCTAGATAGAGTAATCTTGGATGTAGGTCCTTGCTTTTCATCACTTTGAGTACTTCTTTCCAGTCCCTTCTCCCCTGCAATATTTCTTTTAAGAAATCAGCTGATAGTCTTATGGAAACTCCTTTGTAGGCAACTGTCTCTTTTACTCTTGCTGCTTTTAAGATTCTCTCCTTATTTTAAATCTTGGGTAATGTAATTATGATGTGCCTTGGTGCGTGCTTCCCTGGGTCCAACTTCTTCAGGATTCTCTGGGCTTCCTGGAGTTGCATGTCTATTTCCTGCACCAGATTGGGGAAGTTTTCTTTCATTGTTCTTTCAAACAAATTTTCAATTTCTTGCTCTTCTTCTTCTCCTTCTGGCCCCCCTATGGTTTAGATGTTGGTGTGTTTAATGTTGTCCCAGAAGGTCCTAAGCCTCCCCTCATCTTTTAAAATTCTTATTTCTTCTTTCTGTTCTAGGTGAATGTTTATTTCTTCCTTTTGTTCCAAATAATTGATTTGAATACGGGCTTTCTTCCCTTCACTGTTGGTTCACTGTATATATACATATTTTATTTCACTTCATATAGTCTTCACTTCTTCATTTATTTTTGATCATACTCAATAATTTCTCTCAGCATCCTGATCACCAGTGTTTTGAACTCTGCATCTGATCGTTTGGCTATCTCCATGTTGCTTAGTTCTTTTTCTGGAGTTTTGATCTGTTCTTTCATTTGGACCATATTTCTTTGTCTCCTCAATTTGGCAGCCTCCTTGTGTTTCTGTGTATTAGGTAGAGCCTCTTTGATTCTCTGTGTTGTTGCACCTTTTATGTTGTAAGAGGTAGAGCCTTAGGTATTTGCCACAGAAGGAAAATCCACTTCACTGCTTTGTGGTGCTGTATGTGGGGGAGGAATTAGAGAGGGAACAATGCTGCTTGCTTGGCTCTTGCCTCATTTTCAGTCACTTTCCCCATATCACATAAGTGACTGGCACCCTTCTAGCTGTTGCTCTGGTGCTGATTCCCTTGGTGGGTTTTAGTACATTCTAGGACCTTGTAGGCCCTTTAAATGGACTCCTCTGAGAGACTGGAAGTTTCTTACAACACCTCAACCCCCCATTGGTTTTCATAGCCAGAGGTTATGAGACCTTATTTTCTGACACTGGATCCCTGGGCTGTGTGGTCTGGCCTGGGGCTGGGATCACTTGCTCCCCAGTTGTGCCTACTGTTTTCTATGTAGCACGTGTGAATGTGGGGCTGCCTGTTCCTCTGGGTGCTGCCACAACCACTGCCTCACCTGACACTGCTTGCCACACTGTGTCCTCTCCACCCTGGCTGCCTGTCTCCACCCCTCTTACCCATCTGGATGAATGTTTCTTCTTTGAATCTTTGGTTGTCAGATTTCCATACAATTCAATTTTCTGGCAGTTGTAGTCATGTTTTGTTTTTAGATTGGTTGTTGTCCTTCTTAGGGTTGTGCAAGGAGGCAAAGTGTGTCTACCTATGCCTCCATTGTGACCAGAAGCTGTATTATTATTTATTTTCTTCATTTTACAGACAAGGAAACCAGAGCTCAGAGAGATAAGATAAACTAGCTCAAACTTAACAAGAAGACCTGATATTTAAACTCACATTGTTTTCCCTCCAGATGTCAGGTATTGGGCCTCTCTGCTATATTGTAAGCTCCTTTAGTAAAAACTTTGGGTCTCATTTATCTTGAAATTTTTTGTGGAATTTAGCACAGTGCCTTGCTTATAGTATAGGTCCAATATGTGTTAGTTGAATAAATGAATGAATAAATATTGAATTTCAGGCTAGAAATATATAATTGTGGTTATGAAGTGTGGAAGTTGCTATATCAGCATTAAACTCTGATGGCTACTTATTATAATGTGCCTTACATGATGATCATGGTTCTTTATCACCAGGGTGCATTCCAAAGATGAGTGTAGTTCCTTGTCTAGTCAGTTTTGGAATTTAAATTATTTGCAAAAAGCCGTGTTTTCTCAATCTACCTTTGTCCTGAATCACACTGACTCCCAGCACAGTCTTTGGTGAATGACTAGCAGCCTGGAAACTAACACAGCTTCTGGGTTCAACAAAGCTGCTCTGCTAGGAAGCATGGGAGGGAAGGGAGAATGACTGGGGCTTTCTCAGAGCTCTAAGAGAAAGATCCCTAAACCTCTCTGTTCAGGCAGGGAGCCAGGGAACCGCAAAGCAAGGCGGTGTGGATGGAGGGGATTTTGATACTCCTGCGGGGAGGTAACCCTCTGCTCTTTCCTTTGCATGCAGGCTTGTGATGAAATGTAGATTCTGAGTAATGGGCCTTAGGCCTGCAGGGGCTGTGAGCACAGCACAGTGTGCAACTGCTCGGCTGCCGGAGGGTACGAATGTTTCGCCCAACAATTTTGATTTGTGTTCTAATTTTCCTTCAGAGAACACATATTATATTTTCAGAGCTGGTTAATTCTCAAAACCTTTGGGTGCTATTGAAAAAGGAGCATTTTAGTACTCTGCCTCTGCTTTTAAAAGTGCAGTGCATTCTCATTTTCAAACTTCTTTAGGTATCAAAGACCTAGTGAGGGCATTGTAAATGTTGCTCTCACTACAGACCTTTGAAAACTAATCTGGCCCTAAGATCAACAGTGGGGGATGTAAAATCCATTTTATATTTATTCAGCAAATCACTTTTGTTATATTTTTCCCAAAGAAATACTTATTTAAACCTCTTTTGGCAGTGACATTTTTAATCAACCAAAATCAAATTTTCATAAGTTAAACTCCTTTCCAGTAGAAAAAAGAAGTCATAAATCCCTTTATAAGTGAGATTTGGTTTTGTGCTTTAGGGATAATAATACTTTCACTCTTTACTTCATCATCTTGAATCCTAGAAGACTGAACTATTTTTTTATTGATAAAATGGGCAAGGTATATTTATATTCAGTTTAAATATCATCAAACTATTTGTTTAAAAAGATTACTTGCAACTGATGACTCAGTTGTTGGGGTACCGTACCCAGAATTGCAAAACAGAGATGAATGTGCTTTAAATTTTTTCTCATGGCAAAGTTGCATTAAACCACATCAAATACCACTTAATAATCCTTTACTGATTCTTCCTCATAAATGCCTGCTAACCCAGCCACTTATTTTTATCTCATGGCAGTTTGGTGATTCATGTGGTTATCTCCTCTTCACTACACTCTGTCATAGCCTCCCGACTGATCTCTTGCTTCTGTCCTTGCTTGTTCTCAAGTTCTTTTCCATACCCCAGCCTCGTCATCCTAACAAAAAACAATTCTGATCCATGTCACACTGCTGCTTAAAACCCTCCAAGGGTTTCATCATTCATAAAGACCAAATTTTTGTTTTTTCACACTTTATTGAAGTATGATCAACAAATAAACATTGTATATATATTTAAGGTGTACAATGTGAGGTCTTGATATATGTACACAATGTGAAATGATTACCCCAATCAAAGTAATTAATCTACCCATTACCTAGTTACCTTTTTTGTGTGTGGTAAGAACACCTAAGATCTACTCTCTCAGCAAATTTCAAGTACGCATTTTAACTATAGTCTCCATGCTGTACATTTGATCTCCAGAACTTATGCATCTTACTACTGAGAGTTTGTACCCTTTGACTAACATCCTCCCATTCTCTCCATTCCCCAGCCCCTGGCAGCCACTGTTCTCTGTTTCTATGAATTTGGCTTTTTTAGTTTCTACCTGCAAGTGAGGTCATGGAGTATTTATCTTTCTCTGGCTTATTTCAGTTATCACAATATCCTCTAGGTTCATTCATGTTGTCGGAAATGGCAAGATTTTCTTCTTTTTTTTCCTGAATGATATTCTATTGTAGATGTTTACCAAGTTTTCTTTACGTACTCATCTGTCTGTGGACACAGGCTGTTTCCATATGTTGGTATTGTGAAGTAATGCTGCAGTGAGCATGGGAGTGAGATATCTCCTTGAGATCCTGTTTTCCTTTCCTGTTAGTATAGATCCAGAAGAGGCATTTGCTGGGTCATATGGTAGTTCTGTTTTTCATTTCTTGGGGCCTTTTGTACTGTTTTCCATAGTGACTGTATTAACTTATAGTGCCCCCAACTGTGTTCCAATTTCCTCACATCCTTACCAATGCTTATTAATTTCTGACTTCTTGATAATAGCCATACTAATGGTTATAAAGAGATGTGTCATTGTGGTTTTAATTTGCATTTCCCTGATGTTTATTTAAGTTGAGCACATTTTCATGTACTTGGCCGTTTGTATTTTTTTTCTTTGGAAAAATGTTTATTCGGGTCCTTTGCCCATTTTTAAATCAGGGTGGTTTTTTATGTTTTTTTGCTATCAAGTTTCTTATTTTTTTGATATTAACCCTCCATTTGATATGTGATTTGCAAATATTTTCTTTCATCTTATAGATTGTCTTTTCGTTTTATTGATGGTTTCCTCCACAGTGCAAAAACTTTTTAGCTTGATATATAGTCCTACTTGCTTATTTTTGTTTTTCTTGCTTGTACGTTTTTTAAAGATTTTATTTATTTATTTTTAGAGAGAGGGGAAGGAAGGGAGAAAGAGAGGGAGAGAAACATCAATGTGTGGTTGCCTCTCATGTGCCCCCTAATGGGCATGTGGCCTGCAACCCAGGCATGTGCCCTGACTGGGAATCAAACCGATGACCCTTTGGTTTGTAGGCCAGCATGCAATCCACTGAGCTACATCAGCTGGAGCTGTTGCTTGTACTTTTGGTGTCATATCCAAACAAAAAATAATAATTTTCAAGACCAATGTCAAGAAGTTTTCTCCCTATGTTTTCTTCTAGGAGTTTTAATTCTCTCATTTGTCTTCTTTACATTTTGAAATGATTTTTGTGTATGGTGTAAGATACAGGTACAATTTTATTCTGTTGCATGCAGCTATCCAGTTTTCCAACACCATTTGCTGAAAAGACTGTCCTTTCCTCACTGACACAACAAAATAGAAGATACCCCAAGTGCATTGATTGGAAGAATGAATATAATTAAAATATCCATACTCCCCAAAACTATTTATAGATTCAATGCAATCCCTATCAAAACTCCAGAGACATTTTTATAAACTAGAAAAACAATTCTAAATCAAATAGTGACGGGATATTCTAAATAGTGGGAATAACAGGAACACACGGGTGGAGTACAAAACTACGTGTAGCCAACGTGGCCACACTGTGGAGCAGAGGCTCTCATGCTCAGGTGCATGTGGGACAACATCAAGAATTCTTTTCGAAACCACTGCTTCCAGTCCCTGCCCTGGAGATTGTCATGAAATTTTTCTAAGGGACAGCCTCGACATCAGGAATTTTGAAAATTTCCCAGATAAATCTAAAAGTACAAGCAAGGTAAAAAACAAACAAACCCCCTCCCCCCCAAACTACCATTCTAGAGTGTATAAAACTAATTAGAATTGTAAGTTCAGGTAATATGCTGGAGGAAATTACATGGGAGACTCTGAAGATTAGGCTTTATTTTATAGACAAGAAAATGTATTAAATGTTTTTTTTATCACATGGGCAGTAGAACATAATAGTTGAATGCTAGCTGCACAGACAGATTTCTTGGATTTCAGGCCTGGCTTTGTCACTAACTCTTAAGGTGCCCTTGGGCTTCGATTCTGCCTCAGTTTCCTTAAATGTAAAGTAATGATACTAAATTTTCTACTATGGAGGATTGTTTTGATGATTACATTAAATAATCCATTGAAGAGTCTTCACATAGTACTTCTTTTAAACAAAGCACTTAATCGAAGTTAATTTTTTTTTAAAGGACTGAACTTTAGGAGGATTTGACTTGATTTTGATGTATAAGATGGAATGCATTTTCATTTGTTTATTTGTGCATTCAACACATGTTTAATGTGTACCTACCATATGCCAGGTACTTTCATGGGTGCAGAAACAATAGGGAAAATAAAAAGATGTCTATAAAGCTCTTTAACATTTTTCACTTTCTTCCACATAAATGAACTTCAATCTTTTACAACAACCCAGTGAAGGAGAAGGAGGGGCTTCTGGCACTGCACTGAGCTTAGTATTAACAAAAGTGAACTTTAGGGATTAAGCCGGAAAGGGATTCAAGTTAAAGCCAGAACCAGACTGATGACCTGATGATCTTTTAGCGACGTGGTGAGGCCCTCAAGTATAGAGACACAGAAGTGGAAGGCAGAGGTCAGAGAGGAGAATTTACCAATTTCAGTCTTCCCCAAAGACCACAGAGTCCAGAGGCTGTTTTAATGGCTCAGACTCCCTTCTAAGCAGGTGGCATTTCCATGGTGACAATGGGGTTACTTGTAGTCTTCTGGAAGCCTAAGTGTCACACTGGTATTCCTGAGGAGATGTTTGGCCTGCTGCATAGCCCACTTCTTAGCCTGGTCTGTTTATAAGCATCAGGAGTTTAGACAATATTAAAATGGTAGTGGATTGTTGGTGTTTCTCAAAAAAACTGAAAGTTAAAGCGTTAAAATTGAAAGAGGTAACTAATCTATCAACTCACTTTCATTTTAAGTTTCACATAACTACCTTTTTTCAACTGACAAAAACTTATTTCATTTTAAATCTCTCCAGAGGAGCTCTTGTGAGTTTTGGGGGAAAGTATCTTTCTTGAAATGGGTAAGTTTGTTCCCCTGACTCTGTGTATAGGAAAACAAAATAATATTCTTATGTCAACATTTAGGTAGATGACTAAACGTTGTATCCAATAACGTGTTGCCAGTACACGTTCATTACTTGGTGTAACTCCCAGGCCGATACTGATGTATTGATTACAAACCTGAGTTGCCTTCAGGTTGTCTGTTTGCTCCACCTATGATTGTGTGCAATTCAGGTCACATCTCCCCAGTTTATTGATGAGTCTGCCACAGAAGATGGCATCAAAGTCCTAGTAAAATCAAGATATATTATCTCTGTTGGTTTTTAGGATGTGTCATTCTGTCAAAGAAAATTAAGTTAGTCTCACCAATCATATTCTAAGTATTACCCTGGATCTTACTTTTCATAGGTCCAAACATGGGTATTGTATATAATGATCTTTCCCTGTATCTTTTCAGCTGGGATCATCATATGAATGCTCAAAATTAACTCTGTCTTTTAAATACCTGGTCCTTCATGTAACCCAGAGACACATGAGTGAATAACTAACCTAGAGAATATGGTATTTGCAAAGCCTTTCCTGGGATTTTTCCCATTTGCCCTCAGCCAACTTAATAGGGAAGGAGTCCTCAGTGCCTAAATGAAAATAGGAAAAATAAAAGTTGCCATTCATGTACAAAGGTGACCCTTATGAGCCTTTATCTATGGAGCCTAAACTCTAAGTTTGTTTTCTTAGGATTGTAATTTCTAAATTTGCTCTGGTCTAGCCTACATCACCTGTCCAGCATTCTTGTGACCGTTATGCATTGGTATGAGATGGTTAACTGGGCTCCAAGGTATCATAGGCAGCTGTCATGGTGCAGACATCTAGGCTGCATAGAGGAGAGCCTGGGACCCAGCCTGTGCAGGTGCAGCTAAATTGATGCATTAACCACCTAAGCTAGTCACACATTGCTACGTTCCCTGAGTTAAGGAAGGACAGTGGCAGTGTTTGCCCAATAAATCATGGACATATCCATTACTCAATGTATGTAAAGAACTGATATTATTATACAGCATTCTAAGAGAAAGTGTTTAAACTAAAAAGCTTAGAATCAAGTTGAAAAGACCAGAGTAATATATGTGAGACAAAGGAAAGTTGTGATGCTCATACTTAGATGGCATGCAGAGTGATTCTAATAATATCGGCCACAGTTGTTAAAGAAATGAGAAAAGACTGGGGATGGTGTAATGAAGGAATGCTCACAAAGGCAGTGTGATCTGAATGTTGAAATTGAGGATAGAACTTATTCAAATGTAACGGAGTAAGAACAGTCAACATATTTTACTGTGGAAACAACTCTTTCATTTTTCTTCTTACTTGCCTCCTTGGAAAGGTGGAACCCATTCTAAGGGAGTGAACTTCAGTCACACCCCTCACCAAGAGGGACAGAATGAAAATATTTTCCCTCACCTCAGGGGAGTGTTTGAAAACACTCTCTTGGAAAGGAAACAAATTTATTTGGTTGCTAATTATTTTGGCTCTGGTTTTAATGAGCCATCCACTGTAAAAGATAAAGAAGACAATGCCTTCTCTCTCTCTCTCTCTGTCTCTCTGTCTGTCTCTCTCTCTCTCTCTCTGCAAAGGGTATGGACAAGTATTGCGTAGTAGTTAAGAATGGATTCTGGGGTCAGACTATCTGTGTTTGTATCCCTCTTTTCTAGGTGTGTGACCTTGGGCAAATTGCTTATCCTCTCTATGCCTTAGGGTCCTCATCCATAAAATGGGAATAATAATTGTACCTATCCCAAAGTGTTGAAATGAGAATTTAAACAATAATTGTTATTATTGTTGTTATTATTACTATTTATTGTTATATTATTAATGGCTTGGGAACCTGAAAAGTTATAGGGAGAGATGGCCTGGACATATGGGAGCACAAAGCCTTGCAAATGATTCCAGGGAAACTGGCTAGCAAGTGTGTGTGTGTGTGTGTGTGTGTGTGTGTGTGTGTGTTGGGGAATGAGAGGCTGGGGATGAGACAGAGTGCTGTCTGGACTGTGCCTGCTGAATAAACTGGAGAGGGACTCCAATCAGATTTATCCCCAGCTGCCAATTGCTGTGCCTAATGAATTTATTTTTGCCTGAACCCAGGGCCCAGCCAATTGATCTTGCAATATCTGGGGGAAGGAATGTTATCAAGTCTGCTGTTTATATCAGTATTTTCTTTATCAACTGATGGTTCAATAGAACCAAGGGCCACTAATGCTATAGGAATTTGGATCATCTCCATCAAATTAACCTAGTGTGGACAACTATGAACCCTGCAAAACAAACAAGTGAACAAACAATAAAACTCATAACAACTCTCTCAAAAGGAGGTCTCTGGACACTAAAGGGTTTGTGTTGGAGGAGTTCCTCTAAACCTGTATATCTAGTGTGCTTGCTTCAGACCAGTTTGACACTCTTATCTAAATAGTGTTTAGACTCCTCCTGTTACAAATAGCAGAATCCCGAAATCACTGAAGTAACCTCTTTCAAAGAACTACTTGTTCCATGGAAGAAGCTCCTCCGACAAGTAGTCTGGGTGGTACCACACAGTGTCGTCCTTGGACCTGCGGTATCAGTTCACCTGGGGGTTATGACATACAGCATCGCAGATTGCATTCCAGGCTTAACTAAATCAGAATCTCCCTTTACAAGGTCCCAGGAGGCTCATATGCAAATTAAAGTATGAAAGCTCTGCCCAGTGGACTCAGATACCTTCTCAGGGTGCCTGACTCACCATACTGGAGCCATAAAGCATTACGGGAGACTCTGGTTGATAACTGTTCAAAAATCAAGCAAAAGTATCCCCAGAAAGCAGAGGTAATGATAATAAGCATGGCAATTACAAATAAAATATCTTCTTTGAATGAGCAATTAAAGAACTATTCGAAGAATGGTGAGCAAGTCTTCATTTTGAGACTTTTGAACCCTCAGAAGTCTTGAAGTGAAAGATGCCTCTGAAACACAGTATGAGAAATTCAGATCAAAGGTGAGAGTCATCAAAGTGTTTGTGAGCTCAAAGGCAAAAAGACATCAGTTCTGAAATGCAAGAATTCTGTTGAGATGGTTTTTGTCCCCTGTGTGTGTCTTCATGAGGAAGAGTGCTCCCTGAGCCTTTGAACCTTGGAGATCTGCGTTTCTGAGTGGAAGGGGTGGCATTTTCCTTTAAGCTACAGGTTGCATTCTGTTCACATCCTCAGGCATCAAGGTCAGGCCCTGTTCAGAATAACTGAATGCTAATTGACTTGCTGGGAATTAATGTGCATTATCTTGTTTACAACAATGTTCTGCTGGCAGTTTGTAAATCATTCTCTCCGACAGGCTCTGACATGGGTTTGAAGTTTGTTTCGGTTTCACAGGAATTGGGTTTATCTCTAGCTACACTAGAGGGTGAGAGAAATTAGGATAAGAGAGAGGGGACCTCTCCTCTGCACACTTCTGTATCATGAATGATCATCACAACTGACAGAAATGGTGGAGCCTGCATTTACCTCCAGGTAAGAAACAGACTGGCTATATAATTATGCTAACACTTTCCAGGGAGATTTTTTTGTTGTTGTTCTTTAGCTTTGCCAAATGTATACAGGCTCCTGCTTGCTTGAGCATTCCTTTTGGCAATTAAACCCCCCCCCACCACACACACACACGACACGAACTGGCTGGCACACTCATAAAGACCATGCAAGGTGACCTCAGTGATTTGTGTGGCTACCCCTTGCTATGTTCCATTTCTCAGTGCAGTGGGCAGTCTTCCAAATACACAGCAGCTCTCTGTGTGGCAATCACTTCGACTTCCACTGAAACTCCAAGCAGGGGATGTACAGTTTCCCTACATTGTGCTTTGCTTTTTGTCTTTAATAATTCGAATCCCACTGTTGGTTATTTTGCTTGCCCTTAACTGGCTATGTAACCTTGGGCAAGTCACTGTGCTTAAAATTCTTTATCTATAAAGTTAAGGGGTTATACTTTTCAGCTATGGACTTGGTTTTATGTTTTGTTTTTTTTTTTTTTTTGCTTCTTGGAAGCAGAATGGTAGCCAGCACCAAGGCTGCTCATCTTGGATCTGAAGGCTGGAGGGAGCTGCAATGCTGTAGTGAGAAACGTCATGGCCTTGTCTGGAGTTTCGGATCTGACTTGGACTTAGTATGTACCTTCAAGCATTTCTCTTGAACCTTCAGTTTCTTCATCTGTAAAATGGAAATAAATATCCTGCCTTGCCTACCCTGTAGGGCTGTGATGAAAGTGTGCATTGTGCTTAGGAAAGTGGTATGCAGTGCAGAGGCCGATAAATTACCAGGTTTGTCTGGTAAGTCCCTTTAGCCAGGGAAGTGACTTCAAGCTGTTCTCAATGTCCAAGTGTCCTCAGTTAGCCACACCTGCAGTGCTCAGCTCAGGCTACACAGCAGAACCCTATACAGATACAGTTCCCCTGGCCACCCTCAACACCGGCCAATCAGAACTTCTGGGGGAAAGTGTCAGGCTTAGGAGACAGATATGCAGCCAGACTTGAGAACCACTGATCTCAGGACAAGGAAGTCTTAGCCACTCTCTTGATCTCAAATCCTATTGTATATGACAGAATGTCCTTTCTCACATCTACTGCCTGAGGTATGGTGTGGACAGGATAGAGTCTGCAGGGGACTGTCCTCCTATAGCCTTCTTATTAAGCTTGACAAATATACCTTTCAGTCCTGATTCATAGTTTTCTTCATCATCTATTAAATGGAAGAAATCTCTGATACTACTATTGAAAATGAACTTCCTGAGAACTGTACATCTTTTGGAAACTAGGCAAGGTTCGACTTGAACTATATTTACTCTCTCTAAGCCCACTTTTAAGCATTAACCTGGGCACAGTTCAACTTGATCTGTTGCCCTTTGGAGCACAGCAGTTCTAGAGGATGAGAGAGTAAAAGGAGAAGAGGAAGTAGAGAGGAGCATCACAAATAAGTTTCTACTCAGAGAATTTTGTTCCAGTTAGAGTCTGTTTGGCACTGACACTAGTTAAGTTCTGTGCTTAAGGAACTCCTGTGGGATGAATATCTGGACTTTATGCAAATCGTTTCATAAGCCACCACAGTTTATGCTTAGTTTTTGCCTTCATTGTTCTTCTGAACAATTTCCCGGTGTCTGGGACTGAACTCAAGCTAGATAGTTCAGAGGCACTGTCTCAGGCGGGTGCCATTGAGAACCTCAGAGGAAGTGGTCAGAGGGAAGGATGGGGGAAAAAATAACCCCATCCAAAGTATGTGACTCAAAATTTAAACAGAAAAGCAAACTCTGAGGAGGTGGACTTTTTATTTATTTCATTTGAGTTTGTCAGTGAAATGAGATAAGAACATCTTTCTCTTGCTAATTAGGAGCCGCATTCTTTCAGGTGAGAATGATAATGCTGGGGCAATGCATTTCTGCAAACTTGCCTTAATCTACTTCTGGGGTAATGGGCTTTCACAGTGGCCTCAAGTGCTGCTCTTAATAGCTTCTTGCTTCTTCCAGCAGAAATTGACCAGAGTTGTTTTCAGATGTCTGTTCACTTTGAGGGAAAGAACAACGGAAACTTCTCTGAGAGAAAGAGAAAAAAGCTTAAACCCTTTCTTTAATCTAGCAGAAAGGAAATTACCTCAGTGTGTGCTTCTACTGGTATGAACAACAGTATTAGGAGGAAAGCTGGTTTCTTCATGACTGAAAAATATTTAGGACACAGAACTTGGTATCCAGCTCCTCAATATTTCCCTGGTTACTTTAATACTGTGAGCGCTGGGCTCCAGGGAGAAAGTCTAAAAATACTAGAGTCTATTTGTTCAAAAGCAAGTAGCAAAGATAGAAGGGACCTGCTTTTGCCTTATAGGAAAAAAAGAATGTAAAATCTTAATGTTTTCATTTTTAAGATCTAAATCAAAGGTAGACTTTGGACTATTCTTTATTTTTAATTTTAATAGGCAATGTGGAGAGATGGTAGCACAAATTCAAGTGGCACAAAAGGAAATAGATTGAAAAGTTAGTCTCCCTTTCAACACGGCCCACCAGCACTGCAGCCCCCTTCCCTGAGGCCACCTCTGAGGCCAGTTTCCTATGGTTCCTTCCAGAGATACTCTGTGCATAATGAAGCAGAATCATGTGTGTGTGTGTGTTGCATAGTGAAGCGGAAGTGTGTGTGTGTGTGTGCCCATGTGGGCATGTGTATGCCCAGTCAGAGGGCTCTCTCCCCATTAGAGTAAAATAAGTAGTTGCATCCTACACACACTCTCCTATGCCTTGCTTTTTCTCACTTAAGAATATGTCCTGGAGGTATTTGCCTATCAGGACATAGAGACCAATCTTCTTCACTTTAATGTTTTACAGAAGTCCACTGGGGCATGTATCATAATTAATTAACCAGCTGCCCACTGATGGGAATTTAGGCTCTTTGGATTCATTTACCAGTACAATGTTGTAATGAATATGCTTATACATACATCTTATAGTGTAAAGTATTTTTGACTCTTAAGCTGCCATAATGTAACTTGATTCTCACATCTCTTCTGTGGCTGCAAGTTTCTCCCAGCCCAGCAGGAAACTTTAGCAGACTTAACTGTATTTTATTTTTGCAATACTAACTGTAGGTTAGAATGCAGTGTTGATCTCTGGTTTTGAGATTTCCCTCTGGCTTAGTTGAGCTGTTATCAACCTTGCTAGGGAAGGTGGAAGTGGGAGCTATTTGTCCATATAGGCACTAGATCAGTTATTGAGCGGATATGACTCTTTGTGCTAACATCAGAAGGTCACAAAAGTCACCTCAACAACCTGAGGAAATCAATTCCAATAATTGCATAGGTACCACCTCTGACTCAGGGCTGTCTGAATGCATAGAATTTCTGCCTCTGCATTGATAAGGCCACACACATGTATACAACAAGACTCAGGGCTCCCTGGGGATCTGGTTTTCAAAACTCTGAATAAATACAAACCAGAATACATCTGGAATGAGATTAAAGTCCCTGGGAACATTGGACCTTTAATAGCAAGTATTTTTGAAGAACTGGTAAATAAGGATCCAGACATGGAGGGGATGGGTGAGGTAATCTTCCCAGTCACCAGATTCTGGTCCATTCAAAGATAACTAGGTTGTCTTTAAAAGCTGGAAGCCTCAGGGTAGAATTGCTAGAGAAGACCTGTCCTTTGTTAAAGAAAAAGGAAGTAATAGTAGGGACAGTGGCATACAGGACCAAGGTAGTGAAAAGAACACAGTTTTAAATTTAGAAGATCCATACTTTCACTGAAGAACTGCATGACTTGGTTAGGAAGTCAGAAAGTCCAAGTCAAACCTAAATAAAAAAAAACCCACAGGAATACTACGCTGCAGTAAAGAAAGACGGAACTCCTACCTGTTGTGACAGCATGGATGGAACTGGAGACTATTATGCTAAGTGAAATAAGCCAGGTGGTGAAAGACAAATACCATATGATCTCATAGGAGGAATCTAATGAACAAAATAAACTAACAAGCAAAACAGAACTAGAGACATGGAAACATGGAACAGACTGACAGCTGTCAGAGAGGGGTGAGGGGAATGGTGGAAAGAAGAGGAAGGGATTAGTTAAAAAACATGTATTAATGGCCCAGGGACATGGACAATGGTGTGGGGATTGAATGTAGGAGCAGGAGTTGGGCTGGGAGGAAAAGGGTAAAGGGGGGAAAGTTGGGACAACTGTAATGAAATAAACAAGAATAATTAAAAAGGAAACATATTTGTTATGTAGGTTTCTCTTAACTCAAAGATTTAAGAAGCATCACTACACTGAATCTCTCCTCACCTTTCAAGCTTTTGTCTCTTCTGTGTTGGCTCCAAATGGTGGGACAGTGGCTGCCAGCAGCTTCTGTCCTAAATCCTCCCAGGTTCAAGGCTGGCAGATAGAAAAGCTCTGCTTCCCCTAAGAGTTCAAACAAAAGTTCTGGATGGGCAAAAGTCTAAAGTCAGAGTGCTCTTACCAAATGAATGAGGCAATGGCTAGCTGGTGCCCCAAATTTATCCCAAATGTCCGAAACAGCCTCTCACTAGGCATATGGCTTTGGCTCAATTCCTTATTGTTGTATTTTCTTTTTTGTGAAGTGTGATTAAACTTAACCACCTTTGAGGCCTCCTGCAGTTCTAAGCTAATTTCCTTTCTTCTTCTCTTCCTTAGCTTTTCATATTCATTGAACATTTACCCCAGATAGGCATTTTGGTCCTATTTCTGATTGTTTATGTTTTAATAGGTATAAGAAACTGATATATGTTTTAAAATGAAAATATACATAATCAAATAGAGATAAGTATGTAGAGCAATAGGAACACAGAAGAGGGAGCAAACAGTTCACTTGTGATCATAACATTTGAATCCAGTTTGCATTTGACCAGACCAACAAGTCTGTGGTGCAACCATTAGCAGGTTGGATATATGGAATAGAGGTGTAAAGCTGGAATTACTAACAAGGAGAAAAGTACAGTGGCAAATTTATCCTCATTTATGTCTTGAGTTACTAGAATCACCTACACTATTTGACTAGTACCCAAAAAGGGTTAAGGACAACATGGAGACAGATAAGAAGTAATTAGCCAAATAATTAAAGAGGGGACAAGCATGACTTCTGAGCAAGTATTAGGGAACTGAGTTAAAAAATGAATGTTGAAGGATAATTAGATAATTATTTTAATAAGATACTATAAAGGAGCCCAAAAATGTCAGATTTAACTAAATCAAACTAAACCATACCGCCACCAACACTACCAGAAAACATGTAGCAATTCGTAGTACATAACCCAATGAAGTCAGAAATCAGTTGAAAAGGAGATTGGATTTTTTTCCTAAAATCTTGAAACATAGGAGAGTTTCTCATGTGGTGGATTGAGTGTTTTTACCTGAAGTAAGAGGAATGAACTAGAAGATCTCTTAATGCCCTAGGGTCCTTACATTTGAATATTTTGTGTTAACTCAATGGCTATTCTATGAAGTGACTTCACCCCAAATGAAAAATTGCTACTGCATAATAGTTGATGCTGATTAGGAGACAAATGTGCTGGTTCAGGGAACTGTTTTAAAAAATACAAAGAGAATTTCATTCTAATTCCAGTAGAAAAAATGACCAGAATTATTAGAAAAATAATATTTCTATTCTTCTCAGTCGTATTCTCCTTGAGGATGACAAACGGTATCAGAGAGATGATGACTGAAAAGACAGGAACAGAAAGGAGTTAACTGAGGAAGAAAGAGTGGGCTTTCCTTCCCTACCTTCCTTTTCTAATCCAGTTCTTGTTTTAAGGAAATCTTTAAGTGTATACACATATTTTCACTTCTCTAGGAAGAGTTCATTAGCCTTATTTAGAAATAAGAGAGTGGCTTACTTTACCCTTTACAGTTCCCTCCAGGACTGTTGCTATTCTATAACAATGCCTTAACTTAGTGTCAGGAAACTAAATGTGTATTTTTGATTTTGACACAAAAAGGGAAAATGATGTTTCAAAGAGAAGGAAAAGAGAGAGGGGTGAGAGAGAGAAATGAAGTCTTTCCTGTTCAATGTTTACTGTTCACAGGAATACAAATATTTAGCATTGTTGTGATTTTTATACTGACGATGAATGTCAGTTTTCTGCAAAGATGTGAATTAATTCTTGAACTAAAGTCTAAAACTCAAAATACATTTCTATCACATATTAGAACAAGCTGTGCTAGGTACTGTGGAGAATATGAAGACATGGTCACCATTTCAGGGGGCTTCTTTAACTAATAGGAGGGAAGATTTAGATTGACACAGACATAATATAGTAAGAGATGTCCATGGAAAGAAAAATCTCTCAGGAAACACTGTAAAGATGAAGTAAAATTTGATGTGGACCTGGAATCAATGGTCAATTTTCTGGCAATAAGTGAGGCAAGTGGAGAGAAATAGCACGTGCAAAGGACAGAGGTAGGTGAGCACAAGGGGCAACAGGTATATCGGTTTGTTTAAGTAGCAGAGTAAGTTACACGTGGAGTGGGTGTGACTTACCAGGGACTTAACTAGTAGTAGGTGAGGTATAGCAAAAGCTATGTAGAAATCTCTGGCTTATCTTTGCAGAGGAGAGGGGACTGGCCCATCAGGAAGTATGGGCAGACCTTTGTGCTGAGCTCTTCCTGCTGGATCATAATTCTATACTGTGGTTAGGAAGGCAACAGGCCTGGAAGGACTGCGAGGAGTAAGGGGAAGAGAGAATGTTTTCTGGTCCATCAGCGTTCTTATGTTTGAGGCCCATTCTCATTATTGCTTGAGTTTGGTCTTTTAAATTGTTTTCTCTCTCTGGAACAAACTGTTAGTCGTGTTCCCAGCATTAGCTCCCATTCCTCTCCTATCTGTTAGAAACAGTGACCCACTGTTGCGCATAATCCTTGGCAGGTACTTTGACTTGTGATCACTGATTCTAAATCACCCCTACAAAGTGAACATTATCTCTACTTTATAGTCAAGCCAACTGGAACTCACAGAATTTAAGCATCTGTCCCCACATAATGTGGGTACTAAGGGTTAGAGCCAAGTTGGTGTGTTCTAATTCAATATTGTGCATTTTTAAAAATTTTCAAGCCTCAATTTAAAAATTTATCTGTAATCTTTATAAGACTAAACTTGTAGCTATGTAGTAATTTTCTAAAAGGGAAGTTATTATAGGTGAAATTCATTTAATAAATATCAAATATAAACATTTTTATTTATACCAGAAATATCAGAAGTAGTTTGATCAGTTATTATTAAACCTATCAGGTGATTCTATTAAGTAGCCAATCAATAGAATGTAAATATATATTCCATTGATTGTATTCTATATATGTTTATATTCTATTGATTGTTAGATCAATAGATTCTATAGATTGTTGGATGGATGGATGGATAGATAGATAGATAGATAGATAGATAGATAGACAGACAGACAGCTTTTGGATGATTGATGTATGCCCATATTATGAGAAAATCACTGCTCAAAATGATAAATAGTACATGTCCATTATGAAAGTTACATTTTCAAATACTAAAAAAAAGGTGAGTGAGCTACTTTTTTAAAAAATCCTCAATGAGGACATGTTTACTGATTTTAGAGAGAGAGGAAGGGGTGGAGGGAAGGAGGGAGAGAGAGAGAGTTGTGAGAAACACCAGTTGGCTGCCTCCCACACATGCCCCAACTGGAGATCAAACCTGCAACTTAGGTATGTGACCTAACTGGGAATCAAACCTGTACTTTGCAAACTTTTGGGTATGGGTGATGCTCCAACCAGCTGAACCACCTGGGACCTGGCCATGGCAGAGTGAGCCACTTTTGAAGTGGATCCTATAGACCAACAAGTTGACATAGGATCAAAAACCACATGAAAAACCCACAATAAGAAGCCAATTTCTTACCTTATTTCTGACAAAAAGTAACAGATAATCAGATGATATTTTTGTTTAAAGCCACGTGATCTCTCCACAGGTCTATCAGTTACTACTCTTTTCTCTAACACCCTGTCCTTGCTAAATAGGTTCACAAAGTTCCCATAGTACCAGACTTAGAGGTCATTCTTAGACTCATCAACATAGGTTTCCACTTATCCAGGCTGATCTGGCTATAGCCATTGCTGAGGGTCCAACCTGCCAATAGCAGGCCAACACTGAGCCCCTGCTATAGCACATTATCCAGGGGAAGCACTCAGCTGATTGCATAGGACATTCCCATCAGAGGAAAGACAGCACGTTGTTCTTATTGGAACAGACACTTACTCTGGGTTCTGATTTGCTTTCTCTTTCAGAACCACCATTCATAGCCTCAAGGCATGTCTTATTCACTGTCATGGTGTATTAGTTTTGAATGTTGCATAACAAATTACCATAAACTTATTGACTTAAATACACATTTATTATCTTAGTTTCCATGGGTCAAGATTGTGAGCCAAGATTGGCTAGGTTCTCTGCTGTCTCACCCAGCACTGCAATAAGCTAAAAGGCTGTGTTCTTATTTGGAGGCTTCCAAACTCAATCAGATTTTTATTGGCTGTCATTTGGTGAATGATCTCAAGCCATAGAGGTCACATATAGTTCCTTACTATGTGATGCACTCTGTAGGCAGCTCAAAAAATGGCTATTTACTTCTCAAGGCCAGCAGGAGAATTCTTTTTTCCAGTCTGTTAAGATGAAATCTTACAAGATGGAGGTGTAGGTACATGCAGCTCACCTTCTCGGACAACTACAGCAAAATTACAGCTAAACTATAGAATAAATATTGTTCAGAACTTCCATACAGAAAATAGAGCTGTATGGAAGTCTGACAACTAAGGAATTAAACAAACTGCATTCATCCAGATGGGTAGGAGGGATGGAGATGTGGAGATGTGGAATGGGCTGGTCCCAAACCAATATTTGGTGGATATAAAACAAAGGGATATCTTTGGACCGAGGAGTCCAGCCCCACACCGGACCACCCCTTCCACAGTTCCAGTGCCAGGAAGATAAGTCCCCACAACTTCTGGCTGTAAAAATCAGTGGGGGTTGGGTCAGTGAAAGAAACTGAGGGATTCTCAGGAATCTCTTTTTGAGGGACGCATACATGAACTTACTCAGACTCACTCCTTCTATGCTCCAGCAGAGGGGCAGCACCTTGAAGTGCATCAGTGGCTACATGGAGGAACTGAAGTGTCTGGCATCAGGGTGAGAGGTGGGGGACAACTTCCTCCTAGACAGAAGTGCAGAAAGTGGCCATTGTTCCTTTTCTGAGCCTTCCCCCACACAGAGCCACAGTGTGGTGGCACCATTCTGAATCTTCATCAACCTGGCTCACATGGTTAGTTACACCCTGATGATTACCTAAGACTCCACACCATCCAAATTGTGGACCACACAGGCTGGTAATGGTGGCTTTTCCATATGAATGTCTGGGCTGGGTGCAGGCTTCAGACCTTCCTAAATATGCTTAAACAAACAACAGCTGAGCCCAGCCCCCAGACCTCTCACTGAGTGGCCCCAAGCCCAGCACTAGCAGCAGCCATCTGCAGATTGCTTGATAGCTTATGCCAAGGGGCCCTGAGAAAACACAGGTGGTGGCTGACTTTGGCCTGCACCACCTAGGAAACCCCAGAGGCTGTGCACACAGCAGACAGTTACAGACTACATCAGAAAACCACCATCCAACCACCTCCACAAGGTAGGTAATTGCTAGGTGATTGCTGGCCAGTGATCACAGCCAGTTCTACCAGCTGTCTGGCTTGGGTAAATCCCTCCCATTGAGCTGATAACAGCAATCAAGACTTAACTACAAGAGGAGGGAGTGCTCATCCCACACAGAGGGTTCACCTTGAGTACCCAGCTTGTGGGATAGGAGAAGCTGTGCCACTGGACCCTACAGGACACCTACTACATTAGGCCACACTACCAAGTCAAAGCAGCTATAACTAATACATAGAAACAAACACAGGGAGGCTGCCAAAATGAGGAGACAAAGAAATATGGCCCAAATGAAAGAAAAGAACAAAACTCCAGAAAAATGACCAAACAAAATGGAGATAAACAATCTATTAGAAGCAGAGTTCAAAACACTGGTTAAAAGGGTGCTCAAGGAACTCAGTGGGTACTTCAGCAGCATAAAATGATCCAATCAGAAATGAAAGAGACACTAAGTGAAATAAAGAAAAAATTATAGGGAATCAACAGTGGAGTAGAGATCCAAGAATCAAACCAATGACTTGGAACATAAGGAAGAAAAAGACATCCCATCAGTACAGCAAGAAAAGGAATCCAAAAAATCAAGAATAGCTTAAGGAGCCTCTAGGACAACTTCAAGCATTCCAATATTCACATCATAGAGATCTCAGAGGAGAAGAGAAAGAGCAAGAATTTGGAAACCTATTTGAAAAAATAATAATTGAAAACTTCCCTAATTTGGTGAAGAAAATAGACATATAAGTCCAGGAAACACAAAGAATCCCAAATGAGATGGATGTAAAGAGGACCATCCCAAGACACATCATAAGTAAAATGCTGAAGGTTAAAGATAAAGAGAGAATCTTAAAAGCAGCAAGAGAAAGCAGATAATTATGTACAAAAGAGTTCCCATAAGACTGTAAGCTGATTTCTCAAAAGAAACTTTGCAGGCTAGAAGGGATTGGCAAGAAGTATTCAAAGTGATATAAAGCAAGGACCTAGACCCTAGATTACTCTATCCAGCAAAGCTATTATTTAGATTTGAAGGGGAGATAAAGTGCTTCCCAGATAAGGTCAAGTTAAAGGAGTTCATCATCACCAAGCCCTTATTACATGAGATATTGAAGGGACTTATTTAAGAAAAAGAAGAAGATCATAACTATGAACATTAAAGTGGCAGTAAATACATAAACATCAACAACTGAATCTAAAAAACAAACTAAGCAAACAAGCAGAACAGAAACAGAATCATAGATATGGAGAACATTGGGATGGTGACCAGTTGTGATGAGGGGTCTGGGGAAATGAGGAAAAACTGAAGGGATTAAAAAGTATACATTGGTAGTTACAGAATAGGCAGGGGGATCTTAAGAGCAAGTATTGGAAATGGAGCTGCCCAACGGCTTATATGAATGACCCATGGACATGAACAAAGGAGAGGGGAATCTCTGGAAAGGTGGGGGGTGTGGGTGGAGGGGGGCAAAGGGAGAGAAATTGGGACAACTGTAATAGCATAATCAATAAAATAAAAAAGATGAAATCTTACATAATGAATATGATTTTGAGAGTAATACTCCATCATCTTTGTCATATCTGCAAAGTCCCTTTCACCATATACCATATCAAATAACATATTTACAGGTTCTGGGGATAAGGATGTGGATCTGTTTGGCCAGCTATTGTTTTACTTATCACAGGAAGTTGTAGTGGGTAGGAGCCCCCACTGATGAGATGCACTGATTAGATGCACTAATCATCTTAACTAGGAAGAGAATAGGCTCCACAACAAAGAATTGTGTGGCACACATGTCAATAATGTTAAAGTTGAGGAACCCTGGTTTAGGGTAATTTGTTATACAACACTATTGAGGCATTAGCTGAAGACATTGATGATGATGATTCCCTAAAATCATCAAAGCCTTAAGGAGGATTGAAGGAAAAACTAAGAGTCATCAGATTTGTTATTAAAGCTAAGATTTGTAATATATTAAATGTTTGGAGTGTGGAAAATCTGCCCCAAATCTGTTTGGTCATTTATAAAATGGACACAATTACACTAGCTTATAGAGATGTTCCAAGGTATAAGAGAACTTATATACATGAAATCTTTGTAAAGAGGGTATAAAACGAAAGCATTTTTTATTATTAAGATAACTGGAATTCTATTTTGATAAAAATTACATTAGGATAATACATTGCAGGACTTATAAAAACAGGTCTAAACATTTGCTACCAGATTCTGTGAATTTGTTTTTTTAACTGTTTATTACAGTTGTCCCAACTTTTCTTTCCCTTTTAGCCCAGCCTAACTCTCTCTCCCACAGTCAATCCTCTTTCCATTGTCCATATCCATGAGTCATTCATACATATTCTTTGACTAATCCCTTCCCCTTCCTTTCACCATTCCCCACGTCCCTTCTCCCCTCCTACAGCTATAAGTCTGTCCATGTTTCCATGTCTCTGGTTCTATTTTTCTCATTAGTTCATTTTGTTCATTAGATTCCAGATATAAGTTAGGTCACATGGTATTTGTCTTTCGCTGACAGCCTGATTTCACTTAGCAAAATAGTCTTCAGTTCAATCCATGCTGTCACAAAAGGTAGGAGTTCCTTCTTTCTTTCTGCTATGTAGTATTTCATTGTGTAAATGCACCACAGTTTTTTAATACGCTTATCTATTGATGGGTGCTTGGGCTGTTTCCAACACTTGGCTATTGTAAATAGCACTGCTATAAACATCGGGATGCATAAGTTCTTTTGAATTTGTGTTTTGGGATTCTTAAGGTATATTCCCAGGACTGGAAACACTGGGTCAAAAAGCAGATGCACTTTTAATTTTTTGAGGAAATTCCATACTGTTTTACACAGTGGCTGCACTAGCCTGCATTCCCACTAATGATACAGTAGGGTTCCTGTTTTTTCATATCCTTGTCAGCACTTGTTGTTTGTTGATTTATTAATGATAGCCATTCTGACAGGATCTCTCTGATGGCTAGAGGAAGTACTTTTTTCATATGTTTATGGGTCATCTGTTTGTCCTCCTTGTAGAAGCGTCTATTCAGGTCTTTGCCCATTTTTTAATTGGGTTGTTTTTCTTCCTGGAGTGGAGTTGAGTGAGTTCTTTATATATTTTGGAGGTTAAACCCTTGTCTGATGTGTCATTGGCAAATATGTTCTGCCATACAATCAGTTTCTTTTTCATTTTGATGATGGTTTCTTTAGATGTGCAGAAAATATTTAATTTGAGGTAGTCCCATCTGTTTATTCTTTTCCTGTATTTCTCTTACCCTAGGAGATACATTGGCAAAAATATTGCTACATGGGACGTCTGAAATTTTACCGCCTATGTTATTTGTTAGGACTTTTATGATATTTCAACTTATATTGAAGTCCTTTATCCATTTTGAGTTTATTCTGGTGTATGGTGTATGTTGGTCTAGTTTCATTTTTGTGCATGTACCTGTCCAGTTCTCCCAACACCATTTGTTGAAGAGGCCATTTTTACTCCATTGTATGTTTGTGCCTCCCTGTCAAATATTGATTGGCCATTGAGCCATGGGTTTATTTCTGGGCTCTCTATTCTGTTCCATTGTTCTATCTGTCCATTCTTATGCCAGTGCTAGACTATCTTGGTTACAGTGGGCTTATAGTATAGATTCATATCAGGTATTGTGATCTCTCAAACTTTGCCCTTCTTTCTCAGGATTTCTGAGGGTATTTGGGGTCTTTTTTGGTTCCACGTAAATTTTTGGAATATTTTTTCTAGATCTGTGAAGTTTGTCATTGGTATTTTAATAGGAATTACATTGAATCTATAGATTGCTTTGGCTTGTATGGACATTTTAATGATGTTAATTCTTCTAATCCCTGAACACAGTATATGCTTCTTTTCATTTCTGTCTTCCTCAATTTGTGTCTTCAGTGTTCCATAGTTTCCTGAGTACAGATATTTTACATCCTTGGTTAAATTTATTCCTAGGCACTTTATTTTACTTGTTGCTATAGGACATGGGATTTTTTTCTTAGTTTCTCTTTCTGATATTTCATTATCAGTGTATAAGAATGCCATTGATTTCTGAATGTTGACATTGTATCCCACGGGTTAGCCAAATTCACTTATTAGGTCAAGTAGTTTTTTGGTGGGGACCATAGGGTTTTCTATATACACTATCATGTCATCTGCAAATAATTACAGTTTTAACTCCTCCTTTCCAATTTGGATGTCTTTTATTTCTTTTTTTTCTTTGAAAGTGATTTTTAATTTTTTTACATTTTTTAAAAAATTTTAATTGTTCAAGTACAGTTTTCTGTCTTTTACTCCCATCCCAGACCACCCCCCAGTGCTCCCCACCTCCCTCCCATTTCCACCCCCCCTAGTTTTTGTCCATGTGTCCTTTATACTTGTTCCTGTAAACCCTTCCCCTTTTCTCCTGAAATTTCCCCCACTCTCCGCTCTGGTGGTTGTCAGCCTATTCTCTATTTTGAGAACAGCCTTTTATTTCTTTGTCTTATCTGATCGCTGTGGCTAGAACTTCCAGTACTCTGTTGAATAACAATAGTGAAAGCAGGCATCCTTGTCTTGTTCCTAATCTTAAGGGAAACCCTTTTAGTTTTTGTCCACTGAGTATGATATTGGCAGTAGGTTTCTCATATGTGGCCTCTATTATGTTGAGGTATGCTTCCTCTATTTCCACGTTGCTGAGTGTTTTTTGTCATAAACAGGCACTGGATTTTGTCAAATGCTTTTTCATCATCTATTGATGTGATCATGTGATTTTGTCTTTCATTTTGTTTATGTGGTATATTACATGCATTGATCTGTGAATATTATATCATCCTTGCATCCCTGGGATAAATCCTACATGATCAGATCATGGTGTATGATCTGTTTAATGTATTGCTGTATCTGCATTGCCAGTATTTTGTTGAGGACTTTAGCATTAATGTTCATCAGAAATATTGGCCTGTAATTTTCTTTCTTCGATTTTCTTTCTTTCTTGATTTGTAATTAGGATAATACTGGCCTCATAAAAAAAGACTTTGGGAGTCTGCCCTGTTCTTGAATTTTTGGGAATAGTTTGAGAAGCATAGTTATTAGTTCTTCATTGAATGTTTGGTAAAATTTGCCTGTGAAGCCATGTGGTCCAGGGCTTTTGTGTGTTGGGAGTTTTTCATTACTGCTTCAGTTTTGCTAGATGTTATTGGTCTGTTTAGGCTTTCTGCTTCTTCTTGATTCAGTTTGAGAGATTGTATGTTTCCAGAAATTTCCAGGTAGTCCAGGTTTGGCAAATAGTTGTTCATGGTAATTTCTTATAATCATTTATATTTCTGTGGTGTCAGTTATTAGTTTTACTCTTTCATTTCTGATTTTATTTATTTGGGGCCTATCTCTCTCTCTTTTGATTAGTCTGGCTAAAGAATTGTACATTTTCTTTATCTTTTCAAAGAACCAGCTCCTAGAATCATTGATCCTTTAAATTGTGTATGTGGTTTTTTTTGTTTGTTTTTTTAGTTTCTGTATCATTTAATTCTGCTCTGATCTTGATTATTTCCTTATTTCTACTCACTCTGGGCTTTTGTTGTTGTTGTTGTTTTTCTTCTAGTTCTATAGATTGGCCTGTATTGCTATGAACTCTCTTTCATAACTGCCTTAGCTATGTCCCATAGGTTTTGTGGTGTTGTGTGTTCATTTACATTTTTTTCCAGGTACATTGTGATTTCTTTCTTGATCTCATTGTTAACCCATTCATTATTTAATAAGATGTTATTTAGTCTCCATGTATTTGAATGTTTTTGCATTTTTCCCTTGAGGTTGACTTCTAGTTTCAAGCCATTGTGATTCAAAAAAATGCTTGATATGATTTTAACTTTCTTGAATTTGTTAAGACTTGTTTTTATGTTCTTGTGGTCTATATTTGAAAATGATCAATATGCATTTGAGAAGAATATGTACTTTGCTTCTTTGGGGTGAAATGTTCTGTAAAAATCAACTAAGCCATTTGATCTAGAGTGACATTCAGTGCCACAATATCTTTGTTGATTCTTTGGAAGATCTATCCATTGTTGACAATGGGCTGTTAAAATCCCCTACAATCACTGTATTGCTGTTGATCTTCTTCTTAAAGTCCTCTAAGATTTTCCTTATATATATAAGTGCTTCTTTGTTGGGTGCCTATGTGTTTACAAGGGTTATATACTCTTGTTGGACCACTCCCTTAAGTATTATGTAGTGACCTTCTTGTCTCTTTTTATGGCTTTTGTATAGAAGTCTATTTTGTCAGATATAAGTATTACTACCCCAGCTTTTTTTTTTATGTCCATTTCCTTGGAATACTTTTTTTCATTCCTTGATTTTCAGGCTGTGTAGATCTTTTGTCCTGAGGTGGGTCTCTTATAGACAGCGTATATGCAAATCATTTTTTCTTATCCACTCATCTACCCTATGCTTTTTGATTAGAACATTTAGTCTATTTACATTTAAGGTTATTATTGATAGGTACATGTTCATTGCCATTTTTTCTTTTGTACCTTTGTTCCTCTCTCTCTCTCTCTCTCTCTCCTTCTTAAAGCAGTCCCTTTAGCATCTTTGGCAGTGCTGGCTTGGTGGAGATGTACTCTATTAGCCTTTTTTTTTTTTTTGGTCTGGGAAGTTCTTTATTTTGCCTTACATTTTTAAATGAGAGCCTTGCTGAATAGAGTAGTCTTGATTACAGGTCTTTGCTTTTCATTAATTGGAATATTTGTTGCCTGCCCCTTCTGGCTTATAGTGTTTCTGTTGAGAAATCAGCTGATAGGTTTATCAGAGCTCCCTTTTATGTTACTATCTGATTTTCCCTTGCTGCCTTTAAGGTTCTCTCTTTGTCTTTAAATTTTGCCATATTAATTATGATGTGTTTTAAAATGGGCCTCTTTGGGTTTATCTTAATTAGGACCCTCTATGCTTCCTGAATTTTCATGACCTTTTTCCTCACCAAGTTAGGGATGTTTTCTGTCATTATTTTTTCAAACAGGTTTTTTATCCCTTGCTCCTTTCCTTCTCCTTCTGGTATTCCTATGATGCAACTGTTGTTTCATTTCATGTTGTCCTAAAGCTCCCTTAAACTATCCTCATTATTTTTGAGTGTTTTTTCATTTTGTTGGTCTGACTGGGTGTTCTTTTCTACTTTGTCTTCCAACTCACTGATTCAATCTTCTGCTCCATCTAGCCTGTTTTTAATTCTTTTAGATGTATTCTTCATTTCATATATTATATTATTTATATCCCCCGGCTGTTATTCATAGTTTCTATGTTCTTTTTCATGCTGATGTAGTTCTTACTAAGTTCTTTGTAGTTCTCATAAAATTCCTTATGGTTTTCACTGAGTTCTTTGAGCATCTTTATAACCATTATTTTGAATCCTATGTCCGATCGATGCTTGCCTCATTTTCATTTAGTTTTTTTTCTTGGCATTCCTTCTTTCCTTTCATTTGGGGATATTTCCTTGTCTCCCCATTTTAGGTGATTCTTTTTGTTTGTTTACAGATATCAAATTGCTCTGCTTTGACTCCTTGTCTTCATGGGGTGGCCCTTTGTGGTAGGAGTTATGTGGGACTCAGTGGTGTAATATCTTTGATCTCCTGAGCTGGATATTCTAGATATACCCTTTATTCAAGTTATAGGGGCTCTCTTGTTGTACTTGGACTTTCATTATTTATGACTCATTCATTGATAGGTTCTTTCCTCTGGTTGGCTAACTGAGAGTCACAACTCCCACTGCATTTTTTTATACTGTTGTATAGGTGCTGGTAGAGCAAAGCAAAACTACAGAGAGAAACCAAACCCACACCAGTAAAAATACCCCCTCCCACATTAGCAGTATCAATAGCAAATAAACAAATATTAATAAAGTTGGAAAGAGATTAAGAATATTTAAGATGAGAAAAAATATTAGATGACTAAAGGAAAAAAATGATTTTGAGAGGGAAGAGAGAGGAGAAATATTGAGTAGGGAATAGAAACAAGGTGAAGAAAGGAAGAACATAAAATTCAAAACATAATTAAGCAGGGAAGGGAGATGGTAAATTGGAGTAAGAGAAAGGAGGCATATATGAAGTTTGAAATAAAATTAAAAATGTAGTGAACCAATACGAACAAAATTGAAGAAAAGCCACAAGAGGGCCAATAACAATGAGAGATGAGCAATGGTCGATAAAAGTAGGAGAATAGGAATATTGTAAGACAGACACTATGAGATGTCTACAGTAAAGAAAAATAATTTTGAGAGGATAGAGGGAGAGGAAATACTGAGAGCAAGGAAAAGAATCCAGGCTCAGAGGGGGAAAAATACAATTCCAAACTCAAATAAGCAGGGGCAGGGTGAAGGCAAAAATGGAGTAAGATAGGGGAAGTAACCCATGAGACTTGAAATAAAAAAAATAGTAAGCAAATAGGAATAAAACTGGAGAAAATCAGCAGTAATCACAATATCCATGCCAAACCAGCAGTGATTAATATAGGTGGAAAGAAAATAAGAATATTTAAGAAAGGGAAAAAGAATGTGAGCTGACTAAAGGAAAGAAAAATGAATTTCAGAGGGTGGAAGGAGGAGAAACAGTAAGAATAAGGAATAGGAACAAGGTGTAACAAGGGGGGAAATAAAATTTAAAATCAAAATAAGAAAGTAAAGAAAAAGGAAAAGTGGAGTAAGGTAAGAGAAGGGTACAATGTGAGATTTGAAATAAAAATAAAAAATAAAAATAAAGAAATAAAAAATAAAAGATTAAAAATAGTGAATTAGTTGGAATACAATTGAGGAAAAAGAAAAAAGATGTTAAAAGGCTATGTGAGAGAAAAAAATAATGTGAATGCTAAAGAAGAATGAGGTGGAATTCATCTCAGAAGTTTGGTGTTTGCCTTCTGTCTTCTTCTGGATCTGCTTCTGGCTTTTTATCAGCTCAGGGTCCAGGGGTGAGCCATCCAACCTTTGGCAGCACTACATGTACCACCTTCACCTGCCTCTAGAGTGGCTTCTATTGCAACATGGAGAGTGGGACCCCTGGGTCTCCCCTGGGAGGTGCAGTTCAGTCTTCTGGGAAGATTGCAGGTGTGCTCCCCTGCCCCTGTACCACCTGTCTTGGTGCCTAGCTAATTTCCAGTAATGTATAGTTTCTGATGAACTAGCTGTCCACTTCAAGGGAGGGGCCACTCTGTGTAAAAGGGGCAGCTCTTTCCTTCTTGGGGCTGATGGGAGCTCTGTGTGAGAGCCAAGGCTAGGCTGGACCAATTTCTGATCTTCCTGTCTTGCTGGCCTCAGTAGAATAGGGTTCTAGGAATCAATGTATTTTGTCTCTCAGAGAAGTTCCAAATGGGTTGTTTTTGGAGTTTCTCTTCCTGTCTTTCTCCTGTGGATATGCACCTGACAAGGGATTCTTTAGCCTGTCCTGTCTCTTCTACTGAACTTTTCTGTGGGATGTGATACTTGCAGTTCTGTGGGAGTGGCTGGGTATGTCCTTCCCTTCCCAGAGGTTTGAAATCTGCTGGGGAAGGGGGTTCTGCCTGGCTGTAAATAATCTCAGATGCCCAACTCTTGCCTGTTTAATTCCCAGCCTGCTGCTCTTGCAGTAGACACAGTCCTATACATTTTGGATAGGACTCGGCTTGCTAACCATGCTGGGCTGGGGCCCAGAAATCCCTTTACTGTACAACCTTCTGATCTCCCTGCCCAACTATATTCAGTGGAGCAAACTATGCTTTCAATCTTGTCCTTTTGCTGTCAGGGCAGCTGCACACAGGGTCCCTGACCAGCACGCCTGAGCTTCCCTTTCAAAAAGCCTCTCTGTCCTGGCTGGTGTAGCTCAGCGGATTGAGCGCGGGCCTGCGAACCAAAGGATCGCAGTTTGACTCCCAGTCAGGGCACATGCCTGGGTTGCAGGCCAGTTCCCATCAGGGGATGCACCAGAGGCAACCATACATTGATATCTCTCTCCCTCTCTCCTTCCCTTCTCCTCTAAAATAAATAAAATCTTAAAAAAAAAGAAATGATTTTACTTATTTAGTTCTTTAAAAAAAAAGCCTCTCTGTGGCACCTCCACTGCGGTACTGAGTTATTGTTTGGTTCTCCATGTACACCAACTTTCCAAAAAGTCAAAAGTCTCTTACAGTCACAGCTGGCTTCAGCTTGCCTCTACCTGACCCAAGTGTGGCCCCTGATCATTCTGAGAGATAGAGTCCCTCTGTCCCTCTGTCTCTCTGGCACTCTCCAGGTTGGCATTTGGCAATGAAGCAATGAATGTGTTGCTTGCTGTGTGGGTGCAGCCTGCATCTCCCCAACTCCATGTCTTCCCAAGTCACTCTCAGGCAGAATCTGAGGGTTCCCTGCATGGGACTGGGGCCCCTCCCCTGGAAGGGGAAGGAGCCAGAAAGCTACGATTTCTGACTAGTCTCTCTACTGCTGCAGGTGCCATGCATGGGGTGTTTCTCCTTCAACTTACAAAATCTCTTTAATGCCCATTTTGAAACTTCTGTACTCCTTGGCTTCTAAACTTCATATCAGCTAAGATTCCTTTGATTGTTCAGGTTATTTGTCAGAAGATCAGCTGAGAATCTGAGTTGGGGGCAAGAGCAAGTGGACTCAGCTTCTACCTGCTTGGCCTCCATCTTCAACCTCCTCTCTCTGGATTTCTTTACCTGGCCTATTACAGCTTGACATAGAAATGAATATTATATTACAAAAAAATCACTGATTTTTACATTAATGATAAATATACATGCTACATATATTTCTTAGTTATATATAAGCATGTCATGTACATATTATTTAGCATCTTTCTTCAGTAATAATTAAAAATCAGTGATATTTTTACTAAAAAGCATGGCTTCTTTAAAAACTTTAAACCTTTATTTCCTTTCACTTGGTAATATTGTTTTGATCAGAATGAAATTGTAATACAACGGAGAAGAAAAATATGATTAGGAGAAAGTGAACATAATAAGCTGGTGAATTCAAAAGAATATGCGCAGGTTCCAAGGTAATAAGAAAAGAGCAGAGCAGGTAAGGAAGGTGAGACTGCAGACTGCAGAATGTGTTTGTGCTTTCGTGAGCAGAGGTGGAGTTTGGTCAAAAGTACACAGGGGTCACTGGAATTGAGCAGTTCAGGCCTCCCTCCTGGCCACTTTCATTATAGGCCCCTTCCCTGTGTCGCCAATACTATGATGACCGCAAGACTCATGCAAACAAAGTAAATATTAATTAAGAGCAAATCCACTTGTGCTATAGAAGCTTCATCTTGGAGAATGTGGCTTGGATGGTTTAGGAAAGGTTGTACAGCTTAAAAGGATGTGATTTTAAAAGGGAAAACAATTTAGGTTTTATTTTAAATAATGCTGTTCTTAGCATACATGCCTAGAAATTTTTGTGTACCTGTAAACCTCATTGTATAGCTCTTTCTTTATTATCTCCTTATCAAAGCAACCTACCCTAACTAACATAAGCACCATATTTCTGAATCCTGGTGCTTCATGGAGAGTACTTGTGAGCTGGCATTTTCCATTCTGTGCTACAATATGTACTGACCTTGGGCCACCATTGCAAATTTCTAAAATTTGAAGAAGGCAAGTATATCTCAAAGTCACTCCTTTGGAAGTGAGGCAATATACACAAATAGATGCCCCCTCTTCCCCAGATTATAGGAAATACACAGTGATAATATTAACCTCTTGATGCAAGATTTTACTCAATTGAGTTTATGTTCATAGGTGACCACCATCCTTCTCTACCCACCCTTCTTTATTTGTGTAGCCTTGCATCTCTGTACGGTCTGGCAAACTATGTGCTGTTTTGAGCACATGATCTTGCCTGGAACATGCAGGGCACTGTGCAATTGCACCCTGGCATCGAGAGCACCTCTAATTGAGAATGAACAGAATGAAAAACTAGGAGGAGTCTCTTTGGGCTTTGAGCCTTTAACTCTCAAAAGCAAAAAATTATTATTTTGAAGTTCAAGCACTTTGGACTTGAATGTTTTTGAGCTTAAACTTGCAAGGAAATTTAATCTCTGAACTTCTCTCTCTGGGAATTTGATAATAGGAAGGGATTTATATTCAATTTTGGTGCATCTTTATTTCGGCATGTTATTACTAGAGTATCTTCATGTTGTCATTTAATCTCATCGTAGGATTTATGATGTGCTATTTTGGGTAATGTTGCTGGATGTACTTGAGAAGCAATATAGAGAAGAGAATGAGTTTTATTTTTCAGCCTTGAGTACAGCATGCCATTGATTTAATTAGTGTCGCTCTCTGACCAATTTTAGAATATTCTGGATTCAAATCTAAATTGTCTACAAGTTGTCCCAGGATAATACACAGCATAGCAGTGGTGGTCTTAGAAGAGTGGTCTTGTGAGGAGGGAGCAAGGCTCAACCCTGATGGCTTGATCTTCAATTTTGAAATGGAAAGTCTCGGCTCTGGTGGACCATAGGTTCACTGATTAATCTCAATGGTTAAGACAAAAAACAAAGAAGAGAATGTTGGTAGCAAACACTTCTCAACTCGTGATGTTTTCTTCCATGAGGAGGAAGCCCAAATAATGCTACCCTTATTCTTTCTCCTTTATTCCTTCTACTCCAGGACAGGGACAGAGAGAGAATTCTTTATATATTTTAGACTTTGTTTTTATATGTGATTTAATATGTTTCTCTCAGTCTGTGTTTTGTCTTTTCATTCTCTTAAAAACACCTACCATGAAGAAAAAAATTAATTTTAATGAAGTCTAATTTTGTTTTTTCTTTATGAGCTGGGTTTTAGGATAATGTCTATGGGCTCTTCACCAAACTCTAGGTCATGAATGTGTTTCCGATGTTTTCTTCTAAAAGTTTTGTAATTTTATGTCTAAATTTAGATCTGATATCTATCTTGAGTTAGTTTTTATATAAGATGAGAAGCTTAGGTCAAAGTTTATATATTTTCCCTGCACATTGATTTACAATTGCTTTAATACCATTTGTTGAAAAAACTATAATTTATTTATTGAATTTTTAAATATTGTTGCCAAAAATCAAATTGCCATATTTGTGTGAAAATATTTCTGAACATTATCTTCTGTTCTATTGATTTGCATGCCATCCCTTAACCAATATCACATTTTCTTTGGCAAGGGTTAAATTCACTTCCTTGAACTTTTTCTTTTTCACAATTGTTTCAGCTAGTCTAGTGTTTTTGCTCTTTCATTCCAGTTTTAGAATCAGTTTGTTTATATCTACAAAATATTATTTTAAGCTTTTGATTGATAATCCAGTAAAATACAGATAAATTTGAAGAGAACTAAAATCTTCCTTATTTTAATCTTCTCATCCATTTTTATGGTATGTCAATTATTTATGTTGTCTTTTATTACTTTTATCAGCATTTTAAAGATTTTAATATAGAGCTCTTATACATATTTTGTTAGAATTGAAGTACTGTCATTTAATTTCTGTTGTAGTTATAAATGATATTTTTCTAAATGTAAGTTCCCAAGTGTATAATGCTAGTATATATACTTGATTTGTATGTGCTGGCTTTTATCCTGTGATTCTGGTGAACTCAGGAGTCTAGGAGCTTTCTTGTTGATTCTTAAGTATTTTTTACATAGCTAGCTTTGTAGTACTTGAGGAGGGATAATTTCTTAAAATGTTCATTTTTTTAGATTTTATTATTTATTTTTAGAGGGAGGGGAAGGACGGGAGAAAGAGAGGGAGCGAAACATCAATGTGTGGTTGCCTCTCACGTGCCCCCAACTGAGGATCTGGTCCACAATCCAGGCATGTGCCCTGACTGGGAATCGAACTGGTGACACTTTGGTTCATAGGCCGGCACTCAATCCCCTGAGCCACACCAGCCAGGGTAAGGGGTGCATTTTTATTTTTTTCTTTTCCTCTTGTTTTTCTCTTATTTCCTTTTTGTTTAATTAGAGTTTTGACAGGCTCATGAAGCTTGCATTAGAAAATTGGACTTCAGGGCCTTTCAACAAGTTAAGACCTTAATCAACTATATTGGTTGGAGCTCTAAAAGTTTGTGTTTTGAAGGGTGAACTGGGAATAGTCCTGTCCTCGCAGGGGTAAAGACTTGCTTTGAATCCCCCTAGTCTTTGAAAAATTTAATCTTCTCTTGATTTGCTAGTGCCCTTAGCATTGGGCTAGGGGAAAACTTAATTCCTCCATGAAAGAAAATAACAAAACTCTAGGCCTCAAATTGTCCCTATTGTTTTTTTGAAGTGAATTGCCATTTTATTTGTTTTTTTTGTTGTTGTTGTTCAAGTACAGTTGAATCCATTCCCCCCCCGACATTCCATCCTCAATCCTACCCCCTTTGGCTTTGTCCATGGGTCCTTTATACATGTTCCTTGACAAGCCTTTCCCTTCTTTCCTGTTATTCCCATCTCCCCTCCCCTCTGGTTACTGTCAGTTTGTCCTTTATTTCAATGTCTCTGGCTGTATTTTGCTTGCTTGTTTGTTTTGTTGATTAGGTTCCACTTATAGGTGAGATCACATGGTATTTGTCTTTCACCACCTGGCTTATTTCACTTAGCATAATGCTCTCCAGTTCACCCATGCTGTCATGAAGGGTAGGAGCTCCTTATTTCTTTCTGCTGCATGGTATTGCACTGTGTAAATGTACCACAGTGTTTTGATCCACTCTTTTACTGATGGACACTTAGGTTGCTTCCAGCACTTGGCTATTGTAAATTGTGCTGCTATGAACATAGGGGTGCATAGGTTCCTTTGAATTGGTGTTTCAGGGTTCTTAGGGTATAATCCCAACAGTGGAACTGATGGGTCAAAAGGCAGTTTTTTGATGTCCTTATTATTTTTTATACAAAATGGCTGACATTAAACAGAAAATACCTAAACATACAAGTGAGAAAAATACGGCTAAAATCCAAGAGGACCAACATGGTAGAGCTAGGTGTTACATAGAGTCATAGGTGATGCAATAATTGGAAAATCAGATGCAGACTTCAAAACAACTTTGTTCATTATATTCAAGGAAATAAATAGAGTGAAAACTTTGAAAAAGGATGGGAAAGAATAAAAAGTAATAAATTACAGAATCTTTGTAACTGAAAAAATATATCTAAGCTTAAGAATTTAATAGATGAATTAAAATATATTATTCAGAGATGAATGGAAAATAATGAATTGCAAGACATTTTAGAAAGAAATATCTAGAATGAGGTATGCAGAAGTAAAAAGCGGGAAAATGTAGGAAATAATGTAAGATAGATAAGGATGTGTAAAAATTTCTACTATAGATTTACACTCCTGGGGATACAGAAAGAGGGGAGAGGAGTAGGGATAGGACAAATAACAAAGAAAGAATGGTGTGTTATTCTACACACAATTAGGCAAAGGATAAGTTTATAGTTGTGAGTACATAAAACAGAATTATTCTTTTATTATTTATTATATCATTTTCCATACAAAAAACTGTAAACCTACTTTTGTCCACCCCATATATATAGAATAAATGACACTAAGTCACAGATTCAAAACACTATGAACAGTAAGTAGGACAGTATAGCATAGAAAAACTGTTAAAACTAACAAAAAGGCAAAAAAACCTAAAAGCATCCAGAAAAAAAGATCGTTTATGTAAAAAACAGTCAGAATGTCAGCTGACTTCAACAGAAAGAATGAAAACCAGAAGAAAAATCTCTTCAAAGAGTTAAAATAATTCAAAATTTATTATGTAAAATGCAGTAAATCTTTTAAAAAATGCAAAAGAATTAAATATATTTGCATTCAAACAAAAACAAATACTTTTTAATAACAATGACTAAACCATTAAAAGGCTTGTAAAACATGGAATTCATTAACGTTGGGTCCCTCTTTAAAAGAAAGAATTCAAATTTTGAGTACTAAGTTAGATTAAAAAGTAAATATTTATTTAAATAAAAAACTAAAGAAATGTGTTAAAGAAATCCAATCCCCCCAAATATTTCTAAATCCAAAATATATATTTAATTAAATAACTACTAAGTGTAATATATACTCCTTCTTTTAAATATTTCTGTGTTGCATTGTTGGGACAATTTTACCTGCTTTTCATTTGGACCACTAGATATTAACAGAAAAGTATGCATCAAACACTCCAAATGTGTTCCTTTCTGTGGAGATGCATAAAACATTACACACAAATAAACTTGATGGTTGCGTGCTCCTACTTCACAAACACAAAAATTGTGATGCATTTGACTTCACACAATTCCTATCAGAAACAATTATATATATGCACTGTATATTCATTATATATACATATATAATGCATATATAGTATATACATATATTATATATAATATATATGGTGTATTTACACTGCTCCATTACTGAATTTATTCTTGATAAGAAAAACTTCTTCTTCTAAGCCATCATTTAGAACCTAATCTTCCATTTATTATTTTAGATGTCAAATAAATCAAAGAATATCTTACCTACTAGCTACAGGCTTTGTACATTTCAGTCTTTTTCTTTCTTTCTATCTTTTGTGTGTGTGTGTGTGTGTGTGTGTGCACGGTCACACCCTGTGCTGAGCACCTTAGGATGTGTTGTTACTGTGATACAACCCTGACTCTCCATCTTCACATCACAGCACCAGATGACTCAGTGCAACAGATCCCAGGAATATCCCAAGATGACTAGAGATTGTTTAGCTCCATATGGAAGTGACAATGAATCACAAAAATATTTTTGTTATGAACCACAAAAGTATTTTATGAATCACAGAAATCATTTATGCTGTGTGTATGTGCCACTCAGCTTTCTCTGAGCTTGTACCCAATCAAGTATTATTTGTTGCAAAGAGAAGCATGATGAAGAAGAAACACGAGTGCAAATAGAGAGCAGGCTTAAGTCATTTCAGCTGAAATATCTTATTGTACAAATTTTGTAAAAGTTTATGTAAACATGTGACACTGGAAGGGGCCCTCATTGGTAAAGTTTTCTGAAACTTAAAAGTTTTAATTCCTTCACAGCAAAGCAGCCTCTGATAAAGCATATTTTTCAGGTGTAAGAAAACAAACTTGATTTTAGATGAAAACTCAGCAATGCAGGGAAGAATGAAGAGGTGAAAACTGTTAGATATGAGGGTAAACCCAATGATATTACTATGAAAAACCAGTAGAGTCAAGCCAACTGGCAGTTAAAATAGTTATAGACATAAAATATATTAAAAGATACCATGTAAGCCAAGAGGAAGAAGATACAGAATTGTCATCGACGTGGTTCTTGAGTTGTCTTGGAAAAGGTAGGAGTAGCAGGAAACATTAGACTTTGATAAGGATCAGAGACATGTTTTAATCTAGTAAATCACTGACAGAATAGTAATAGAGTTTACAACTATTTAGTTCATGGAGAGGAAAATGAAAAACTGAAAATGGTCAATCCAAAATTAGTCAAGAAAAGAGAGAGAAAGAAACACAGTGTAGACAAGATGAATAGAAAACACTTAATAAGATGTACATTTAATCGCAAATACATCAGCCATGGTATTAAATTTAAATGAAATGTCTGACCCCATCAGAAAACAGACTGTGAGACTGGATTACAACACAATGACCACTTGCAGTTCATAAGTGATGTGCATAAAATATAACATATAGAAAGTTTGAAAATAATATGTATTAGGAAGAGGTAGATGATACACATGCTAATAAGAAAACTGGTTTTGCTAGATTAATCAGACAAAGGCATGATAATTGATTAAAGACACATTGGAATATTTTGTAATGATGTAATTTTATTTTCACCAGGAAGGTATAATAATTTATATGTGTATACTGTACAAAGAAAATATGGACAAAACTAAAAGAAAAAAATAGACAAATATTCATGGGGGGAGATTTTAGCATACTTTTCTCCTACTAAATACTTAAAAAACAATGCCAATCTCAGAAGAAAAAAATAATAAAAGAAGAAACAGATCTCTGAGGCAAACAAAAGGAAGAATTTTTGCCAACTTGGTGTATAAACTAGCAAATCTTGATAGCAACACCTGACAGAGGCATTGAAAGAAAAATTATAGGTCAATCACACCCATAAACATAAATGCAAAACTTTTAGACAACATGTTATCAAATCATATCCAGAAGTACATTAAAATGCTAGTGTGCCATGACTAAGTTGGCTTTATTTTAGGAATGCAAGGTTTGTATAATATACGAAAGCCAATCAATGTAAATAATCACAGTAATGGAATAAAGAAGAAAAATCATATATTAATCTAAATAGATGCAGAAAATATGTCTAAAAATTTGTTATACATTCATTATGGAAAAATACAGAAGACAATGGCTAGAAGAACTCCAATAAAAATAGTCTAAAGGATGCATCAATTTATTGATATTGATTCTTCTGAAATCAATATCAAGACAGGGAGGACCAGTAGAGCTCCTTCTATTCAATACATTCTGCAGGTTAAAGCCAATAAATTAAGGCATGGTGCATAAATAAAAGATGTGATTGGAAAAGAAATAAATTAATTACATATAGTAATGATGGTGTTTCCACATAAAATTTACAATTCACTTGTGAAGTTCTAGAAAATACTTGCAGGGGTTTTGATTCTGATTGCATTAATTCTTTAAATCGGTTTGGAAAACATCAGCAGCTCTATAATACTAATGTTCCAATCTATGAAATGTTTTTTCCCTCCATTTATTTGAATCACATTTTACTAGTTAATTCTTGCTTTGCATATTTTGAGGGCATAATTTTAGATAGATATAAATATTTTCCTGGTAAATTGAATTTTTCATTTTGAGATTTCTTTCTGTTTCTCTAATCATTCTTTATCTTAATAGCCTAATTTCTCCAACAGTTTTTCCTTTGGTTAGTATTGGTAGGGTCTATTTCTTTCTAGGATTTCTGTATCTTTATGTCTAGATATCTCTTGTAATAGCATAAGGTTGTTACTTTTTTATCTAGTCTGATCATATTTTTTATAACTGAATTACTTAGTACACTTATATGTAATATAATTGCTGGTATACTTGAGTTACTGATACATTTTAATTGAATTAAAGTGAATTCTGTTTGCCCTGCTTATTCTACATTCCTGTTTCCTTTCTTTTATTCTCCATTTTATTGAGCTATAATTGACATATAGTGTTATGTAAGTTTAATTTGTACAATGTAATGACTTGATATATGAGTATATATTTTGAGAAATAATTACCACAAAAAGGTTAGTTAACATATCATTGCAAAACATATATCTGATAAGGAGTTAATATTCAAAATATATAAGGGACTTACACAACTCAATGGCAAAAAAAATCTGATTAAAAAGTGAGCAAAGAACCTGAATAAGGATTTTCCCAAAGAAGACATACAAACGGTCGAGAAGTACATGGAAATGTGCTCATCATCGTCAATCCTCAGGGAAATGCAAATCAAAACCATAATGAGAAATCAACTTAAACTTGTTAAATGGTTAAATGGCTGTTATAAAAAAGACCAGACATAACAAACGCTGGTGAAGATGGGGAGAAAAGGAACTCTGCTATATGTTGGTGGGAATGGAAATTTGTGTGGCCACCATGGAAAAACAGTATGGAGTTTCCTCAAAAAATTAAAAACAGAACTCCCATATTACCCAGCCAATTTTCCTTCTGAGTATTTACCTGAAGGAAATGAAAACATTAACTCAAAAAGATATATGTATCTTCATGATCGCTGCAGCATTATTTATAATAGCCAAGAAGTGGAAGCAACCTAAGTGTTTATGTATGGATAAATGAATAAAAATATGGTATATATATATACAATAAAACATTATTTAGCCATAGAAAAGAATGAAATCTTGCCATTTGTGACAATATGGATGGACTTAGAGCAGGGGTGTCAAACTCATTTTCACTGGTGGCTACATCAGCCTCGTAGTTGCCTTCATAAAGCCAAATGTAATTTCAACTCCTTAACAGTTAAGGAGCAGTTACATTATTTATACAGCCCTAAAATTACATTCAGCCTTTTGAAGGCAACTGCAAGGCTGATGTGGCCCCCAGTAAAAATGAGTTTGACACCCCTGAATTAGAGGGTATTATGGTAAGTGAAAAAAGGCAGAGAAAGACAAGTACTGTGTGACCTCACATGTGAATCTAAAACAAAAACAAACATGTTGTGTGTAGACCTGAAGTTAATATAATCTATGTCAATTCCACCTCAATTAAAACACAAAGAAGTGGAGGTTAGGACACATGCACAAGGAGGGAAGACCACATAAAGACACAGGGAGAAGATGGTCATCTGTAAGCCAAAGAGAGAGGCCTTAGAAGGACCATCTTTGCCAACACTTTGATCTTGAACTTCTATCTTGCATAACTGAAGAAAATACGTGTCTGTGGTTTAAGCACAACCCCCCCGCCCCGCCAAATAGCACAACTGCCTTTTCCTTAGGTGAGTATCAACCTAGTCAGAGAATTGAAGGATATACCACAACCAACATACTATTAGTGTTAATTGCCAGCTACCTAACCAGAAAAACCTGCAGCTGTTACAGTTAGCACAATTGAGATTCTGATCCAGGAGGAGAGAGCCTGTGAGAGGCTGAGAGGCAATAAATTTAGTTCAGGGACACTTTCTGTATATAAATTGACCCTCAGCGTTGACCCTGAAATGAAATCCAGATGAAAATTGATTGGGGAAAATCAGTTGGGATAGTTATAACATATTTATTCATGATTTTATAGTTACTAAGAAATTAGAGCCTGCTTTCTCATTATATCTTTAAAATGACAAATTCCCATTAATGTTCTAGGACTAAATAGAGAGGCACCAAATTAGGACTCAGGTGGTGTGAGATTCATCCTGTGTCAACTTTAGTCTTTTGTGCCTTGCATCTTATCTCCAGTCCTCATCTGTGGAATGTGATGGATGGTCAGAGAAGCTTAGCACAAAAATTGCTGTAGGGATTCTGGGAGGAAGTATGGCTTTTTTCAATAGTAAGGGATCCCTAGTAAAATTCCCTTCCCAACCTGACCACAGGAGTCCTTGGGGAGGTGGATGAAAAGGAGGATCAAGGAGATGTTGTGAGCAAGAAGGAAGAGCATGGAGGAACGCTCACGCACCTTTGTTTCAGACACAAGCTGTCAGAATGAACAGAGGTCTGCGGTAAAGCTGGGCTTTCAGAGACACGCGAGTACTCACCAGGAGCTAAAATCAATCAGGTTCCCGGATGTGAAGGGAACTCAAGTGGGTTAAAATTGGTAGATAGCTGAACATTTTATAATGGTATGGGTGACAAAGTGCGTATTTGTCTTTGTATCACCTATGTCTGAAATATAAGAAGCACTCAGTGTTTGTGGAAAGTAGAGAGGGAAGGAAGGGTACTTTTTGCAAGGTTGCATAAAAATTCCTTGAGCTAATTAAAGAAAGAAAATTAAAAGAACAAATTGGAAAAAGGTATATTCATTATCTGTGGGATAAATGTACAAAAAAATGTACCTATCTTTTCTGAGCAAAGTGCAAAATGTGCCAGTGAATGTGTATATAACAGGAAATGTCAATGCTTCTTTTAGAAAAAATGTAAACAATTTGTAACCCTAAGAGTCTGGTTACTCTTTTGTGCTACCAATTTCTCTCATATAAGTGGGAGGCATCGCTGAGGCTCCTGGAAAGTGTTAGGCTCATGAGGATATTTACAGTTCCTCTTGGATGCTGATATGTGAAATATTGTCCAAATCTGTATTCCAACGAATCTAAATGAAAAGTGTCTTCGATTGTCAGGTTTGTTGGAATGGGGTTGAATGTGGCAACATAGTAATATTACATCATTTTCATGAGTTTTCCCCAAAAGGTTGGTACAAATACAGCTACATGTGTTATTCCGAAAAGCTGAAATCATCGTTAATGGGCTGTATTATTACCTGACATTATTAAACTCAGTGAGCAAGTTGTTAATTGAGCTGGTAAATTCACATAGAAATGTTACACACTCCTTTTTTTTAAGTCTTAAAAACATGATTGCAAGAGTCCACATTCTATTTAAATGGACTCCCTAATTCATGAAAATGAGATTAAAAAAGTATTTAAAAACAGCTAGAAATTGAGGATGAGATGGTTTCCAAATGAGAAAAAGTAAATTTCAAGCAGGCATTAGAAGCATAATTCTGTTTCTGGTTTTAATTCTTTATTTTTAAAGAAAATTTTATTTACATATACCAGAATCATGTAATGAACGCATTTAATTCATGTAGTTGGCTTCTTACCTTTTTCAAAATAGATTTGACTCAGTGATTTGGTCCCCAGGACAGCCATGGTCCATCTGCATCATGTGGCTGCCTGTCGTGAACTGAGGCGGATGGAGACACCTTGCCATATGAAATGGTTTATTCGATAGCAGATGGATTGATTAGTCTGGGTGGTGGTGGGGGGTCATGATCTCACACTGTGAAGCTATAGGAACGAATTGAGGAAGAGGGACATTGTATAGGCCATGAATTTATTTGCTAATATTATCTTTATAGTTGAGCATAATGTCTAACATAGTTGAAATAATGAAAGAATAATTTAATAAGAAAATGCATGAATGAATGAAAAGAGGAAAGATAGAGGTAGATTGAGCTGATGTTAGATGTTCAGCTGGGAAAGCAAGATGTGATCTCCATGGAATCTGATATTTGCAGTAATACTATAGGCAGGTAGAAGGTATCTTGACTCTAGCTGCTGATTTGAGTTTGGAGAAAGGCAGTACTTAATTATTCAGGTAGGCTACCAAGCCTCACTCCAGAGGATTTGCCCATCAGTTTTTTCACGACTCTAGAAACAAAAGGTGGTAAGGCCTGGGGTGGGAGAGAAAGATGTTGGCAAACGCAAAGCAGAGTTCCAGTTTTTTAAAGACTCAATTATTTTCTCATTTCTGAGTATACTTTTAAAATTCAAATATTGTAACATTATAAAGAAACATCAAGAAAAGAGTACATCTCATAAGTTCCATGAATGTTCGCAAGGTAAACAAACCTGTGTAAAAAGACCCATCTCAATAAACAGAATATCACCAACACTCTAGGAAGTCCTCTTCGTGCCCCTTTCTAGCTGTGTGATCTATTTCTCCCCGTCGGGGTAACTGCTGTCAGGGCTGTCAACACCATGTGGTAGCTTTGCCTGTGTTGATAGGCTTTAAAAGTGAAGTCATACCGTATGTACTCTTTTTGTATCTGCCTTTTGTTTTTGCTTATTTGTGGGATTCACCCTAGTTAATTCCTGCTGTCGTTTGTTCACTCTTACTGCTGTATAGAGATCTACTTTGTGTATGTACCATCTTTTACACATGCATTCTATTTGAATGTTTCCATCTTTTGGCTATGACAAATGATGTTTCTGGGACCATTATTATTATGAAGGTCTTTTGGCAAACATGCGTGCACATTCCTTTTGGGTATGTAGCTAGGAGTGGAATAATTGGGTCATATGTTGTGTTTATACTCCTTGTTAATAGACACTGTCAAACATCTCCCCTAAAAAGTTATGTAAGTCCCTAGTTTTTGAAAGGGAATCTTCTGTAGTTAGAGTAGAAGCAAATGGGGATCTGAATGAAGGCTGAGCTCTGAGACTTGTTAAACACCTTCCTGGCACTCAAGATCAGAAATTCAGGCATTAAAACCAGTTATCAAATTGGGAAGTACTGTGGGAGGATAGGGCTCGACTTGAGAAACGGGATGGAAACCTGATAGCAGACATGAGGTAACAGCATCATAAATCTGAAAACAGTGATAACGACTCAGGCTACAAAATGGATTTCCAGTGGTCGACACTGTGGCCTCATTCCCTATGTTGTATATTAACTGAACTCCCCAGTTATCCACAGAGTAAATAAAACTCAGCAGTAGTATTTACCCACTGGTATCTACATTACATACATTTTCTTAAAGAATTCTGCAATATAAGTGTTATGAGTCATTTAGATGAAGAGATGGGCTCAGAGAGGTTAAAACTTGCATGTTATAAGTGGTAGAGATGTAATTTTTCTTTTTTTCAAAGTATGTATTATTGAGGCATAATTTATATACAATAAAAACACCCCTTTTGAGTGTTCAGTATGATAATGCTTTCTGACAAATTTATAGAGTTAACAATGACTACAATCAAGTTATAAAATATTCCTGTTATTCCAGAAAGTACTTTCATGCAGTAAATCTTTCTCCCCACCCTTAGTTCTTGGTGACCACTAAACCGATTTTTCTCCTCAAAGTTTTGACTTTTCTTAAATGTCATACAAATGGAATCATATAGCATGCCTTTTGATTATTTATGTCACCTAGCATAATGCTTTTGTGATTCATTCATGTATCAACAATTAATTCCTTTTTGTTATAGAGTAGTATTTCATTCTATGATTATCCATTTGATTATCCATTTATCAGTTAATGGATATTCATTATTTTCAGTTTTCAGCTGTTATGGATAAAACTGAAACAAACCTGTATGATTTGCACCCATGTCTTTCTAGGTACATAAATTTTTACTGTTCTAGGGTAAATGCCTATGAGTGGGATTACTAGGCATATATATATATATATATATATATATATATATATAGACACACACATATATTTAAAAGAAATTGACAACTGTTTCCAAATGGCTGCAGTATTTTGCATTCCCACCAGAAACTGATGAGATTTTTCCGTTGCTTCAGATCTTTGTCAGCACTTGGTGTTGTCAGCCGTCTTTCCAGTGGGATCTCACTGTGGTTTTATTTTGCATTTCCCCAATGCTTCATGGTGCTGATCTGCTCCTGATGATTTTGTTTTTAATTTATCAGTGAAATGTTTGTTCAAATACTTTGCCTGTTTTTTAATTGGGTTGTTTGTTTTCTTATTGTGACTTTCAGACTTCTTTGTATATTCTGGATATAAGTCTTCTATTAGTTGTATAATTTGTAAATACTTTCTCCCAAATTATAGCTTACATCTTCATTTTCTTAATAGTATCATCTGAAGAGCAGACTTTTAATTTTGATAATGTAAAATTTCTCAATATTTTAATGATTCATGCTAAGAAATTTTCACTGAAGGTCAAAAGGTTTTTCTTCTATGTTTTCTTCTAGAAATTTTATACTTTTTGTTTTGATATATGGACCTATAATCCTTTTGGATTTAACTTTTTATCATAAAGGTTTATTCTTTTCATATGAATATCCAATTATCGAACACTATTTGTTGAACAGATCATCTTTTTCTCATTTAACACCCCCCCATCCTTTATCAAAAAGCAATTGATTATTTATGTCTAGGTCAGAGATAGGATTGGAGTTTAGAAGTATTTGACCTTGTAGCCCCTGTTCTTCCACTGTTAGTACTACATTCTTTTCACTCTGTAGATAGGAAGGGTTCTTTGTTATTTTGTTTTTTTTTTCTTTTTCACTCTAGATCAGGAGACTGAAGAGAACAGGGTTACTTAGTCATCCTTCCAACTAGGACCAACAGGCAGAATAAGGTCTTCAGTGACAGAAAATTTGGATAACTACAATGGTATGAATCCATTTACAGCTGTCAATTAACACCTCCTTAACATTTCCCAGGTATCTCTGAAAGTATCCAGGTTACTTTGCTCAGGAATACAGCTCTCATTTTATTCCAGAATTCTCATCGTGCTGCCTCTGCCATTGCATCCCTCCTTGTAAAATCCTGGACCCACTGGGCAAAGCTGTCCTCTACACATGTTTCTGTTCCTGTAACTTTGGCCATAGGAGAGAGGGCTCTGCTTTACTCTGTGGCTTTATTCTAAGGATGGACTTGGCACTTGTTTTCTTATTTTCCTTGGCACTTATTTACTGGTAAAGTAGCAGAGACCAGCCTGTAACTTTTAAGGAAACTCAAATGGTGTAATACTTAAATTACTCAGAGCCCAAGGCCCCACCTGTCCTAGGGACGCAGAGAGCTAATCCCCCAGCTCACTCCCACAAGGCTCCATGGGAGTGGGGCGTCTCACTAGCCATCGCCGTGAGTGTCCCAGGTGCTTCCACATGCAAGAGTTCAAACTAAATGAATCCCATTTTCTGAGAAAGAAGCAGGTTTTTCTTTACCTCTAAGACTTTGTTCCACTTATTATTACCTATTAATATTATTATTATTAATATTGGCTGTGAGAACATCCATTTTGTAGTAGACTGTTCTGCATGGCGTGGGACCAGCTTCCACTCAGAGATGCACAGGACCCACACCCACAGATAGGTTCTCCCGTGGGGAATCAGGTCTGCAATGTATCTAGGCCGCTATGAGTCTTGCTTTTTGCTAAAACTCCCTCACCCTGAATTGAGGACATTTATGGCAAAGCAACTTCCTAAAATCCATGCTAAACCTTCCTAGGATGAGTGTAACCAACTGGTCCAACTACCTTTGCCTTTTCATTTGTAAATATCCCTCTTCTGTCATGTGATTAGCAGCATTGGCTGGTTTGTTTTCTGTAAAAGGTAACCACCTTAAGTGAGCCTGTGCATAGTTAATGAGGACCTTCTTGTAATGTGCCCAGTAAGACAACAGAAGCTCATTGGAGCAAGGGCTGAGGCTTTTGCTCCCCTTGAGAGAAAAGCCATGCTGTCCCTTTTCCTCCACCAGACTTGGTAGTCCGTGTGAATGTCTCGTTTCATCCATAATGATGCAGACACTTCCGGCTGGTGTCTGCTTTACCATTCCCTTTTGGGTAGACCACCCACTTGGCAGTGGTCTGTTAGCTTATAGCCTGGCAAAGCAATTACACAGTCTTCATAAGGACATTTCTTAACATTTGGGTTATTTAATCTCATCCTTGTGGTACTATGAAAATGTTTTAGGGAGTGTAATTTTTAAATCAAGACAATAAAGTGAGCAGACAATCCTCTGTATACTTTTATCTTGTGTATGTCCCTATTAAGTTTTATTGAATTGAAGGAAAACAGAATCTGAGATATTTAGGTGATGAGGGGTCTACGTCTTTAAATTAAGGGAAGATGCACTCTTTACATAGAGTAGGAGGATTGATGGTATACACAGTATTCACACAGACTACTCTCTCTGCTCTGACCTTGGCAGAGAAGGAGAGGCCGATGTACTCCACACATGTGGCTCTTTTCTACCAGGATTCATATATTATAAGGAAAACTTCCCCCATCACAAGGAAATTTGGGGTGAAAATGCCTTTTCTCTGAGCCTGAGTCCTCTCATGCTGGGAGTGTGATATTTAAGGAATGAAGAAGGAAGTGATAATTGGGAGACTCAATGTCCTCATTTCAGCGGCATAACTCATGGTTAGTATATGGGCTTTGGCATTAAGAAGCTCTTGGTTTTAATTGGTGTTAATTCTGGCTCTGCCAGTTACTAGTTGAATAAGTTGAGTATCTTCTTGAACTAGTTAAAGAACTAGTTGAATAACCTTGTAAGGAAAGTTATGTCTTCTCTGAGTTTCCTCCCCTAAGCTGGTAGAATTTAATATGATGATGTGAATCAAGTAGATCCCCCAGGTGATGTATCCCACTGCTGGGGGTGAAGTGAAGTGGGCTGCCCCAGGTGTACTTGCAGAGGGTGCACTGTCTGAGGAGAATTAAACATAATATCACCTGCTGAAAGTTGGGTTATAATTCATTTTCATGTGCCATCAAGTCTAAACAATTTCAGATAACTTACTCCCATAATTTCTACCATGGCATACCACTGTGCAGTTAGAAAATATGAGTGTCTCTTTTGAGGTATTGATATATGCACGTGTTTTTGTGGAAGGCCGACTGAGAGTGGATGGTGAGACAGTCTCAACCCTAGCCTCTCAGCTGTCTGTGTGGGTGGTAGAAATACAGTTACAGGAAACCTCTTTTCTATCTCTGTGAAGACACAGACCCCAGCTGTGGGTTAATTCCTGAGCTTCTAGTCCCTTCAGAAACTCCACAGAGTAATTCAATGCTCACAATAAATTCAGTTTAAAATTATCTTTTGACAAAAACCATCTGATGTCAATAATTACAATAGTCCAAATCTTTCTTCCAAAGGAATACCATTGTTCATCACCAACATTTTACTGAAGACAGAGGGATTTGTGTACCTCACAGAAAAATAATCCAATTAGCTCAAAAAGAAGTGTTCACTATTAAGCAATTAAAATAAGTATTTGCTGAAGGTTACTTTGTTTCCTTTCTGAATGTGGTTCAAAGGCATAATTAGCTCAGAGAGGAAGCAATGTGGTTATCACTCAGAAGAGCTCTCACATTAATCTTTTATTAGATGAAATATTCTTTCTATCCTTGCTTTTCACTCTGCAGATAGAATGGATTCAAATGCACTTTAATTCTTAACTTTCCTTTTTTTCATTCCCATGGACCTGGATTGGGATTGAATAAGAGCTGATGTTATGATTTGTCTTCTCTTGAGAAGAAAATTTAATTTTTTCTCTTTAATTTACTGGCAAGTCAATTGTACCTACATGAATTCTGCAGCACAGCTAAAAAAATTAGTTGATGTTTTTCTCACCTTTGATTCCATGCGCAATCAATTGGGTAGAGTGCAAATCCCAATATCAAATAAAAAATAAAAAGTAATTTACTTTTTTTTTTTTTTTGCTGTCATACTCTTTTCCCTCTAAGCACTGAGGCACTGGTACTATGCATGCACTGGCAGCATGTTTTCTAAACCTAAGTAGCTATGCAGTGGTTCAGTGGAAGACACAGGTGTTAGACTTTATTCTTCCTGATAATAGCAAAATGAACATGATTTAAAATCTCCAATGGACCCTTGACTACAAGAAAGGAGAACTTGCCAGTTTGTTGCAGACATAACCATTTTGATAACTCCTAGTTGTGCTATCAGAGATTATTTTTACTTTCTAACACTCTGCCATTGGACCATTAAGCCAAAATTTACCTATTTCTCCATCTTAATCCCATTGACAAAAATCTCCTAACTTGATACTAATGTCAGGTCTTCAAGGACAGTTTTAACGTCTTCATTATGTTCTTTTTGTTTGTTTGTTTTTTATATGTTTTATTTTTTTATTTTTTTAATATATTTTATTGATTATGCTATTACAGTTGTCCTATTATCCCCCCTTCATTCCCCTCCACCCTGAACACCCTCTCCCACCTATATTCCCCCCCTTTACTTCAGTCCATGTGTCATAAGTTCTTTGCTTCTACATTTCCCA
>CM052540.1:124312891-124388008 GCA_028533065.1 Trachops cirrhosus | reverse complement strand
ATTCCAGCCCACCCACCCATTCCTCCCCTCCTCCCTCCCCTTTCCAACCCCCCTAGTTTAGTCCATGTGTCCTCTATATTTGTTCCTGTAAACCATTCCCTTCTCCCCTGGAATTCCCTCCCCTCTCCCCTCTGGTCACTGAATACCTGTCCTCTATTTCAGTGTCTTTTGTTATATTTCATTTGTTTCTTTGTTTTGTGGTTTAGGTTCCTGTTAATGGCGAGATCATATGATATGTGACTTTTCTAAATGTACTCGATTTCACGTGGCTGAAATCATGTGACTAAAATCTCAAAGAAATAGACTTGTTATGCAAAGCATTCTTTTGGGGTTGATGACTTTTAATTCCCTTTGATTACTTCAAGGCCTTTGTATACAATCCCTTTGGATAACCTTGTGTCTTCCTACCAGGAGGTTTACCTGTACTAACAACCATCTGACAGATTGTCCTCCAATTCTTAAAAATAAGAGGCCTCTCTTCTTATCCCAGCTCACTTCTTTATCTGTTCCCTTAAAGCCGTCTTCTGCCTCCTCTGTGCAGACATCTTTCCATTTACTAACGTTTCTCTTTCTACATCATCCGTTCATCTTCTACACTGGTTCCTTTTCCTCCCTTTTTAAGTAACTCAGGTGTTCCCCATTTTCAAACTGCCCTCCCGTGACACCGTCTACTTGCCAATCCCAGTGCACATTTCCCAGGTTGCAGCTCACAGCTTCTCTTGGACACGCTCACCTGCTCTATGTGCTTGGTGTTGGTGACAGCATCTTCTCTCGGCCGCCCTCCTCTGTGTGTGGCCATTTATGCTCCTCCTCATCGTTTAAGTGTTGGTGAGCCCCAGGCTACTGAGTTTTGCCCAGTGTTTTTTTGTTTACATATTCTATTTCTGTGGTGTCATCTAACTTCAGTGCTTTCTTCCATGACTCCCAATGTGTACCTTTCCTCTACACTTTTCTTCAAGTTTTTCTAGATAAGCTTGCTGTATATTTGGGACATGTAGATGTCTCAAACACTCCTCAAACTCAATATGTTCCAAATTAAATTTACCAGTTCCCTCCATTAGAATTTAGACTCATCTACCAGCATTTTATTTTATTGTTTTTGGAAATTCAAAAGAAAAAAGGACCAAAGTTTATAAAGAATAATTTAGCAATTGCTATGTATCTGAGTGTCAGAGAGATACTGTTTAGGTCTAGGTTTAGGGACAACACAGTGTTATCCTTGTTTCCAGATTAACATAAGATTATACCTGGTTTCCAACTTTACCCAGAAAGGCCCTACAACTCCTGACCCTGGATGGGTATTACAACCCCTGCCTTTAGTTAAGGGATATTTTGTCCAGTCCCTTCTGCATCCTAACCTTCTCCTATCTCCTCCCTCATACTCACTCCAAACTTTATGATCAACATGCTGGCTCCTGGAGTTTTTAAAAATCAAAACGTAGCTACCCAGAATATCTGTGCATTTGATGAATACGTGTCTGAGAACTGACAGGGAGGGTGTGAAGGGAGGTATTCTTGTATCTGCTCTGTCTGCAGTTGCCAATTTACATGGAAATACCAACAGGTACCCAGTGAATCACTGAGTTCCACAAAAACTGTTTTCTGCCCCCATTATTTAGTAGTCACCCTACATTCTCATAGTAATCAGAGTTAATTTTCAGTCACTAATCAGAGTAGCGACTAGCATAAGTGTTCTATAGGCATGAAGAACCAAAAATGACTAACAGTAGCTATGACTTGGAAATACAGATTAATTCATTGATTTTACTATTAAAACGAGTTTTATTAAAGAAAAACTTATATTCAACAAAATGCATCCATTTCAAGTATGGCGTTTAATAAGGTTTGAAGTCATAGGGTTACCATACCAATCAAAATAAAGAATATTATATCACTCCCCAAATTTCCCTTGCACCCTGTACTAGTTTGCCAGACTGCCAAAACAATGTGCTATAAACTGGGTGGCTTAAACAACAGAAATTGATTGTTTCATAGTTCTGGAGGCTAGAACTCTGAGGTAAGACTTTGGAAGGGTTTGTTTCTTCTGAAGGTTGTCTCTCTCCTAGTTTCTGTTGGCTTGGTGACAGTTTTGGTGTTCCTTGGCTTGTAGATGCATCACCTGATCTCTGCCTTCACTCTCTTTTTATTTGTTTGTTTATTTATTTTTAATTTTATTTTAATTGTTGTTCAATTAAAGTTTTCTGTCCTTTACTCCCATCCCAGCCCACCCACCCATCCCGCTCCACCTCCCTCCCATTTCCACCCCCCACCCCAGTTTTTGTCCATGTGTCCTTTATACGTGTTCCTTTAAACCCTTCCCATTCTCCCCTGAAATTCCCCTGAAATTCCCTCCTCTCTCTCTGCTCTGGTCACTGTCAGCCTGTTCTCTATTTCAGTCTCTTTGGCTATATTTTGTTTGTTTGTTTGTTTTGTTGTTTAGGTGCCTGTTAAAGGTGAGATCATATGGTATTTGTCTTTCACTTCCTGGTTTATTTCGCTTAGCATAATGCTTTCCAGTTCCATCCATGCTGTCATAAAGGGTAGGAGCTCCTTCTTTCTTTCTGCTGCATAGAATCCCATCGTGTAAATGTACCATAGTTTTTTGATCCATTCATTTACTGATACCTCAGACAAGGGTTTAATCTCCAAAATATATAAAAAACTTACATGACTCCACTCTAAGAAGACAAGCAACCCAATTAAAAAATGGGCAAAGGACTTGAACAGACACTTCTTCAAGGAGGACACACAGAGGATCCAGACACACATGAAAAGATGCTCAATATCGCTGGCTATCAGAGAGATGCAAATTAAAACCACAATGAGATACCACTTCACACCGGTCAGAATGGTCATCACAAACAAATCAACAAACAATAAGTGTTGGAGAGGTTGTGGAGAAAAGGGGACCCTAGTTGGGCACTGTTGGTGGGATTGCAGACTGGTACAACCACTATGGAAAACAGTATGGAATTTCCTCAGAAAACTAAAAATGGACCTGCCTTTTGACCCAGCAATTCCACTGCTGGGATTATATTCTAAGAACACTGAAATACCAATCCAAAAGAACCTATGCGCCCCAATGTTCATAGCAGCACAATTTACAATAGCCAAGTGCTGGAAGCAACGTAAGTGTCTGCCTTCATTTTCATATGGCATTCTCTCTGTGTGCCTGTCTGGTTTTCATCCTAGTTTCATTGTTTTATAAGGCTCGGGTCATATTGGATTAGAGCCTACCTCAGTGGTCGCATCTTAACTTGACCTCATTTGCAAAGTCTGTACTTCCAAATAAAGTTATGTTCTGGGAACTGGGGATTCAGAATCAAACATTTCTTCTACTATCACTCTCTTATTCCTGAACATATTCCTGAGCATATCCACATTTCATGTGGTCCCAAAACACCACATGAAAAAGAATCCCTATTCACCCACTTTCCTAGGAATTGTCTGTTGGACTTTATGGTCCAACAAATTCAATGTGTTAGAGGTCACGTTAGGGGATATGAATGCTGGGCAAAGCCTCTGGAAAGCCCCCATAGGAGCCTTACAGTGTGGACCTCCAAAATTCTGAGAAAAGTAACATGCCTGGAGTAGAAGCTGTTTGAAAAGCACCTTCTGGCATGCTACTATGCCTGGGTGGAGATTGAAAGTCCAATGACAGGACTTTACGTGAATATGCCACCAGAGGTGTCTATCATGTCTGAGTGTTAACAGATCTTCTGAGGTCACAATATTAGACAGGTGAAGCAGAAATCCATGTTTGTGATAGAAATGTCCAAGTGGATTGGGGGAACAAGTGAATTTCATGAACAGGAGGTTCATATTCTCATGTCACCTGTCTCAGAAAACATTTATAGTTTCTGTGTGGTTTCCTTCAACAACCAACAGAGCTCTCAATATGCTCTGCTAGGCAAGAGTGAATCATCATGGCATTATAGCCTTCCCTGAGGTGGGCATGAAGGAAAGTTATAAAGAGAAATCCCCCCAGGGCTCAGAGCTGCAAGCCATGCACTTGTATATTCACACTGTATGAATAAAAATTGATTTGGTGTGGATATACGTGGATTTATAAGCCACAGTTATTAGTTGGGTTATTCAGGGATGTTGAAAGAGCAAGATTAGATGGCCAGAATCAAGGACATTTGAGGAAGAGACATGTGGGTAGGCTCATGGGAATGGGCACAAAGACTGAGAATCTTTGAGCCTATGTCCTGCAGCATCCACCTCAGCAGGATCACTTGATGTCAGCTGTATAGAATGACTCATTTTGCGGATATTGGCCAGTCTTTCTCCTTGGTTACGCCAGTAGTTATACAGTGGGCCTGTGAACAGAGTAGTGATCACGGCAGGTGTGGAGGCCATTTATCAATAAGGCTGGTGATTTCTGACTGCCCTTCTGCCAGCAGAAATGGACAATAAACCCTTGATTTGATATCATCCCTTAGAGAGGTCAGGCAGCCACTTAGGGGCAGGTTGATTATATCAGAATAATTCAACCCTGAAATGGTGAAACCATATCCCATATTTCTTTTATGTGTTTGCTCTCTTTGTCGGCAGGGCCTCTATCAACACAATCTGTTGAGGACTTCCACCACCCATGTGGATTCACTGCTACTGACTTGTCCACATGATATGGAAGACAATTTGCCTGATAGGATGATAGAGTAGCCTATTAAAAGCTTGAGTATCACACTCCACAAGGTATAGAATCTGTTCTCAAGGACGCAATTTATACCTTGAACAAATGACTGATAGTTTGTGCTCTGTGTTCAATAGCTAAACTCCATGGATTTGGGAACGAAGTGTGGAAGTAGGATTGGCTCCCTCACCATTTCCTCCAGTGACCTACTTATGGAATATGTGTTTCTCATCTGTGCAATCTTATTATCCGCTTGATAAAAAGTCCTTGTTCTCAGGGCTGGTGAAGTCATGTTTGGATCAGGAGATACAGTAACAAATCCCTGGAGACTGAAGCTATGACTCCACTTGGACATTTTGAGTCCTTGTACTGTTGAATCAAGACAAAAAGAAGTAATTACTATAGTGGTGGGAGATCTTTATTTCAATGAGCTTTATCTCATTGAGCTTTATCAGGGAGGATCTTGGGTTATCACTACACAAATGGAGACAGAAATAAGATGTCTAAAGTCAGGGAACTCCACAAAGACATCTTATAATACCTTTAAACTCAGTGATAATCATACATTAAAAATTGAAGCGTCAACAGCCCAGCAAGGGTAAAGCACCAAAGGAGTCTGACCCTCAGGGCTGAAGGTCTGGGTCACCTCACCAAACAAGGAAATTAGACCCACTTAAGTGCTAATTAAGGGTGAAACAATCCAGAATGAGTAATAAAATAGTGAAATGAGATAATTACATGTATACTCTTGTTTTATGCTCTGATTTTTTTGAGTGAGCATAGGCTAAGATTCTTAGAAATTGATGAAACCTGTAGAGGACCAGGCTGATGGAATTCAACTTTCTCTTCATTCTTATCATTTTTACTCGCATTATTCTTCTTTTGTTCCTTTTTTCTTGAACTTTTCTTGTAGGTTCTGTGCTATTCTGCATCCTTATATCAGTGTTGGCATATTATTTGGAAAGCACTCTGAATCTTTGTAAATTTTTTAATGTATGACATATATAAAGCATATAGAAAAGTACAGAGAATAATATTGCAAACATCCATTATACCCACCAAATAAAATGTTAGAGATTCAGTTGAAGCCATTTATTAGCACTTCTCAGTACCGTCCTCCTCTTCCTTCAGAGATAACTACCATGCTGAAATTGATATATAAGTCCATATGCAGGTATTCATACCTGTTACATAGATAGCTTTATGCATTTTAAAAATTAAGTAATTATATCACATGGTATATATTTTTCTCTGTATTTTATTTTTATCCCATGTGTTTTTGAGATATATTTTCTGATTAGCTTGAATTTTCTTTTCAAGTCCAGAGGTGGGTTGTTTTTCTGTTGTTCTGTTTTTTTTCTTTTTACCAATATTTTAATTGCCCCTGTTCCAAGATCACTGACTCTTTGTATCACTCTAGGATACCCCATTCTCATCAGCAGAGCTCCTTGTAATTCTGGAACATTACAGTCTAAGATATACATCACAGAAGGAATGACTTTACAGAAGAATGACTTGTTTCCTCTTTTCTGCAGCATAGTGGTGCTGCAATTCAGGAAAATTCTCCAGATTTCAGCTTCGCCAGAGAATATCCTTTCTTCTCTCTCTCTTTCTCTCCATATATACATATGGAGTTATATAAATATATATATCTATGTGCATATATAAATAGTGAAATAAAATAGTGAATATATATATAGAGAGATAGATATCTATATATATATAATTTGTGTTAAAACAGGGCTTTGGAAGTCTAACAAAATTCTTATAAACACAATTACTCTTCAGAAATTTAGATTCATGTCAACTTTTGAAGTTTTTATTTTTCCTCCCTAGGTCAGTGCCAAAGGTGTCCTCTATTCTGGCTTTCATGGTCTTTAGTAGTCTTCCAGGGAAGCATTTGTTTTGGAGGCCTTAGAGCAAGGGGTAGCTGGTAATCAGTTACCTGTCTAGTTTATAACACTCTGTCCTTCTAACAGAAATGGCCAGGCATTATTAAATACACTTAGTTCAATCAACCACATAGCAGTGAACCGGGAGAAATTCAGATATAAACAGAAGTAGTATAAAAGCAACTTTGTGGAGCTCTGCTTGCTTATGTCATTCTGGACTTTGAATGAATTGGACTCTGGGTGATGTGACATTGTTAATACCATATAAAGGCTACATATATTTTGTATTTTATGTATATAGGGGTCAGATATCATATATATCATATATATATCCATTATACATATATAATGGATCTCCAGATTAAAAGTATTACACCCAAGTACCTGCCTTTGGACTTGGTGTAAATCATGAGATATTTTCCATAATGGCTTCTTTCACTTAGTTAGATGCATTTAAACTTCTTCCATGTCCTTTCATGGCTTGGTAGCTCCTTTCTCTTTAGTGCTGAGCAATATCCCATTGTCTGGATATAACACAGTTTGTTTATTCTTCCACCTACTGAAAGGCATCTTGGTCGCTCCAAGTTTTGGAAATTATGAATAAAGTTGCTATGAACACCTGTGTGTATAGCAGGTGTTTGTGCAGACATATATTTTCTTTTTTTTTTTGAAATACCAAAGAATGCAATTGCTGAATCTGATGGTAAGAGTATGTTTAGTTTTGTTAGAAACTGCCGAACTGTCTTCCAAATGGCTGTACCGTTTACATTCCCACCAGGGATGAATGAGAGTTCTTGTGGTCCTGTGTCCTCACTGGCACTGTTGTCAGTGTTTTGGGTTTTGTCCATTCTAGCAGAGGTGTAGTGGGATCTCCTTGTTTTTATAACTTGAAATTTTCTGATGACATATGATGTGGAGCAGTTTATATCCCTATTTGCCATTTTTATTTTGAAATGATCCTCATGTTTAAAAATCACTGACCTAGGTAATACTACTACAATATTAGTTAGACAGTGCCCATGTTTTGGTTACTTCATTTGTGAGTCAGAAAGATCCCCGTGTTAGAGGGATAAGACCAACCATGGGTGCGGGGAGCAATTTAGCATGTACCTGGGGACGTGCCAAGTACTTTTATACAACAATTGTAGGGTGCAGGTTTACTGTCTCCTCATCTCTCCTAGGGGAGGTCTCTTGGTTATATGGAGGAAAATGATAAAATAGTGTATATATAACTAGGGTAATAGAGTAAGGACATTCTGAAGGAGATCATCACTATTAACATGACACATGCTTATTTTCTGCCATAGAAAATTTCACTGTGACGTTGCTAAAGACTCCATCAGAAGTTATAAGATCTGAAAGGCCTCCTCTTGCTCCTCCGAACTGAATGTTAAGAGCTTGGATCCCTGCAGTGATGCTGCTGGATGGTGGGGAGCAGAAATTGCACATGAGGACTGGAGAGGGAGAAAGGCGAGGAAGAAGCAGAGATTCATACATTCCAAGCTGAGACTGAATTTAATGAACTGAAAGGTGATTTGGCTGGAAAAGCAAAGAAATTTTTTGTACCAATCTCTGAATTCTAAAATTGTATCATCATCTAGTAGCATTGGGATAGAGCATTGTTTTTGAAATGTTAATTTATGTTCCTCCTCCCTTTCACACAAATAAGAGCCAAGATAGATTGTCACAGGGAAAAAATATAGAGCAGAAAGCCCATTGATTTTTAATTCTTTTTCTGGATTACATGTTCACAAATTCTTGGGATTCAAGGTAACATGTGCAAAGATATCATGCACTGGAGAACCAGAAGTGTAAGGAATGTGGCTTTTTCCTTGGATATTTAAAAATAATCCCCCAGGTAAAGGAAAGAGAGATGTAGAGAACACTTGAGATAAGGGACCAGGTGGGTTCCAAAGAGGTGTGCTGGTAGTCAATAGTGGTGTTCATTCCATATATCTGGTTAACCCCTCCCCACTAACCCCTACCTGTGCAAACAGTAGAATTGCATTGGTCAGTTCTCCTCAGATTGGATGTGGTCGTATGACTTACACTGACAGTGCAATGTGAATGGGAGCGATATGTGCCACTTTACCATCCACGGTGTGACTCACCACCTTCCCTTCCCACTGGAGTGGTTTTTGTGGAAGCACATGTTCAAATGAATCCTCTGTCGGCCGGCCTCAGTCCCTGGGTGAGTACATGGAGCAGAGCTTCTCCAGCAGCCTGCACTGGACACAGCATGGTTAAGAAGCAGACTTCAACTGAGATTGGGAGACTGGGTGTGTGTGTGTGTGTGTGTGTGTGTGTGTGTGTGTGTGTGTGTGTGTGTGTGGTGTCTCAGCAGGCCTTAGGAAAGGAACCCTAACGTTGCTGTCAAAAGTCCAGCTCGGATTCTGAGGTCAGATTTCCTGGTTTGGAACGCTGGCTCTGTCATCGACCAGCTATGTCATTTTGGGCAAGTTATTTACCTCTCTGTACCTCAGTCTCCTCATATGTAAAATAGTAGTAATACTCTGCACAGTGTTTTTGAGGATTGAATAAGTTAATATTTCTAAAGGATTAAGAATAGTTTGGGGAACATATATATGTTAGTTTTTTTCTCTCTCCTTTAACACTCCCTCTCCCTCATGTCTGGTCTTCCCTAAGACAAAGGAATGAGCAAAACTATTATTCTGGAAGGATTTAAAATAATGGCTTAATTCCATGACAAAGGAATGAGCACAAATATTATTCTCAAAGGATTTAAAATAATAGCTTAATTCATTTGAAATTTTTAAAAAGTATCAAACAGGAGTCTTAATGAGCATAATAGAATGTTTCCTTTCATCGTAACTACTTAACTGCATTTATTGCAGTTCTGTCTGCACTCCTCTCAGGCAACTAGGCATTTAATGTTACTGACTTCCAAATAACTAGTTTCATGGAAGCATTTTCCTCCCCTTACCATGCCCCTCCCTTCCCCTCTTCCACAGGGAAGGGGTCCCCAGACATCCGGGAAGAGAGCTAACTAATTAACTTTTAAACTTGGTTTGATCTTCTTATCCCCAGTGAATCTAGAAGCCTCCCTAAGCTACCTGGGTGAGTGCTGCAGGTTTGAAAGCAATCTTTTAATATATTCACTTGATTTTAAAGACAAAAACCTCCCTAGAACATTTAGCCACGGGCACCACTTTTGCTCTTCTGAGTAGCTGTTCCCCGTACTTCTCTGAAGCTGCTGTTAGAGGTAGTTGAAATATATTTCCAAAGATTCAAGTTCACTACTGGACCATTAAGCCTTTGAGGTCCAAGAAAAACCACAAAAGATTGCTGGTGTCAGGACTGAGGTGGAAACAAGCTTTAAAATACAGGAGAGGATAAAAAGCATAGCCTCTGCAGGTATGTCATTCCCAATCAGATAAAAATACAAGCCAAGTGAGTGACAATAAAGGCAGCTTTGCAAAGCTGTGGCCATAGGGTGGAAAAGTTGGGGAGGGGAGGGTCATAAAAAGGGGTATAAAAATCCATCCTGGTACATTTAAACCTAAAACCTGCTGTTTAATTATAGTATTACCACAAAAATTTCCTTGAGCCTGCAGAGGTGACCAAAAAGGAACAGAGTGCCGAAGGCATGCAGGTAGGCATTTTATAGGATCCTGGACATCAGAAGCCCTGTTCCCACTTTAGAAAGTCTCTCAAAACTCTGGGTTCCAAATCACAGGTTTCATCAGCGTGGCTCGTCAAAAGATCACAGATTTCAATTTTTCCTCCAGGATGCTGACGAGAACTTTCAAACAGAAATAAGGTCACTGGTAAAGTGATTCAGGGTTTATTAGATTCTTAAGGTTGTTTTCCAGAGATATTTATAAGAGAAATGTAATTTTGGAAAGAAAATATCTTGGCAATTCTTTCTGGCCCCAGATCTTTATTAAGGCAAAAGCATGGCAGCTCCACGAAAGAATCTGCATCTCAGCTTTAACATTTCTTCACATAAAAATGCACCACCCAGAGAATTCTGTGGAAAGACCTGGAGTTTTTAATGCCTTTAGTTTTGTGGTTCCTTATTTTCATGGTGGCATTGTGCATAAATAAATGGCACCCAATTTCCTTAATGAAAATATGCTTTCTTATTTTATGGGCCTGCAGATATTGTACTGAATTTCTCTACAAGGGACAAAATTTATGTCAAAAGGTGATCTAATGAATTGACTTGAAAGGATTTCTCCAAAAATGTAGCAGAAGTGCTACTTTTCAATTGCAGTGCCTGGTATCTGAGCTGAGTAGATAATAATATAATAACTATTAATGATAACAATATGCAAATTTTTATAAAAATCAATTTATTTAGGAAATTATAGGTCACAGAGAACACTATCAATTTATCATGACTTTTTATATGGAATTTTATGTTTGCCTCCACTCAAGAGATTTGTTGTGGTTTACAACGTCTTCACAAACATACTTTAGGAGACTACCTGCAATTTTTTTACAGTCTCGTCCTTGCTTTCTACGTACAGGTGTGTTTAACACAGGCCTTTTTTCATGAAGTCTATCGAAACTGTATCTGACTTCATTTTGCCTTAATTCATGTTTCACCTCAGCTCTTATAATTCTTTTGGGTGAGATATTGTTTAAGCCCTTGGTAAAAGTTTCACATCACACTTCCTCTCCTTTTGTTATTCTTCCTTTCTTCCTTGTCCTTTTCCTGCTCCTTTTTCTCTTCCCCTTTAATGCTTCTATTGAACGGCCTCTAACATAATACAATTCTAGGCTAAGAAACTTCCATTATTTCAAGTCTCAACACAGACTCGTGATATAGCAGCAGTGATATGGAAGCTATTAGAATAGATTTATTCATTAAACAAGATCTATGGGCAAGTGTCTGAAGTCAGTAGCCCTGGGAAACATAAAGTACACCATCTGCATCCAAAGGATTTACAGACCAGTGGGTTGTAAAAACAGGATAGATAGTAGGAGAGTAGGGTAAATTATTGAAAATCCTTTATGACTTTCTCCCTTATAAAGAGTTTCCTTGCCCCACCCACATTTACAAGTAAGTAGAGTTTAATGGTTTCAATTTCTTTTTTTTTTTGCCACTTGAAATTTCTTTGTTTCAAAAAAGAAATTATCTTTCAGCAAGTGGGAATTTATATAAAATCATTCTAGTCATAATTCATTAGAGATATAAAATATAATTTTCCTAAACCACTTAGGGAGAAATGATGAAAATCAGATATGTGATGATATGAAAATAGTATCTGAGTGAAACCTCATTGGAAGGACTAGTGTGTATGAATGTGGTATTTCTCATTTGACCAGACCTGACTTGGAAGCTGTAAGTTGGGTCTATACCGAATAACCAGAACAACAGTTTAAAACCAGTTGGATTTCATACTTCTTTAATTGAACTGATTTTTTGGGCAGAGTGACTTCTTAAAATGGTCAGAGTGGTTGTGTGGTCCATGTAAAGTAGCTTCAGACCCATAAGGAGATGTGGGCCCTTGGCCCTCAACTCCAATCCCAACTGATTCTGACTCCACTTCTGATTTCTCCTGGGTTCATTGAGGTCGTTGGTGGTTTTCATGCTGCTCTCTTCTGGTGAAGCAGCTCAGACTACACTTGCCACAGTAAGATAAGTTTTTCTTAACCAACTCACTTTTCCATTGTAATTTTTTTTCCATCTGCTGAAGGAACCCTATTCCTTTTTAAGGCTAAAATCTTCACCCTGGCTGTCAAAGCTTTATTGCAGCCACTGTGCTAAGTACCTGCGGAGGGAGGGAGGTACTCAGCACGTGTTCTTATGCTCTACTTTGCTTTATCCTGTGTGGCAGAGGCTTCCTGCCTGGGAACATTTTCTGGGCCACTTTGTCTCTCATGTTTTGGATAGACTGACTTTGAGCTTTGGACCAGACTTAAGGTATGGAAAGAAGAAAAGAGGCACAGCAAAGCCATTTTATTCTTTTTCTGATAGTAGACTCTGGGTTTCTCAGAGTTGAGTTTGGTAATGACCTCTGCTTTCATTGCCTACTCACCCACCATGGGTGTGTGGAGGAATCGTGAAGTGTTAGTGGTTTTCTGCAGGTTCTCAACCTTTGCACAGGAGTTTCTGACTCTGTCCAGATCTTTCTATGGTTTGCGTGCTTCTAATTTCCTATTCTATATTCTTTTCTGTTTTAAATAAATAAATAGAATGGTCTCTGTTTTTCTAACTGGACACTGTCTCTGGAATGTAATTCCTCCTCTACCCTAAAACAAAAGGCAAAACGTGGACTGTCTCCATGTATTCACAGATTCTCTTGTCTCTCCCTTCCTTCCACCTGTTCAAATGCATCCACGCCTGCGTCTGCACATTATTTCTAGCTCCTGAGTCCTCACTAAATTTGCATTTCTTAACTCTTTCAGTGGTAGTAGCCTATAGTAAACAAATTCTAGGTTTCAATTTCCATCCTCTTTTGTATTGCTATTTTTTAAAACTTATTTGTCTCTGTGAGAACCGGTTTATTATTTTATTTTTCCCCTGATTCCTTTGCAGTGCAACACTGTATGACATACATAGTGGGCTTACTAAAAAACAAAAGCAAAAACAAAAGAAAGAAAGATCCCAAATACATCTCTGGTTTTGTTTTATGATTATAAAAATTACATGTATTTATTATATAGACATATACAAAGAAAGTAACAGATAATATTCTTAATTGTCTAATTTGGAAATGACCACTACTGACATATCAACACATTTTAATCATAAAAGTTTTAATATAACTTGAATCTTATTAGGAATAGAAATAAAGTTTTATATATCATTTTCTACTAACATTATAGGACAAATATTTTGCCATCATTAAAAATTCCCCGTGAGCACTGAGATGACATTATAGTGTTTGATTGTGTACATGTGCCGTCATTTTATTTAACCATTTCTCTATTGCTGAAAAATTAGGTTGTTTTACATTTTTTACTATAAATAATGCTGCAGTAAAAATAATTGCACATAAATCTTCTTAGCACACTAAAACAATTCTGAGTATATTATTTTCTTAAGGTTAGAGATATTTAGGGTATACATATTCAAAATAAATAGTATCATAAGTGATCTGCAAAGAGCTATGAGAAAGAATACAGAGGAGAAAGCAAAAAATTCATTGATGGAGTGGCTGTCCTTAAATATTGATTTAGTAAATAAATAAATGAACAAATCATTGAGTGAATGAGTCAAATAGTCCTGTTACAAATCCATTTCACCCATGTCACACAAGGGAAATTATTGGACTCTATTTAGAGATGTACTTTATATGAACATGGGTCATTTATGCATATATATTTATACATATTGGTTGCATTTCTTAAAATATGCATTTTTTATACTTTATCCTGCATCAATTGATTTCGAAGCTTTTCTTGCATAAAATGTTGATCAAAGAATAGTCCATATTAACACTGTCAAGTAAAGAATCCAGTCAAGCAAATTATTTCACTTCTTATTTTAATATAAATACAAATTAATTAACTTCAGTGAAATCCAGACTGGGGAGCATACTGAGCGCCCCTGGAAGATCGGTAGGTGGCACTTGGGTGCTGTGGTCTGTGTGAGCAGAGCAGATGGCCTGGAGGAAGAGTAGGAAGGGAAGTGTCATGGAGTGTTTATGTGGGCCATTGCAAATGTTCTGAGCCAGAATGGAATTATTTTGTGGTTTAATCATTTTATGGAACTACTCTCAGGACTATGACCTAGATGAGCAATGTGATGAGATCATTTCTTGATCGAGGGAGTTGCAGTGAGTAAATAAAGACAGCTATTTCCCAGTTAGCCTCTGGGCAGTCAATTCTCTGAATTGGCATTTAGCATATCAGACACTGATAGTTTCTTTTTATTGTGTTGGTGTTTTTAAAAATGGAAAACCACATCAAATACCCGTATTATTTAGGGGGAAAATAAAGGTCAAATTTTGTATAATAAAAGAGATCAATTTGCTCTGCTGACAATCCCTAGAACTTCACTGCTAGGTTATTCAGACATAGCTGCATATGATAAACATCAGAGGAGACAGCTTTCTAAAAATTATAACAATTCTGATGAGTAAGATTTCTTTCAGAAAGTGTTCCAGAAGAAAATTCCAAAGGAAGCAAAATACAGCTTAAAATAATATTGATTTAGATCAGCGATTTTCAACCAGTGTGCCATGGTAGGCACACTGGTGTGCCACAAGAATTTTTAAAACATGCAATACCTGACTATTTAGTAGGGGAACTGACCTGTTTTCCCTTAGGTTATCAAATTAAAAAAAATGACAACAGCCAATGCAACAATAATCATCCAGTATGCATGAATAAAAATTATACCTATTTTTGTTAGATTGGCAAACATAAATATTTTGGTGACTCACAGCATTTTAGTAATTAGTTTGTGTATGCTATGAGATGAAAAAAAGTTGAAAATTGCTGGTTTAAGTAATGGAGTAAGGGTTTACTTTACAGAAACTTGTGGATAGCCTTCCCTTTTGTTTGGCATGAGTGATTAATAGCTGGTTCTGCCCATGATTTGTTATCAGACACACGGGGCTCTCAGCACCTGGGTGTATGTGCAGCCAGCACAGTCCGTACTTGGGCACTGGATGCGGACAGGAGTGGTGCTTGAGACAAACCATTGATTCTTTTGTGCTCTGTGCTGGGTGACTCAGGAGTAAGGAAATGGTGGGTTTTCCAAATATATCTTAACAATGTGTCACAAATGTGAAGTTCACTCTTGAAGACAATAGGAGATTTTTTTAAAAAACTAGTTAATATGAATCTGGCACTTTTTAAGGACTTTGCATATATACCTTATTTAGTCCTCAACACAGCCAGAAGAGATCCCCTGTGGATGGGGAAACTAAGAACACTTACAGAAACAGAACCCCCAAAATGTCCCAAGTCACAGAGCTGAATTTTCTGAGATTCAGCCCACTCTTTTCCTTAAATCTCTCGGATGACTTTCAATGCACGTGCCAACTAAACCTTTTCTGTCTGGCCCCTGCCATCTTCTCTGTCTCATCTCCTGTTACTGCACAGGGTGCTCTCTGTGTTCTAGGCACCCAGGTTATTTGCCATTTCCAAAATGTGCTTTGTCTCACCCTAGCCATGTCTGTCTGACGTGTACTTCACTCCTTCACTGCTCGGTAAATTTGATCTCTAAAGTTCAACTGGCATAATCTCTTATTTCTAAAGTCATCATAATGTCTCCTTTGTAGGACAATATAATTATTCCCTCCTGTGTTCTTCAATAGCCTTTCTTTCTTGTCTTGATTGGTACTTATGTTGTATCATTTGTCATCCTGTCTCTAACTTTCAAATGGCATTCCTTTAGAACAGGAGCAGGAACATTGTGCTATTCACTTTTTTAAAGATCTCCCATCTGTAGCAGAATGCATGGCATCGAATATGTTTTGGAAGGCTTATGTTGAATTAATAATAGCAAATAAATGGTTAGCAATTAAATGACTTATAGAAGCCTAACAACTCAGTGCTCTTTCATGTACTGCTGCAGGGCAAATTTTAAAAATTGATACCATATATGAAAAGCAGTGTTCCGTAAAAATTTTGTCGAATTTCTTGAAAGACACTGAGATGGTCACTGGGGTGGACTATGAAGAGAGGGGAGGAGTTGGTGAAGCTGAACACTGTCCTCACATGGGAAATAAGCATCAAGGTTGGGACATACTACCAGTGGTAGGGAGCAAGTGCAGTTCCAAAGGCTCTATGTACATAGGCATTTACTACAGAATAAATGTGACTTCCAGAGGGAAAAGAAGTCTTGATAATAGGTTAGAAAAGGAGTTAACAAACTTTCTCTATAAAGTGCCACACAGTAAATACAGCTCTCACATGGGACAACTACTCAACTCTTCCACTGTAGCACATAGGCGCCTAGAGAAAATACCTGAATGAACGAGTGTGGCTGTGTTCCAATAAAACTTTATTAAAATAGGTAGTAAGCCACATTTGACCTGTGGGCCATAGTTTGCAGAACCAAGGTTTAAAACCACAGGTGAATAAAACAGTTGTCGCTGAAGAGTATAATAACTTGCTTCCCCACCATTTAGTATGCTTCTCTTAAACAGTGAAGAATAAAAAGATATTGGTTAGGGTTCAAAGAAGAATTCTCTAGCTGGAAGTCCAAGAAGTTCTACTTTAAAGAAAAGATGGATACTGGAAGTAAATATATAGATGAAAAATAAAGGTCTAAAGTTGAAGAAAAGGTGTTGGGAAGCAGATAAGGAAGTAGCTCTCTCACTGAAAGACTCAGGGCCTAGGACCTTGACCATGAGTTGTAGGAGACAGAGAAGATGTACAGCAATGGCCTCATAATCTAAGGCCTGAAGACCTGACTCCATGGCGCTTATGAGAAAGAGAATGGAGGTTGCTGAGGAGGCCTCCAGTGCTAGCCGCAATGCTACCCAAAGTCTGTCCCAGATTAAAAAGAAGATTGGACATAGGCCAGGAAAATTCTGATAGTTTGGGTAAAATGTGAGACTGGCATAACTTAATTACATATTATGTAGACTCATTGATTTCTTACTTCTTATTAAACTTGTCTTTCTCTAGTTTTTACATATTTTGTCAGCTTTTTTAAAACCAGTTGTTTTGGACAAGTTGCAAATTTTGTCTTCCTCACACATACCTTTGTGTAATCTCTAGTCTGTCACCTACCACTGAGCATTCAGACCCTTGGGTTTCTAGCCTGGATGATTAAACAGCTTCATAACTGGCCTTGTTGCCACTTGCCATTGTCTTGAATGTCCTCCACTTGTTAGTCTAACTAATATGTGAAATCTGACCATGTCACTTTTTGGTTCAAGATCCACTACTGCCTCCCCACTATGTACAGAAAAAAGCCTAAAGACTTTAAAAGGGAAGAAAGACACTTCACTATTTTGACCTTGTCTACTTCTCCACCATTTCTTTGCCACTTACTACTTTGCTTAACATTTGAGCAACATCAAATGGTTTTTAGTGTCTTGCCGTGCTGAGCTATTTCTTGCCTCTGTACCTTTGGTCATGTCCAAATCCTCACTCCTTGACCAGTCTGCATATCTCCCATTGATCACTTAGGACCCAGATTCCATACTTTCTCACAATCTATGCACATTTATCTTGTTATGCTAAAATATTCTTTTTTCTTACTTCTTCCTCCATTGGAATGTGAACAGGACCTGTGATCTTATCTGTAACATAGGGTCTGACACATATTATGTGTTTTTCAAATCAATCACAAATGAATAAATATCTATGATAACAAGGTAAACAGAATGTTCTCAGGGAGAAGGTTCAAAAGAATGGAAGAAGAGAAGTCAAAACCTGGGACAGAAAAAGTGGATAGAGCTTGCATACTAATTGCTTTCTATCTGGGATGTTATGGGTTAAAAACAGATGCAGGATAAATAAATGAATAAATAAAATACAAATCATTCCATATAGTTTCTTCCTAATTATTTTTGAAAATAATTATTTTTATGAAAATAATTACATTTAGTATAAGAGTTTGTATGTTTTAGTCTAAGGTGGCTTTTACATCTGTTTAAGTCCTGAAAAACATGGGTACTCATAGCAATGAATGTACATCTAATTTTTTCTCTGTCATAATTAATGGTATTAACTTTTAATGATGGTCTCTGCCCTTTGGTCTACAGGCATTCAAAACAATTTTGGGGGCATTTTAATGTGCAGGAAAGACATTATATGAACACATTTGAAACAGCCTAATCCTTAAGCTTTTTTTGCACTTGTCTGTGACCATTGCCACATTAGCTCATTACCATGGTGATAAATAGTTGGTGGTGCTATCTCTAATGTTTCCTGCACAATTCAATAAAAGTATCAGTAATAACTGTTTATTATTTGTTATATCTAATATCATGCTAACTACTTCACATACATTATCTAATTAATCATAATGGCCCAATGATACAAATTAGGAATCTGAGGCTCAAGGCCACCCAGGAAAGCTGGGATTCTGACTCTAGTGACTATGCTCTTTACCACCACACTATGCATTTGCTCTAATTTATTAGCCCCTTTAGGTCTTTCTATTTGAAATGTGTTTAATCAACACAGCCATGGTGGGATTTGCACACATACTGAAAATAGCCTGGTCTGCTAATTTCAGCCCTCTACTGACTGTATAGTTAGTTACTAGTTTCAAGTTCAGGTTCAAAGTAGAGACTCTTTTATGTAATTCCTGGCACCAAAAAGTGAAAGAAATAAATCAAAACCATTTCTTTTTTGGGGAGAGACACATCAAATAGTTAGGAGGAAATGGGGCAGCATTTCTAATATAACTCACCTCAGCCCACAGTATAGTCTCTTGGAGAGGCAGCACTGAAGTTCCCCCATAATTGCCTATGTGGAAGGTGGAAAATGGGATATATAATGTCTCGGCAAATGAAGTCATGCTGAACCCAATATTGCACATCAGTGAAATGGCTCAGGGATTAGTAAGGCACATTCACCCATTTTCTCATTTAGTTTTTCATCAAAATGATACTGTGCAAATTATACAACAACTCATGGCTAATTTAAAGTGTTTTCTTATGACAGCCTATATTAGTACAGAATTAGGGTTAAAAACTGAGAAACTAATTTTTTAGTCATTGATGTGTAGTATGAAAGAAGGAGGGTAACATGCCCCAGGACCAACCAAGCCAGGGGCATTTGTTAAGTATCCATTAGCCGTCCAGCATGAATTTTCATGCTTTGGATACTAAAAGAGTGTTGTGAACAATACTTCAGCTTAACCTGAGCAATACATAAGACACAATAATACATTTTAGTGATAAATGGCTGGTAGAAACTATGACAATTGAGAAGATAAAGAGAAGGATGATGGCGGTACTGGTCAGGTGTATTGGGCATCTGCTCTTACTGCCCACAAACTACTCATTTTTCCTCTAATAATGTGATGTAGATTTTCCTCTGAGGAATCATGCATCTCCTACTGTGGGGCCATTTAATTTGAGTGATGCTATATTTTTTGAAATTCCTCAATTACTAGTATCTGAAGCCAGCCTTACACATGGACTTTTCAATTACGTGAAACAATAAATTCCTTTTTTCTTAAGCTAGTTTGCACTGGGTTGCTTGCTACTTGCAACCAAAAGATCCCTAATTTGGTTTTTTTTTTTTTGCTTTTTGCTTTCTGATAGAATATAATAGACTTCTGCTTCTGAGTAGGACATAGTGGATGCTGGCAGAATAATACTCCCACTGCAACAATTAGAAATGGACAGATTAGTTGCACAAGTCTTGTTTCTGAGTGCATGAGAGACAGTGGAAGTAACAGAGAGGCGATAAACTGTAATCCCAAGAGGGGAGAAGTACCTTGACTGCCTTCAGCCAGTTTTCAACCTGGGTCATCTGCTAGTTTTGGCCCTGACCCAAGATCTAGTGTTGTTGAAGCAGCAGGATTCTGCTGGGGTAAGAGTAACCACCAAAAACTTTTAGCAGTTAAATGGGGCTGGCGTGGCAATTTAGAAACTTGGGGAGACTCAAACAATTCTTTGCCCAAATACTTTCTGGAGCTGCAGGGGAAAGAAGTTAAAAGTTTCTAAAAGGCAGAGGAATGTACCCAGTTTTTTGATGCTTTGAATTTAAAATCCACCACTGAGAGAATTTACATCAAGAACATCACCTGTCAGCAATTCAAGACATTTGCTTGGGGGCTGGATATATTGACAGAAACTTATAAAGAACAGATATGGAACATTTACTGCTCTGGGGATCAGGGGATAGAGTTACACCAGTTCTAATAAAAAATCTAGGAGACTTATGCCCTTGGAGCAGTGAAAATCAGAAGTAGACTGAATATTATAAATATTGCAATAGTTTTGCCCCAAATGAATTTCTAATTGAATTTAAATGATCATGCCCTCACTATATTTGCTTAAACATGTAGGAACCACTGTATGATGAAAGATAAAATGATTTGAACCCTTTATAATTCTCCTATTCATTATACTTGACATACATTTAAAAATTAATAGACCTGTGAAGAGGCAAGATAATATAACCAATAGGTAAGAGAAGAGGCAGAAAATAGATGATCTAGGTAACATAATTAGCAGCAAAAGTATTTTAATTAAATATAAGTAATATGTTAAAGAAATTAGAGAAGAGAAACAAATAGATAAAAGATATTTATAAAAATTATTCTAGAACTAAAAACAAACAAGCACACACATAAACAAAAAACAATACCTAAAACTTTCTGGATACAATAAAACACAATTACTTCATTCAGAGCAGGTCAACAGAAAACATTCAAACTGATACGCAAAGGGGAAAAATGAGTAGAACAGAACAGAGGAAAAATATATGAATATACTTAAAATATATAGGATGAAAAAAATATATATATGAGGTGTCCTAAAAGGGGAGACAGAATAAGATAGCAGTAATAGTTGATAATAACAAAACATTTTTAAAATTGAAAAAAATTCATCAACCCAAAGATTCAAGAATTTAGAAAATCCAAAGTAGGAAAAATGCAACTATGGACACATCACAATAAATCTGGTAAAGAAAACAAGAAACTAAAGAAAAAGAAAATAATCTTACAAGCACTCAGAGAAAACAATCAGTCACATTACCTTCAAACAAAATACAATTAGATTGTTAGCTGACTTCTTTACAAACACAATGAAAGCCAGATGCCAATGGGATATCTTCAAAGTGCTGAATGAAACTAACTGCCAATCTAAAATTATGCATTCTGAAAGAATATACTTCAGAAAAGCATAAATGTTTTAAGACAAACACTGAAAGAGCTTTTCTTTAATAAGCCTGTAATAAAAGAAAACCTAAATAGAATGTATCAGGCAGAGAGATTACCACAACAAAGAAAGTAGGAAGGAATAAAAAAATATCAGAAAGGATAAAATGTAAATATAGGATACATACATGAGTATATATTCATGTATATGAATATTGAATATCTGTTGGCTTTTATTTATATGTAGAACTAAAATCTATGACAACAATAGAAGTCAGGAGTTTAAGAAGCTTGAGGTATTAACAGTACTACAAAGTGCTAAATGTAACAAATTGAATTTGACTCCAGAATTCAAAGATGTGTTTCATAATATCTATGATACTCCTAACAAAAGAGTATAAGGCATTGTGACTAACAGTTAATAGAAAGGAAACTACAGAATAATAAATATGTAAGGGATAAATGCTCTAAAGAAGTTTAAGATCAACTGCTGACCAAAGACACATATTTCTTGTAAAGATATGGAAATTTTCCAAGTCAAAGGTAGGAAAAATATTTTACCTCACAAAAACCAAACAAAAAAGAATAGCTATACTAAGAAACAAAATAGACATGAATAGCAAGAAGCAAAGGTATTTTACAATGATAAGGAGATTAATCCATAGAAAGATATTCCAGTCATCAATTTCTATGCACTCAATGTCATAGCTTCAAAATAAAGCAAAAACAAACAAAATGGATCTAAAATGACATGCAGAAAAGTCCTACAATTAAAACTAATTTAACAAACAGACAAAAATTCAGTTATGGTATATATCTGAGCAACAAAATTAATAAATCTGACTCAACTGGCATATATAGAACACTAAAATTACCCTTAACAAAATGTAAATTATTTTCATGTGCACTTGTCAAAATCGACTATATGCTGGACCAAAAAAAAAAAAGCCTCAAAAATTTAAAACAATTCAAATTATTTAGTTTGTTCTATGACTACTTTGAGATTTAGATAGACATCAATAACAAAAGCATAATAAGGGAAATTCCAAATTTTTAAAAATTAAACAACAAACTTTAATAATCCATGAATAAAAGAAGCAATCAAAACTGAAATTAAAATTACTTTATATGAAATGGCAAGGAGTATCAGCATATCAAAGCTTTTGGAATGAATCTAAATCAGTACAGGAAAATTCTTAGCTTAAATGCGTTTAGAGAAAATAAGAAAGATAAAAATAAATATTTCATTTCAAGACACTAGAGAATGACAAACAAATCAAAACTGTAGAAGATAAGAAAATAATACAAATGGGCAAAAATAATATAGAAAAAATCATACATGACAAAAAGCAACAAATATTTTGGTTTTTAAAGATTACTGAAATTGATAAACTTTTAGTCATCAAGCATGATCAAGGAGAGATGGTAGGACAGTTGAGGGAGAAGCAAAAGAGTACTACAGATTTTATTTTACAGATAAAGAGAATGTTATGAATTTTAGGAAAATAAATTTTATAATTTGAATATAATGAATAATATCCATGAAAAATATCACATACCAATGATAACAGAAGTAGATAACAGAATGATAACAGAATAGAAAATCTGATAATTTGATGACATGTCTAACTATTGAACATAGTCTCTAGCCCTACCACTCAGCCACATAGAAAAACCTGCAACTCCACCCAGCAGCTAAACCCAGCATACAGCCCTATCTGATTGATGAACAAAGCCTGCAGACAGCCTCGCCCATGCTGGAAATCCAGTCAACGATTCCACCCAACACATAGCCTGTGGTCCCATCAGACCAGAGAGCCCAGAGACCTCTCACAATGGCATCATATAATCTTCAGCCTCACTCAAGTGTTGGATATAGCTGGTGTCTCTGTCCAAGCAGAGAGGCCAGCCAGCATCCTTGGCCAACAGTGGTGCATGGCCAACAGCCTACCTGATGATGAATTCCAAGCTATGGCCCTACCCAACTTCAAGGCACAGCTGGTAGCCCTACCTGAATGCAAGCCATCTAGTTGGGGAGCATAGTCTGAGGTCTTAACACACCAGGTGTAATTGTGGAGCACAGGCCACAGCCCTGTCCAATTGTGGCATCACCAGTGGTATTGCTTTGCTAGGGAACACAGCCTGCAACCTCATCCGGCTAGAAGTGATTGCAGAGTTCAACTGCTGGTCTCACCTGATCACAGGACATAGTCAGCAACCTTGTCTGATCAGAAAACCACCCTGGTGTCCCCATGTGAATGTGGAACCCAGCCATCTGGGGAATCAAATAAATGTCCAGCATGATGACTCTGGTTAATACTGCATTGTATACAGTAGTCCTTCTTTGTCTGTGATTTCACTTTCCACAGTTTCAGGTAGCTGCAATCAACTGTGGTCTGAAAATATTAAATGGTAAATCTCAGAAATAATTCATAAGTTTTAAATTGCATGCTGTTCTTAAGAACAATCTGATAGTAACCAGAGGGGAGGTGGCAGGGGATAATGGGGGGAAGGGTTTTCAGGAACTATTATAAAGGACACATGGACAAAACCAAGGGAGAGGGTGGAAGCAAGGGAGGGAGGTGGTTTTTTGCTGGGGTGGGGGGGGGAAATGCAGACAACTGTAATTGAACAACAATAAAATACAATAAATGTAAAAATAAATAAATAAATTGCATGCTGTCTGAGTGCCTAAGTTTATCTCATCAAGTAGGCAATGTGTCATCTTATATCATCATGAAAGAAGGGTGAGTATGGTACCATATTTTGAGAGAAAGAGAGATCACATTCACATAAATTTTATACAGTATATTGCTATAATTATTCTTCAATTTTAATATAAATTGTTAATATAATTACTACAAAATACATATACACTTATCGAATCATATTGTATACCTTAACTTGCACAATGTTATATGTCAATCATATCTCAATAAAGCTGGAAAGAAAATAAGAGAAAGAAAAAAATTAAATGACCATCGCTATGTAAAACTATACTCTGATTAAAAACATTCAAAGAAGTCCTACTGTATCTATCAGGGAACTACTAATGCAGGAATTACCTCTGGGTTTGGATTTTGAAGCATTAATAGGAGGGGCAGTGCCTCTTGCCTGAAATACCAGGATTTTCCATTAGCGATGTTGCAGATGAAATTTCGCATTGGATCCAGGGCCCTACAAGATGACTAATGTGGCTTCTAACTCCATGAGACCATGATTCACATTTTTCATCAACAGCAAATCAAATTGCAGTTTATTGACTCCCTTATATAACTCAACCTTAGGAAAATTTCCACTTCAAAGAAATATATAATAGTCAGAAATTTATTTAATGATAGTTGGCCCAAATATATGTGGTAGGAGACTTTTAAAAAAATGATTCATATATGCTCTTAACATATGGACTATAATGTCCCTCCTGTTGATTTATTCAAATTATGAATCAACATAATAGACAATATAACACAATCCTTAAAAATATGAGCTTTGGCATCAATATACCAGAGTTTTGAGTCCTTGTTCTGTTTTACATTTGCTGTTATCTAAGCTATTGGAGTCTGAAAAATTTTTTTCCTCAATTACTTTATAAGGGAGACCCAAGCCCTGGCGAACTCTATTAACTTCTTCTTACAAATCAATAGAATGTTCCACTCTAAAAACAGAAAAATCCACCAGTTATCTTCTCATTTGTAAAATGAGAATACTAAAAGTAACTCATTGAATGTTTATGAAAATTAAGAGATAATTTATGTAAATTTTGACAGTGTCTATCACATATTATGTGCTTGATAAATATTAACAATTATATAATAATCATTATTTGCATTTCCTTTCTTATAAACAGCAAAAAAAGCATAATTTTTATCACCTCAGAAGTATTGAGGACAATTTTACTTGGCTGTGGTAACCACTATTGACTTTCTCAACAAATATTTTCCTTTTTATAGTTAGACAAGGTTGCAAAGTAGAGATCATTGTATCTTGCTGGCCTCCTTACCTAGTCCAGTTGCCAAGGCATTCCAAAGCACAGCGAGACTGACCACAACAGCAAGGCTCCCTTCCACTGGATCTAATTAGATTTTAAACAACTGAGGACAAAATGGAAAGGGTGTTAATTACTTTCTATTGCTTTTCTTAGGTGGCTGCAGAGATAAAAGCATACTTTTATTTGGAAAAAAGCAGGCTTCACATGTGGCCCAGAGCTGGGTGGATGGCAAATCATTGTGGTAGGGCTTTAGGGAGGCCAGCTTCTCCATGGGCCAAAGCAAACCCCAGCCTACTAAAGAGGCAAACGTACACCTGCTTCAATAGAGAGGGATCCGAGGGGTCTGAGTTTCTTTAATGGATCCCTCAGTGTGTGCTTGTTTCCTCTAATCACTCTTGCTTTATGTGTCAACATTAACTGTGATTTATGTGCCCAGCAATGATTAGGGTGAGAACAGAGTCATTTGAGTCCAGTGGGGAGAGGGCATCCTGCTGGTGTCCCATGGTGAAACCTCATATTTCTAGAGGCAGTGAGGAAACTTCTTCATCAAACTCTGGACTTTAGGCTTTAACCCAGCTCAAGTGATTTCCTGAATATATTATCAAAACTCAGGCTGGACTACCTGATAGAAGCTCCTTGTACTCTCCTGGACATTTGCCTTAACTGGTGGTGAGGTAAGTCTGACTTTGAAGGTGCCACAGGCTGAATGTTCGTGTATCCCTCAAAATTCGTATGTTGAAACCTAGTCCCCACTGTGATGATATTAGGAGATGGGACCTTTGGGAGGTGATTTTATCATGAGGGTGGAGCACTCATGAATGAGATTAGTGCCATTTAAACAGTAGACCCGGGAGAGCTCTCTTGTCCCTTTGCGATGTAAAAACACAATGAGCAGATGACTGTACATGAACCAGGAAGCAGTCTGTCACCAGACACCATATCTGTTGGCACTATGATCTTGGACTTTCAGCTTCCAGAACTTTGAAAGATAAATATTTGTTGTTTAAATGACCCAGTCTATGATATTTTTGTTATAGCAACATGAATGGATTAAGACAAGAGAATATAGTCAATTTCATTGCTACTGGAATGACCCCAGTGAGATGACACATGCATCTAGGGCCTGGCTTAGCTATGGGCTCTTGATTTGGGGGGACAGCAGGAAGAAGTCCTCTCTCTGTTGCGGTGAGACTTCCCTTTACCCAATAGCACAACCTCCCATTCTACAGTAAGCAACATGTTTAAAATGGCAAGTACTCCTAAAATAGGTAACATGTTGACTTAAATTTAATCTAAGATGTAAATGGCCATCAGTAGTATTGTGTATATCCTGGACTAGTTTTTATCTATGGATGGTCCATGAGAACTGACAGTAAGTACAGTGTCCTCAAGGGAAGAAAACAGTACAGTCTCTGAAGGAAACATTTATCATTTAATTTCATCCAGTGTCAGCCTCTGTATTGGTTAGAACAGTGTTTCTCAGACTTTTGAAGAGCTTTAAAAATCCACGTTTCTGAGTCCCATTGCACAGGTACTGAATCAGATCTCTGGTGGTGGGACAGAGTGGGGTGGGCAGGGCTCAATGTGCATTTGAGTAAGTTCCCATGTGGTCCTTTACATGTGAGGACCTGTCTTAGGGGAATCAGCTTTATGAAAGTGTGCATCTGATTTGCACAACTAGTGTAAAGGAAGTGGTATGCAGGACTGCTGGGAGTAGGCACAAGTTGGCTCTGCCTTCCTGCTTGGGAAGGATGCCATTTAGGAGGCTGTACTTGAGCAACCATTCGACTCATTGCCTCTACTCTCTGTATGTGTAGCTCATAGTGTGACTCAGTGCAGCCACCAGCACCTTCATCATTTCAATGTTTTTTTCAGATTCTGCCCACTGATAGTATTTTTCTGTTTAAAACTATTTAATGTATTAATGCTGCCCTGAAGAACATACAGCAATAATTGTTTGCCACACCTAGAAAAGCGCGCACACACACACTTAGACACCCCAACACCATTAGAGATCTTTGCTATTTCCATTGTGTCAGAAAGACTAGTGTTCAATGTGTATTAATAAACATAAGTGTTGCCACCATCTCCACCCTTCCCATTATGCTTGCAGGTGCCACCGACATTTGCCCATGAATCTTTTCAGTAACAGCCATGGGTGCCGCTCCCAGGTCCAGCTCTACTGTTTGCTTTTGTACCAGCTGGTCTGCCTATATTCAGCCCTCATTTATCCAAAGCACAGTTCTCTAAGTCTCCAATATTAGTTCTAAAGCTTTCTTTGAAGGCCCTGGGAGAGCAGTTCTTAGCTCCAACCTTGGTTTGCTCCTCAGTTTCTTTCCTTTCTGCCTCCCACCCCCTGCCATTTCCACCTCAGGCCAACTGTTTCTCTTTGTCTTTCTTTCTCACCACTAATCAGTTGACTGGGGTGTCAGGGGGAGGGTGGTCAACACAAAGCAAACTCAAGCAGATGCTGGGGTAGATCACTTGGGCTGAGCTGAGTGTGGCCTTGGGAATAAGCACTGACTGTATAAACTGGTTCAAGGGGATACCAAGCCTTTGGCCTGGTCACTTCATGTCAGTGACTGATTGACAGGTCACTCTTGTAGCCAGAGGAGTTTGGCAGGCTCACTCAACAGTCTCAAGCCTGCTGGAAACTTCAAAGCACCTCCTTGATGCTTCAGATGTGGAGAAGAACATTCCATGTGGGGAACCTTCTTTCTCCAGACTCACTAGGCTATAGAATAGCTAACAGATTGCACACAACAGCTGCCCCTCCCTGCCCCAAGGTCTGATAGTATAAGGTGAACCTGGGCTCATGCAGGCTTTTACAAGGCTCGAAGAAAGAGCAATATTATAAGCCAGAAGGATGTGAGCAGGTTTTGCTTTGTGCACAGACAGCATTCTAAAATGGATAAATCTTTCTTCATTATGTAGCTTTTCAAAAGGAGAATAAAAGGCACATGCACAGTGATGGGTCTTTTGAATATGTGTGTGTGTGAAAGAGACAAAGAACTATAAAAATTGCATTTCTCTTTTTGGCTAGATCAAGGATATCTGTTTTTTCCTAAAGCCACATGGTCAGGGCAGCAGTGTCCTGTGAAGTCCCCCACTGCCCCTTGGCCTTCTTGTACAAACTGGGACCTTCCATCAATTATGTGACATTGACAAATTTTGGAGATAACATTCTAAACAATGGGTATGGTCAATAACAGCTTGCTCAGTTCTAACCAATGACATTATATAGTAATCTGAAAAGCTTTTAACTTTTCATGTATCCTCAGAACGCTCAGAATATTTAGTGGCATCATTACTACTGATAGCAGCGGTTTCTCGATCTGTTCCTCGACATGAATGTCTTCTTTTCTATTATAACATTTTTAAAGACCTCTCATAGGACAGATGAAATAATTTTCCAAGCCTAGACCAGATATACTTTTTAAAATTAGGTTTACTTATTTCTAGTACTAATTTATAGCATTTTTGTTGTAATCATTGTGGCTGCTCATTTGGTTTGAAATTCTCTGCGTGCGCGCGCGCGCGCGCACACGCACACACACACACACACACACACACACACACACACACACACACACACGGGGCTGATGTGCTGGCTGTTTCTGTTATAGCCCAAAGCACAAAGGTAATGGAACACCTTTGTTCTCTGTTGTTAATTGTTCCTTGCACCTCAGTTTATTCTGGGCCCTGGAGGACAGAGATATCATTGACAGTGTTTCCAAGGAGAGCAGATTTAGGATGGTCACTAGGAAAGACGAATTGGAAACATAAAATGAAACAACGAAGAGTTCATTTGCCAGGAGAGAGATATGGAGGCGAGGGGAGTCTGCTCTCAGGAGAGTCACAGAGAGAAAAATACAAAGGTTAAGAACAGGAAATGATCAGAGGTAGGAACTAGAATAAATCCACTAAACTATTGATCTTTTGTGGGTCTACTTTAAAGAAGCAGATAGCTGTAAGGGGTACTGAAAGGCTGAGATAAAAAGATATTAGTAGCCTTCTTCCAAGTGCATTTGTTGGCAGTAGCTATAAAAAGATGTATGTACACACACAAAAAATTAATAAGACAAAGATATCCCTTGTTTGATCAAATCTACGCCCCATAGCCTCTGAGCAAATACCTGGGGATTGTCAAGAATTGGCAAATGATCACCATTTGGAAACAGGGACCTCTCACATGGAAACACATCAGACAAAGTGACAACTTTCTTATTTAATGCTCTGCACACATTCATCACCTTCAAATGTGACAACTACTGCTATATCCCCAAGACTCTTAAGAACATCAGCAACCTTTCTTGAAGCTGAAGCCCCAGAAACTCACACTTATATTGCCAAGTGCTATGGGCTGAATGTTTGTTACCCCACCACTCAATTTCATATGTGGAAATCTTAACCCCATTGTGACAGTATTAAGAGATGGAGCCTTTGGGAGGAAATTTGGTCAGAGGGATGGAGTCGTTATGAATGGAATTTGTGCTTTTATAAGAATAGACACAGACAGCCTGGCTTTCTTCCTTCTCTTTCTGCCATGTGAGGATATAATGAGAAGACAGCCATCTGCAAATGAGGAAGAGGGTCCTCACCAGATCCCAGATCTACTGGCACTTTGATCATGAACTTCCCAGCTTTCAGAACTGTGAGAAATAAATGTCTGTTGTTTAAGCCACCAAGTCCATGGTAATTTGTTTTAGCAGCCCAAATTGACTATGTCACCAAGCTATACAAGTGATCTCTAGTTGTCTCTAAGCCTGTGGTAGAACCTTCTCAAATAGGAACAAGCTAACAGCCTTGGATGGGCTAGCAGGCTGAGGACAATGCCCCTCTATACTGATGAAAGTCTGGAAATCCCTGGGCTAGAGCTCGGTCATTGTGAATGCTACATATAAGAGACAGTACTGACCAAAGTGTGGTAGAGAAACAGAATGAACTTGTGGATTCAGACACTTTTTTTGTGTGTACATTAGCAATGTATAGAAGCCTCTATAAACATAATGGATCCATTGTTAATGTTTCAGGTTCTCAATATATTGTCCCTTATTATTGAAAAATAAAAAGATATTTGTTTGTTTCAAATTGGGACACAAACTTTCTTCTTTTTAGTACTTAACTGTGACCCAGCTTCTTAACTGTGACCACTTTCTTTAGCCCTTGCAGTCTGATTTTCATCTTCATGACTGTACTGAGACCTCTCTTGAAAGTCACCAGTACCCTTCTCTGCCTTATAATGTACAAACTCTCCTTACTCACACCAACTGGTTCTTGGGCATCTGCTTCTTTTTTAATCTTCTTGTTGCCTTGGTTTCTATGATGTGATACTTTCTGGATTCTTCTCTTCCCATTGTTGCTTTTTTCCTGTACTTTATTCTCTCTCATTGTTATTGCTTTCTTACCTCTCCTTTCCTGACCGTCAAAGGTGATGGTTCTTCAAGATCCCTTATCTTATCCTCTGCTTTTCTCTCTAGAACTTCTTCTTTTACTGAGGTCATTTGTTTTTGTATCTGTAGTATCACTATGAAGATGAACACTTCCAATATGGAAATCAATAGCACCAATTTTGTATCTATCATATGGACCTAATATTCCCAAAGTTATAAACAAATTAACCTTAAAGTCAAAACGTATAATTTTAAATTCACATCTTTTCCCTTTAATTTTTCTCCTTCTCCCAACATTTCCATTCCTATTTTTCTGGGACTAGAATCATGTTGGGCAGGTCCTTGCCTTATGTCCCATCTAGCTTTTCTGTTTATAGCTCCTGTGACTCTTTTGATGTGTCTCTGAAACTTGTCCCATCCATTTATTCCCATTGATTTCATCCAAAGCTTCATCTCTTTTTGTCTAGAATAACCTAGATGCCAGCCCCACACTGAAATATGGCTGGAGATTGTATGTATGTGTGAAATGAGGTGGGAGAATGATGGCTGACTTCTCTTACCACTGTGCTATCATCAAGTCTTTCTTTGAATGTAATATAGCTGAACTGGTTCCAAACCACAGTGAGAAATAATTTGCACACACGAGCAATTGAGAGCTGTGGAAGAAATGTGAATTTGGGGGCTGCTTTGGACTTTGAGGCTTAGTGAAGTGGGGCAAGTCTCAACTTCTCTGTGCCTCATTTGTCTAATGTATAGAATGGGCAGATTAATACATGACTCCATGGTGCTATCATAAGGATTGGTCAAGACCACCTTAATGCTTCCCCTTAGCTTGGATAGTTTAAATAGGCTTCTTTCTGCCTCTAGGCCCCTGACTTTCCTCTCACCTAGGCCCTTACAGAATCCAGATGGCCTATAATCCCCTTACCGTATCTCAAAAACTCTCCCACACTTTGATTCAATGGAGATGAGTTCAGGCTAAGTTCCGAAAAAACTGTGAAAAATCTTACCATGTCACCCAAATCCCTAATAATGACTGTTACAAGCCTTTCACCGATATATAGACAGACTAGAAATTGTTCAGAGAATTTTTAAAGGTTATTTTTATTTTATTTTTTAATTGATTTTAGAGAGAAAGGGGATGGGGGTGGGGAGAGAGAGACAGGGACAGAGAAAGAGAGAGAGAGAAACTGACTTCTTGTCCCACCCATTCATGCGCTCATTGGTTGATTCTCGTATGTGCACTGACTGGGTAATGAACCCACAATCTTGGTGCTTTGGGACAATGCACCAACCAATTGACCTATCAGGCCAGAGCCTAGATAATTTTTTATTTTTCTCTCAACAATAAGAAAATTTGGGGGTGAATATGAGGGAAGTAAAGTATGGTGCTAATTTAAAACTTTGAATTATATATAACTTTTTCAATATGTTGTAAACTGTGAGATGGACAGCAAACTAAAAGTACCAAGATTAGTTGCATCCTGAGCTGAAGAAACCGCTGGGAGGCAGAGGCCTCAGAAACCTGTTGAAGGTCAGGGTAAAAGCAGGGTGGACTATTCCAAGTGCTGAGAGTAGATAAATTTTATAGAATTCCTTTAAGGCTTTTGGTCCACGCCCCTTTATGCCTTGGATAATCCCTTGATTTTAAAGTAGAAAGGGTGAGATTAAAAATAAAATTTATAATCAGTGTTAATGACTCCCTTCCCTCCTTTCTTCCATCATACAGAACAAAACAAAAACAAGAAAACAAACGAAAGACAAAAACAAAAAGCTTTTTTAAGCTTCCATTTTTATCTATTCTTAATTTGGGGCTGGAACTGGGGCCCGCAGGGGTTCAGTGAATGATTTTCCTTAAAATAGCTCTGCTGCTCTCTGCCTCCAGGCTATTTTCTCAAAGATTTCCAGGACTAACCACTGGAAGACAGAAGATGCTATTTCCTCAGTTGCCCTGGACTCTCACCTCTCCTTCCCAAAACAAAGGAGGGCCTTGATTACTCCTTTTTTCCAGCTACAGCTACGAAGGAATAGACATTCACTCGAGAAAGAGAAGCCTTGTTACTAGGCTGTTGAATCTTCTTTCAAAATATTTGAGCAATTAATCCTTAGAAACCTGCTTGTTCTCTGATAAGGAGTGTGTGTATGGAGGGGTGGTGTTTATATTTATAGTTATGGCTGTTCCTCAAGTAATTCAACAGCAAGTATTTGTTGAAAATTATCATTGCAAAAACAACAGTGGCAAAATGCTTGGGCTACAGACGATCTGGCAGCAAATTTAGGGGAACAAAGATAATCATGACAGACCCCAAATGTAGGCAGGAGAGATAGGCAGCGATGGGCTCTCCCCAACACCTTCCAAAGTGCACCGAAGTAAGGGTCCTTCACGTTTTCATCCTCTGTCATGTTCAGGTTCTAAGAGGTTCAGCACACAGGGACACCAGGCTAACACTTGAGTCTTCACTTGGACCTGAGCTTTTTCCTTGAATCTCTTTCTGCTTCTCTACTATGATAAACTGGACAGCACACACGAAGAGTGATCATTTTAACACCATCTATTTGCCTTTAAAATATTCGACCTCGTTATGTCCATAACTATATTTATTTTTGTCAGATCAGGCCCCACGTGAACTGGGTGCTACTCACACCACTTTAGACTGAAATTTCCTATGGGCCAGTCCTCTCTTCTGCCTACCTTAGTCTCCCTGCAAAACATCTTGTCCCATTTGAAATCTACAACTGGGCAACAGCCTTCTTTGTGCTTAACTGAGGTTAGGTAACTAAGTTCTTGCTACTAAAAAGTAAACAAATGTGTTGTGTAGAAATCCAGGAAAATCCTTTTCTGCCTTCCTTCTTTTCTTATAGTGAAGGTTAGAGTGTGGTTGTAATGGCTGGAACTGCAGCAGCTTTTTTGGATTATGATGGTGAGGGAGACACCCTAGTAATCACAGAAAGAGCCTCAGCCTCTGGTGACCATGGTACCATCATTCCAGCTCAAGTCTGGGCACCTCCATGCTTTTTTTCTTATTTGTAGGAGTAATAAATTTTACTAGCCATTTTATGTCCAGTTGGAATATTATCTTTAAACATATTTTAACTATATCATCAGCAAATGCTAACATATAAGGTTCACTTTTCTCCTATTGTTATCCTGTGTGATATTTCTATCATAACTCCTCATCTTTATGTACATTTTTTATTTTAACCTTTCACTCAAACTTCAGTTGAGACCAGTCTTCTAGGAATTATGTCAGGCTACTAGAAAACAAAGACTAACAATATAATACTCCACGGTTATGAGACATTCACCAGACCCCTATTCTGAAGAAGTACAGGTAAGCGACAGAGGTGAATATCACTACCAACCACACAAATCAGCTTTGTTGTTGGCATATTAAAAGAAAGGCCTGGTCTCTGACCTTGAAAAAATTTTTAGCCTAGTAAAAAAGGAGAACAGAAGGGCATACTGTAATGAATGTTTACAAGCATTCAGGGAGAGAGCTAGATTAGTGCTTCTTTTCTTTGCAGTTTCACTGTTGAAAATTACTGATCATCTGGAGGTCTACTATTAAAATAGAATCAGCAGTGACCTCATAGGGAGCCTTAAACTTTCAAATTGCACTCCCTCTTCCCTTCACTGGTTGGGAGCAATCCAAAAGCATGATGATTATGAATGGCCAGACATCTGCAAAACAGCTTTTCTTTTCTCGAATTCTTGGAATTGTTTTAATATTTATTTGAAACAACTGTACTTTCCATTCTTAAGCCCTATTAGAGTGTTCTAAAACCATGGTTGAAAGTATGAAAGGGAAAATTACACTTTTTCCCTCACTTCCTCTAATCTAGGGCTTTTGAGGTTGATTATAGAGGCCCAGATGTCCCATGAAGCCAAGCTTTCTGGGTGCTTATGAATGGATGCTGAGCATTGAGCCTATCAATATTATTATAGCTCTGACTTGTTAGTCCTCCTCTTCTTCTCACCACTAAGCCTGCCAGCTTTGATCCAGGGCACATTGTATGCTAGGTAATATGTGTATGCTTTCTGGCTTTATAGGAGTGACGGCTTTTAATCCTCATAGCCTCTCTTTGAGATAATATAACCACAGTTTTACAGATGAGGAAACTGAAGCTAGGAGAGATGAAACAACCTGTTTCAAGTCACACAGCCAGCAAACAGGTGTTGCCAGATTTGCATCCAGACAGCCTGGCTCCAGCACTCCTTGTTTATAACCCCAATACTGTAGTTTATAAAATGCAAAGGGCACACAAGTATAAGAAATGATCAGAATCTTGTCAGGACAGAGAGCTGATGCTCTAGGAATAAGCTGCCTCTCTGCCTTCTTCCTCTGTCTCACAGTTATGGGAGATTTTGATATTGTAGAGGCAACAAACTGGGAAAGAAGTTAAAGTGTTAACTTGGAGCATGAGAGCCCGTCTCTGAATTGACCTTGGCCTAGGACATGTTGTGAGTCCCATGGTGGGCTCTGCTTTATGACCAATAAATACACCCATCACTCTGCCATCAACCAGCCTCTGCCTTCCGGACACTTCAAGGTAATTTTCATTATCCCAGGACCCCAGGAACCATTACTGCAAGGAGGAGTGGGTGACATGCCCTGGCCAGTTGTGATTCTTCCTCTTCTGATGTTTTCTCCATTGCTTGGGAGCTGGGAAAGAGTCGGTTTTTAGTTCTTATGCATTTGGGCCAGTTGAAAGGAAAACCTCTTGACGTGAAGGCCGTGCTTAGACAAGGAGTTTATTGCTCTGGTGGACTGTCTGGGTCAGGGGTTAGGATAATCATGCTCATAAGTAACTAAAGAGAAGTGACGGCCTTTGTGTTTTCACTTTGCCAGGAATGCTTTCCCTTTCTTGTAATTCAGCTCTCAGTATGACGTCACCTCACCCAGGCTGTCTCGAGGCAACCAGTCTTAAGAATCTCCTCCAATATTATCCTACCTTGTGTAATTTCCTTTAGTCAAAGCATTTTAACTCTGAAATTAATAGTTATAATCACTAGTTATAATAATATACTACTAATTATAATGATATATACTAATTATACCACTGGTTAGAATGATACAACTAGTGGTATATAAATTCTTACTAGTTATCACTAGTTATAATCTCCTTGAGGACAGTTGTATTATCTCTTGTTCAACATTATAGCCTCAGCTTCTAGAATGTCAGGCAGCCTCAGTGCCTGGCATATAAATAATTATTAAATATTGCTTAGATAAATGCTTAAGTCCCATTATTTTCTTTGAATAGTATTAGCAATTAGTCTGTAAAATACAACTAGAGTTGACAAAGTTTTAGTATATATATATTTTTTACAGTAAAGTTCAGAAAGTGGGAAGATTCTTTCCCCTAACTGACCAGTCAGTATTTGTGCTACATTGTATGGTCAACCAACTTTCTTCTAACAGTGCTGAGAGGGACTGTCTACTCCCTTTACCCTTGCTTCATGACCCCCTCACCCCATCCTACCAGAGGAAAATTAACAGATTCTGAGGTAGTTACTCTGTTTTCTGCAATTCTTTTGTACTTTCTTTTATTATTGTGTGTGTGTGCATGTGCATGCACACAGGTGTGGTGCCATGTACAGCAAGCACTCTGTGCTAGAAGGTGCTTCAGTACCTGTCCTGCTGCCAGACAAACCCAGTCGGAGAGTGCCTGTGACATGAGCCAGACACTGGTCAAGCTGAGCCAGTTGCTAAGGAGCTCCCTCCTAGAACACTTCCTCACTAGATACCACCCAGTCATGAGGGAAGCCACCCTTCAGACATCAAAACAGGAGAGCAAAAAAACAAAATGAACTTCCTTTTGCAATCCAGAATGACATTCTTCGTACAAGCTACTAGCATTTTCTACCTGCCTCCATCTCTAGTGCTAACAGTGGACCTAAACCATGAAGAAACACAGGCATTTGAGGTTCCCAATTGATTAATCCTGTGAACAAACCATCCATTATTCATCGCAGACCCTCCATGCTCAGTTTCAGTGCTTGATAATTTAGGGGGCATAGATGACATGAACTTACAGTCTAAGATTTTATATTCTGGGAGGGGATATGAGACTAACTCAATCACGTAATATAATTGGGGCTAAGTTGGTTTTCAGGACAACACTGTTATGGCATTGTTTCTGTTTTATAAACTTCTGTTCAAGAAAAGATTGCAAATTGCAGGGATGATGTGATGTGCTTCTCTATTTTTAATGACAGCAACTTTTATAGTCCTGGATACATAATCTGCTAATTGAAAGGAATAGGGGGTAAAACAGAAAAATCATGTTCTAGTCCCAGGGCGTGCTTCATGAGAAAGAATTATATGAGCCATGCCAAAAACAGCACTGAAGGAGATTGTCTTCGCGTTGATCCAGAAAGTTTCAAGGTGTCCTTAGAAGAGGTAGCGGCTCTGAAACTGCCCATGTCGTGTCTGAGAGACCAAACAGTGCTTTGACACTTGGGCTCCCTAATGAAACTATTGCCAAAGTCTCAGGAGCCCTAGCTCTGCCAGAAGCCTGGGAAGCTCTGCATGACCTCAGTGCCATTGTCTGCTGGCTTTTGTTGTTGGAATGCCTGTTCTTTCACTGAATTTAACTTTGCCCTTCTTTTGTTCAATTTCTTTCTTCTGACCAGCTGCCCTGAACCTCATTCAAATGCCATGTGCGTATTTTTGAAACTTGGTCATTTAATTCACAGAGGAATCTTGGGAAACTTTTAGGTTTCAGGTGGTACAGGGGTCACATTGCTTTGAATTTCAGCCTCCAATTGAGTTAAAAAAAAAAAAAAACTTAAAGAGGGACTCCAGCTGCACGTTCTGAGTTTCACCAGGTGTGTTAGCCGAAGCCAGCAAGAAAAGCAGGCAGGCAGATTGGCATCACATCACAATATTTCAGATGGATTTACTCTGCTTGTTACATGGTATTTTGTAGATGGTTATTACTGTGCATCATAATAAACTGAGACATAAGAAGAGAGGAATGAGAAAGCATTAGCAGAAATGATCAGCCTTGTGTTACTGGGACCCCAACCTGAAAACCAGAGTTCAAGATCCCAACAGCGTCTGCTTCAGGCTGTCTGTCCTTTCAGCTGAGGGAGGCTTTTGTAAGATCCCCTAGTTTCTACAGACCTCTACACTCATATCTGTCTGAAAGAAGGAAAAAACCCTACCTGCGTTCCCAGAGCCTGAGTACTATGAGTGAATGACTAGGTGGAGAGGTGTTCTGGAAATTCAAACTGTTTCAAATCTCAGTAACGGAAGTCCGAAAAGATGTCAAGTGGTCCACCCCTTTTCTCCAGAAAGCAACCACCCAGAAAGACAGTTAACTGATTGTTTTATTATGAAAATGCCTCTTGGAAATTACCTTTTCCCATCAAACTTTATTTCCTAGTACTTCTTGTTGTGCACCGGGGCAGACACAGGACAACAGAAACAGAGGTGAGGGAAGCAGCTGAGCTCTCAGTCCAGCTGGAGCCTCGTTGGTGCATCCCTGAGGGTCCCTCATCACTGCTCAGTCCTCAGAATCTGCTTTTCCAATACACTTGCTTCTCCATGATTTGGTCCTTGGGTACAGATTTGTCACTAAAGAATTATTCAATTGCTACAAAAAAATGTCATGTACATGAGGGAGGGTAAAAAGTTTGAAAAGAGAAGGATTTCCCCTTTAAAATAGGGGAAGCTAGCTAGCATGCACTCATATTTGCAATGAAACCTTGTCCCTTCCTATTTTAGGTCTCTGTTGGTTCATGGTAAGGGTCATGCTTTTAGTTACATCATCTGCACCTCATAATGAGAGCAGGAGACCTTGAAGCCAAGTCATGTCATGTTGAAAATATTTTCAGCTTTTCAATTTATCTAAAAACTCATCTCAACACAAAACTTTTATTTTCCCTGAAGCCTTTCAAATTGACCTTTTTTCACGAGGAAAAGAAATCATTGCATGCATTAAGTTCTTCAGATGTCCCTATTTTTATTTCCTGACTGGCACACTGTCATTTCCTCTGTCACACACAATCTGGCCTTATTGAATTCTTTGCCATTTGATCTCTTTAAGTAGCCTGGCTTCATCAGCCTATTCCCTTACATTGAGAGTCTTTGCCTTATGCTGAATATAAATTGTCATATTCCAGTTCTATGAAAATTACAAAGTTTCAGATTTTATCTGGGTTTCTCATAGTGACTGTATGAAAATATTCCCAGTAGCAGAGGTCCAAAATGATTAGATTTAAATTTGACTAAGGACCAAATTTGCTGACTCAAATTCTGCTTTACTTTTTAGTTTATACATCTTATCTTGGTTATACTTTCTTGAAACTTTGACATTCTATCTATCAAAAGAATAAATGCTCTCTCTGCTAAAGTTATTTCATTTTTTCAAAATGGAGAAGTCAATAGTACGTATTTCATTGGGTTATTGGTTAATTAAAAGAGATGCTTATGTGTTCAGTATTTCGAATAGTACTTGATATATAAAGACTGTTCCAAAATGTCATCATTATTATTATTGTAATAATTATTACATAGGTTATTGAAATGGGTATGGTGTACATTCTTTCAGTGAGATTTACTTTTAGGTATCAGGTATTAGGAATGTTATATAAAAGATCATTTTGGACAGAATAGGACTCTCTGAACATACATACCTAAGTGATCCTGAGACCCTCCAGCCACATCCTGCAGGCATCTTGGACTAGTCACTGTCACATGATATTAGTTTGCCTCTCTAATACAGCCAATGCTGAATTCTTACTCTACATTCTTCTTTTTAACTTTATGCTCCAAGCATGCATTCTTGCTTAGTCTAATATCCCTTGTTAATTACCTTGTGTTAATCTGTAAAAAAAAGCCCACTTTTTAATAGGCGACTTTGGCAACCAGAACAGGCATTTCCACGCTTCATTTGCATCACAGGGTCGATAGGAGCCTGAAGTCATTTAGGTGTTCCCACGTCCATCAGACAGAGGCCAATTCATTCACCTCTAACAGATGAGACACTATTTGGAGATACCTCCAGAGAAGGGCACTGCATATTGCCCTTTGTAATTTATGTCAAAATCTGAATACAAGTTTTAGTTTGACTTAAATATTCTCGTCTTAATAGCTTTGCTATTTTTTTTTTGCTTCAGTATATTGCTAAGACACAAAATAATTTCTCTAAGGAGTATCCTGTGTTTTATTTGTGTGTTTAAATGAGGTCCCCAATATTTGTTTCTTAGTAGATATAGTTCATACTATCTGGTAAACTCAAGAGACAGAAAACTCAATGCAAACCAGCTAACTAGAGGTTTAATATAAATTAATAGAGAAGAGGAAGGTTAGGGCGGCTTCGGATGCTATTTAAGCCAAGGGTCAAACAAATCACCAGGATTCAGTTTCTTATGCCAGTTTGCCACTCTCCACCTGTTGGTTCCATTCTCCTGCAGGTGATCCCTTCACTTATGTAAGATATTACAACAGTTCTATGCTTTATTCTCAGTGTATAGTCCAGGGGGAAGAGAGAATTTTAGTAAAACAAATTTTATATGTTTAAGAACATCATTAAGTGTAGAATTATGGTAGTAAATTGGTAATAGAATGAGGGCCTTAGACGGAGGGCTGGGGTAAGAAACTTTGGAAAGTTTTTTTTTGTAAAAACTAAATGAGAAGCAGCCATGAAGGCATCCCAAGAAAGACTGTTTAGGGCAGAATAAACAGCAGGTGCAAATGTCCTGAGACAAAAAGGGGCTTGCCATATTCTAGGGCTGAAAGTGTCTGGTGTGGCTGTAACTGTGAATGAGGGCTTTAGAAGATAAGGTCAAAGTTGGCAGAGTCACACTTTACAGATTTCTCTGACCATCACACACAGGAGTTTTGTTTGTAATAAAATAAAACCACTGGAATGTGTTTAGCCAGGGACAACTTGATTTGAATTAGCTTTAAAAGCTGATTTTGGCAGCTCTGAGGAAGATGGACTATGGTGAGTATGTTATCTTGGTGTCTCCCCTCCCCCATGCTCCCGAAAAGCAGAGACTAAGACAGGAATATGCACACAGTGCATATGGGAGGTGATCCTAGGGAGCCTGAGTGAGAGACCAAAAAAAAAAAAAAATAGAAATAGCTATATAGAAGCTACTGCAAGTTCCAGAAATAGTTATCTTATGTCTCGCCATCTCTGATTAGGTTGCTCACTCTTCTCTGCACCAATCACTTACTTAGGGAAATACTCTGATTAGATGTGACCTAGGTCACATCACTCGTGAGACAGCAGCTATGCCTTTCCCAAACCATGGGCACTAACAGTGGGGAGGGATGTTGGCTCAGAGGGGAACTAAGGTGCAATCACTAGAGAGGTGACAGACAGATAATGAATGGTATAAACAATAGATCATTTTGTAGTTCTTCTTCCTTGAAATCCATAGAAGATTGAATCAAGAAATGATAGCAACTAGGTCTTATATATTAGAATTTCTTTATTATTCTATGATATTGAATGATGGGCTTTCATTTTTTATTGTACTTAAATAATATAGATGAAAAAGCACAGATGCACCATATTGATGGTGGAAAAATGTTTACAATAGGAAACCAAGTTTTGAGAAGCTACTCATCTGGACTTGCTTAGGCAGCATTATTATAATAATTTTTGTGGAGCAATCTGTTATAGGACAGGGCATTTATTTAGAATTTGATACATCTAAGAAAGATGACTTATCTCTTGAAGGAATCACTTTAAATATTTCATAGCTCTTGGTTAATTTGTATTTGAAAATAGCATAGAATAGTCTTTGAGCTAATTTCAATTTCAGATTACTTTCAAAGAACCTATCTCTTATTCTGTAAAAAAAAATGGGAGCTTGGAGAACACATGAAACATTTTGAGAAGGGAGAGCCTGACATCATCACGGAACATAAAAGAGTGACACATGCATGTGTTTGTATTTGGGGTTGGCTAATAAGGTGAGGTTCAGGAGAGATGTGCCTATCTTTGCATGTGGCAGAGGGTCAGCAAACAGAGAAAGAACTCAAGCCAGGAAGCATTTAAAAGGATCAGCTGAAAGATTTTTTTAAAAAGAAAAGGGAGAGACCCCATACTGTAAAAAATATTGTTGAAGGTATGTGGGAGCATTCCCAATAAAAGAAGAAAAGAAACAAGAAATAAGGACACCCACGCAGAGAGGAATAATGTTGCACACATAACTCAAAGGTCAGATGGTTGACCTACATCCACTTGGAGTGGTGAGGGAGGAAGGAGAAGTATTTTGAACTTGGACCAATGACCAGAGGCTATCCTGCAGGGATGGCTCTATCCTGGGTGACAGGTCAATGTCATCTGTGGAGCCCTGATGTTCTAAAAATTAATTTCTTTATCCTGGTCTTATTTGCTACTTTCTTTTATTGTCACTGGTTAAGTTTGGCATGTTATTGTTGGAGGATATGCTCTCCTTCCTGGGTATCTAAGATTTCTCATTTACCTCCTCTCAATGGGCCCCATGGAATTTGATACCCCCAAGCTTAGAAGCTGTTTTTCTTAAGACAGGTTGTCAAATCACAGAAGGGTTTTGTTTTTAAATGTAATTCCCCCACTGCGAGGGCCTCTTCTCTAAGATCCATTTCTCTGGCTCCGGTCTTCAGTACAGTCTCCACGTTAAAGCATAAGCCTGAAGGTAAGCTAGAGAAGCAATGGAGATAGGCACAAAACATAGTTAAGACTTTCAGTGCAAAACAGAAGTAAAGCCTGAATTGATTTTATATTTGTTGAGGTATAAAACACTAGTTGCTATGACAGGTTAGTCCTGAAATCTCTGTATTTTAACAAAGTAAAATATTTTTCTTGCTTATCTCAGGCCTGCTCTGGCTAGCATGTGAATGGGAGGGTTGGTGAGGAGTAAGCAGGAAGGTGTTCTGCTCTACATTAAGGAGCCAGGTTCCAGGCTTTTTGTGCCTTTGTCTTCCGAGACTGCAGGTGAGGAGCAAGAGCCAGTGGTCAGGCTAGTCTTCAGTGTCCAAACCAGCCTCAGTCACATGAATGGCACGTTGACAGGGGCACCTGGAAGGCTGAGCGGTATGTGGCCCCCTCTGCATCTCCTGTAGATTCTCCCAAAGGATATTTAAACTTCTCTTTTAAGAATTAAATTGATTGGGGTAACATCTGTTAGTAACATTTTATAAGTTGCAGGTGTACAATTTTATAATACATCATTTGCCTTTTCCATTGTGTGCTCATCACCCAAAGTCTAGTCTCCTCCTGTCACCATATATTTGACCCCTCTACCCTCTTCATCGTCCCCCCACCACTTTTTCCTCTAAATAACCACCATACTTTTGTTCATGTCTGTGAGTTAGTTTTGTTTGATTGTTCATTGTTTTTCGTTTTATATTTCACATTGGAGTGAATTATATATATCATGTTTCTAGTCCTTTTCTGTCTGACTTATTTCACTTAACATGATACTCTCAAGGTCCATCCATGTTGTTGCAAATGGCAATATTTCATTTTTTTATGGCTGAGTGGTATGCAATGGAATATATACCATATTTGAACTTCTTACAAGGAGGCTCAGGGCTCCAAGAGAGCAGGAAGCTGGTTTGCCTACCAGTTGAATATGACCCAGTGACCCAGTCAACACTTAAGGACAGAAGAATCCCTCAGCTGAGCTCTGCCTGAGTTCTTGACCCACACAATTGTGAGATGGCATTAACTGGGAAATTAAAGACCTGGAATAAATTATTTATTACAGAAATTGGATATTACAATACTGTGAGAGAAGCTGGTGAAGTAAAAATTCTGGAGTAGATGGTTAAAGGATGAGAGAAGGTTACTAGAAGAAAATACCACAGACTGGGTAGCTTACAAAAACACTAATTTATTTCTTACAGTTTTGGAGGCTGGAAGTCCAAGATCAAGGCAGCAGCATAATTGCACTCTTGTAAGAGACCTCTTTCTGGTTCATAGGTGGTAGAAGGGGTGAGGGAGCTTCCTGGGGTCTCTTTCATAAGGGCACTATTCTCATGATAAGGGCTCCACCCTTATGACCTAATCACCTCCCCAAAGATCCCACCTCCTAATACCATTACCTTTGGGGGTTAGGATTTCAACATATGAATTTTGGGGGGACACAGGCATTCAGAACATAGCACTAAGCAAGATTCTTGCTTCTGCAACTGGAATAGGTTGTGGTCACTTTAGATGCCCAGGACAGGCAGTGGGAAGGAAAAGACGGATGGAAATCAGAGACATACTGGTACCTGCAGGGACAAATGGAATCCATGAGGACAAACCAGATCTCACATTAGTCTCTCCCTACAACCAACCACGATGGCAGAAGGATATGGGGCCCTTGGATGCTGAGCTGCACAAGCAAAGTGAATTGATTTGTCTTGGATGTTTGGATGAGCCAGAAGTATAAGTACAAATGAAAACTAGGATCCTTGGCTCTAAGTCCATCTCCTTTTCCTATACCAAGTTAAGAAAATACTGAATTCATTCATCTCATTCTGTGCCTTATTTCATAAATCCTTCAGAAGCTCAGAATGATTTAAATGGCCTCTTTTTCTCCTTAGAGGAAGGTTTATTACATTAGCTATTTACTTCCTAGCAGGATTGAAAGTTGCATCATTAGCAGATATCACCCTTTTCATTTCTCCTCAGGGGACTTGATGGGTTAGAACTTAAGCATGAGTATTCAGTGGAGATTATACCCTGTGATTCAGGTTAAATGTGACATAATTCCACAAGTACTCAGCCTCATCACACCAAAGCAGCATTATCACAGACAGGTGTTTTTCTTAGCTTTCTAGGATATAGTGTCACCTCTGAATCTTGACACTTCACGATTCTTTTGAGGGCAAGCGTTAGCTTTTCTCTCTTGCTGTTTTCATGTCTAATGAATGTGTTTTTCCTGAGAGGCTTTGATGTTAGGTTATTTCTCACCCAGAGCTACACTTTAATGTGTTATCTGTGGAGTGCAACTACTAGAGCTTTACAGTGCCATTAAATTAGGTAGGCATGGGAGCTGCTACTGCAAAGCAAGGCTGAAATCTTTTCATTTTCCTATTAAAGGGCCCCCATTGGGAAGGAAAATGGGTTGTTTTTAATTTTTATTTGGTCCATGGTCTTATGGAGAAAGGAGAGAAGAAGGTTTCCATTTGTGTTGTGCCATTATGGGATTTAAAATAATATAGTGAACAAAAGTGATTACATTTAATTTTAGTCTTTGTGGGAGCTCAGGTACCAGGGCCCAGTCTCTCTAAAGAGGTTGAGTTGCATGGAGAACAAAAGAAATTACTGGTCTCAAAATGGTGGGAAAATATCAACATCAAGAAAGACAACTTCCCCCGTTCATTCTTAAAGCTTTAGGAGAGGACTTCAACCCTGTTCTTAAGTATTCCTAGTGCCAGTGGGATGACTAACATGGACTTCAGTTCTAGAAATTTCTGAGCTCCTACAGGTTAATGAGTACTTAGACTAATAGCTCTATTGAGAATTTAATTTAAAGTTTTGTGTAGCTAATATCCACTTCCATGTGAACAAATATTTTTTATCTACACATGGGGTTTGGCTCTTAGGATTAAAACAAAGTCAACTATTGAGTAATTTCTTTTGAAATTTCTTTATGAAGTTGAAATAGCAGCAAAGTCCAACCCAGACTTATGATGATCATCATCATCATTAGCATTTTCATTTTTTTAGTTCAAAATGGCATATTCTTTAAAGCAAATATAAACTGATCTGAGTCTATGCATAGGAGCATAATAAATGCTAAGAGAAAGGCTACACTGCATTAACAAATGCATTGCATTAGATTCAGCTAGTAGTCTCTTGACAATTGAGATGTTACCCGATGTCATTCTATTTGGATTTAGTGTTTGTGACCTTTAGAGACTAGCTAACATAGAGGAAGAACAGAAGACATATCTTATTGTGCAGACAATGCACACCGTAAGACATGTTACAAAAGCTATTGGTTTCACGACATAAATCTTTTTTGCCTCAGAAAGACTGGAAAAATATTAGTGATTCATGGGCACAAACTTTATCTACTATTTCCCTGAGTGCCACTGAGGGATGGTAAGAAATAGAAACCTTATTACCAGGAGCATTGTTCTTTTATTGGAAACCAAAAAAGATGTAAAGAGAGGATTCAAGTGTTGTGTATTACCATGCATTTGCTTGTTATCAAGGTGACTAAAAGTCTTTGTGAATAATTGTTTGAAAATAAGCCTTGAAGAATTATTAAATTTCTCTTGGACTGCTCGTATACACTGAAGCACCAGAATGATTCTTTGACTAGCTGTCTGTTATGTCAAGACAAACTGAAACAAATAATTTTTATGGGCAACTCTTTTTATGGGAACCCATTTTTTGGAGCATCTCTTGAAATAATGTGTGTGATAGATAAAATGGGTTTAAGAATCTAGTATAAAGGACCCATGGACAAAGCCAATGGGGGATAGGATTGAGGGTGGGAGGTGGGGATGGCTGGGGCTGGGTAAGTGGTGGGGGGAGAATGGAGACAACTGTAGTTGAACAACAATAAAGAATTACCACTACAATTGCATATTGATGTACATAATACGAGTCCTTTCATACCCCAAAATTGATTTTTGTTTTACATTTAATTTTAAAGTTTGTAACAGTTTACTGGTATAGGTAATAAAAATACTACTTGGATAAAAGTAAAAACAAAAAAGAATCTAGTGAGGAACAAAATAGGCAGAAGTGTATCATGTACTTTCCTTTTTGTTATTGGGATTTGTCATGATTTTCTGGAGAGAAGTTTTAAAATATAAAAAGTAGGCAGAAAGGAATAACCTCTTTAGTGTCTGATATTGCCCTTGTTTGAGACATGGACTGCAGCATCCAGACTGAGATTTTTTTCTGAGAATGCTCTATGGTCTCATTCTCTAGTACCATAGTGGAATCTTATTATTATTATTATTATTATGTCCAATTATCCCTGGGGTGCAATAGCAAGAATCTCTGGCAGAGACCAAACTCGAAGCACAAACACTTCAGCATCTCATTCAATGCTGGAGATGCATCGTCAGAGATTCAAAACCACAGGAAGTTCCTTAGAAAGTGATTCCTTGGTGTTCACAACACCACTAGAAGCCCTTACACCTGCCATTAATAGGAGCCCCAGCCCAGTTTTGCATATCGTAACCTTCTTTCCCAAGGTTTTTCCAAAAGAGAGGCTTGTAAAGCAACACTCAGACACCGGCACTGACTCCAGAATGTACCCGGGACCTCGAGAGCACATATCATGCTGGCAAATAACATTTGACATATTAGTCAAACAGTACATTCATTATCTCCATGAATCTTGAAACTAGCACTGGAAATTAAGTTGAGTTTCAGGCTGCCTTTGTTCTGCTTTGAGGAAAACAACAAGGAATTGGAAATATTTTCATGGACATCAATAATTCTGTGGTTTGGGAATTTAACCCCTATTGAGACGTGTGATCTATATGTCTTGGAAACTGTAATGATGATAAAAACAAAAGAGAACTTTTTTGCCCAGTACTATTCACAATTGAACAGAGGAATCATATCAGGAAACCTAAGATCGTGAAGGACATTTTCTTATATACCCATGTTTATGGCCCAGAAGGAATATTCTAGTCTAGGTTCAGTGTCTGTCCCTCAAGGGCTGACATTCAGGACAGCTCATAGTAGGTACAAAATGGGACATGCTATAAAACAGGTGCATTTGCCATTTTCTACTTCCATTTCTTTGAATATTATTAAGCTGTTCTAAACCCATAGCTATTATATTTTTGTGACAGCAAAGTATAGTAAAATAGTAATTTATGGTTGCTTTTCCAGTTTTCCAGGCAAGTAGACAGCCCCTTTGGCTATATGAAAACAGAAGCCATCTAAAGTCAGTGGTTGTTTCTATTTTTTGTAATGTCCCAAGTTCTTTTAAGGAATGATGCTGGTGTTTCAAAGGGCAGAGGGAGAAAATAGGCCTCTCAGGAGAAACCAGTGCAAACCTCCTGGAGGTTTGCTGCAGCCTGGCAAATGCTGTTTGCAAAACCCTCGGGGAAGAAGGAGCTGTGATAATGACAACAGTGGAACTTAGAATTGGATTTGAATGTATTTAAAGATAATACATTTGATGTTTTCTACACACTAGAGTTTATAAGGTGAGATTCATACCCTCACTTGTCTTATTCTCCTAGCAATTATGTGGCACCTGGCATCATAGTTTGCACAAGTCATTTTACTAGACTGTAAGCTGCAAGGGTGGACTAATTAATAACCCACCATCTCTCAGGTTCAAAGGCACCTTTGGTGTTCTGTGGTGCAGTTCTGGCACTGAGACAGTAGACTCACATCTCTGCTTTGCCCTACTGTCTCTCTGTTAGGCTCTGCCAGTAGGGAAACTAGAGGCAGATGGAAGGCTGGACGAGGCAGAAGGAACACTGACCTTCCTGTTTGCTTCCTGTTCTTATAACTGTCACCCTCAGGATCCTTCTGCATCTCAGCTGTGGCAGGTCATTCTAGTAGGAGCACTTGATTTGGTTTAAGTTTGTGGTGTTTGAAATCATCACCGACGACCTTGGGCCCATTCAGACACCCAGCGCTGGCCAGGCAGGCTTCCAGCCCCAGTTAGCCCTTCCCTGGGCAGAGCCACCAGCCCCTGCTAGCTGACGCTGCCTCAGAGATCTGAGTGGCAAATCCATGGGTGCCCAACCCCCAAATTTTAAGTTTTAAAAAGTCGGAACTTTTCCCTCTGATCCCTTATTATAGGGGCAGAGGAAAATACATCTGTGGTCCCCAAGCATCTCTTTTATTGTGCCTTTTCAGTTCTTCAATAGCTAGTTAACTCATCTGTGCATTCTGCATATGATATTTCCTCTGTTAAAGTAACTGGTATGTTTTCTGTCTCCTGACAGGGCCCTGACAGACACAAGGGATTTTTTTTGCATATGCCACTTTTGTCTTGAATGCCTAGAATGGTGTCCCACATTCAATATATGTTCAGTAATGTGTCTTGGTTAGATTTAATTTGCTGCTGTACTATAGCAGAGGATTGTCTTTAAAGCATGGTGGTAAAGACCAGGAGCTTTGGAATTCGACAGGCATGGGTTCAAATCTCAGTTCTGCCACTTAGTATCTATATTATTTTATACAAATTATTTAATCCTTCTAAACTTTAATTTCCTCATCTGTGAAATGGACATAATAAAGTGTCCATCTCATAGTGCTTTATGAACATCAAGTGAGCCATTTTATGTGAAACTCTGGGCAACTAGTAAGTGTTCAGTCAAAGGTAGTTATTATTATTTATACAAAAGATGAAATTCAGAGGGAGAAAAGAATTGAGTTTGCAAAGTATATAGCCTTGGAGTAAGGTGAAAGAAGGAAAGAAATGGGAAAAGGTTAGGAAAATAAAAGAAAGCTGAGTGTGTGTTGGGGGAGGAGAGTAGATGGAAATATAGGGAAGGAAGTGAGTAAATGGGTAAATATGCCTACCTATTTTGTGATAAAATATGTAATCTCACAACAAAGGGTCAATAATGATTTCTTTTTGTCCTTTGTCCACTTAAAAATCACGACAAGTCACAATGATTATTTAGTTTAAGAAAACCAAATATATGAATATCAAAAAGTTCTTCATATTTAACTACTTATGTTTGAAACCTTCTAAAGGAGATTACATATTTCATTACCTACTTCATTCTTTCCCCTGACATATACTTTAGTAGAGAAATGTTCCTTCATACCTTGATAACATGTCAAATATTTCTTATTCTCTCTTCCTGAAACCACTCCCTTCTTTTTTTAATATTGAATTTAAAAATCTATGGCCTTAAACATGGATCTTGTAACAATTTGTCACATCCTGAAATTGTACTTTAAAAGCATAAAATTCTCATTTGCTCAAGCTGAGATTTCCATCTTGATTATGTAGAATGACAAGCTGTCATCTGGGTATAGGTTCATGAACCAATAATTGGGCTCATGTCATGTGATCCTTCTCCTGGTAGGTTTTCTAGTATTTGTACGTTATGCTGGAAGCCAGGATTAAATTAGTCAATGTTCATGCAAAGCATGCTGGTGAATTTTTCACCAGGAGGTCTCATATGGACCAGGCCACCCAGGACGTGTTGTTGTTGACAAATAACTCAGTAGGGATGACATTAAGTTGAGCTGACCTATAACAATTGTTCATGTACGCCATTGAGGCTGGTCACTGTGAATGTTGTATGGTGTCATTTGTCCTACACTGAGTGGTTCCAAGTCACGGATTTATGAGGACAAGGTGAATGATGAGAGAAGACACAAAACACTGTAAAATAAAGCCCAACTCGTATTTACTTGTTGCAGTATATATGGATCCGTGTGTGTGTGTACACATACATGGTAGTTATTAAAATATATGTATGTGTGCATCACACATACGTGTTTCGTTTCTTTTCTTTTTCTGTTAGTTTTCAAATGTTCAAGGTCTCCTTTCTCCCAGTGTGCACATCAACCTTTTCTCTCTGTTGTAGTCTGTTGTCCTCAACTAGAGAGGAAAGAAAAAAATGTACTTTGACAGCTGTGGGTGTGAATCCTATGAAAATAAAATTAAAAATGGCCAGTATTCCAGTCCTAGTGTCTATATAAAGAAGAGAAGCACTGAAATGGTATGTGTGTGTGTGTCTGTGTGTGTGTGTGTGTGTATGTAAAAGAAAGAGAGAGGCAGAGAGGCAGAGAGAGAGAGAGAGAGAGAAGAGCGAGAGAAGAGAAATCATGATCAACCCAAATAAATGTTAGAGGTACCAGGGTAGGCAACTAGAGATGGGTATTAGGATGCATAGAACAAGTATGGATTAAAGAGTCAGTAGATTAGAAACAGTGAATAGAAGGCAGCCTGGTTAAATATAAGTGACAGTGTCAATGATTTGACTGGACATTTATGCACAAAGGATAAGTTTGTATTAATGACCATGAACAATTTAAAGGACAGGGCAGAGCAGGATGTAGTTGCCAGCATGCCTTTTCTTAGAGAACCCCCAAATTTTCTTTTCTTATAGTTTTTTGCTTATAGTCTGCTAGGGATTAGAAATCCAGGTAACAAAATGGTTAGAGTATTTGTCACATTAAAGATACAACAGCTGTGATTGAGATTACATATGTAGAAAGTGCATGGGAATTAACCCTCTGCTACTGTGATATGTATAATGGGTTATCAGGGGTCATTATTTCATGTTTTTTCAGTAAGAATTTTCAGGTATGTAACTGTCATATACAGACATAATGAATTACTGTTTTATTATTAAAGATGTTTGTTAAATAAGCCTGAGTTAATAGTGTGAAGAATTATGATGCTTTCCCAACACAAGTATAATGGCACAATTACTTAGAAATTTTACATTCAAGAAGTTGTTGTAATGGTAATGAGGCATTTCATTGGGAAGAATATTTATAACCATGTGAAGGAAAAAGTACGTTTGAAATAGTAGCCTTTTAAAGAATTTAATTCATAAACTATAGCAAACAAGGAGCTAAATATTTAATTAGAATTAAGTAAAAGTATTATAAATACACAGGAAAAGCTCTTCACTGAGCAAGACCTAAAATTCAATATGTCAGTTCAAAAAATCAAAGGGTAAAAACTGCACTTACATGAAAATTATTAGGAACACATTTCTAAATAAGAATTTGGTCCTTGCTCTGAATATTCCCTCAGAATTCCCTTCTAGCTCCCTCTGGTCCTACCAAAATCTACACTTAGTATATTTTTATCCATTTATTAGTGAATTCAAAAGACATTACTGAAGCATCCACCACATGCCAGAACTATTCTAACCACATGTGATTGTGCAGTGAGCAATTCTAGCCACATGAGCAGTGAGCAAGACAGACATGCCCGCTGTCCTCTTGGAGCTTACATTCTAATGGAAGAGAGAAAATAACCTAGTACCCCAATGAATATATAATATGCTTTCAAAAAGAGATCTTAAGAAAAGTAAAGTAGGAAAAAGAAATAGAATAAGAAGAAGTAGGAGAAGGGACATACAGGAGTTGGTATGTGATATATTAGATACAGTGGTGAGCTAAGACCTCCTTGAGGAGGGGAAATTTGATTGGCATCTTCAATGCAGAGAGGAAGTAAACCTTGAAGCAATCCCAGCTTCCCAGGTAGAGACAATCCAGTTAAAACACCTGAGGCAAAAATAAGCCTATCATGTTCAAGGGAGAACAGGAAGACCTTAGGCAAAGATGGAGTGAGGGAAGGGGAAATGGTAGATAAGGTTGGAGAGATGTATTTGTTGTGTAATATTACACACACTTAGTGTCCTGAAACAGCAAATGTTTCTTTGGTCACAATTCTGCAGTTTGGGCTGGACTCAGTCGAGTGGTTCTTCCGCTAACCATGTCTAGGCTACTATCATCTGGGGCTGATGGTATGAAACAGTTTCACTCACATAGCCTGTGCTTGGTGCTGGTCCTTGGATCTGTCCCTCGTCAAAATTTCTTTACAAGGTAGTGGCAGTATTCCAAGAACAGAAGCCCCAATTCCTAAACGCTTAATGAGCCTCTGCATCATGTTTGCTGATGTTCCAAAAACCAAAGCAAATCACATGGTCAGACATAGTGGCAAGGTGGAGGGTAACATACAGGGGTTAGGATACTAAGAGGCGTAATTCATTGGAGCTATAAATATGAAAGTATGGCCCAGAATGCATGAAGAGTTTGGTGACTTTGTTCCTTCTTGTATCTTGACTCTTCTATTCCTTTTTCTTCATTCTTTATGCTTAAGACTGCTTTATGGTTTTCCAAAGAGTTTAAATGAAGTCCTTGGATCCTTGAGAAATTAAAAATGCCCCCAACCCTTTTCACACAATGCTATGTACATACAAAAAATGATAATATTTCAATGGACTACTGGAGTAATTAGATGAAATGCTTCCCATTTGAGGTGACCATTTTTGGTCTCTGGGGAAGCAATAATAGCCTATAGCTCATGTGTGGCACACTAATTTACTTTTACATGCTACTTAGGAAGTTCTGACTTAAAGGATTTGAACCCAAGGTCTCCTTCTAATACTATACTCAAGTCCCACCATTTTTAGGTAGCAATGATAGTTAACATTTATGTAGATGACACTTGATTCCTACTTGATATTCATTATCTTTTCTCCTGCTTATAAGAACAACAATTTTGTTTGGGGCAGCAATGTGCTGTTACTAAGTGATGAATCTCAATAGCTCAAACCCAGTCATAGGGATTGTTTCCTTTATTTTCTCAGGCTTTGTTTTACTAGGAATATCTTCTGTTAATTATCTAGCTAAGGAAGAAATAAGGGAAGCCTGCTTGATGGGTGTCTCTTAGTAGAAAACTTTGACTTTCCTAATTAAAGATACCAATAGTATTTGTGATATTCTTTCCCTTTTATTTGTTTTCTTAGATGTGACCATTATGCTTGGCGATGTGACAGCCATCTTGATAGAAAGAGTGGAAGATTGAGAGATCACCAGAGATGCTGGCCTTCAAGTTTATATTAGTCTCTTAGGTCTGCACAAAAAATTACTGCAAACTGGGTGGCTTGCGATGACAAAAATTTATTTTCTCATGATTCTGAAAGGCATGATGCATGTTTCTGATGAAAGGTTTACAGGGTATTTTTCTTACCTCTTCCAGCTTGTGGTGGATCCAGGTAATCTTTGGTCTTCCTTTGCTTGTAGATGCGTCACCCCAACCTCAGTCTCCATCTTCACATCACCATTGCTGCTTGACTCACTAGCCTTCCGTTCTGCTAGGTGTTGTGGAAGCATGAATTTATATAGAGGTGCCATTAGATCAAAGGAGCTGAAATCCTGAACTAACTAACACCTGAGGGATATCTCCTCAGAAACTTTTCTGCAGAGAACTTGTCCACAGAGAATTCAGCATGAAGGGGCTACAAAAGAGTTGGAGGTTGTTTGTTACCATTGGAAACCTAACCCGTTTTGACTCATACGGATGGGGTGTAGCTCTAAATAGTTATGTGTTAATATTCTTCACACATGCATCTTCTCATATAATCCTCAAAGCAACCCTATAGTAAGTAGTACTTTTATGTCTGTTTTATAGACAAGGATACAATGGCTCAGAGAAGTGAAGTTGTACAAAGGCACACAGATACTAAGGTGGCAGATCTGGGGCTTAGACTCAGAGCAGAGATCACACCCTTGGAGTTCACACTCCATTACCTCCAACAGGATTCAGTTACTCACCAAGTGAGGCACTGAACTCTTTCTTCCTTGACGTCAGAATCCTCCTATATCTGATTAGTACCAGTTGTGTTCATGGTCTCATCCCAGATGGCTGTATGCCAAATTTAACCATAGGAGAGGTGCTTTTCCTGGTTTTATCAAACTTTTCTTTTCTCTTGGTTATAATGATGTAATAAAACTGATTAAATGGGCAATTGGCCTATAGTTAACAACATTGCATCACACACTTTAAAAACTGGTAAAAGAATAGATGGCATGCTAAATGCTCTTATACAATAAAACACAAAAACAAACTTGAGAAATTGGCTTTCTCACAAAACATATACAGATATGCAAATACACGCATACATATTGCCATAGTGTGATGCTCTGTGAAGTACTCAATAGACACACCATTTATTTTACTGATTTATAATGCATGTTATTTTTATTTCCAAACCGGACATTGAATGACCGAATTCATGGATTAAATACATTCTAGTGACATACAAATAACTAATCAATGGAAGGCATAGTTAAGCAAATCTAAGTAAAATGAAATTAGTTCATGATGAGTCAGGTACATTGAAATGAAGTGAAACATTTCACTTCAGTCTCCTTTCCTAGTTTATTGCTTCAGCAGGAATTTTCATTTGTCCTGACTACTCCAGTGATCCTCTCTGCTGCCCTCGGTCTCCCTACCTTTCACAGTCCAAGTTTCCCTCCAAAACTACTCCAGCTCGTACAGTAAGCATGCTTCACAAAGCTTTATGAAACATCAAGTTTTTGTCCCAGAAATAGAAGTCTAGCTACATTCATCGTGAATGACTCCCTTCAGCTGGGTAGAATTGAAACTTTTCCATTTTCATCTGTTCAGATAACTACCAGGTCACATAAAGGCCACAAAGAAATCAATGGAAATACTTGCTGCTCAGCACTTCAGTGGCTCTAGACATTGCAGTCAGAAAGTGAATAGGGTGTATTTTCCTGATATAAGCTACCTATTTTTAAATTTTGCCTATGCCTTCCATATTTAAGAAGCTTTGATTTGAAAAACAAATGCAATTTGCATGTATATATTAAAAGTTTGCTCCAAATATTTTCATTGACTATTTTACCTTTACTAAAGTGTGTAAGTTTCAGATACAGATAAAAAGGCCTATAGTCTATGACCTCTGGCCTCTAGGTTTGCTATTACGTTTGATAAAAATTACAGCAGTTGAATCTGTAGCAGTCAGCAGATTTGATTGGCCTTCCTGATAAAGTAAGCCTTTTGTCAGTTTGAATTATACTTTAAAGGATATTGGGATAGCCAACTAGAATTTATAAAAATTATTAATGTCTTGAGTGTTCTTACAAAGCAAGAGAAAGAAACACTTTTGAAATTTCTTGGTGCTTTTACTCTAACATAAGCTCCTTAAGTTCTACTTAAAATATACAGCATTAACTGATATTTGAAGGTACCTAATTAAATGCTTACTGGCTTAGAGATGGTGAGCATGAAATAAAAAGTCAGCCAAAAGCAGCAATGGTGACTACCAACTACAAAGAGGAATTCAAGTGATTTCTCCTTATAGCCCTACACCAACATTTTTCTAACTGTGCCTGTCCACAGAATATGAATTCAGCTTCATTCCTTTGTTGAGTGAAGTGAGTCAGGGTTTTGGTAACAACTGCCTCTAAATAGGCAAAAGTCTCCAAGTTCACATAATGCTATGTCTTTGATTTGCCTATGCCAACACTGGAAGGTATGCCAAAAAGGTAGGTATGGGTATGACACATTTTGGTCCTGAAATCCTGTTGAAAATTACATGCACTTTACAGCAAAAACCATATACTTATCTCATCAGTAGATTATAAAATTACTGTTGTATGTATATTTCAATGTCTTAAAGCTCCCAAAGAGCCTAGTTTATAAGAAAGACAATATACTATGGGACATTTTGTATTAACAGAAATAGAATGATTCTTTATATAATATAGACAAAGGCCAATAATAGGGATCCTTTTTCAAATTCAGACTTTGATATATGCTTTGGCACTCTATTGCTGCATAAATCCTATCCCTAAACTTGGTGATTTAAAACAAAAACAAATAAAGTAGGAGAAAATGTTTGCAAATTATATATTCAATAGGGGGATGATAGCCAAACCGTGTATGGAACTCAAACAACTCTATAGCAGGAAAGGAAAAAAATCTGACTTAAAATGAGCAAAGAACCTGAATAGACATTTCTCAAAAGAAAACACACAAATAGCCAAATGTACATGAAAGGGTGCTCCCTAATTATCAGTGAAATGAAAATCAAAAACGTAATGAGATAGCACTTACCGTATAGTAGAATGGCTATCATCAAACAGACAAAAGGTAAGAATTGTTGGTGAGGATGTGGAGAAAGGGGAACCCTTGTATAGTACTGGTGGGAATGTAAATTGATACTGCCATTATAAAAAACCATGCACATTTTTCAAATTATTAAAAATAGAACTACCATATGACCCAGCAATACCACTGCTGAATATTTCTCCAAAGAAAATCAAATTAGTATTTGGCAGAGCTATTTGCACTTCCATGTTTATTGCAGCATTATTCACAGTAGCCACGGTATGGAAACAACCTGTGTCCATCGATGGGCAAAGTAAGTTATGTATAAAAAGTATTATTAAGCCATGAGAAAAAAGGAAATACTGTCATTTTAGACAATATGGATGAACCTAGGGGCCATTACATTGAGTGAAATAAACCAAACACAGCAAGATTTACACTGTATAATCTCACTTATATGAAGAGTCTAAAAAAAAGTTAAATTCATCGGACTAGAAAGTCAATTTTACCTCAGTAGGCTGGAAAATATAAAACAAAAACAATTATTTTTTCATGAATTTGTACTTTGGGCAGGATTAGGTGCGGGCAGTTTGTTCCTGTTCTGTGTGGTATCAGCAGGGTGGACCAAAGGAGGCTGATAGATCCACTTCTAAGATAGCTTATTCGTAAGGTAAACAGACAGTTGATGGCTGTCAGTGCATAGCCCAGCTGGGGCTGTTGGCTAGTGGCTTTGATTCTTCTTCACATGGACAAGTCTCTGCAGCTGTTGGGGCTTCCTCACAGCATGGGGGCTGGATTTCAAGAGAGAGAAAGCAGAAACCACTAAATGCCAAGAGTTCCCACCAGTTGTGACAACCCAGAATGTCTTCATACAGTGCCAAATGTTCTCTGAAATAAAATTACCCCCAGTTGAGAGCCACCTGGTTTTAATAAATTCATAAACTGAAAAAATATTTTTCCTTGAGGCAACTTTTCTTGTCTCAGTAGTGTTCCTCTGTCTGCCTTTTCATAAAGTTACTTCATGAGCTATATTTGTCTTCCATTTAAATTAAAAATAGGCTACTTTAATTTAAAATTTGAATTTATATTTCAAGACATAGAAATGAATGCTTGCTTATTTTAATACATTTAACACCAGTGCTATTTATGGATGCCCCCCAAAAGTGACTTTTTAATTAAAAATTTTAAGAAAGAAATTCATAAAAAGAAAGTAAAAGCAAGACTTCATAGCCCATAATCCTGGAAAGAACCTTCTCTATAATCTATCACACACTCATATGATGGTATAGCTAGAGGGGCTTTAGACAGTATGTTGCCCAAACTTCCTTTTTTGCATCATTTTAAAACTTTTATTACTTATTATTTTTTTCCTCACCATTTATCCCCCCTATACCCTCTTCTACCTCAGCCCAAGCCCAAGAGAGATCATTTGACTTGGTGACGACTTCAGACTTAATCACAGACTAAGTCAAAATTAGAAGCCAAAATCTCCTAATTTTCAGCCCAGTTCTCTTTTCACTATCCCATGGTGCTTTTGAAGGGTGATTTCTCTTATTATCCTCCCAGTGCAGTATTTTCACACAAACATATACCACAGTAATCTTAGACAGGCACTATAGCACTGTGGGTACAAGATAGAAAAGTTACAGGGAGGGAAGAAGTAGCAAAGAATGCTTACCTGAAGGAAATTCCATGTCTGTGGAATCTGCTATGATGAGGTTTAACTGCACGAATAAACACTGTATATATAGACATACATTTTCTATTTCTAGTGTTTGGGTAAGACTATACCTACTTAGGAAACGATCTCTTCCTCTACTCTCTCACTCCCAATAGCCCCAAGAGATTATGTGACATTGACACTGCCCTCTTGGGAATATGATTTACCTACTTATTTAAGAAACAGGCAAATCTAGTTCCAAAGTTATTCTCTAGGGTGACATCCACACGGAGACTTGACTATATTTTGATGGTTTTCCCAGAGAAACTAGGCCTGAGGAGCAAGATAGAAGGAGGGACTGGCAGCAGCCCATGTTGCAGTGATGGGGAGAAGAACCAGAGAAAAGGCTTCCTTGGAGAAGGAGCACATCAGAGCCAGCACTTCTTTCTCTAAGGTTCTATCCTCTCCACTTTCTAGATTTCTCTCAAACCCTCTTGCTTTTCCTGATGCCAGAAATTTTTCTGCTTTGAGTTCAACCATTCCATTTTGTATATAGCCTTTAAAAATTATAACTCTTCTAAACACTTATTTCTTCAGAAGGCATTTACAGACTTTAGCAAGTGACATAAGATGGGCATTTCTGAAGGACAGTGAGCCATATTCACGGGGAAATCCAGGCATGAGAAGTAAGGGTGTGTCTGAAGACTCACACCACCTAATGAATAATACTGACAGTTCCGTGCTTTTTCTTGGACTCTGCCTTTTCAATACTTCTTAATGCACAAGCTTTAAAATTAACTATAGAGGAGTTAAATATTCAGTATCTTGTCTGCTGAAAAAAAGAAAATCTCAGATGTAGGAGTTAAAATTAAATGTTATATGGGAGAAAGGAGTAGGTCTTCCCTATTACTTTTCAAGCTCCTTTCTCCAAAGAGAAATAATTTGAAAAATAATTTATTAAAAATAGAAGGATTAAATAAAACTGCCATCATTATTCTGAAATTTGATTCAAAAGTGTTGGTCAAGGTCAATGCTGTAAGCAGACAGAATGGTAATCATGAATTCTCAACATGACAGTTTGTGAGACATCTGTCAAGTGAACCACTTCAGATTCTTTTGGACGTAGGCAGGGGATATACGCATGGGTGGGTGGATGAACGCATACATGGAGGATACATGGATGAACCACAGATACATGAAACTTAGGTTTCCTACTACATAATTCAGTATATAAACCCAGCTTTTGATTAGTTGAAACATCATTCTGAGGCTATACATTCTTTTTTTCTTCTCTCATCATTGTTCATATACTCTTTTCCCTACCCCCAAATGCAGTTGGTATCTATTTCCCCTTGGGAAGGAATGGAGATTTTGAGTGTCTGAACTCTATCCAGTGGACACCCAAAAGAATCATGCTGACCTCTGTTCAGGAGCAGAGGAAGATCACAAAAGAAGGGGAAGGTACAGGCTTCTCTATTTTAATCATTCATAATTTTTAGGAAGTCAAAGCAACTAAGTACTTAAACATATTTAATGATTGTAAGAAGACTGAAAATAAAGTCTATGTTATTGCTCTGGTCTTATTTTCACATGGCATCCATTACTTATGCTCAATTTAACTGATAATAAATTTATTGATTTGAATCTCTCTCTCTCTATATATATATATTTATTGATTTGAATTTCTTTCTTTCTCTCTCAAATCCCAGAGCATAGAAACTTCTTTTTCCAGTAACTTTAAATAGTCAAGAATTAACATCCTCTCTGGAAAAGACTTGTATATGATTTATACCAAGAGGTTCCCAAACATTAGTTGTCTATGTGTGTATATTTTAATTTTCTCTATTGTTAAGACAAGAATAATTCTTTTAGGTCATTTTGAATGATACACTTTATTTTCAACAGTTTACATAAGAACAGAAAATCCATTATTGGTTGTCAGAATGTAAGAAAATTGTTAGTCTTTTGAAAGGATGGGGAAAACATTTTAAAGATAAATGCACATGTACACATATCATAGCCTTGTATATAAAGAAAAAAGTGGAAGCAGTTAATACTCCAGTGCAGCTGATTAAATTATGGTACATCCAATCAATGGGACACTGCAGCCATGAAAAGGCAAGCTTTCAAGACTGTATTAATTGAGAAAATGCTCACCAAAAAATGATATGTGCTAATCTCCTGGGAGAAGCATGTGCAAAGATTAATCTGTGCCCTTGAGGTAGGACGTTTTCATATGGGGATAAGGTTACTCCAGGGCCACCAGCTATTCTGCTAGAGGGTAGAGCTTATAGCATGGGCAAAGAAAAAGATGATAATTGTGGAGTTTACAGAGAAGACTTCCTTGAATTTCCTTACTTGTCTCTTGGAACTGTTGTCTCTCTTAAAAGTACATGAATGAGTTGTAGGATAAAGGGAACAGCAAGGCCTGTTAGCCTAACCCTAAACCAGAGGCACTGCCATAGTCCCCCGTTGTCTATTGGATACAGCCACATTTCCTGGATGTTGGGTCTACAAAGAGACTTAAAGCTAAAGCCTAATAGTACTAACAAGAGTTTTTGCTTTGAGGTTTTGTGAGTGTGTGGTCGTTGCTGTCTCTCAATCTCATGCATGATCTAATTTTATATAAAATAATTCAGTCTACAAACTGAATGTATGAAATACATCAAAGATGTGATAGATATAATTCAAAACATTAGTAGTAGCTATCTGTGAATGGAGAAAACATGGGGAGCTGTTATAATTTTTCTTGAAGCTTTTCTGTATTTTCTATAATGATATATCTGTTTATCAGAACAATCACATGTATGCAGACTTTTATCCACAAACATACTTGCACAAGGAATAAAAAAATGAGAGAGTATTTCAAAATCTGTGGGTGTAAGTTTAGAGATAAGACCAAAAAGCATAGCTCAAATATCCAAGAAATAACACACTGTGATTGTTTCTGAATATTAGTTTAAATCAGTGTTCATTTGGTCATAATTTATCCAAAGGGTCCACATCCTTAGAATTTCTATATGAAGCAGGGCTCATTGACTGAAGCCTGTCCAACAGTAAACCCTTATTTAAAAAGGTTTTTTGGTTCCTACTCAAGGATGAAATGAGCAGCTCGCTGAGCAAAGATAAAGATCTATTTGCTTGGCTCAGCTCTCTCAGGGGCAGTGATACAGGAACTAGAAGCCAAAAGGATGGGACAGCCAACATTTCTCCCAGTTTTGCACCTTGGTGAAGCCAAATGACTTCTGAAAGTCTGATTTGGAGAGGCATGGCCACAGGAGGCAGGGACCACACACAATGAGAGCAGATTACGCTGGCCCACTGTGGGTGACAGATAATTGTCCCTGCAACTCCTTCATCAGGTTTTTTTTTTTAATTTTTATTTTAGTTTATTCAGTACAGTTTCTATCCTTTATTCCCATTCCAGCCCACCCTTCATCAGGTTTTTGATGCCAGATTCTTTGCTTGTGTGGCTTTCCGTCTCCAAACTCCTGCCCAATAATTCTGACCTTCCTCTCTTTAGAATGGTCTCCTTTGAACTACAGATATAATTCTGCACACAATTCTAACCCTCTTAGTCTCCAAATAAAAAGCTGAGAACTGAGAGAAAGAATAGAATGAAGAGAACTAAAACTTTTCATGTCTCACTCATGAAAAGTTCTGGTTTGTTCCCAGAACTGTGTATCTGCTAGTGCCAGACACTGTTCTGGGTCCTCTGCAATTGTTTGTTTTGGTGTTCAGAAATGCTGGTGATTCTTGGTCATCTCCAGATCAGTCATGTTTCCTAGGCATCTGGGGGATGCTGGAGAGCAGTGGGTGTTGCTTTACATAGTCAGACCCCACTCCAGCCTCCCCAGGAACCTCTGTAGCGTCACTGACTTGCACGTGGTCTTGTCTCTGTCAGTACTTAAGTCAATGTCAGACTATGTCACACTTTGTTTACCCAGGAGACCTGTAACTTTGTGTCTGTGGATAGGCATGGAGGCCTGAATTCTGGAATTTGTGGTTGGAAAGCACATTGTGAAGCACAGAATTATGAAGGGGTCCCTAAGATTTCTGCCCCCTCTTATATGTGGCTTGCATAATTCTCTCCCCTCGAGTGTGCACAGGAACTGTGAATGAAATAGATTGGAATGGAATGGAATGGAATGGAAGGGGAATTGAATCACTCCCATGATGAGGTTATGAAGCAGTTGGTTTTTGAGTTAATCAAAAAAGAAATTATCTGGGTGGGACTGATCTACTCAAGTTAGCTTAAAAGGACTAAGGCCCTTCCTGAAAGAGAGATTTGAAGCATGACAATGTGAGAGGGTTTAAAGGGAACCATGGGAAAAGGACTCAAGAGTAGCCTCTAATAACTTAGAAGGACTCCTGGGCAACAACTAGCAAAAAAACAGGGACTTCAATTCAAGAGCTGCAAGAAGCTAAATTCTGCCAACAGCCTGAAGGAGCCTGGAAGGTGACCCAGGTGACTGATGAGACCCCAGAATTAGTTGACTCCTTTACTTTAACCTGATAAGACCAAGCTAACTCATACCCAGACTCCTGACCCCTGGAAACTGTGATCTAATAAATTTGTATTGTTTTAAGCTGATAATATTGTGGTACCTTGTTACAGGGCAGCTGAACACTAATATACACTCAAAATTCATTTTGTTTATGATGTAAAAACCATCCTAACAACATCCATGAAAATGATCATGCTGCTTTCCTACTTACTTTCACTTTAGGGAACTTATTCTCTTTCAAAGCAGCTCATTCAGTTGTTGGAAAACTTTCATTATCAGGCATATTGTCTTTTTCATACTGAGTTGAAACCTATCCTGTTCTTTTTATTCATTGACCTTAGATCTGTATTCTGGAATGACATAAAAATATTCCCCAGTCCTTTTATTTGCTAGTCTTCCAATTGTCTGAAGACAGCTGTCATAATCTAACTAGGTCTAATACACCCGGTGTAAACATCCAAACTCCCGTACTGCCCTCATTTGATACTTTTTCCAGATGTTTCAGCAACCTATGCACTTGAATTTGTCAAACACTTTAAAACATAAGACCCAGAACATTGTCCAAGCTGTGGTCTTATAAGTACAGATCTTGTGCTTCCATCACTTCCCCTATTTGAGTATGAAGCAGCTAACAATCTGATAAAAATTTATTTCTTTTTTAAAATTTCTCAATTACAGTTGACTTACAATATTATATTAGTCTCAGGTGTATGACATAGGGATTAGACAATCACCCCAGTAAGTCTAGTACCCATCTGATACCATACAATAGTTATTACAATATTATTGACTATATTCCCTATGCAGTTTTCATTAACTGGCAGTTTATACATCTTGGTTCTTAAAGGTGAAGGGATAAAGATCAAAATTTATTTTAAGTTTGGTTCCCTTAGGAAACAGACCTTAATACTTGTGAACCATTCAGTGTGAGTCTCTAGGGAAAAACACATGTGTAATACCAAGGAAAGCAGAGTTAGGCTGAGAAAATGTGGATGTAAGTGTAATGCAGGTGTAGTGAAGACCCCAACCTTCTCCACAGGGAGTTTAGGACCCCTGATGGACCTGCAGAATTGTCCTAAACTGGGCCTTTATCAACCTGGGCCTGCACATCAACCAGCATTTAGATCTAGCCTGCTCCTGGGGAGGAGGTAAATGCCATTCATTACCTTCAGCTCAGGCCAGTTTCCATGAAGAGTCTAATCTAGCAGCCCTTGGCCGACAATACCCCTGAGCGAGGAAGAAGGATCCTGGGGGATCTGGGTGGTACCCAGCAATAGTCATTTCAGTTCACTTAGTGTGCTGCTCAGATTCACTTGTCTCATATTAATTGCCATCCTGTCACAGAACAGTATTTCCAGGATTCTGGTTGGTTTCATGTCCTGGGGAACTAAAAAGAAGAATTTGACTGCCATGAACTACAACCTCCTGCCACTAAACTTCATGTCAGGATGCAATTCATACTAATTTCTTCTCCTACATTACTCAATTTAGATGCTCCCCACCAGCTTAGCTAGTTGGTGGATTATCTGACAAAATGACTCAAACTGTCATCACTGAAAGTGTGGAGCCTCTAGTCACCATGCTTTTTTCAGGCTGATTGCTGCAGTTGTCTATTTACTGATCAGATTCAATAGGGATGTAAACACACATGCTCCAAAGAATCACCTGGATGCCCAAGTGTTCTTTTCACCCCTCACTGTGAAACAGCTGACCTACCTCCTAATGGTTAGGGTCCCGGACAGCATGTTAACTCTTCCTTGCTTATTTGTATCTTGGCATGAGGAATCTGATGGAATCAGGTGACAAGCATCGCTTAAAATTTAACGTGACTTTTTCTGAGTATCCTGGTAAAAGTACTTTCTCTTGGGAACTAGGGCCTAAAACAGCCTAGAATTTGGGGAAGAAAAATACCAAAATTATCCAACTGGGCCACTTGGAATAATGCTAAGCAGGACTATCACTTTTATCTCTTGTTTCCTGGACGTATGAATTTCACTACTGGAAACATACAGCTTTATAATGGTAGTTTGTTCAGGGCATATATTCTATTCTGGAGGGTGGGTAGAACAAAATATCATAACCAAGATGGCACTTCAGTTGCATCTTCAAAGGGCCACTGGATATCTCTATTATCCTGGCAGCCTCTGAGAGCTGATACATGTGATGGGATTAGTGGCTGCCATAGTCATATGCCCACTGTCATAATTCTTTTGCTGTAAAGCACAACCCTTAGGCAGATGCCATGTCATACCAGATCCAACTTCAGTAAATAAAAAATCTGTCAATCCTCAAATAAGCTAGCTAGCTAAAACTCAGAGAAGGCTAACATGTACCCAAAACATGTGTCAATTTTAGTCAAGTTGCAATGCTGAGTCTTCCCGTGATTCCACCAGAGTGAAAGAGGTTCGATGTAATGAACTTGCTGCTACCAACTGGTTGCGTATTTTGAGGAATGGTACCCTACTAAAGATGCAGTATTAGTCTTTGTTTCTGATAGGCTAGACATTTGACAGGGGCAGAAACTAGACTGGGTTTTGTGAGTAACAGCTCATGCATAGCCTGGAGACTCCTTCCACCAAAGTGACTGCATCAATGGACAAAGGTACAAGCACTGAAGTGGCTGGTCATGGAGTCAGGTTAAAATCAAGTAGCTAAATCATTCCATCTAATTCATTGCTCAGTCTCTTCCATAGTAGGTAAGCTCTGGTGGTCAGTAACATGCAATATGAGGGTCTTCATCCTTTGTGCATGTTTCCTAGGTATATTTGCCTACTTCTTTTCAGATTTCCTTGTTACAGTCTTCCAATCTTTCTTCATCTAGTCACCAGATTAAAAGTCAAGCCATTCACCACTGTCAATGAGTCAATATATATTATTATATCAAACTGCTTTCCATTCACATAAAGTGGATAACCAAGTTCACTACTTGAAGCCTTGCACATTGGGAGGATTTCCTCTCACTACTATCTTTCAGCAGCATACCACAGGAGGACAATAGTGCAATTCATTTTAGGTTTGTACCAACAGACACAGCCAACCTATCCATGAACCAATAAAAATTATGTGAATTTTTACCTTTTCCATAAGCTGGACTCCTAAGCAGCCACGGATATGAAGAGACAGTGCACCAGTGGCAGGTATCATAGAGGTTTGTAATACCTGTACATGCCACTACCTTCTGCCCTCTGGCCTTGTTCATGCCTGTTTTCAAATATGCCTTTTTTATCTCATGATGAATTGCTGTTGGGCCCACACACACATATCCTGGGTGGGGCTGAGAAAAACTAGGTCATGATGGCCAGTCTGGCCTCATTATCACTTGTGTCTTGTGATGTTGCTCTGCCTCTAACCAGACCAGCAAACGTGCCAGAAGCTATTTTTCAGATGATGAAACCCTGGCATAACCTTTCTCCACACCCCAAGGTTTTGTGTTGTGATTGCTGCTGGGACTTGTCATAAATGCCAAGGAGCATCTTCTACCACAGATACTTCTACTGCTGCTGGATCTACCCATTTGCATAGGCGAAGCAGCAGGGCTGCTTGCACCACAGCCAGGGCTGACGTCAGAACCCTTTCCTGGCGTGGACCCTAAAGCTGGCGGCAGTCTGTGTGACTCAAAAATGGGTAGAGCAGTATTCCTGAAAGTCAAACATGCTGGCTCCAGAACCTAAAGAGGCCAACCAGGCATTGTTCTTTTTCTTAGTAATGAGAGTCTTTAAATGCAATAATTTGTCTTTTAGTTTGGATGGTGACATCCTAGTATGTCCCTTACTATTGAACTCCTAAAAAGTTAACCAATCTGACAGAAATGAATCTTTCAATTTTATCTCCTACCATTTCTGTCTTCCTGAGGTCTTCCACTTCTTGCTCATCCAGTTTGATTAGTTCGATGTCATAGATACATGAATCAATGCAATTTCTACTGGATGTCCAAATAATGTAGGTCCCTTAGAATTATATTATGCAGAGGGTAGGAGAATTAACATTGGCCAGAGCAAGAGTGTTAGAGCAAACTGCGTTAAATCTCATATGAATGCAAACTCCTTTAGGCCCTCCCTCCTGACTGGGATGAAAGAGAACTCATTTGCCATATCTGCAGGTATGTGCCAGGTACCTGAAACCATGTTAATTTGCTCTAATAAAGACACCACAACAAGCCCAGCAGCAGCAATTGCAGTTACAACTTGGGTGAATTTGACATGGTCTGCTGTTATCCTGCAGGTGTTTTCTATATAGGTCACACTGGGTATGTGATACGGACTACTACCCAGGCAATCCTTCCGGCTATTAAGGGTAGCATTAATTTCTGCCAACTGCCTCAGTATTCACAGTTGTTTTTGACTTAACTACCTTGGTTGGGGATGGGCAGTGGGCATAGTTTTAGAGGCTTCCAATTAGCCTTCCTCCTTGCTAGCTCTTACCCTACCAGCTAGGGGAAAAATAGAGCAAACTATCAACCACCAAGTACATCATTCTACATTTGGGGACTTAGAAAATGACCATTGAGAGGGTGTATGGATCCAGTGTACCTGCCCCCCCATGAGCTGAACCAATCCTGGATACCACTTATTCCCTTACCCCATAAAACCCACTACAACAGTGGGGCTCTGAAGACATTTTTTCTCCAGGTATAATTGTCAACTTGACACCTGGCAAACCTGTATTTAACATTTCCTTTGCTATGTGTTATCTTAGTTTGGGCTGGCTATAACAAAATACCACAAACCGGGTGGTTAATTTTTTACAAAACTGGAGGCTAGTAGTCCAAGATCAGGGTGCCATGATGGTCCAGGTCAGCTGAGAGCACTCTTCCAGGTTATAGATGGCTGCGTTCTCATTGTCTCCTCACATGGGGAGAGCAGAGAGAGAAAGTGAGCTCCCTTCTTGCTTGACCATTTTAAATGACCATTTTAAAAGCACTAATACCATTTATGAGAGCTCTGCCTTTATAACATCTAATTCTAGTTACACCCCAAAGACCCCCACCACTTATTACCATCAAACTAGAGGACAGAATTTCAACATACTAATTTTTTTTGCAGGAGGGCACTAACATTCAGTCTATATAGGGATGGGCAGCAAAATAAATGGTCACAGATCCCTTTGGGGAATGAGTCATAATCACTACTGTGGTGCTGCCTCATCCCCCTTCGTGGGACTGATCCTATTCTTTAATCCGTGGGATCTAGGTCTAAAAATGAACTTACATTCAGAGTTTGGGCAAAGAATCATGAGTTTTCATTGAGGTAACTGCAATCAACTTCCTTTTCATTTTTCTCTTTTGAATGTATAAATTAAACAATAAGTTTGTTGGCTACTATCTGTTTTGCTCCTATGCACATTGCATACATTTCTGTGTGTCAGGTTATTCCCATTGCTACTCTGAGCATGCCACTCATTTAGATAATTATGTCTATCTTGCTGCTGATGGGTAAGAGTCATCATCTGGCTTCTATTCTTTTGAGATTCATCCTCATTGTTATGAGGTAGTAACGATTTTCTGTATCATCAGCCCTGAACTACAGAAGGCACAACCAAACTTCTTGATGATTTCTATTCTGTTTTTGTTTTAGTAAACAGGATGGATTTGGGACATATTTGTAGGTATAACCAAAGAACTTGCTGATGAATTAAATGTAGAGAATGAGAAAGAACAAGATATAATGGATCAAACTCCTAGATTTTTGCCTCAATAATATAAAAATGTAACCATTTATCACCACATTGAAAACTGTAGTAGCAGGCTTGGTGGAAGGGGAAACTAGAGGTGTATGGAAACTTATGTATGTGAAATTTGTTTTTTGACTGGAAGATATAACCCTGCTACATTTCAGCAGCTTATTTTTGGTCTACCTGGTTAGCGTAGCATATTGGGAAAATAATCATTCCCCTTTAATTAGAGCTTACTCACCAGGCAGGGCCTGAGCCAGATCAAACCAGCATTTGGGGTGGTAAATAAAGTGTGAGCTAAAGGAACCAGTCAAGATGCTTGGCACTCTTCCAGTTCTCCCCATTTCTCTATATTCTGTATGGCGCTGTTTGTCGGGTTACTGGAAGCAACTGCCTTTCAGGATTTAACATCTATATGGGAAGTCATTTTGAGAAGATAGAGGATGAAAGTGCCATTGTTGCTACTATAAATCATGGATTTTCAAGGAAATTAGATAAGACACATCATCGGAGCACCCTCAATTAGAAATGGCTCCAATATTTTTCAGCATCTAGAAAAATCTGACCTTCTCTGCTTAACACATTAATGGGGTAGATTGTTCCCCTTATTGCATTGCTACAGTGTCCCTAAAAGAATTAAACAGCAGACTCAAATGCTAGCTTGTCAGCAAGCTTTCTTCCCACTCTGATTACGGGGGGAGACTGAGCCAGCTGCCTCGTTAGGAGCCTGACTATCAGACAGAGCAGGAGATGCCAAAGAGCAGGAAGTGGCTACACCATTTTACAAATGGGAAAATGAGGGAGTAAGGGACATTTTTTATTTTTCTAAATTCATATTGAGAAATGCCAAAACTGTACAAGAGGGGTACTGGCTATTTGTGGGGCCAATTACAGGAAATATGCTCTATGACACAGAAAAATAGAGCAGAGAAATGGACTCTGGCAGCACCTGTGTTCAATCAGATTGAAAATAAGATTCTATAGGCAGAAGTGGTTTTTAATGGTTCAGCTCTCCACCTCTGAAAGGTTTATTTTAGCTCATTTATAAAGGATTACACAGGAAGACCCTTTCCTGGAAGCCCTTCCAGTTTCCTTTAGCCTTCCTCGGACAAATGTTGAGGCAACTTCCAACTTCTATTTAGGACGCACTGATTCTATTTATTCATTTATTTATTTAAGCTTTCTTTTGGGGGCTCTAGAGATTTGCATCTCAGATTTCCTTGACACTTTTAGTTCTTTTTCATTTGGCATTGTCTTGAATCATATGATGATACCTTCTAATTTAGAAATATTCCAAATGGAAAAGAAATTCCCCAAGGCAGTCCACCTGAGATTAGTTAAAAAGTGCTGTTCTCAGAGGATAAAGACCTCTGAAGACATCAATCAACTGATACATTGAGAGGAAGAAACATAGATGGCAGTTAAACACTGGGAGTTGAACAATTGGGATTTGAAGAAATCTTCCCTCATAGTACAGAGTGATATTTACTTTATACCTATTTACAGGCCCTGCATTAAATAATTACAGGGCAACTGAGAAGCAGCTAAGTCAACAAATATGTTATTAGAAATGGTTTCTGCCTTTGAAGATGGAGTGGGGAGAATAATGGTTGTCCAAAGATGTCTACATCCCAGTCTCCAGAATGTATGACTGTGTAACTTTCCTTGGCAAAGAGGACATTGAATACATAATTAAGGTTGAGGACTGTGAGATAGGGAGATTGTCCTGGATTACCTGAGTGGGTCAAAGCTAATGACATGAATCCTTAAAGTGCAAGCCGTTTGGCTGGGTCAGGGAGAGTTGCAACAATGGAGGAAGTGTCAGAGAGATGTGATGTAGCTAGATTTGAAGATGAAAGAAGAGGGTCAAGAGTCAAGGATTGCAGGTGATCACTGAAATCTGGAAAAGGCAAGTAAGTGGATTCTCCCCCAGAGCTTCTGGAATTGATGACAGCTTTGCAGACCTGGTGAGACCTGTGTTGAATTGCTGACCTCCAGAACTGTAAGATGACAAATGTGGGCTGTTTAAGCTGTTAAGTGTGTGACAATACACTTACAATAGTCTGTTACAATAGCTTTAAAAAACTAATGTGGAAGAATTATACCTTTGATAAATTTTATTATAACTAAAAATTTTGATATGTACAAATATTTTATAATCACCAAAAAGTAAATTACAAGCATGTGGACAAATGGCCATGGAGAAGCTATTTTCTTTTAAAAATAAATTTATATATTTTTGTTATATTTCTGATTCTAAATAGAATTCTATTCAAAACAGAAATGCTGGGAAAATGAACAAAAATATAAATAAAAATATAACAACTTAAAATTTCAACATTCTTTGTCAACTATTATCAACATATTATTGTAATTCTATTTAAATGTTTCCTAGCTATGTGTATGTATATATTTACATAAATACACAGATATATATAATGTATATGTACATATATGTATATACAGGCCTGTGTAAATGTACATTTAATATTTACATATGTATATATGTGTATATACACACATAAATATACGTATAGGAATAATGGGAATTTTATCATATATCTGTACAAACAAAAACTATCTATTTAGAATCCCTTCTCTGCTCCAAGAATGGTGGACCCAACCCATTGTAAAGCCTTTGGTTTCCTGAGCCCCCTCATGGATTTGTAAAGGCACTTGCACTCAGTCTGTATAGTTACCAAGCTAGAAACTTAGCAGTTATCTTCTCCTTCATTTCTTTTCCTTAGTCCATCATCAGTTTCTTCCAATGTTGTTGTCTTAAGATATTAAGTCTGTCTATTTCTTTCCCTCTCTATTACCACAACCTTTTTCTAAGCCACCATCACAGTCTATTGGGACTACATCATCATCCTCCTTTGTCATCTCATTCTGGTTATCAAAAGCAGATCTTCACATGCAGCCAGAGTACTCTTCCCAAAATATATATCAGATATCATCTCAAGTAAAATATTTCAGTGATTTTTTCACTGTTCTTAGGGTCAGACCAAAATATCCTGGATTTGACAAAAAATAATTTACATCATATACTTTCAACTCCTTAAATGCTTTCTTGTGTAAATGAAAGCATTGGGGAAATTTAAAGAAGTTTTGAGATTTTGATCTGGATCTCTGTATACAGTGAGGAGACAATGCAAGAAAAACTCCCCATGAATTAATTTTGAAGATATTTTTGCCAGAGGTGACCCTGCTGAAAGTTGGGTTTCATGTGGTTTGTGTTTCTCTTTTTTAACTAAATATTATGTGGTACACATTTTCCAGTGCTATTAGATGTTTTTCAGATGCAATAGAGGAGAGACTTTGGAGGTAGTATGGTCCAAGGGATCCCCCATATGAGAGAGTAAATAATGGTGGGCTTTGTAGGTCTTGTCAAGACTAACTCCAGGATCCTGCAGTTGCTGCAGTTACTGGGGCCTGGGGTAACCATTTTACCCGCTGACCTGTGGAACTGTCTCTTCTTCCTGTCTCAACAAAGGAAAATAAGCTGGCATTCATTAAGAGCTTGTGCTATGCCAAGCTCTTATAGTCTAAATATGACATTTGGACTATAAAGTATACAAGAAAAAATAAGCAACTCTAATTTCAGTCATTCTGCAAAACTGCAGAGATGTCCATATTTAGCCATTCCACTGAACAGGAAAATCCATAGAGAAATCAAAAGGCTAGGAAAGGTTACCAGGGCAGACTTCTACACCTCAGACAGAAAACCAGCGCCCTTCTGCTTTAGAAACAGTTGGAACTAGAGCAACAGATGAAGAACAAAGAACAAATAGCTGAGAGTCATATACTGATGGCCTTGCAGGCCATTTGTTCATAACACATTGATCTAATGGGTATGGTCCTTATTATTTTCAAATTTTAATTGGTTTATCCCATCTTGTTTGAAGAAAGTTTTAAGGTAGAGTATAGGCTATGTGAAATACAATGCAAGAACATTTATTGGAAGCAGGTAAAAAATTAAAGAGGAAAGAGTCAGGAGTTATAAAATGGAATGAAGAACAAAATAGAGGAAAGTGATGCCCTGAGACAGTTGTAGACCCTAAAGTACCAACCTCTGCCCATGTAGCACCTGCAGGCAGTGGTGGTTTAAACCCTGGTAGGGATAGGGTAGTAGGGCTTGGCCCACAGTTGAAGCCTCTCTATTTTAGGAGGCTCCCAAGTAGACAGATTCCCATCCTGTTTGTTCCTCATGTATCTCCACTACCTCTTTCAAAATATTCCTAATACATGTGGTTACCTGTGCAGTATCTATTTTAGTGTTTGACTCTAAGCTCCATAAAACTTGGTCTGGTTTACTTGGTACTTTATTCCATTACCTAACACAGAAACCAGCATTTAATATTTACTCAATATGTTTTGTTTTTAAGTTGATTGATACTGGATCAGGGCAGGAGAAATCAGAGAGAAACATGGGAAGAGTCAAAATTCATTCCTTCAGAGCTGGGAATAAAATTATTTTTTCAAAAATGGCACTTTATGATTATATAATGTGCAGTTATGTAGACGGCACCATGGTATATTTAAACAGTGTCCTGCTGTTGGACACCTTGTTTATGTCCGAGAGCACTCTGCTGAACGTCTGCATTCACAGATCTTTACCCCATCGCCGTTAGACTGGATTTTTAGAGTAAAACTATTGGATTGAAGGATGTGAACTATTAGAAATAAAGTATTGCTTTCTCTCAAATGAGTAACTGCCTTCCAATACCAGTTGGAAATTTATATTCCTCTTTCTTTTGTTATTCAGTCTCCATCTCCCGGGACCACTTTAAATTTGTGACTGCTCAGAAACTACTGCATATTTACAAAGGCACTGTGGGCTGACCCTCCCTGGTTTGTAGCCACCAACATGACACACCGTTGGAAGGCAGAGTAACTAACTCCCCACCCCATGATGTCCATGTCCTAACTTCTGTTATCTGTGACTATGTTATATTGTACAGCAAGGGGAACAAAGGTTGCAGATGGAATTAAGGTTGCTAAACAGCTGACTTTAGATGAAGAGAATATTGTTGATTATTTAGGTGGGCCTGTTGTAATTACAAAGTTCTTTTAGATGTGGAAGAGGAAGGCAGAGAGTCAGTGTCAGAGTGATGTGATGTGAAAAAGACTCAAATGGCCATTGCTGGTTTTCAGGATGGCAGAGGACCAAGAATCAAGGAATGGGGCAGCCTCTAGGAGCTGGAAAAGTCAAAAAAGTAGATTTTTTCCTGAGAGCCTGTAAAAGGAAGCAGTCCTAACAACACCCTGATTTTATCCCAGTGAGATCCATGTAGGAATCCTAACTTCTAAAACTATGAGAAAAAAATCTGTGTTGTTTCAAGCCACCAAGTTTGTGATAATTTGTTACAGAAGCCATAGGAAACTAATATAACACTCTTCAGTTTCCAAAGACCGGCTGCCTGGCCTCACTTGTGCCCCCTCTATCTAGGAAAATAAACTTTTTTCCATTCTAGCAGCAAGTGCTCAGGTAACTGTTCGTGCCGCTGCACCTTCTGCTTTATAGTAGTTCCCCTTAAGACATGAAATAAAAATAAACACAGAGGAATGGGATTGTCAGGTGTAAGCTCAAAACTCCAAATTGGAATTTACATCCATTGATGTCTGACCAGCCAATCAACTGATATTGACAAAAACCAACCCTTGGCCATGGCCCTATTCCTTCCGCTCTTGTCCTGAGCTCTGCTTCCTTTGACAGGTGCACATGTTCTCCATAGGCAAGAACAAGCTATTTACAGATTTTTAACCTCTTTTAGAAGCTTTGTCCTTCTCCCTTACAGATTCCAAGCTGAGAAATCCTTAACACATTTCTAAGTAAAAGCAGCAGACTCTGGTAAGGCTGATGACTTTAAACAAGATGATCACTTAGCCAATGTTAATTGCACCCTCTCTGTCAACAAATCCCAAACAGGGGATCAGTCTCTGTGTGAGTCTCTCTGGGAAATAGATTATTGTTTTATGGCACTCTTGTTGCAAATCCCTATAAACTCAAACATCAGTCATGGGCAGCAGCTGTAGTATAGGAATTTAACAAATGCACATAGTCCTTGCCTAAGAGCAGTGCCTGTGGTTCAGGTGCTCAATCAAGGGTGCCAGGGTCAGGTCCAGATTCAACTAACATTTGACAAGCACCCACAGTATAATAGACACTGTGCCAGGAACTTTCACATTGTCTCATCAATTCTCATAACAGCCCTCATTGTACAAAGAAGAAAATTGTGACTCATAAGGGTTAAACATATTTCTTTAGCTCACACAGCTAGTAAGTGACAGAATCAGTATTTGCCCTTCCAGTTCTTTTTATGTAGATTCAATGCTTTTTCTAGTATACGGTCCCTACCTCATAGCACTTGGACTAAGAGGATGGGAAGCACAGGCATGAAGCCAGCTCCCACTGCAGCCTAACCCAATGGCCAGTCTTAGCTTTTGTAACTCCTCCCTTTCTGTCAGCTACCCTGCTCATTGTGGCTAATCCAGAGCAAGAGACTGTCCATGCAAGCCATGTACACAAAAGCATGACTTTAGTAGCCTTGGAGCAGAAAGTGTGCCAAGAGCTAGAAAGAACATGATATTTTGCAAAGGGAAACTTGAGTCTCCAAATGTAATCTCATAGAGGGAATTATACAAATATTTTAACAGGGAAATATTATTAAATAGGTGGGAGTGAATCATAACATTATAGGTCTGGAACAGAGAGACATCATCCAGTTCTATTCCTCACTTCAAAGATGAGGAAACTAGGGGTAGGAAATATCAAGTTTCATGGCCAAAATCTTAGGTGAAAAATCATGGAGGACAAAATCATGGAGTTTAAATTAAAGCCTCTTATAATATAGGACAATGTTTTTTTCTTTATACATTATATCTCTTCTAAAGGACTATAGTTTTATGTAATGGCACTATATAATTTGGCTATATAATTTTCATGTACTTTCATGAAAAACATATTTTTTGAAAATAACATTCCTTGTTAAAATGACTACAAAAAAAGAGTCTTCCATCTTTTTGGATTTTTTGGAATAGTCTGTGAAGGATAGGGGTTAGGTCTTCCTTAAATGCTTTGTAGAAATCTACTGTGAAACCATCTGGTCCTGGACTTTTGTGTGTTGGGAGTTTTTTGATTACTGCTTCA
>CM052540.1:124286601-124312391 GCA_028533065.1 Trachops cirrhosus | reverse complement strand
GATTTTGTTTATTTTTTCAAAGAACCAGCTCCTGGATTTGTTGATCCTTAGAATTGTGCCTTTAGTCTCTATGTCAAGCAATTCCACTGCTGGGACTATATCCTAAGAATCCTGAAACACCAATCCAAAAGAACCTACGCACCCCAATGTTCATAGCAGCACAATTTACAATAGCTAAGTGCTGGAAACAACCTAGGTACCCATCAGTAAATGAATGGATCAAAAAACTATGGTACATTTACACAATGGAATTGTGTGCAGCTGAAAGAAAGAAGGAGCTCCTACCCTTTGCAACAGTATGGGTGGAGCTGGAAAGCATTATGCTAAGCGAAATGTCAGGCAGTGAAAGACAAATACCATATGATCTCGCCTTTAACAGGAACCTAAACAACAAAACAAAGAAACAAGTAAAATATAACAAAAGACACTGAAATAGAGGACAGGTAGTCAGTGACCAGAGGAGAGAGGGGAGGGAATTTCAGGGGAGAAGGGAAGGGTTTACAGGAACAAATATAGAGGACACATGAACAAAACTAGGGGGGTTGGAAAGGGGAGGGAGGAGGGGAGGAATGGGTGGGCAGGCTGGAATGGGAATAAAGGATAGAAACTGTACTGAATAAACTAAAATAAAAAAATAAAAAAATGACTACAAAAAATTCTATAGAGTTCTATTGAATTTTGCAGCCCCTTATTGCAAGACCCAGAGTAGATAAATTAATGGATCATATACTGAAAGACAAATTCATCCTATCTTTCATTAAAACATAAACACTCATCTTAGTGATGATGAAATGGCAACTGAATAAAGCATAAACCTTTTGTTTCCCAAGCAGCAAAATGACCAGTAACTTTATCCCCAATGCCTACATTTGCTATATATAAGTGTACAACCAGAAAACTAAGCTAGAATAAATGCAGAACAGGCAATCCTGAAACAATTTCTAAAATGACTCACTTCATCCATATATATTAAGTTGACTATGAAAACCTCTCACTATGGATTCCTTCATTGATCCTGATTAAGAACTCATGGTTTCTGACTGGAGGCAGTAAAAATAAAGCCATAAAGAATGAAGAAAAGAACTTTATATGCTACACTATAATCTACTAAATTAAATTTGATATAATTGGCTACTGAATGTTCCTGTGATTTTGATTCATATGCAAGTTAGAAAACTTCATCTTCCTTAGGTATATAGAGTTCAGAAAATAAAAAGTTGATGGTAATTGCCATAAAGCTGGGTGGCAAAAATTTGTTCAGAAATATTAACTCTTATCACACTACTTTACCTTAATGAAAAAATATTTTTCGACTCTGCAAATTCTAACTTATAGTGCTTTATTATAAATACATAACTTGCTTTAAGCTTGATGAACATTCATACTAAGAAGAGTGCCAGGATCCATTTCTTTAATAAGTAGTCCATTCAGAAAGTTTTGTCTGTGTTATTGTAGGAGCCCAAAGAATTTTCATTCAGAATTTACTTTCATCTAGATAATTTTTATAATCAGAAGTTCCCCAGGATGACCACATCCTTCTGCCTTTCTCTCTGTATAACAAGAGTTTTCAGTCCCTACCCACTAGGATAATTATTTGCAATTAAAGTGTACAGAGTCCATTCCTTAAGAAACTACGTGCTGAATTCCTTGGCTTGGAAATAAGTCTCCTTAAATCTTGATGCACTGAAGGATTATTCTCTTTTAGGTTGTCAGCTTAAAATCTGTATTTTTTTTCTTCTGGATCCACAGGGGACAGCAGGCAGTTACTTTCTTCCTAGGTAAAATGGGCAACTATATTTGCATTAATTTAATTAATACAGTTGTATACAGATTCCTATTGCCAAGTAAAAAGTAGATCAAGTGCAAGGAAAACTAGTTCTGTTCGCAGATTAATATATTTTTATACTGAGTACAATAACATTGTTCTTTTTATTCTTAATGATTCAATAACACATCATTATATCACCTAGCACAATGTATGCCATTGCTGGTGGGGTATACATGGATGTGTGCGTGTGTGCATGTGTGCATGGGTGCTCTTGAAGGATTGTATTTTCTGCATATCTGTACATGCTTGCATACCTAGTAAGCTTTAATCTAAGGTAAAACAGGAACTAGAGGGTTTGCTTGGTGTTTTCAGAATGAACCCTAAGGATTTGGGTTCTCACCAAGGGGCATCAGGAGTGATACTGAGAGGTCAAACTGGGTTTCAAGTCATTTTGAGAGCCAGTAATCTGTGCTCTGCTATTTTCAGAAACTTTGTAAATTTTTTTTCAATTCATTCAATATCCTGGTGAGGCTGCTGTTGTTCTGCAGCTCATATAGAAAACAAAGCAAATATGGAATGCCTAAAAGATGTAATTATGTTAAAGGAAAAGAAGGTGGCAAATGATGGCTTAAGATTTCTATGCTGGAAAGCCTAGGCAGAGCCAGTCTGAGTTCTAATCCTGGGTGGACGGAGACCTGCCTGGCAAGGGCCTGTCATTATGGTGCCAGCACAGGAAGGCAAAGAGTGAAAGCAGGCAATGGACCAACACTTCTCTGGGGAGTTCAGTTCACTTCTCTGATTTTTTTTTGGCTGAATTTCTTTTCTTGGCTCAAAATTCTGTTTTTATTTTGGCATCAATGACTTACTTCTTAGGGATTTTCGGGAGAGCCTTCTAAATTTAGGAGTGTTGTTTAAGATGTTTCTGCTAAGTTTAGTAGAGAGAAAACACTAGAAAGGTCCATAAATAAAATATACACAAGAAGTGTTCTACAGTCATGGGAAAGAGAAAATAGATTGCACTGATGTGTGTGTGTTTATTGTGCCATATGCATTTCTTGCCATACAAACCTCAGAGTGATACGTTACAGATAAAAATAATCACTCAAACTAGAAAACATTCTGTGACATCTTTATTGTGGTACTACTATATAAAAAGATTGGAAAGAATACATCAGAAAAAAACACTGATACAAAGTAGTCCAAGAAACCACATTACAGCAAAAATCAATAAATAAAATCACAGTATTCTGAATTCACAATATATGGTCATCTAAATAATGGAAATAAATTTCCCAATAAAAGCATCTAAAATAGCTGAGTATAATATAAAAATACTAATAAAAGACAGTTTATTTGTTATTTATTTTTATTGTAGTTTTTTCCATTACAGTTTAGTCCCCTTATATTTCTCTCCCCCATGCAATCACCAAACTGATGTCTATGTCCATTCGTCCTTTAATCTTTTTGCTCAGTCCCTCTACCCCTTACATCCCCCCTCCTTGTCTGTCATCCTGCTCTCTCTCTGAGTCTGTCTCTATTTTGCTTGTTAGTTTAGTTCGCTCATTAGATTCCCCAAATGAGTGATATCATATGGTATTTGTCTTTATCTGACTGGCTTGTTTCACTTAGCATAATGTTCTTCAGGTCTTTCATACTTTCACAAAGTGTGCAACTTTCTTCTTTTTTATAGCCAAGTAGTAATGTATTGTGTAAATGTCCCATAGTTTTTTTCCCAATCATCTACTGATGGACACTTGGGCTGCTTCCATATCTTGGCAACTATAAATAATGCTGCAATGAACACAGGGGTGCTTATTCTTTCAAATTAGTGTTTTGGGTTCCTGCAGACATATTCCCAGAAGGGGGATCTCTGGATCAAAAGGCAGATCCATTTTTAATTTTATGAGGTATCTCCCTACTGCTTTCCACATTAGCTGCACAAATCTGCATTCCCACCAACAGTTCAAAAGGGTTCCCCTTTCTCCGCATTCTCATCAGCACTTCCTGTTTGTGGATTATTGATGATAGCCATTCTGGCAAGTGTGAGATGGTATATCATGGTGGTTTTAATTTGCATTTCTCTGATGATTAGTAACATTGAGCATCTTTTCATATGTCTGTTGGTTCTCTGTATGTCCTTGTTAGAGAAGTGTCTCTTCAGGTCCTTTGCCCATTTTGTAATTGTTTGGCTTCATTTTTTTGATGTTGAGTTTTATAATTTCTTTATAAATTTTGAATAGTAATCCCTTATCAGATGTATCAGCAAATACATTCTCCCATTCTGTGGATCATCTTTTTATTTTGTTGATGTTTTCCTTTGCTGTGCAAAACTTTTTTAGTTTGATGTAGTCCTACTTGTTTTTTTTTCTTTTGTTTCCCTTGCCTGAGGAGAAATATCTGATAAAATATTACTATAAGTTATGTCTAAGATATTGCCCGGTATGTTTTCTTCTATGATTTTTGTGGTTTTGAGTCTGATATTTAAGTCTTTAATCTATTTTGGATTTATTCTTGTATATGGTGTGAGAGGGTGGTCTAGTTTCATTTTTCAGCATGTATCTGTCCAATATTCCCAACACTATTTATAGAATTAACTATCTTTAGTCCATTGCATATGCTTGCTTTCTCTGTCAAATATTAATTACTTTAAAGCTGTCCATTTATTTCTGGTCTCTCTATTCTCTTCCATTGATCTATGTGGCTGTTCTTATGCTAGTACCAGGCTGTTTTGATGACTATGGCCTTATAGTATAGTTTGATATTAAGTAGTATGATTTCTCCAATTTTGTTCTTTCTTATGATTACTCTTTCTATGTGTGGCCTATTGTGGTTCCATATAAATTTTTGAAATATTTGTTTCAGTCTTGTGAAATATGTCTTTGGAATCTTGACAGGAATTGCATTGAATCTATAGAATGCTTTGGGTAGTATGAGCATTTTAGTGATGTTAATTCTTCCAATCCCTGAATACAGTATGTGCTTCCACCTATTTGTATCTTCTTCTATTTATTTCTTCAGTGTCTTATAATTTTCTGAATACAGGTCTTTTACATCCTTGGTTAGGTTTATTCCTAGGTATTTATTCTTCTTGAAGCAATTGTGAATAGGATTGTTTTCTTAACTTCCCTTTCTGTTAGTTCATTATTGGCATATAAAAATGCAACTGATTTCTGGATACTAATTTTGTATCCAACTACTTTGCTGAAATCATTTATTAGCTCTAGTACTTGGTGGAATCCTTGGTGTTCCATATGTACAGTATCATGTCATCTGCAAATCAGGACAGATTTACTTCTTTCTTTCCAATTTAGATGCCTTTTCTTTCTTATTCCTGTGTGTTTTCTGTGGCTTGGATTTCCAGTACTATGTTGAATAAGAGAGGTGAAAGCAGACATCCCTGTCTTGTACCCAATTGTAATGGGAATGCTTATAGTTTTTGCCCATTGAGTATGATGCTGGCAGTGGGTTTGTCATACATGGCCTTTATTATGTTTAGGTATGTTCCCTCTATTCCTACTTGCTGAAAGCTTTTATCATAAATGGATGCTGTATTTTATCAAATGCTTTTTCAGTGTCTGTTTATATGATCATGTGGTTTTTATCCTTCATTTTGTTTATGTGATGAATCACTTTTATTGATTTGTGAGTGTAGTATCAAACTTGCATCCCTGGAATAAATCCCACTTTATCATGGTGTATGTCCTTTTTGATACATTGCTGTGTTCAGTTTGCTAATATTTTGTTGAGGATTTAAGCATCTATGTTCATCAGGGATATTGGCTATATTTTTCCTTTTTTGTAGTGTCTTTACTTGGCTTTGGAATTAGTATAATGCTGGCCTCATAAAATGAGTTTGGGAGCCTTCCCTCCTCTTGAACTTTTTGGTTAGCGAGAGAAAAGGTATTAGTTCTTCTCGGAATGTTTGGTTAAATTCACCTGTGAAACCATCTGGTCTAGGGCTTTTGTTTCTTGGGAATTTTTTGATTACTGCTTCAGTTTCACTAGGTACAATGTGTGTATTCAGATACTCTGATTCTTCCTGATTTAGTTTTGGATGATTGTATGTCTCTAGGAATTTATCCATTTTGTACACATTGTCCAATTTGTTGGCATATAGTTGTTCATAATATTTTCCTCATAATCTTTTGTTTCTTTCATGTCAGTTGTTATTTCTCCTCTTTCATTTCTGATTTTATTTATTTAGGTCCGCTCTCTTTTTTTCTGGATTGAGTCTGGTTAAAAGGTTGTCATTCTTGTTTACCTTTTTTTAAAATAATATATTTTATTGATTATATGCTATTACAGTCGTCCCATTCCTCCCACCTTTATTCCCCTCTTCCCAGCACACCCCCATTCCCCACACACTCGCATTCCCCCCCCTTTAGTTCATGTCCATGAATCGTACATATATGTTCTTTGGCTTCTACATTTCCTATACTATTCTTAACCTCCACCTGTCTATTTTCTACCTACAAATTATGCTACTTATTCTCTGTACTTTTCCCCTTCTCTCCTCCTCCCATTCCCTCATTGATAACCCTCCACATGATCTCCATTTCTGTGATTCTGTTCCTGTTCTAGTTGTTTACTTAGCTTTTGCATTTTTTTTTTAGGTTCAGTTGTTAATAGCTGTGAGTTTGTTGTCATTTTAGTGTTCATATTTTTTATCTTATTTTTCTTGGATAAGTCCCTAGAAAGTCCCCATTATATGAACATTTTATATAATAAGGGCTTGGTGATGATGAACTCCTTTAACTTGACCTTATCTGGGAAGCGCTTTATCTACCCTTCCATTCTAAATGATAGCTTTGCTGGATAGAGCAATCATGGATGTAGGTCCTTGCCTTTCATGATTTTGAATACTTCTTTCCAGCCCCTTCTTCCCTGCAAGATTTCTTTTGAAAAATCAGCTGACAGTCTCATGGGAACTCCTTTGTAGGTAATAACTGTCTCTTTTTCTCTTGCTGCTTTTAAGATTCTCTCCTTCTCTTCCATCTTGGGTAATATAATTATGATGTGCCTTGGTGTGTTCCTCCTTGGGTCCAACTTCTTTGGGATTCTCTGAGCTTCCTGGACTTCCTGGAAGTCTATTTCCTTTGCCAGATTGGGGAAGTTCTCCTTCATTATTTTTTCAAGTAAGTTTTCAATGTCACGCTCTTCCTCTTCTCCTTCTGGCAGCTCTATGATTTGGATGTTGGAACATTACAGATGTCCTGGAGGTTCCTAATCCTTCCTCATTTTTTTGGATTCTTGTTTCTTCATTCTGTTCTGGTTGAATGTTTATTTCTTCTTCTACTTCAAACCCTTGATTTAAGTCCTGGTTTCCTTCCCATCACTGTTGGTTCCCTATAGATTTTTCTTTATTTCACATAATGCAGCCTTCATTGCTGCCTGGGTCTTTTTTATGCTGTTGAAGTACCCAGTGAGTTCCTGGAGCATCCTGCTAACCATTGTTTTCAACTGTGTATCTGATAGGTGGGCTATCTCTTTGTCACTTAGTTGTATTTTTTCTGGAGCTTTTGTTTTTTCACTTTGGCCATTTTTTTTTGTCTTGGTGCACCTGCTACGTAGTGAGGGGCAGAGCCTTATGTGTTCACCAGGGTGGGCAACCCACATTGCTGCCTTGTGACGCTGTATTGGGGGAGGGATCTGAGAGGGAACAATGGCACTTGTCCCACTCTCTGCTGGGTTTTAGTGACTTCCCCCGATACCCACAATCAAACTGGGCCCTTCTGGTGCTGATTCCCAGTGGGTGGGTCTGTGTATGTTCTAGGGCCCTCTAACTACCTCTCCTGTGAGGCTGGGGGTTTCTCCTGCTGCTGCCTCAACCCCCACAGGTGTTTTCAATCAGAGGTTTTAAGCTTTATATACCTGCACTGGAACCCTGGGTTGTGCAGTCTATTTCGCTCTCCAGTTGTTCCTCCCAGTTTATCTGCACTCGAATGTGGGACAGCAGGCTCCACCAACCACTGCCTCACCTGCTCTGACAGCTGCCACCTTGCTGCGAGTCCTCTCTGACCGGCTGCCTGTCTCCACCCCTCCTACTAGTAGGTCTGGATGAATGTTTCTTCTTTAATTCCTCAGTTGTTGGACGTTCATACAGTTCAATTTTCTGTCAGTTCTGGTTGTTTTTTGTTTTTAAATTTGTTGTTGTCCTTCTTTTGGTTGTGGGAGGAGACACAGTGTGTCTACCTATGCCTCCATTTTGGCTGGAAATCTTGTTTACCTTTTCATAGAACCAGTTCTTGGATTCATTGATGTGTTGTATCATTTTTTTAGACTCTATTTCCTTTGTTTCTGCTTGGAACTTTATTATTCACTTCCTTCTACTCACTTTGGTTTTTGTTTGTGGTTCTCTTTCAACTCCTTTAAGTGTAAAGTTAGAATGTTTATTTGAGTTGTTTTCTTGTTTGTTTGTTTTTTTTTTGAGATAGTTCTATAATGCTATGAATTTCCCTCTTAGGATTGCTTTCTCTGTGTCCCACAGATTTTGGACTGCTGTGTCCTCATTTTCATTTGTTTTAAGGTATCTTTTGATTTCTCTCTTGATCTTGTTGTTGAAACATTTATAATTTAATAATGTGTTATTTAGCACCCATGTCTTTGCATGTTTTTCAGTGTTCTCTTCTGATTAATTGGTAGTTTCATAGCATTGTGGTCAGTGCAGATGCTTGATAAGATTTCAAACTTCTTAAATTTATTGAAACGTGTTTTGCATCCTAACATATGTTTTGTCCAAGAAAACATTCTATGTGTATTTGAAAAGTATGTATATTCTGCTGCTTTGGTATAAAGTCTCTGAAGATATCAACTAAATCCATGTGCTCTAGTGTGTCATTTAAGATTGCTGACTCCTTGCTAATTTTCTGTCGGGAAGATCTATCCATTGAAGTCAAAGGGTTGTTAGAATCGCCAACTATGACTGTACTTCTGTCAGTCTCTCCCTTTATGTCCATGAAGATTTACTTTACATATGTAGGTGCTTCAATGTTGGGTGCATAAATGATTACTAGGGTTATATAATTTTGTTGGATTGTTCCTTTTATCATTATGTTGTATCCTTCTTTGTCTCTTTATCTTTCTTTGCCTTTGTTTTAAAGCCTATTTTTTATATATGTATGGATACCCCAGCTTTTTCCCCTTTCCATTTGCATAAGATATCATTTTCTATCCCTTCACTTTTAGTCTGTGTGTATCTCTTGATTTGAGGTGAGTCTGTTGGAGGCAGTATATACATGTGCCTTGTTTTCTTATCCATTCAGCTACCCTATGTCTTTTGGCTGGAACACTGAAGCCCTTTACATTTAAGGTGATTGTGATAGATATATATTTAGTGCCATTTTATTATTAGAGGCTTTTCCTCTGTTTTTCTTTCTCTTTCTCTTTTTCTTTCTGTCCTCTTCCTCCTCTCCTCCTCCTCCTTCTCCTTCTTCTTCCTTCATGCAAGCCCTTTAACATCTGTTGAAGTACTGGTCTGATGTTTATAAACTCCTTTAGCTTTTTCTTACCTGGGAAGCTCCTTGTTTCTCCTTAGATTTTAAATGCTAGCCTTGCTGGGTAAAGCAACCTTGGTTTAGGTCCTTGCTTTTCATCACATTAAATATTTCATGCCACTCCTTTCTGGCCTGAAATGTTTCTCTTAAGAAATGAGATGATAGTTTAATTGGTGTTCCCTTGTATGTAACTACCTGCTCTTCTCTGACAGCTTTTAGGAGTCTCTCCTTGTCTTTAAGCATTGCCATTTTAATTATGATGTTTCTTGGTGTAGGCCTCTTTGTGTCTAGGACTCTCTGAGCTTCCTTGACTTGTTTGTCTTTCTCCTTCATCAGATTTGGGAAGTTTTTGGTCATTATTTCTTCAATTAGGTTCTCGAGTCCTTGCTTACTCTCTTCTCATTCTGCTATTCTCCGGATGCAGATGTTGTTACACTTCATATTGTCCAAAATGTTTCCTAAGTTCTCCTCATTTTTAAAAATTATTTTTCTTTTTGCTGTTCTGACTGGGTGTTCTTTTCTACTTTGTCTTCCAAATCACTGATTAGATCCTCTGCTTCATCTAACCTACCTTTATTCGTCCCGGTGTATTATTTATTTCAGATATTGTGTTCTTTATTTTTTCTGACTTGTCCTTTTCTATGGCTTCTGTGTCTTTTTTTTTATACTGTTGAGTATCCTTATAACCATTACTCTAAACTCTCCATCTGTAAATTGCTTGCCCCTATTTCATCTAGCTCTTCTGGAGAATTCTCTTGTTCTTTCATTTGGGGTCTGTTTCTTTGTCTTCCCATTTTGGATTTTTTTTTTGTATTTGTTTCTATATATTATTAGGTGAATCTTCAAAGACTCTGCTGTAGGCCTTTGTCAGACCACTGCTTGTGATTGGCCCTGGGAAACCTGTTTGGAGCTATCAATGAGCCACAGCTTTTGGCTCCCTCTGCTGGTCCTGGGTGTGTGCAGAATGAAAGAGGCTGTGCACTGAGGTTGGCTTTACCAGCACTGGGCCTCGGGGAGAGTCAGTCTCAGAGGTTACACTAATCACTGCTATTGCGTCGAGGCACACTCAGCAGCCAGGCTTCAGCTCCATAGGGTAGGATAGAGTAATTGCTTCCACTCAGGGTGACGCCATTTGGAGACGAGTGCTCTGCCTGAGAAAGATGGCCTCAGCTATATGGGGAATGGCTCAGAACAGCGATCGTGTCAGCTATGTCTTCAGTTCTCTCCCCAGAACCACAAACCCTAGAATCTCCTGAAGTGTCTCTAATCTACTCAGCCCTTCTTCTGCCAGAGCCCAGGGTAAGTGGCTACAAATGAAATTTTGTACATTAGCCCTTTAACAGGCTCCCTGTATCTCCAGCTATCTCTCCCTGACAGACAGAAACCCTGCTGTTTTTCATAGCCATACGTTATTTGGGTTCCTTTCCTAGCTCTGGTGCCATAGCCTATGTAGCCCAGCTTGGGGTTTAGACCACATACTTCTCAGGGGGAAGCCCCCAGCTGCTGAAATATCCCTCCAAGACTGCAGCTGCTGCCCTGGGGAGCCTAGCCAGCCATCTCACACTTTCTCCATGCTCCCCAAGTCTCGTTGTGGTGATGTGGCTTCTTCCATCTGTCCGTGGTTATAAGGCTTCTCTCCAGCTAGTGTTCAGTTGGTTATTCAGGATGATTTTTCTATAATTTGGTTGTAATTCCAGTTTGGTCCTGGGAGGAGGTTAGTGTAGCTTCCACTTACTCTTCCACCATCTTGGGTCTTTTGAGAATCATAATAAAATATAGTTTAGATAGCCATATTAGTTTTGGACAAAGCACCTGTAATGAAATTTTATTAATAAAAAGTGTTACTTCATAATGATAATAGTCTTAATTCACCAAGAATATACAATTTAAAATTTTTATGTACTTACTAGTCAGCTCGTATTTTTTAAATACCTAAGTGACAGAAGTATAAGAAAATATATAAGTCCACACTGTAATTGAACAGATTTTTAAAAATACAGTAACTCACAGATCAGACAAAATAAATCTGTGAAAATGTAGACATTTTTAAGAGCATAACAAATAAGCTTGAAACAATAACTTATAAGGACATTTTTACCCAACAAATGGGGCCCTCACTATTTTTAAAAACTGAAAATTTAAAAAATTAGCCATATACTGAGGTCTGTCACTTTCTTGTTTTATTTTTTTCCCCCCTCTTTTGGGGTATTTTTAAAACTGAGTCTCAATCTCCTGAACTTCAAAATATTAATAGCAGTTCCATTGAAGACTACTGTGAAGATTACTGAGCAATGCATGTCAAATACCTGGAATGGACAGGGTATATTATCCTAATATTTACCTCACCCAGATTTCAAAGAGGAGATCCTTCATACAAAGGTTCTAACACTTACAGGATTTGGAAACAAACTTATATTGAATTTGTCCCTAGTTTTTATGGTTTTATGATTTCGATTTTTTTCCTGCTTCTGCTCTAGACTTTTACAGTCTAAATATTCCACATGTGTCATACGAAGAATTCTCTTCCTGGTTGAATCATTGTGATTTTCCTTTCCTAGGCTTTCTGTAGTTGTGTTCTAGTTTTCGAGCATGTTGATGCAGTGGCTGCTGGAAGGTGAATGCATGAATGTTTCTGGAGTAGCTCCAGAGTTCAGAAGAAGCCAATTTATTCAGAGTCACAATTTCTTCCTGTAGCTATGCATTTTAATTCAGTTTTTACAAATTTCCATACTAGTCAAATGGTATCTTACAGAAAACTAAAAGATCTGTAGTTTGTTTAAATGATGTCACTTTCAAAAACAGTTATAGCCATTATTTAGAGTGTTCTCATGTTTGTTTGCAGAGTATATACGTAACTTAGCCAGAGTACAAACTCCTAGAAAGGTCCACAGTTAAATCTTCCTTAGTATTCATTCACAGTCCTCAGCCAGCGTTAAATGTGGTCAGTGCTCAGTGAATATATGTTGCTTGGTAAAGAACGCATCAGACACTTACTACACTGGAGCAGGGCAGAGGAAGCAGAAGAGAGTCATGGGGTCTGGATGGTAGTACAGGAGGAGAAGGGACTGAGACAGACTTCAGGGACTGAACATTTTGGAAAATCCTGCAAGTCAAGTCCTTTATGGAGTGTGTGATTGTGTGCTATCGCGCGCAGGTCATTGATGATGTAGAGAGTGTGTACAGTACAAACCAGAGCTGCACGCAGTCTGATTTAATTTCTTTGTTAGCAGTGGCACAGGCTATAAAAAATTCATGTGCATATTCTAAATATGTGTGCCTGGAGTAAATAAATAATTTACTATGCAGGCTATAAATTATTTACTAAGTTATTCTAAATATATAATACTATTTGCATTTTACTAAAAGTACAACAGGTAAACTGATGGTCTTTTAGAGTTCTGAAATAAAAAAAATAAAAGAAAACTTCAAGATTTAAGCTACAGTAGGACATTTTCGATAAAGGAAAAGAATAGCAAGACAGCCCCAAATATCAGAACAACCAAACCAAACCAAACCGAACAAAAAAACAGAAAAAAACCTTCTGTGTAGAAAATACCAATTTTATCTGTTATCCCTAAATGCCCAAACATGGATTATATAGATTTTCTTTGGAATTTCCGAGCTGGGCATTTTGATTAGAAAACTTGGTACCACAGAGACTTTAAAAAAATTCTCTTTTAATGCTTACTGTGACTTCAAAGCAGTAAGCCAGATAATGTTCTGTTTGGGTTGGGTGCTTAATAAAATGTGGCTGTGTGACTGGTTTATTCTTTGGAATCAGTTTGGCAAAGATTTCAAATCCCTAGCAATGGCTTGGAAGAAAGCTTCTTCTTGAATAAATTTGCTTTCTTCTTAAGCATAGTATCTGTTGTTTGGCCAAACAGTGCAGACTCATTCCCTTGGCAAGCAGAATTCTGAGTCAGAGTTGATTTTGGACACACCATTCCCAATATCAAGCATGGGATCATGTCTTCTTGTCTCCCACACAGCCCTGGATGTACCCTCAGCAGGGCTTGAAGGAGCTAAATCTGCAGTGATGGGGGGCGTAGATCTGCTGCCCAGAGGCAGTGGACTCTACTGCTCAGCATTCTTATCTCATTGGCATTCATTTGGGAATTATTGATTCCTCTTTATGTGCCCAAAGAATACATTTCATATTTTATACTAACAAGAACATAGGTTCCAGAGGCAGGATGTCCAGGTCACCTACCTATTGAATCTGGGTGATCTGGAGTAAGTCAATCTCTGCATGCCTCAGTTTCCTTATCTCTAAAATGGTGATCATAATGCTAAACACCTCAAAGATTATTATGAGGATTAAATGAATTAGAACACACAAAACACCTGAATAATTCCTTACGCACAGTGTTCAATGAGTGTTAGTTCTTGTTATTATTACTACTGTTATTATTGGTACATATTACTTTTTTTCCATTAAATTTTGTGTTTATCCAAGAAAGAGATTTTCCTTATTAATTTTGGTAACTAGCATGGTACTGGTCATGTCAGATGATCAGTAAACACTCAATGAATGTATAGGTGGATACATATGAACAAATGGATTAATTAACAAATGAGCAGATGAAGTGAGATGCATACTTCAGCACAGTATGGGGTATTAAGTTCTTAAGAAATATCAGTGTAACAAATGCCCAACGTGTACATCCATGTAAAACTCTATGATGTAATTGTTATATAATTAACTTATTGATGATTGTGTGTCATTTAATTGGGGATCCCTTTGTCAATCTTAATTTTTTTCCACTTTGGTTAGAAATTGAAAAGACATTGGTCTGATTTCCCTGTGCAATAGTCTGATGAATACACCTAAAAATTTTGTAAAATTGTGCCCTTAGAAAGGAAAATCTCTTGAACTTCTTGGTAACCTTTTTCCGTTTCATTGTTGAGTTTCTTTACAAGTTTCCTACCAGTGGACCTATATTACAAACAACTGTCTCTGGATGGTACAGTGGTGGTCAGCAGGGCTTGTTCCTAGTAACAATTGTACTTACCTTTCTCTGGGAACACAAGAGTCACTGTGATCTCCCTGTCCTGTCCTTCACTGGATTACAGTCACACTGCTACCATGCAGTCCTCTGAGAGCCAGGAGTCTGATGGAGATAGAGCTGGTTAGAACTTGTGACAGCCAAATGGGGAAAGTAGTGGTAACATTTCTCTCTGTGCTTTCCATGGTCAGCCAAAGGCCCACATCAGGCCTTGGCTTGATCCAGTTGCCAGCATCTGAGCAGGCAGGGTGAGGTGTTGCCTTGTCCACAGACAAGTGAAAAACATGTGTTGTCAGGTGAGGACTATTGGTGGTCAATGGGCTATAGCATCCTCAGCTTGAATGTCAGAGGGGATGGTGAAAACCAGCAACAAAGAATCTGTTCTATTACGGCTCAAAAGGGAGGCTTTTTTTTTTTTGTTCTGCTTATTTCTACATGTCCAAGGTGGGTACAGAGAAGAATATTTAGGTAATGTTTTGATTTGGACTAAAAATCATTCTTAGTGCTTACCCTCATTGCCTTCCTTGATATTCATTCTATCAGTGACCCTTGTCAAGTCAGTGTCATTTATATCAATACTGCACTTTCCAAACAAGAAAGAATAATGGAATAAAGAGAGAGAGTGAGACTTAAGGATGGGATATGGGATGTGGCAAGGACCTGTTATATATAATATTGATCATGAGGCTATGTCAATACTTTCATGTAAATATCATATCAAAATATCCTGGTCTCAATTGTTCTTACTTTTAGTGATGAAATTTCTGATAAGAATTTGTTTCAATACATATTCATTAAAAGATAATGCTTTATGTCACTAAATTATTTGCCATTTAATTTAGAATACAGAGTTCTAGTAGCTTTTTGCCACCTCTTTCTTTCTTCTGTTTTTCTCTTAAAAACATTCTTTGATCTGTTAGAGTTAAAATGTTAAAAATGCTTTTCTTTAAGATAGTAAATGGTTTTTATTTTCTTTTGTGTGCTTGTGTATACTTTCTAAATATTATACAAAGGACTTCCATCACTTTAGTAATCAGAAAAAACTATTAAAGTAATAATGGCATTGCAAAAGAAAAGCTCATAATACTTCCCATGAGGCCCTCCTCTGGCTTTATTCCATGAAAACATTTTCTCTCTGCATGGGAGTCACAAGAAATTGCTCAATGCTTTGTTGTTTTATTTCCATAGAGTCTGTCCCTTTTACGTGACCCCTGCCTCATTTCATCACCCCTGCTTCTACTCTTGTAATAAGATAGTTCATGGAGGGGAAAATAAAGATGCTATTTGTCAGTGGTGCTATAAAATATTTCTGCCAACTTTATGGCTTTGATTGCTAATCTAGACACTGTACTGAACCTTTGTCCCCTCCTTGCATCTGCTCCATTAACATTTTGTGACTGAGCGTGAACTTGAATGAAGAAAGGCATGAATCTTCTCTCTTCTTCCCCACCTCGGGTACCATCTCTGGTACAGGATGGGTAAGGGTGATGCTCCCCTCACTATAATATATGGAAAGCACTTCTTATTCTTGGTTTTACTCTGGTCTAGCCATTAGCTCATGGCAACCAATATTTGGTCTATTACATTTGTTTTTCACTATGTAAAAAAGAGCAAAGATGCCTTTTCTCTACTGCTTAGACTTTGTTTCCAATGCTGATTCAACGTCTGGGCTAAGTTGCTCAGGAGCTGTTGCTGCCTTCATAAACTCCTTCTCTGCTGCTTTTGCCCTTTCATCTTTCTTTTGGGAATCAGTCTTTGGCTTTACTGAGACTAGCACGTCCTTCCATGGAGCTTCTGGATGTGCCTGAGGCTTTGCTGGATCTCTGTTTCTCCTATCTCTGCCTTTTAGACATACAACATTTCTGGATTCTTTCTCATTGAAGTGTATTCACAGTGAGATTTCTAGAGATTTCACAGTCAGAATTTTAGTTAGGAAAGGGAGAAGAGCTGCATTTAAAAAGGGGAAAGCTACATGTATTGAAGACCTAAACATTCTACACTGCGCTTCCTGAAAAACCTTCTGAGGGAAGAATGTCCTACTCTGTTCAGATTCTTTCTTCCATTAGGCATGGCACCACCACTAAGGGGTCATCTACTGTTCTCTGTGTTGGAACAGAGAGGGTTTCCCCTCACCCAACTGCTTGGCTAATTTCCCCTTACCCATCAGTATTCAGCTCAGACACAAACTCTTTTTGGAATCATTTCTTTCTGGCTTAATTTCAAGAATGCCTTTTCCCATGGCTCATTCTTAATTAACTAGGTGGCTTCAAACCCACAATACCCTCTTTAGTGATCATCTTGCATTATAATTATTTATTTTTGCCACTAGACTGTGAGCACTTTCAGGGAAAGCTCTGCATCTTCTTTTTCTTTGCATAGTTGATACCTAGCACGGAGCTTAGAAAATAGTAGGATTTCAGTATGGATCTCAGAATGGATAAGGTTTGGTGGCACCAGTACTTTGTTGCAGTATCAAAGACAGAACCCATGATAGAGAACAAAGACCACACTGGGTCCCAGAAGATCTTCCTTGGGATCCAAATTGCCTGTAACATCTTTTTCTGGTTCAGAATGTGGAATGTCAATGAGTTCAAGTTTTCCTGAAAATAAAGATCCTGCCTAGCTTCTGGGACTCCATAGCAGGGTTCTCATTGTGGAGAGGGCTAAACTCTACCTCTCTGCGCTGCATCTGCTGTTGTTAGCCCTTAGCTACTCATGCAACCTTCATTTTGGCCATTGTTGTGATTCTTCATCTCTATGCAAGAGAAGAGTGCATAAAAAAAAGTTTCTGATGTTCCACAGGAGCGTGGCAGTCACTCACAGCTTTGGAAACCCAGAGACCATCCCACCCCCGTGCTGTCTGTGCAGTGGCATAGCCCCAAGTTTTTAGCTCTGAAGAATGATCTTGGTTTCTGTCTTGAGCTAACACATACATTTTGCACACACTCCGTTAACTCTGTGGGGATAGAGTCCCAGAGTAGCAATGCCAGAACCGAACAGGCTCCTTGAGATCATAATCTTATTTTTCAAAAAGAAGAATGTGATAACCAGAAAAGTGAAGTGATCTGCTCTAGGTCATACAACACGTAAACAGAAGTAGAACTGGAAGCCACCTTTCTTGTGCCCAGTCTAGTGTTGTTCTAAACACAATGGACTGAATTTTCTAGAATGGAGAAGGGTGGGTCACTTAAAATGGAGTGGAGGAAAGAGAATGACTTTCTTTTTACAAAAAGGAGTGAGGAGGAATTCCACAAAGATCAGTATATAACCTTACACAGCTATGGAACCTCTCTGGGCCTTGTTTTCCTTATCTGGAAAGTGGGAATGACAATAGTTCCCCTACCAGCTGTTTTGAAGGTTAAGTGACATCATGTTAGCACAGTGCCTGGCACAGGGCCTCGCCTCAGGGGAAGCTCAGTGAACAAGGACTGTTATTACCAACAAGCATGTTGCCCAGCTCCGCTCCCATTCTAGCTCCACAAAGCTTCCCAGCAGGCAATCAATACCGCAGCCCACTGGCTGCCAAGCAGTCACGTAGGACACATTTGTGAAGGGTTTGAGAGCAAACCTAGTGTGCAAGAAAACAACCAAATTCCAATAAAGCCTAATTATTTGCACTGTTTATTAATAGCTTTGCTCCTCCGCCTCTCCCCCAGCAACAAATTAGGCTCTGACTTGAGGTATGGCTCTGGGAAGGGAGGGCCTGGGATGCGTTGCTGTGGGGGGTATATCTTTTGCATAATGCATCCTGGAATCTAAAGGGGGCCTGGATGGCTGCCCGCTCTCAGCTTCCCTTTGTATCTCCCATCATTACCCATAAAAGCCATCATTATGATTCGGGTCCCCTTTATTGCACGTATAAATAAAATCTGACAAAATTGTAAGTAAATCCTTTAGTGGTAAATGCTAATAGAAGACGGCAAAAATTAATTTTATGCATGAAAAATCTCATTAAGTAGCTTCATGGAAATAAAAGGAACTGGCATCAGAGACTGGCGGAGTGCTGGAGTCTCTGCAGCTTTGCCCTGGAGGAGGCCGCATGCTCCTGCTGCTGCTGGTGGCTCCAAGGACCACAGGTGGCTCCAGAGCCGCACCTTCCATGAAAGCCTTTAGTTGGAGGTAGGCAAAGCTTAGCCCCAAGGCCCTTCTACTACAGAAGCGGAAGGGATGCACATAGGAAGGCACTGGGATGAAAATCTTCTAGAGACCTTGAGCAAAGCCCTAGGGCAAGGCTGGAGACATGATCCTGAGAAGACCACATTGCCTGGGCTAAGCAGACACAGACAGCTCTTTAAGAGAGCTGATTCTAGCTCCACCTTCACAGGGCTTTCTAGGGCTAACTTAACCCCATAAACTGCTCTCAAAGAGGGTGAAGAAGGCCCTGGCTGGTGTAGCTCAGTGGATTGAGCGCGGGCTGCAAACCAAAGCATTGCAGGTTCGATTCCCAGTCAGGGCACATGCCTGGGTTGCAGGCCAGGTCCCCAGTGAGGACCACATGAGAGGCAACCACACATTAATGTTTCTCTCTCTCTCCTTCTCCCTCCCTTCCCCTCTCTAAAAATAAATAAATAAAATCTTTAAAAAAAAAAAAGAGGGTGAAGAATGTGGAGGAAGGGCAAAGGGAGAGGAGGAGGGAAAGTCGAGTACAACAGCCCTAGCTCCAGCAGAACCAGTGTTCATCCGCTAAGGATGTGAAATGGACAGTAGTAGGTTCAGATGCTCTGTCAGGGAGGCCCAAACTTCAATGACTAATTCCGTATTAGTTCTTGATCAATTGGTACTATGCATTTCTTCACTGCATTTTTCTGGTTTTGATTCATATTGTGTGGAATAAATGATCCATTTAACGTAGTTTGTTCCCCCTCCTGGAAAAGAAGCTGTTGACATCAAGACAAAAATAATTTCTTCAGTCTATCTCCTCTTCCCAGCCTTCTGCTTTCAGCCATTGTATGTTCCTGCCGATGCCATTCCTCAATACATGACGACTTTTCTTTAGATGTAAAATGACTCATTATTGGTTATTTCTGGTTTCAGGGCACAAAGACCAGGCACAAGTGGTTTATCATAGATCATTTTGATTGGTCAACTCTGTGTGTAAGTATTATGGATTTTAGACACACCATGATAGTCTGCTAAGAGGATAAGGTTTTAAGAAAAGATTATGCTTTTCACTTATTTTCCAGCATGGCTACAAATAAGAAATAGACAATCAGATGGGAGTTGTACTGGATATCAGAGAAACAAGCAATAATAACACTAATAAAAACAGGAAGGAAAGAACAATCCTTCAATAACAATCCATTATCGATGTTAAATTGTTCCAGGGAAATTCTACCGTAAATCCCTAAAAACATGCTGAAAAGGTAACAAACACACTAAATTTGCCTGTGCGCTTGGGAAGAAGCAAGGCAGAAAAACTATTAGAATCATGGTCAGAAGGGAACTGAATTTAGAAGTAGCAGGCAATGACAGAACTGAGTTTGAATCCCAGCTCCATCTCTTAACACGTCTGAACCCTTGTGTAAAATAGTTCGTCTTTCTGGGCTCCGGTCTCCTCAGAGTTCCTTTGAGGACTGTAGAAAGCTACGCAGTGTCTGTTTCTACCACAGGCTCTCTGGAAATACAGCTCTTAGGAGTCTTTAGGGAGCTGAGAGTGGATGTGTAAGGTGAACCAGATTGTAATCTCTGGGCCTTTTCCAACCATTTGCATCTGACTAGTCCTTCTGAATATCTTCTGTTCCATATGTCATGCCTTCGCTTTGATGAAAGTACCAAAGTGATTAGGATAAAGAGCAAATACATTTGAAATGTCAGCCCCAGAGCATTGTTTGGATATGGTTTCCAGGTTCCTTTTCAAATTGTGTTTAAAGAATTTAATTTTCTTTTTAACTATGCTTTCTGATCAAGGCACCTTCTTCACTGGTTGGGAATGCCTTTGACTTTATGAAACTCGATCTTCATCATAGACCCCAACTTGATTGCCTTGCTCTCATCTCCATTGCTAGGTTTGCCTTTTGTTTTGACTGTGACCAGAAAAAGGTAACATTTTAGCTATTAATACCTCCTGTAAAGGAAAAAAATCTAAGATATAACTATCATGCAGTTTATTAGAGAATTATCCATTTGTGACTGAGTGAAGACAGTTTAGCTCAGTAGTTATATCATGAACTCTATGCAAGTTGTTTGCTGCTCTTTTAGAGGGCTGTGTTTAAATGCAGACTTAACACTTTGAAAAGTGTGAATTTACCTGTTTCTGCTTAGGTTCTTTTTCATGCTTGCCCACCTTAGTTGAACCATTGTGTGACAAAGAGGAAACATAGAGTAAAAGAAACCTCATAGTTTTTCAAACTAGCTGCACATCCTACTTTGTAGGGGCCTTGAAAAATACAGAATCTTGGGACTGACCCTAAATTTCCAGGTGTAGAGCTTAGGCTGTTCTTTTCAATTACCCATGTGCAACTAACTGTTCCATGAACTTGTATTTAGGGAACACTAATATAGTCTAATCCCCACATTTCAGAATTGAGGGAATTAAGGTGAGGGAGTTAAAGCGACTATGAAGGTCACAGAGCTGGGTAATGACAAACGTGTTTCTGACTACTGGGGCTGTTCTGAATTCATGGCTTTCACACTGCTGCTTGGAACAACTGATTTGGTGCTATTATCTGGGATTTAAAAATCATTTCTTTAGTATATGACTAAAAATTAGACCCTGTAGGGCTGATACCAAATCATAGAAAAGAATATTACAACATCAAAACAGCAAAATGCCAAGGTCACAGTGGAAGATGCCTCCAAAAATACCTCCAAGTCTGGAGAGAGAATGGACAAAATATAGGAAGTCTCGGTTTTGCTTCCTCAGCAGTTCCTTAAATGCATTCCACTTATCTGACTGGCGTACTGGGTCTTGATGGTCAACTTAGGCATCTTTGCTTACTGACGACCACATCTGACTCCTGCATCGATGGCCCAAGAGCCATGGAATGGACGCTGTCCATGGCCACTGTGTGTGACATGACTGGCTCAGCTGAGAGGGCGAACCAGGGATGCGATTTCACAACTCTTTGAGAAACCAAATTACTCCAAGGAGTAGTATCTGGCCACTCTTTCCACTTCTTTTTCTATTTCTACCTTCTTTCCCTCTTCTCTTCAGACTGGTGCTGGGAGGAGCAGTTGAGAGAAATGCCATGAGTTGTCCAAACACTGTGGTTCGGTGAGAGTGAGAGCTGATGGCAATCTTGATCTCTGGGTCAGCAGCACTAAATTCCTGTTCTTTGTTCCTCTCCTCTTCATCTCAGGCCCTCCTTTTCCATGGTGATGGCAGAAACTAATTGCCTTATATGTTTTCAGTATTTGAATGGTTTGAGTTCCCCCGAAGAAACTAAATATAAAGACAATTTGTATGTTATGAACATATTAAATTCTGAGCGTCAATTTACTCAATGGCAAACTGTGAGAATTCAGCTATTTGCATTGTGTTTGATCACCAGTACAAGTCAATAATAATTAAAAATAGCTGCTGATGGCTTTGCATTACTATTTATTATATTAATAATTTTGATACAGAAGTGTTTTTCTTGTGAAAGATTCTAAGTCTTTTACCACATTCAAAAACAAATATGCTCAGCTTGCATAGTAGGAGCTTTTTAATCTACTATCCACTGAATTTTGTATTAGAACATATTTTTTCACTGCACTAATCACAATGTATTTTAATTACTTGTCTTTAGGTCATTCTTTACCAGATTTTGAGGTCCTCAAGGGCAAACGCTATCACTTATTTCTGTATCCTTGTGGCCCTGATGCCGCACCTCACAGGTAGCAGGTGCTCAGAAAATGCTCATTGAATGAACAAAGAGAAGCACTCAGGCTCAGGAAAGACCGTGGGAGTCATGGTGGCCAATACCAGACTCCCCAGTTTAAGACACACAAACCCTCTGAACTTTGAGTTTTGGTTTTCCAGATTATAAGGAAATGATAATTAGCTTCGTCCTTCTCCTGCCTGCCTTATAACTCATGCTGTTGTGGGTTAGAAGCCTTGGCAGGGGATAAGGCAAAAAGCCATTCTGTCAAACTTGGCACCTTGCTGTGAATTTGGATAACGGGTCTACTCCGTTTTAAAACAAATGAGGCAATCTGGGCTTTCTCTTCTCTTTATTGGAGTCAGATAGTTATAACACTTTTTTCCAGCTTCGTTCTACTCCCTTCTGTTATAAGACAATAGGGAAATCAACTTTGACAGGAACTTACATTAAGCTGGTGCTCTACTGCTATATGGCCAGTTGCTACGGAGAGGATTGTTTGCAAGAAAACTTTTTAGATTTCAGAGGTTTCTGCACAGACACTACACTGGCTTTTTGGTTTAATAGTGATGCCAAAGAAGGCACAACTGACCAATGTATTCGCCTAAGAAATATTTGTTATAGTTCCAGTAAATTAGAACAAGATTTTCCTCTAAGGTCACTTTTGGAGATAAAGCACCCGGTAAGAAAAAAAAAATTCTTGATCTCTAGTGCTTTAGCAGATATTTAATTCTCCTCTGCCAGTGTAGAATCAGCAGATGTTATAAACAAGACTCTTAGAATCTATCAAAGGTCACATCCTAGGGCCTTGGCAGGTAGCTGTGGGCTGTACTAGATGATGTGAGGGGAAGAAAGCAAACATTGCCCTCTGTACCACACACGCTCCACCGCAAATGCGTTTATACTCATCTTGCTGACTTGGTAACAGAATTCAAACAGAGCCTGCCCACTTTGATTTGCTCCTTTCTCTGAATGATTCCCAAAAGGTAACAGGAGAATTGAAATTAAAAAAACAAATGAAGAAAAGAAGATACACCCTAAGTAGTTTTTAAACAATTCATCTGGAAAATTTATGCACAGCTGCCTACACGTCTGAAGGCCATTACCAGTTCCTGGAAGAATAATATCACCACTTCCTGTTCACTGCATTTATCTTCTCTGCTTGGCACAAGAAAACCATTCTGCTTTGCCTTGCAGGAGATCAGGGACCAATTTTCATCTCACCTGCTTTCATTGAGCTCATACCACTACCTAGGAGGACTTTGGGCATGTAATGTTCAGTAAATATTTGTTTGCTTTACTCAGTAGTGCTATTTTCCCCTGTACTAATCAAAACAAGACTAAGCCACGTGAGTCTGTGATATCTGCAGTAGGCTCTGTTTGGAAAGAGTTTCTAGGAGGATTCCAGGCATACTTAGCAGAATGGCATTCCATACCAGGTCGGAGCCATCTTTTCACATTAGGTGTGATTCTTTCTAACCCTCCGGTCAATATGCACGCTCTGATGTTTGCCATTCCCTGATGACGACTTGTGGGCCTTTGTAAGGAGTAATGTGACCGTTAGGTTCCAGTCCTTGGCACTCTGTGATCTCAGACAAACTATTTAACTTTGTTGGACATTTATTTCTTTATCTATATAACAAGAAGGTTAGAGTAGATTATCTGTAAAATTAGAAAGGTTAAGGTTTTCTCCAGGTACTGATACCACTCTGTCAGCAAGGTCTGCCTCGAGCATTGTGCCTATAAAAGCTGGGAGGCCACATTCTGGCTCAGAAAACAAATACCTGGGTTGAATACAATATCATTCGAATGGAAGTGTGAATTTGAAGATTGAATGTTATGCATACACCAGCTGTGTTCGGATTCTTAGCTGTGTGGCTGTGGAGAACTTACTGAATTGGTTTTCTTATCTGTAAATGAGCATAACATTAGCACCTAACTTGTGGAGTTGTAATGAGAATTAAATATTGTGATACATATAACGTGCTTAGAGCAGTGACTGGAACATGGTGTACACCCAGTAAATGTTAGCTATTATTATTTTTGTTGTTGTTAATGTTACATTTCAATTATTTACCTAAGATTTCTTTCAGCTCTGATATTTAATTATGATAAACCAATACTTGTCCTTTATGAAAAGTACTACACTAGCCTTATGTTGTTCGATGAAATTCTTAATTGTCACTGGAGGTCAGGAGCAATCATTCTTCATAAGAGGTTGCAAATAGGTTAATTATATTTCTATGTCAAATGGACTGCCAGGTAATAATAAATGTAACTGGGTTATTTTTTTATTAATTCATAAAATATATAATTAGTTAATATTTACTATGTGCTATTGTAGACACTAGAGATGGAGTGATAGTTAAAAAAAGAAAGATCCCTGTTCTCAAAAAGCTTAATTGTAGTGGGGGAACAGGCAATAAATAAGTAAACAAATAAAGAGAGAGTTCAATCTCTGATAGTTATTAGTGCTTTGATCACCATAAACAGTCATGTGATAGGGGACATGTGTTGTGACCGTTCAAGGCCTGACAGGTTCACGGTATTCAGGCAGTTGGAGGAATATTCACAGAGCCATGGGGATGTCTGACATGCCTTTATTCATGGGTGGGTGAGCCATGCATGCTGCAAGCCACGTGTCCCCCTGCATGTCTCTGTACATCATGGCCCTTGCTCCCCAGTGTGGCACCCAGCAGGGAGCATACATCATGGCCCTTGCTCCCCAGTGTGGCGCCCAGCAGGGAGCCCCTACCCCTCTTAAATACTAGAACAAATAAAGCCTGCAAAAAGTCAGAAAATTATATAACATAGCATAGTTCTGGGTGTGCAAACCCACTTCATATTATGGGAACAGTTTATTGGACCCAGTCTCAAGGCTATGGGAACACTGCTTCCCTTAGTTACCCAGACACCTGGGTGAGGAAGCCAGACTGCCTCCACTTACCCTACAGGACTCTGTACACTAGATGATCAAAAAAGGCTTCTATAGGAACAGGTGTTTGAGCTGAATCCTGATTCCTAAGTAGGAAGTAGCTACATAGGTTACGAGGAAGACTGTTCTAGTCCTGAACAAAGGCCCTCATGCAGGAGTGTAGTGTAATCAAGAAACAGAAAGAAGCCCTGTGTGGTTGGAGTAGAGTCCACACAGAGAAGAATGGTAAGGGCTGAGATGGGGAGTTAAGTAGTGCCTGATGGTTTGGCGCATCATAGGTCCTGGTAAGAAACTGATATTTTACTCCAAACATATTGAGAAGCCACTTCAATATTATAAGCAGAAATGACACAATTTGATATACAGTATATATTTTTTCTGTGAATGTCAGCTTTAGTTATGACTTCATTTTGCTCTATAGTAGTAGAAGTCCTTTTTAACATTTAAAAATTTTTTTCAGTTACAGTTCACATTTAATATTATTTGTATTGGTTTCAGGTGTACAGCATAGTAGTTAAACAGTCATATACTTTACAAAGTGTTCTTTCTGATATTTCCAGTACCCAACTGTCACCATCCAGGAATGGATAGATTTGGATATGTTTCAGAGGGGAAGGTAAAAAGATTTGCTTTAAAAAGTATTAAAACGTTCCAACATCTGAATTATAGGGGTACCAGAAGGAGAAGAGGAAAAACAACAAGTGGAAAAGATATTTGAACAAATAATGAAGGAGAACTTCCCCAATCTGGCAAAGGAAATAGAATTCCAGGAAGTCCAGGAAGCTC
>CM052540.1:124242169-124286101 GCA_028533065.1 Trachops cirrhosus | reverse complement strand
AAAGGGGGGGAATGTGGGTGGGAGAGGGTGTGCAGGGTGGAGGGGGATGAAGGGGGGATAATAGGACAACTGTAATAGCATAATCAATAAAATATATTTTAGAAAAACAATTCTACAATAAAAAAATAAAAAGTATTTAAGATTTTACCTAACATGACATTTGTTCCATATCTACAAACTTCTTCAAGGCCCCAAGCCTACTATTTCCTCAAGTATTGCATTAGTCTCTAAGTATTCTCCTTGTTGTTCTAGAAGCCCAAAAATGTTAATGCAACTGTTTTTGAGTATTTATCTTGGAAAAATCATTGTTCCTATGCAACTCACACACTGAGAAACTGAATCAATAGGCACCACCAAAATAAATGTCATTGCTCGGTCTCTTAGAGATGTCACTAAATTTTATTGTTCTTCCACATCAAATGAATTATTTAAAGTTCACAGCAACTGATTAAATGCCCATTAAAATCCTCACTTACTAGAGAGGGAACATGAACAAATCTGAATTCCTAAGCCAAAGAACTGTCAAAATTGATAACATTCCCCCTGCCTGGCTGGCCCCCTGCATGCAGGCTCCTTGCTTCCCACCTTCCTTCAGAGCGTTAGAGATTGAACTAGTGCATTTGCAATGCCTAACTTCCCCAAAGGAAACTTTGATCCCAATGTATACCTTGCAGTGCTTTTGTTCCTGCGCCATTGCTTTCAAAATACGTTATCTGGGACTCCTGGGTCCTCAGGAAGGATCCAGAGCTCAAGTCCCTTTGATTCCCATTCAGATAAGTGATGCAACTCTTTTACTGACCTTTCTTATATGGCCACACTCACATCTTGCTGCAGACAAGTTTCTCCAGCATAGCTTGGCTTTTATAATGGGTAGTGTTCAACTGTTCGTTTATTCAGAATATATAAAATACAGTTTAGTGGTCAGCTAATCAATATGTGGATCACTCAGATCTTTATATTTATTTTTTAACCCCTACCCTGTCTTCTCTTATGTAAGCAAAAAGGACATTTATTGGGAGAATATTGGATAGCTCTTAGAAGAGAAGAAAAGACTGCTTAAGAGACTTAGAACATGAACATACCTGAGGTAATGTAGATAATGAGAACTATTGCTAAAATCATAGTATGGAAGAGCTGGTTGGAGTGCCCCTGCCTGTACTGCCCACATCGCAGGGCCCCAGGACCAGCACTGGGCTGGGGCCCTGCCACTTTGATACTACTAGGCAGTGGGCAATACTGCACTGCCTCCTCAGGCAGAGCTGCCACCAACTCTGCTGCCTTTGCCACAATCAGAGTGAGTTCTGGACCGTCTCTGGTTCTCCGTGTCACTACATTCAGATTCAAAGTCCCAGAAGGCAGCATCTCATTGGAAGTGCTGAGATTCCTAAGCTGGTACTTTTGGCTTCTATAATGATAGGGAGCACTCTGAACCTTAGGTGTTTTTTTTAGATTTTATTTATTTATTTATTTATTTATTTATTTATTTATTTATTTATTTAGAGAGGGAGGGAGAAAGAAATATTAATGTGTGGTTGTCTCTTGTGTGCCCCCTACTGGGGACCTGGCCTGTTATCCATGTGCAGTGACTAGGAATCGAACTGACAGCCCTTGGTTTGCATGCTGGTGCTCAATCCACTGAGTCACACCAGCTAGGGCAGCACCTTTGTTTTTAATCCTGGGTGTTCTTTTGGTGGAAGTCTGTCACAAGTAACTTTTTTAGTTTATGACAACATTATGTGTCTCTAATCCTCTTTTTCTCCAAAGTTTAATAGATATCGAATTGACATGATAAACAGCATGTAGTTGAAGTATAGAATTTGATATAGAATTTGAAATATGCATCCACCTGTGAAATCATAGTCCCAATCAAGAGGATGTATACATTCATCACTCTCAAAAGTTTTCTTCTGCCCTTCTCTGGCTCCTCCAAAGCAACTCTAGGTTAATTTGAATTTTCTGGAATTGTGTGAAAATGTAGTCATATGATATGTATTTCTTATATCTGACTCAGGAGATTGATTTTAGATTTATTCATTTGTGTGTATTAAGAGTTCTTTTTATTGTTGAGTAGTACTGCATTTTGTGTGTGTATATATATTTATCATAATTTGTTTGTCTATTTACCATGTTATGGACTTTGGGGTTATTCCTAGATTTTGTCTATTACAAATAAAGATCCTCTGAATATTTGTGTTTAAGTTTTTATATGTTCATGTGCTTTTATTTCTCTTCAGTAAATACCCAGGAGTAGAATGTCTGGGTCATATTGTAGATGTATTTTTAACTTTCAAATAAACTGCAAAATATTTTCCAAAACAGTTGCAACATTTTACCACCAGTGGAACATAAAAGTTCCAGTTGCTCCACATTATCCCTAACAATTGATGTGGCCAAAAATTGGTACAGTCAGCCTGTCACAGCTCTGGCAACGTATTTACAGTTCATGATCCAATAGAAAAAAGATAATATCTCCTTTCTAATACCATATATAAACTATTAGGAAGAAATTTACCAGTGTTACCATCATTGTCCTATGATGTTCTTGGCCAAGAGAAGAGATACTGTAATTGGAGGGTACATCATAGCCACAGAAAGTGAGGGGGGAGTTCCCTAAAGCTGGGCAGGGTTATTACCAGAGGAATGGAGAAAGGAAGTCTAGGTAAACAAAACACTAGATGTTTTAGTATTGCCTTGAGCTTAAGGAGTGTGGAGACTGAGGGAAACACTAGTAACATTCAATGTTCAATAATGTTTATGAGTAATACCTGAAGTAGGCAATATAAATCTCATGTTCCATGTCTAGAAGGATCAAGGCAAGAGGGAGAACGGTGATTCAAGATAAAGTCCTGGAGTGTGTAGTGCTTCCAATAAGGCTCCCCCCACCCCCACCCCCAGTGACCCGGAAGTGCTCACTGAGAGGTAACAAATGACTTCTGGAATAATTCTCTGAGCCAAGGGAAAAAAAAACCAATACAGTGGCTTTTTATTATATCCTGAAAATTTGAGAGTGTCTTCTGGGAGGCCATACTTTGTCACTTAGTGGATGGCTATTAGTTATGATTAAAAATTCTGTCAGAGAATCATGTACAAACATGAAAAACAGTAAATTAAGAAATATTTAGTTACTCCCAAATTCAGGTAGCTGTAGCCCTGGACTTAGAAAGTTTCTGTGTCATCTCTGTGTATTCCACCTTTTGTTTAAGTCTAGTGCTCTTTCAAGAATGTGCTCAGCTAGTGGTAATATAGTAGCTATTTAATTTCCTCTGCACATTTATGATTCTAGTGGTTTGGGTAGCATGCAAATAGAAATGTGGATTGTTACTTGAAGGTACCAGTTTGTCTTCTGCTTCTGTAAGCCTGATCTTTGTTTGTATTTTTATCTTCAGTGTGGAGATGACATTTTTAATGTTAATATTAATTATTATATAATTATAGCTTATTGATGCTTTATGGAAATAAAACTTCATTGCATGATGGAGTAGAGATTGGAATGGGATATGGATGCCTCCCAAATGTTTTAGGACTTATACCAATTAAATTGTTTCCATCTTTCATGAGGTTTGAGTAATTATCTCAGGAAACTTATATGAAATCTTTGCTATTATAAGGACATATTTTACTGAGTTGATGTGATGATTGAGTGTTGAAACAAAGGTAAGGAGAATCAATTTTCTTACAGTGTTTCAGATGTGCTGGTTGACAATGAAATGTTTATTCTTCAGCTCTACTTTACCCACCTGATTTCTCTCTATCTCATCAAATTGCTGGGATAGACTTGTTCACTGGAAAAAGTCTTGTCTGCTAATGGAAGCATTGCTACCACCTTCTCTCAGGTATAAACACTCCTTAATACCAGATTTGTAGGCCTTGACTTTCACTGTTCACTCTTTCATGCCAAAATTCCAAGGCCAGTGTTGCAGCATTTGGCTAACACAGTCTTCAAATTCATGTGCTAAGTAGTACGGCTCCCTGAAGACTAGAGGGACTGAGAAGACGAGGCCAGCTTATTTTAGGTGCTCTAACTTGCCTGACTGATTCTCTCATATTCATCCCACAAAAACAGAGTGGGTCTTTGCTTTGAACTTCAGGCTACACTGAATAAGAAAAGAATGTTACATCAGAAGCAAAAAATGATCCAAAGTGGATTTCGTGAAGGAAAAATCTACAACTGCAATTACCAGGAGGCTTCTAGGGATCTCAGTAATCCTGTTGGGAGCTCAAGGAAAAAATGGTACTTTTGTTGTTGATCATTTACAGTTGTCCACATTTCCCCCCACCTCACACCCCTACCCTACCTATCCCTGTCTCTCACCCTTGTACCTACACACTTTGGCTTTATCCATGTGTCCTTTATACATGTTCTTCAATGACTCTTCCCTTATTTTCCCCCATTATCCCCTCCCACCTCCCCTCTAGTCACTGTCAGTTTGTTCTTTATTTCAATGTCTCTGGTTATATTTTGCTTATTTATTTTGTTGACTAGGTTCCACTTATAGGTGAGATCATATGGTGTTTGTCTTTCACTTCCTGGCTTATTTCACTTAGCATAATGCTCTCCAGTTTCATCCATGCTGCTGCAAAGGGTAGGAGCTCCTTCTTTCTCTCTGCTGTGTAGTATTCCATTGTGTAAATGTATCATAGTTTTTTTTATCCACTCACTTACTGATAGGCACTTAGGTTGCTTCCAACACTTGGCTATTGTCAATTGTGCTGCTATGAACATTGGGGTACAGAGGTACTTTTGAATTGGTGTTTTAGGATTCTTGGGGTATAGTCCCAACAGTGGAATTGCCAGGTCAAAAGGCATTTTCATTTTTAGTTTTCTGAGGAAATTCCCTACTGTTTTCCACAGTGGCTGTACCAGTATGCATTCCCACCAATGGTGCACTAGGGTTCCCTTTTTTCCACAACCTCACCAGCACTTGTTGTTTGTTGATTTGTTTATGGTGGCCCTTCTGACCAGTGTGAAGTGGTATCTCATTGTGGTTTTAATTTGCATCTCTCTGATGGCTAATGATGCTGAGCATCCTTTCATATGTCTCTGGGCCCTCTGTATGTCCTCCTTGGAGAAGTATTTGTTTAGGTCCTTTCCCCCCAAAATGGTACTTTTAAATAAATCCATCCCAGGAACATTTGTGAGCAAGGTTTTTCTAGTAGATACCACAGCAGTTCATTTATCTCAGTAAATATCTGAGAAAAATTTCATCTATATGTCATAGAAAATTTCCATATAAAACATGAACATCACAATGATAGCTTTCTTTCACACATCTCACTGAATAATTGAAAGCTGTTGTCTTGATGATATGATAGCTCAGCTAAATAGTTGCCAGGAATACATGTGCCCCAAACTTTGGATACAACTAAGGGAACTGGAAAAAGGTAGGAACAAAAAGTCATTCCCTACAGACTAGTAGAAAACACAAGATAAAAACAATCCATAGATAAACAAGGAACAGAGTTAGGGTGTAAGAGCACTAAATTGGGATTAAAGACATCTGCATGGGCCTTCATGCGATGCTAGTTTTCTGCTGGACCACCAATATCTCATACATAAATTTATAGCATTAGATTAATATTATGGGATTGGTTTCCTCATGTAATCATATTTCTGAAGGCAGAGATGATGCAAAAAGAGATTCTTTTACATGCTTGTTCCCATTTCATTTCTTTCATAAATTACCAGAGCATCCTATATCTGGCAGCTGATCCTCATCCAATTAGCTCCTACTCTGATGTTCCCCACATGACATTAGTGATACAAGCTGCCATCAGTGTTTATTGCCTAGGCTGACATATTTTGAATCTTCTCCATTTCCATCTTTGTTGTAGCCAGAGGTAGTCAAGTGATTCAATTCTGATTAATGAAAGGTAACTAAAAGTAGAGCGGCATCACCTGGGAATGTTTTACTTTCTTGTGTTTCCCTCTTCCAACTTACTGCTGTTTGAAATGCCCACAGGACAATGCTGAAACTGAGGTGATTGTCCTGTTCCATGGAACCTGCTAAGTCAGCCCCCAGTTCCAGAATTTCTCTTGTATGAAACAAACACCCTCCCACCTAATCTTATACTGCTGTAAGTTGGGTTTTATGTTACTTGCATTTTAACTATTTCTGATACAGCACACTATGAAGTAATCTACATATAAAACTTCTTTATTATCTGGGCATAATTGGTCCTAGAAAGGGCCACTTAAGGTGACATTGTAGAAAGCTGGGACATCAACATCAGTGAATAGGGATAAAATGTTTAATTGGGATTTTATCTTGGAAAATGAAACTAAAATTGGTGAATATAATTTCATACTTGACTTTTAGGTAATAACTGTAACTAAAGGCAGTAATACCATAATGGTGTTTTAAACAGCTTTATAGAGCTATATTTGACATGTCACAAAATTTACCCATTTTAAATGTACAGACGATTTTTAGTAAATTTATACTGTTGTACAATTATTACCATGATCCCCCTTTAAAGCACTTCTATCATCCTAAAATTTTTTCTCAAGCATTTTTTTAGTTAATCTCCATTCCTGTCCCCAGCCTCAGCTGATCACTAACCAGTTTTCTATATCCATAGATTTGTCTTTTCTAAAAATCTCCTGTACGTGGAATCATATGATATGTAGTCTTTTGTGTATGGCTTCTTTCATTTAGTGTGGTATTTTTGAGGTACATTCATGTTGTTGCATGAATTAATAATCTGATCTTTTTTGGACAGTAATCCATTATTTTGCTATACTACATTTTCTTTATGCAACCACCAGTTCACAGATATTTGGATTCTTCAAGTTTTTGATGTATTATGAAAAATAAACATTGGTGAACAAATCTTGGTGTGGACGTATGTTTTTATTTCTCTTGGGTAAATACCTAGGAATGAAAATACTGGATCACATTATAAGTATATGTTTAACAAGTTTAAAAACTGTCTAACAGTTTACCAAAGTGGCTGTAGCAACCTGCATTTCCACCAGCAATGGATGAGTCTCCTGCTTTCTCCACATGCTCCCAATGCTTATGATTGTCTGTTGTTTCATTTATGGCTATTCTAGTGAGTGCATGTGTTGTCTCATTGTGGTTTTAATTTTCAATTCCCTATTGTTCAATGGTGTTGAGAATCTTTTCATGTGATTATTGTCCATTTGTATATAATGTTTCTCATTTTAAAACAGTTTTCTGTGTTACTGAGTTATAAGAGATCTTTATATATTTACACAAGATACAAGGTACACAACACTTATTGGATATATGATTTGAAAATATTTTCTCCCATTCTGCAGTTTGCCGTTTCGTTTTCTTAATGGTGCCATTTGCAGTGCCTGTGTTTTTAAAAGTAATGTTCAATTTGTTGATACCTTCTTTTATAATTATACCTTTAATGTCATAACTAATAAATATTTGTTTAACCTAAATTCACAAAGATTTTCTCCAGTATTTTATTCTGAAAGATGTGCAATGTTAGTCTTTTCATTTAGGTCTGTGATCTGTTTGTGAGCTTATTTTCATGTGTTGCATGAGGTAAAGGCTTAAATATTTCAAAAACGTGAATTACCAGTTTTTCCATCAGTTTGTTGAACAGACCACTCTTTTCCCATTGAATTTCCTTGGTACTTAGACAAAAATAAATTATCTGTAAATGTGAGATATGTTTCTGGAAACTTGGCTCTGTCTCGTTGGTGTAAAGGTTGTTAGGATGCCACCACTACCTGATATCAGGGGGTGTGTCCTTTATTTTTGTTGTTTTTCAAAATTATTTTGGTTATCTGAGGCTTTTTTGAATTTCCATAGACATTTTAAGACCAGCTTGTCAATTTCTACAAGAAAGCCTGATGGGCCTTTTACGGGGATTGAATTAAATTATAGATTATTTTGGGGAGAATTGTCATCTTAAAAATATTTGGTCTCATTATTCCCCAGTATGCTAGGTCTCTCAATGTATATATATATATATTTTAAAATATCTCTCAGCAGTACTTTTTAGTTCTCATTGTACAGGTTTTGCACTTATATTTTTTCCTCAGCACTTAAATCCTTTTGATGTTATTTTGAATGTAATTTTCTTGATTACACCTTTGGATTTTTCTTTCCTAGTATATAGAAAGGTAATATACATTGGTTGTATATCTTGCCACCTTCTTAAATTTGGTTATGGGCTCTAGTGGGTTTTGGGTAAATTCTTTAGAATATTCTACAGACAGAGTCATGTTGTTTGCAAATTTAAAGACAATTTTACTTCTTCCTTTCGAAAATGTATGCCTATAGTGCTTTGCACGATCTGATCCCTGAAAACCTCCCCAGCACATTTCTATCCACTGTGCTTTTCACTCAGTCATACCTTCAAAGATGCTCATCTACCCTCATATCTGTCTCAGGGTACATGTACATGATACTCCTTTTTCCTGAAACACTCTTCACCCAATATTTCATGGCTACCCACTTCATGATTTCTAGCCTTCATGTCTCAAGTCAAATATTGACTTGAGAAAAATTCACTTTGAAGTGAATTTTCCCCAGCTATCCTGAGAAAGTTTCCTCGACTACAACCATTCTGTAACTTTCTATAAACTATTTTATTCAGAGCATTTACAACCCCAAAATAATCTTATCTTTTTTTATATTCTTATTTATGTCTTCCAACCCTCAACTTGAATGTAATCTTAAGTACTCTGGCCTTGTATATCTTTTCCACTGTTCAATCCCAGTGTTGAGAATAATGCCTGCCTTGTAGTAGATGTACTTTTTTTCTTTTTCATTTTGCTGTATAATTAACAGAAGAAAGAAAAAAAGAGAAAACTTTAAAGTATGCAAAGACAAACCCTTCAGGAGAATGACTTTTATACTTTTAGTTATTGCTGTGAAGTGGACTGGAAATTATCACAGGGATTAACTGTGTTAAAGGGAAGAAAAGGCATTAAATACAGGCAATCTGACACATTTTGATTATGTGTTGGTGCTTTGAGACACTACAGGATATAGTATCTTAGTGTACTCATGTCTGGTCATGGGGGCTGTCTGTCACATTGCAGAGTTTGAGGGAAAGATATTTAATTGCATCTGTGAAGGCTCTTCCTGTGAGTTAGTTTGGGAATTAAGAGTGCAAGTTCTAATTTAGGAAGTTTTTGTAGAGTATAGACCAGCTCACGACATAGAGGTCTGTGGTTTGACCTTTGTTCTTCTGACCTATGCTCATCCTCTTCTGCCTGCTCAGCCTGAAGCTCAAAGTATCACCATTATGGGATGCAAAGCTGCAAAGCTAAAGGTGCTGACACAGAGCCGTGGGGACCACTCTGGCATACCGTAGCACCCACTGTTGGGCCCACCAGATTATTTACTGGTTTCCTCAGTGTCATTGTCTTGACAAGTAACTCTGGGAATTCAGCGCAATTTTCCCCTTCAGAGAGACGCCACTGGAATATTTGACTCTGGATATGTCAGGCAGGCTCTGTAATTAAATGGCTCAGCATTTCTGTTTGTCAGGATGATATAAAATAAGAGGGAAAAAAGGTTTGCTTTGTGAAACCCTGCCATAAAACCTTCAGGAAGGATTATACATCATCAGGCCTTTGGCTCCCAAAGGAAAATGCTCTGAAAGACAAAAACATCTTTAGTGTCAATTTTCAACCAGGAGAAAATTGAATAAAATGAAGTTTGACATATGGAATGGTTGTCCTAAGTTGTTTCAAATGTGAGTCACAAGAAAGGTCACTTTGAGGATATGGCAGACCAGGGAGCTGCTTCTCATAATTTAAATACAGCCCCGAACTGACTTACCGTTGTATGCTCAGGGATCATGCCATGGACCACATTCAGTTAAGGAACAACTGGATCCATTTGTCAATTGTGATTGCAGAGTTGGTAGTTGTGTCTTATAGTTGCTTCTATAGAAGGAAAGACTGAAACTATATTGGATAACTTAGGAAGACTGTTTTTGCCTTCATTTACCTAAGCCAGTCATCTGAAAATGGCCCTTTCACCAAATACTTCTATCCACATAGAATTTTAAAAAAAATTTCTGCACAGCAACTTTAATACATAGAGCTGAAAACATAATGAACTATGACCCCTACAATTGCATCTTCAAGTCATATTAGAAATACAGTCTATACATTAATATGCCATAATAAAACATAGTTACACTAGCAAACCAAAGATAGTAAGGGTATATTTCTCAGACACTGTGGTCATGTATACATTTTTTGGTATTAGTAAATTAATATGATTAAATACAATTGTGTAATGTAGTCACAGGTGGCTATTATTAGCCTTAGTTCCAGATTCAGTATACAGTGTAGAAGAATTACTTCAGATTCACTGTTTAAAGAAATGAGGGTCTACCAAACTTTGTACAATATCATGCATTTTCTTAGCACAACTGTGGATTAAACTAATACACACTCTTCTTCATTGCCTCCTCTCCTTAATTCCCAGTTTCCCCAAACACACAATAATATGTAGATTTGTTTCTGTTGTCTTGCAGTTCCTGGAAAGTTAAATTAAAAGAGATGCCAAAGCCAGCATAGTAGCTCTCACTTCTAACACAACCTCAGCAAAAACAAGAAATTGGTGAATGCATCTTCCCTTGGAGAAGTAGGGAAAGTAACAGGAAAGGCATATTTTCTTTCAATATGTTGTACATAAGGAAATAAAGAGGAGCTTTTCATTTTACATTTATAAACACATGTCACTGTCCCCTACCATCAAGTCCAAGCCTTTGTAGAAAGTCGATTATGCTTCCTTTTTGAATTGATAGCATGTCAACCTGAGATTCATAGAGGATAATTGGTCTCCCTGGTGAGAGCAGCCCATCATCTCAAGTAGCAACAAGGAACATGCAAAGACACAGGAGCAGATTGGTGTTTTGCCTGAGTTCCCTGCACCCTGTTTCCTGGGACTTTTCCTATAGACTTGTTGTCAATTTTGTGAGAGCTCCTGTGGTTGTGTTTCAGCTTCCCACCAGCCCACATGCAAATTCCTAGCAAATTTAAAGAGCCAGGGCCTTTAGTGCTTGATGCTGATCAATGTTACTTGAAAAAGAGAAGCACACATTTTGTGCAGCATGACATAAGGTATGTCCACCAATGGAGCCACTGGCAGGGAGGTGAGAACATTTCCTACATGCTCCTCTCCTAAAGAGCCTGCCTCCTTTTGCTGAAGTCCATATTCTGGGAGGGAAGCACATAGAGAAGTAGAAAAGGGGTCACTGCCAGCCAGTGCAATCAGGTCATCCCTGGTCCTCTACATAGACAAGGATGTCACAGCCATATCACACCCTCTGTCCTATCCCTTGGGAGAAATCAAGTCATTGGACGGTGGTCTTATTGTACTCTGGTAGTAATAAGTGCTATTTGCTATAAACATGGAAACTAAGTACTTTCCCGCAGGTTCTTAGCCTTTGCATTTATTTATACAGTGCCTTATCAACACCCAGAATCCTGCCACCCAGCAATTCCACTTTTTTGAACAATGAACTTTTTATAAAAACACAATGTACCTATTTACATGCATGTGCATATGTGGTCATATATGACTTAGTGGTTGGGAGGTTTTTCCCATTTTAAAAGTCACACCAAGGCACCCACACTTCCCTCCCTGAGCCTGCTGATGGCTGCTGGGCCCTGCCTGAGGGGGCAGGTGGCAGGACAAGGCACTGTACAACAGATGCAAAGGCTGGGAGCCTGTGGGCGGGTTAGTGCATGGTCCCATTCCCACCTTATAGTGGTCTGTGCTGCTTCCAGCATTAACTCCTATGCCTTACCCTCACAATGTTCTGTCTTGGTGGATTCTTACATATCTCTCTCTTTTTCTACATAGTCTTCTCTCTTTTTTCTCATAGTCTTCATTCTCAAAGTTCTCTTAGCCTATGTTTTATGGACATCTTGACCAGCTGGCTCCTTATTTGCCTGTATTTCCTCAAATATCTTATTTGGACCAACTGGTCTACAGTCATCCCTCATCTCACCATCACTTATCACTGCATATCCTCTTGAACTCCTCTTATAGCGCCTTCCACAGAGGGGAATTGTCTTGTTTATTTACTTGTCTGTCTTCTTTCCCAGAATGTAAGCTCTGTAAAAAGAGAGGGTTTACCTGTCTTCTGTCACTGTGGCATTCGTGCCACAAACATGTCCTGCACATAGTATCTGTTCATCAAACACATAATGCAAAGCCATCTGAAAACAAGAATAGTTGCTACCACTTAAACAAAATTGCATTTTAGAGATGCTAACTAACTTGCCTATAACCACTGAATGATAGTTTTCTTAGCTTAGTTCTAGTTGTACAGGTTGAATTCAGAGCAAGGAACTTCTTTCCCCACAGAATTACCCTGCAATTTCTTGAAGAAATTCAACTCATTCATGTAGCGTCTCTGGCAAAAAGAATCTAATCAACAGCTGACTAGACAATTTATCTAGACAATTTCTAAGAGCTCTGTCTAAACAATTATTTTTCTATGATTTGCCATAAAAAATAAGCAAATAAATTTAAAAACAAAAACAAACAGAAAAAGCTTTCATTTCCTGAATTTTGTTCCTGGGACTTATAAAACCCAAAATAACTTTTTTGTTGTTTTTTGTTTGTTTTTAACAACAGCTTTGTTGAAACATAATTCACATACCATAAAATTTACCCTTTTAAAAATGTAATTCAGTGGTTATTAGGGTATCCACAGAGTTGTGCAACCATTACCACTATCTAATTGCTGAATATTTTCATATCCCATAAAGAAATCTCCGATCATTAGCTTTCTCCCTCCATTAGCCTTCCCTCTAGTCCCTGGCAAACACTAACCTACTTTATGATTTAATTATGGATATTTAATATAAATGGAATTTTATAATATGGGCCTTTGGTGTTTGGCTTCTTTCATGTTATATGTTTTTAAGGCTTACCCATACTATAACATGCATCTAGACTTCATTCCTTTTATATAGCCAAATAATATCCCCTGTGCCACCTTTTGTTTATCCACTTATCAGCTGATGGGCATTTAGGTTGTTTCCATTTTTGGACTACTGTGTATAATGATGCTATGAACATTTGTGTGAAGTTTTTGTGTGGATATATATTTACAATTTTCTTAATTACACATCTAGAAATGGAATTGCTGGGATATGTGTGTGTGTGTGTATTTATACATACATAAAATTTACCCTTTTAAAAATGCAATTCACTGTTTATTAGGTATCCACAGAGTTGTGCAACCATTGTGTATCTATACACACACACAATGTTTAAGTTTCTAAGAAAATGCCAAACCACTTCCTAAAACTGCCTGTGTATGCTTTTTTATTTCTATCAACAACATGTGAGGGTTTTAATCTTTCCACATTCTCACCAACTCATTTATTATTCATGTTCTTAATGATAGCTATCCTAGAAGGTAAGAAGGAGTATCTCACTGTGGTTCTCACTTGCATTTCCCTAGTAACTAATGACTTTGTGCATCCTTTCATATGTTTATTGGTCATTTGTATATTTTCTTTGGAGAAATATCTATTAAAACTTTGCTCACTTTTAAATTGAATTTTCATTTCCAGTTGTAAGAATTATTTATAAACTTTGATCAAAAGTTCCTTATTGGATATGTGATTTGCAAATGTTTTTTCTCATTCAGTGGGTTGTCTTTTCACTCTCTTGATGATATTTTTTGGAAGTATAATTGGCTTTATTAAGTAATTCATGAACGGGGCAGCATCCCATTAAGCAGGTAGAAGGCACTCTGAGGGTTTGTATAAAAAAAATGCTTGATAATATTCTTTGAAGCACAAAAGGTTTTTAAAAAAATTTTGATGAAGTTCAATTTAACTATTTTTTATTACATCATTTGTGAGTTTGGTGTCCTAAGAAACCATTACTTAATCCAAAGTTACATACATTAACACCTATGTTTTTTCTAAGAGTTTTATAGTTTTAAGCCTCCCATTTAAGTCAATGATTCATTTTCAATTAATTTTTGTATAATGATATGAGTACAATTTCCTTTTCATAATCCTTTGCATGTAGATATCTAGTTGACCCAGAGTAATTTATGGCAAAGACTATTCTTTTTCTATTGAATTGTCTTGATACCTTTGTCTAAAATCATTTGACTACATAAATAAAGGCTTATGCCTGGTACAAAACTATTTTTTATCACCTTAGCTTCTGAAAATGTCTTGATTTTAGAGTAGTCATTTCCAAATCCCTATCCTGAGAATCTCAAATCATGTTCTTTGGACAATAAAGTCTTTCTTTATGCTCTCAAGTGTTGTCTTAGGCTGGATTCTCCCAGGAACAGGTTCTAAACCAGGATCTAAATATAAGTTGCTTACTTAGTGGATGTAGGAAACATTGGTTGAGATGGATAAGGGACACAGGGAAGGAATGGAAGACAATAATTAATGTTTTATTAAGACATGCCCCAGAGTGGGCAACTGAAGGTCAATATTATGGAGAAACACTAAGAAATGACAAAAGTATTGCTCCAAGGTTTTATGCTACAATACCTGAGAGATGGTGACCTTGGGTGTTTATGTACTTCCTGATTATCATTGGTTGAGGCTTCCTCCTGAGCATGTTAGTTGTCTGGAATATCACAGTCTGTGTGTACAGTAGAAGCATGGCTCTCCACAGTGCTTGAAGAAGCTTTTAAGCAGACAGATGTATACACCGGCAGTTCAAAGATGGTGAAGAACAACAAAACAGTAAGATCAGGGAGATAGAGGAAATGTATGGGCAGTGTCTGCTATACGAACAATGGAGACTTTTTTTTTCTGAGAGGTTACTTAAGACTTAGACCCTACCTAAACACTATCAGTCTTTACCCCAAGCACCTCTTGTAGAGGCAACCGGAAGGAATATAAAGTAACAGAAAAATACCAAGATACTATACTTGAAGCAATATACCATTTTTAACTGATGTACTAGAAAAAGTAAAAAATTCGAATGCCATACATAGAGCAAGAGGGTGAGACACTTCTATATTTCAGGTCACAGTTTTAGTTAGGAATCTCAGGTTGCAAGTGACCAAAAATAAATTTACTTAAACAAAAGAGAACTCTATTGGTTCATATAATCAAACTATAGAAGGAGCAGAGGCAGCTGGCCTCTGGGACATATGGAACTAAGGCCTCAGATACAGTTATGATTCTATCTCTACCATGTAGCTTTTTAAAATTTTCAACTCCTTTAAAGCAGAAGGTATATGGCTTTCTACTACTCCTGGCTCACTTTCATTTAGCTTCCCAATTAGACAGAAATGGGCACATCCCTGGCAACTGCAATTTAAAAATATTCCTAGGAAGCAACCCTACTCTGATAACATATCCTGTGCTAACCATTCTGTTCAGAAGGATGTTGCTCTGACTTGGTTCACGTGGCCAGAGGGCAGAGTCTGTTACTAGAAGAAAATCCAAGCAGTTGAAGCAAAGAAACTCTGACCTCAGGGGAGGATGGGGAGGGAGAAGCAAGGGCCACACAAAAACAAACAAATAAACAAAAAACAAGTTTCTGTCTTCTGAGTCCTCTGTGCACTTCCAGAATATCCCAGGAACCTCTGCCTGCTCTAGACACTATTTCAAGTTTTTATAAAGACATTCCTGCCTCTTGCCATTTTCACTTTCCCTTGGATATATCCTATCAAATCATAGCTCCAATGTGATTACATCATGCTATGGTATTATTCCAAGGGGGGTAATAAAAAATATGAACCAATCTTTTCTTTTTTTTAATTCCTCAAATATTGGTTCATTAAAAAAGTTACAAATTTCCAGCAGTGGAATTGCTGGGTCAAAAGGCAGTTCCATTTTTAGTTTTTTGAGGAAATTCCTTACTGTTCTTCACAGTGGCTGCAGCAGACACATTCCCTGAAACACCAATTCAAAAGAACCTATGCACCCCAATGTTCATAGCAGCACAATTTACAATAGCTAAGTGCTGGAAACAACCTAGGTGCCCATCAGTAAATGAGTGGATAAAAAAACTATGGTACATTTACACAAGGGAATACTGGGCAGCAGAAAGAAAGAAGGAGCTCCTACCCTTTGCAGCAGCATGGATGGAACTGGAGAGCATTATGCTAAGTGAAATAAGCCAGGCAGTGAAAGACAAATACCATATGATCCCACCTATAAGAGGAACCTAATCAACAAAACAAACAAGCAAGCAAAATATAACCAGGGAAATAAAGAAAAAACTGATAGTAACCACAGAGGGGAGGGGATAACAGAGGAAACAAGAGGAAGGGTCATCAAGGAACAAGTATAAAGGACCCATGGACAAATTCAGAGGTGGGTAGGATTGAGGGTGGGATGTAGGGGTGGGTGGGGTGGGGGAGTTTGGTGGGAGGAAAGTGGAGACAACTGAGCTTGAATGACAAGAAAATAAAAGAAAATAGTAAAATAAAATAAAATATAAAATAAATAGAATAAAAAATTAAAAAGGAAAAAAAGTTCTAAATCTCAATAATGCCTAGTTAATAAGAGCCATTTAGCTGTTTTAAAAAGAATTGAGTAACATCAAATATCAAATAATCAGTCTTCAAAGAAAGATTAGAATGAGAAAAAGTTTAAAAATGCTTGGGAAACTCTGAAGTGGTTCCTTCATCATTTCCAAATAATTATCACCATTTATATCCCTCAAGAATCCTCCAGACAGCAGCAAGATCCACCAGCCTTTTCTGGGAAGGGAGAGTCTGGGCTATTTGCTTGTGAGGGAGCAATCTCTTTAAGAAAAAAAAAAACATTTAAACTACTTCTACTAGTGATGTGACACACATAGCAAGTAGTTGCATGCTAATTCAGGCTATCACCTTTAATTAGGATTGGGGAGGCTGAGTTCTTCAGTCTTTGGAAATGAGCACTCATGATCAAAGAGCTCCCTCCTTTAAATAATTTAAATAGATATCTATTTTAATTAAAGTAGATGTTGAATATTGGATATGAAAATGGCTGCCTTTTTTTAACCTTTAGATTTAGCGGCTGCCAGTTAAATGAATAGGTCCCCGTACAGAAGGAAACAGCATCTGGCTTAGTTCCTCTTAAAGGCTGAGGATCAGCACACACACAGCTGGAGACCTTCTGTGATTCCAACAGCTCCCTTGGAGGGAGCAGGTGGGAGGAACCCCTTCCAGAGTCTCCTGTGGGTCACTGTACAAGTCTCAACAGCTGACAGAAGACAAACCGATATGGCTCAGAGGGAGGGTGGGGGAGAGAGGGAGCCTGGATAACATAGAGCAAATTTTATTTTGTTATGTTTTCTGATTTTCATGTGCCCACAGACTTCCTTCTATTCCTCCTCCTCCTTCTTTTTAAATGTTTACAGATCCTGATTAAACTCACCAGTCCAAGGTGATTTCATTCATCTAGCATTTCATTGAAGTGGAAAGGATAGATTAAATTTCACTGCCACTAATTTTACAGGTAAATTCCATTAATCAATGAAAATATTCATGAAAACCCATAAAAATAAATCCAGGCAAATTCCCTTCTAGATGTTTATGAAAACCCAACAGCCTGCTGTGGCCCACCTCCTCCAAGGATTCCCCATGGATTCCCACTCACGGGATCAAATTTGCATCCTGTCCCTTTTGCGTGCTCTACTCAAAATGTCCTTGGCTCCACAGGTCAAACGCCCTTGCTCTGAGTAATTTTTGGCCATCCATTACCAACTTGACTCTTGGCACCTTCTTTGAGACGGGCTGTAACAGTTGCTTTCTGGCTTTATGTACTGCACATTTGGGCACGAGTGGCTCTGCCTTCCAATCCCAGGTTCCCAATATAGGCTGCCTTCTTCTCTTCCCTACTTGGCCTTTACCTCATAGAAGGAGGGTCTTGTACAAAGGGGTTGGATGCCATGTGAACAACAATTTTGTTACAGGAAAATAAAAATAAATAGAAGTTAGTGCTTCCACACAGATAAGGCAATGCAAGGAGAATATGGGTGGGACAGGCAGAGGCAGAGGATGGTAGACACGGGGAGGATGAGCAAGGTGTTTGAAGAATGGTAGTAATTTAGGATGGTTAATGTCATATGAAGGTCAGAGGGTAGTGTGAGCTTAACCATGGTAAAGGAGAAGAGTAGACAAGAGGATGGAAGAAGTCTCAAAGCAGGAGACTTTAATGTTTCAATGTGAGAAACATTAAACATTTTTTTCAAGACATCCAGGAGGTGGAGATACAGTTCAGCTGGGCTTCTGTTTTTCCTAATACCAGCAAATTGATGTGTGGCTGAATATAGAACTGATATATCCATGGCAACGTAATGATAAGTTTGAGAACATTTTCTTTTGAAACTAACGTGAAGTACTTGGTAACTCTGGGTACAAAGTTTCTGCTAAAATAAAAGTTAAGTTTGGTTTAACAATTGCATCGGATTGCAAAATGAAGCTCAGCTGGCATATTCAACATCAACTGCATACAAACATACCACATGACCTTGCATTAGAATAAGCCTCTCAAATGACTGAACGTACTATAAACTGAGCAAGAATCAGGTTCTTTTCTAAATGTCAATATCAGACAGGTATCAAGATTACCATGTTCCCACTGGAGCTCAGGAAAACACTGACACTAGGAATAAATAGGTCATTCTCTGTCACTGCTCAGAAGCTCAGCTTCATCCTTTGCTTTGCCACAGTGAATTTCATAATAACATTTTAACAAAAGTAAAGAGCAAGTCAGGCCTATTCATATAAGGTGCAGAATAATTGTTTTCTATAATGATCCTACCTCCGAGAACACTGGTACACGCATATACCTGTCCAAGAAGGATTTGTTCTGTGAGGAAAAAGGACTGACTCTGGAGATTTGTATCTCCTGTTCTTGGGGAACATTAAGAGATAAAAGTTGACTGTGTGTTCCCTGAACATTCCCATAGCCACCTGAGCTTTTTACACCTAAGATGCTCTCTTCCTCACCTTTTTTGCTATACCCTTTCCCAAATTCCATGACTATTATACCTCTAAACATCAGAAGGAAAGCATGAGAGCTGTGGTGCTTAAATGGTGTCACCTCACTGCAGAAGAGCCCTACCTCACAGAAGAGGATGATTGAATATTTGGCCAAAACAGTTTTCTCTGATCCCTGCAATAGAGAAAGTTTGGGGGATGTCATGATCTGCCACCTTGTACACTTTGCAGAGTGACACCTTCTTTTTGCTCTTTGTGGACGGGTCTACCTTGGCTCAGTGTTGCAGTCCAGCCCCAAATCCCTTGCATGGAGATTCTGAGCTGAACCCAACATATCAGAGGTGATTAATCCATCTTGCATTCTCTATATACCCTGACATGTCTTTTTTTTTCTTTTGGATTCTAAAGAAAACTTTGAGCTAGACAGAGCCAAGTGATGGGTGATAAGTGGCCAAGGGAACATCAAGATATTTCTTTGTGAGTGCCTCACACCAAAGACACAGGAAAGCCAAAGTAAGGACCTCTGTGGGTATCAGAACCTGAGTCTGTATAATATGAGTGGCTGGCCTTGGGACTCTGAATTCCTCCTAAAATGCACTTTTTTTGACCATGTGGTATTTCAGTAATAATATTCTTTGGTGATAACAGTGTGATCACACAAATCCAGGTCCCCGACTAAAGCAGAGAACTTGTCTGCTGGTACTGCTCACCTTTGGGAAGATTATTCTGCCGTGTGCATGTTGACAATTTTGAAGAACTAGCCATAGTTCTTCCCAGCTCTGTTATAGTGCACACACCACCAAGATTCCTTGCCTTTGACAGATTGGAACCAGTGGAGTCCTCTAAGACATTACTGTCACAATGATGCCACAGAGCTTTAGACATTTTGTTTGTGTATTAGCTTGTGTATGTGAAGCACTAGATGCTTGCTTTATTTCATTCCCTCTGTTTTGCAATAAACTATCATGGCAGCGATGGCCTTTTTCGCTGCATTGCTTGTAAGTATGCCCTGGAGCGAATAAGCATGAGCATGTCCAATGAATATGGTGAGATAACTGTCAAATGCTGCTGGAGAAAGGCTGGCACATGTCTATTAGCAAAGAAGTCTGAGGCTCCCATATGAATAAGTATGTGGTATGTGTGTATGCATACATGCATGTGTATGTGAGTGTGTGTGTGAAGGAGAGGGAGAGAGAGGGAGAGGGGAAGCAGAAACCTCTGTGGGACATATATTGCATGCATGCATTCATTCATTCATTCATTCATGCAACAGGTATTTTCTTAGTCAATGTGCCAGGTGCAGGGGATAAAATGAACAAAAAATTAAAGTGACTATCCATACCCTTATAGAGCTTATAATCTAATAAGAAATAAAGATAGTACTTATATGATAGGCAGTATCAGTTGGAAAGGAAATACAGTGTGCTGGGTAATATTAGGTTAAATGATAATGAAATGAATTTGGTTAGAGGTTTTGGAAAGCAAAGTAATAATTATGTGCTCAAGCATATTTAGGGATATTGTAGATATATTTTCTTGATAAAAGTAGAATCTATTGAGTCAGTAGAATTAGATGAAATTGTTTTTGTCAGAGGGAGAATAAATCTTGATTATCAAAATATTCAGAAATTAAATTAAGATAAAACTGTACAAACAGGACCATGCGGGGTAGCTCAGTTGGTTGGATCATTGCCCTCATACTCCAAGGTTGTGGATTTTATTCTATCAGGCCACATACAAGATCAACCAATGAATGCACAATAAGTGGAACAACAAATCGGTATTTCCCTCCCTCTCTTTCTCTCCTCCTTCTTCTCTTTCTAAAATCAATAAATTTTTTAGAAAGTAAAAAAAAAGTATAAGTGGTACTGCACTTATTTTGACAAGAGAAATACTGAGGTAGAGTGTGCAGGAGTTTGGGCAGGGCTAGAGAAAGAAATCAAATGGTGAAGGGCTAGGTAGATGGTGAAGGAAACATGCAGAGATGCATGCTTAAGGGTCTATTGAGCTTGGTGAATGTCACTGTGTCCCCTGCATATGCACCATGTGGCATAGGCATTATTAGCCTGACCAGAGAAATTTGTCTGCTCCACCAGTCAGCTCTTTTGACTCTTTTATATGAGGAATTTCTGATACTGAGAGGAGGCAGAGGTCATTTTCTAGGTGGTATTATTGAACTAGTCAGGGTTGCTAGCTATTTTGGCAGCCTGATACCTCAATTGCTCTTCAAATCTCTTGTCTCCCAAAAGAGGATGGAGTAGATACTGTGAGGGGCAGACAAAGAATAGATACATACAGTGTGGAGCAAAAGTAGGTTTACATTTTTTCCTGTAGAAAATAATAATACAAGAATAAACTCTGCTTCATATACTCACAGACCTACTTTTGTCCCATCTTGTAGTTTAAGGAGCCAAAATCTTGATAAAATGATCCTGTAAGTAGAAAGAGCGACACAAAGTTAGGAAGGTCAGCATCTTGGTAAAAGGATATAAAAGATTTGGTGGGCTGACTAAAACTGAGGTGTAGATGCCCTCCAACTCAGTAATATGAACTGCCACCTTAGTCAATTCAGGAGGCTATCACAAAGTCCTGTAGACTGGGCATCTTAACAACAGAATTTTCTTTCTCACAGTTGTGGAGGCTGGGAAGTCCCAGTTTGAGGTGCTGGGTGATTCAGTTCCTGATGATTCAGTTCCTGATGGTCTGCTTTTTGACTTGCCAGACTGCTGCCCTCCCACTGTGTGCTCACAGCTTCCACTGTGTGCTCACATAATGGACAGAGAGTAAAGATCTCGTTTCTTTCTATTAGGGCACTAATCCCATCCTGTGGCCCCACACTCATGACCTCATCTAAACCTAACTATCACCTAAAGGCCCCACCTCCAAATTAGGTGGTTTCAACATATGAATGTTGGGGGGCACAATATTCAGTCCATAGCAACTGCAGTAAGTATTTTTGCTTAAGTGACCTGACATGGAGTCACTTTGGCAGCATAATCACTATATGTATATGTCTGTATCTAGAAGAGACTACTTGTTGTCTCCCAATATCTCATTTTCTGTTGTTTAAAAGTAATGGAATACCTAATATTTAGAAGTGAGTTGTTCAATTTCCACATATTTTGCGATTTTCTGGATAGTTTTCTCATTGATTTTAGTTAATTCTGTTATGGTCTGAGAACATATGAGTCCTGCCCAGAAAGTATCCAGCCACGTACTATGAAAAATGAGATATTATTGAGGAAAATACAAGATACATTGCACATAGGACAATGACACGTCAGTCCCCTTTAAAGTAGGCAACTCAGACTTCACACAGTTCTCCCCAGTGTCTCTTCCACTGTTCAAAACACTCTGCAAAACCCTTTGTTAGAATTGCCATCAGCTGCCCTGTTGTATTACCCAGAATCTCATCTACAGTCTTAAATCTTTTCGTTTCAAAAGCGATTTTAGTTTGGGGAAAAGCCAGAAGTCTTTGTTGATTGCAGCCAGTAAACGTTCAACATTCTCAGGTATTCTGCTTGTGGCAGGCCTTCAAGAACATGGGTCACTTTCAACAGATTCTTGACCATCTTTGAAGCATTTGTGCCACACTTTTATTTGCAATCATTACATTGTCCCCAAAAGCTTTCTGAATCATCCAAGAAGTTTCTACAGAGAAATGTTCAAGCTTAATGTAAAATTTGATGCAGATTCATTGCTGTATTCACTCAGTCACCTTTAATGAGATGGCCACACAGTATACATGCTCACTTAATGGTGTCTACCACCCCCAATGACTAAAACACCTTTTAGTACCCTTTTCAAATACTTTCATGATTGAGCTAGAACTTATACATCAAATCATTTAGTAGCACTTCACAGTAGTTAAAGTGCTTCATAACAGTATATTCCAGATTCCTTCCTTTCATTTTCTGTGCTGTTGTCATATATTTTACTTTTAGATATGCTATAAACACAATACATTGATATTATTTTGCTTTAGGCAGTTATTTCTCTTTTATGACCAATTTAAAAATAAGACAAAATGATCTTTATTCTGAGTTGACCTTTTTTTTTTAACTTTCATCACTTTAAAAAATGTAACTCCATTTCCCTCTGGTCTGAGTAGTTTCTAATGATAAGTCTGTAATTTTCCCTCTGTATGTAATATATCTTTTATCTCTGGTCACCTTTAAGATCTTCTCTTTGTCTTTGGTTTCCAGTAGTTTGGATATAATAATATTCCTAGGTGTTTTTGTTCACCAAGTTGCTTATTTGTTAGTTTATTTTTCTATTTATCCTGCTTAATGTTCTCTCAGTTGAACTTCTTGGATCTATCATTTTGGGTATGTTATTAATTTTGGAATTTCTCAACAAGTATTTCTTTAAATATTTCCTGTACTTCTCTCTCTCTCTCTCTCTCTCTCCATATACATATATTTTTTCCTCTGTGTTTTAGTTTAGGTAATTTATACTGACTCATCTTTAAGTTCATTGTTTCTTGCCTCAGCTATATTGAATCTACCAATAAGCCCACTGAAAACATTCTTTGTCACTCTGCTTTTCATATATAGCATTGCTGTTTATTTCTTATATTTTTATCTCTGCTCAATTACTATCTGATCTGCCATGTTGCTCACCATGTCTTTAGAGCTTTTACCATATTGATGATATAAATGATATATTGGATACATCCACACCTGTACATATCTGAGTCTGGTCCCATTGACTGCTTCATCTCTTTAGATCTTTATGTGTGTTTTTGGATGCCTCACAATTTTTTGTTGAAAGTTGGAATTGGTCATTTTGTGTGGGACAGTAGAGTTTGAGGTAAAAAAGGAAATATTTAGGCCTATAAATGAACACATGTCTTCTGCTAGGCTTAGTGTTATATGTGCGTGCATCTGTCTGAGGTGGATGGTTGAGTCATTATTGTTATGAGTTTAGATGGATTTTGGAGTGGTTGTGATAATGACTATCATATAACATAGGCTTCAGTTTATCTAGGATTACTTTTTATTTAGCACATGGACTGGTTTACCAGAGGGATTTTCTAAAATATCTGCTCCACCCTAATTTTTGAGTGTTCCCTTTGATCTCTTTCTCAAAAAGGGTCTCTCTGCATGCTCTTTCCTCTCCTCATGAAGTAAACTGCTCTTGCTTGTTACTCAGTGCTCATTAGCCTGGTGAGTGAATTGTTGGCATTCTCTGTTATTTCAAGTCTTAGTCTTAGGCAAGCACTGTGTTCCAGAGTCTTGGGCCTTCCTCAGTGATGGTACTCCACTCCTAGCTGTAGATTTGAACCAAGGTATTTCTTCTACCCCTCTCTCAGATGTAGAGGGTTTTGTTTTGTTCCCTTCAATAGTTATTTCACAGAAGATATAAGGAGAAATGATCTGTGCTTCATCCCAGTGCCCTTGCTGCTCCAGGCCTATCTCACAATTGACACATTTTTTAGGACACTTGTTAATCTTTTGTGTGAGCTCCTGGTCCTTTGCAGAAAAGCCCGTGATGAGTGCAAGTTCTCTGTGGGTTTGTGTCCTCCAGGTTCTATATCCTTTTGCCAGCTCACAGTTGCCTGTAGCAGTTCATTAAAAAATTAAGTTGAATTTTTACCTGTGACAGATGGTATCTATCTCATATAAGCAAGTGTTCATGTCCCAACTCCTCCTGGATGGCTAACCTTGCATTTCAGGTAGGTTGGCTATCATCAGTTTTCTGAAGGGCTCAGAAAAGTTATGAATTTTCAGATTGTTTAGCATTTCTGCTGCTGCAGTTATTATTGTTGTAAATGCAGGAGGGGTGCTCTTTACAGCATTCCATGTCCTGAGTGGAAACTTAAAGTCCTGGAATACACAATATTTAGCTGGGTATGTGACCAGTTGGTATCAAGACACCATTTCCTGGCCTCTCTTATGGCCAAATCTGTCCAATTACATGTAGCAAGGAAGTTATGAAATGGCAGCAAATATTCTTAAAGGGAGAGGGAACATGCTTTTTTCTTTCCCTTTCCTTGTTCTGCCATCTTGCAGCATGATGTTGATTTAGGAAAAGAACGCAATCATGGTATTATAGCAAGATAGAAGGTACCTCATATAAGCATTAGGTTGCCTATATGAATATTCACCTGAGAGGGAAAAAAATAAATAACCTTTAACTTGTTTAATTTACTATTTTCTTTAATTGATGAAGCTAATTCTAATGTATGAGGAGGGACTCAAAAAACCCAGAATTATCTTCTTCTGGTAGTACAGGTGGTGTTATGAGAGGCTGTGTTCTGCTTCAGCAAATTTTCTTTGAAGGCTCTTTCATTGTGTTTGCCGACTTAATGATGGGTGATTTATGAGCACACATACCCTCCCCATGCTGAGTGTTCAGCAATTTTTGACCCCTGTGCCCCACCCTCCCTATTCACCTGATCTCACCTCAAGTGACATTTTTTTCTTTGCCCAGTTGTAAAAAGTCCTCAAAGGGAAATGTTTTGCTGATAAGGAAGAGGTGAAACAAAAAGCAGCAAAAGCACTTAAAGGCATTAAAACTGTTGAGTTCAAAGACTGTTTTGAGCAGTGCAAAAAAAAATTTCCATAGGTGTATTGCATCAGATGCAGAGCACTTTGAAGGTAATTAAAGTTTAAATGTGTAAGAATAAGTACACAGTTTTTTATAAATAAATTCCAGGGTTTTTTTGGGTCCCCCCTCATACAAACTTTACAAACATTCAGTGATGAAAAACTGGCATAAAAATGAGGCAACTTTCCGGTGCCAGTCTGCTGGTTATCAGATCTGGTGCGATAGACTTTCTCTTTCTCCATCCTCTCATCTTTAGCACCCAGCATCTAGCTCAGGGGCTCACTCATCACCAGTGCTCGATAAATATACGATAATGAAAAATAACAGGCGTACCATCTGACTATGACTTCTCCCAACTGCACATTTGCACTATTGTGAGGAGGTGCTATTTTTTGTATTTTTTTGTATTCTTTTATATAATTATGATTTATAAGCACCTCCTCACCTGTACCACCTTGAATCTTCAGTCAGAGATACATAACTAATAGGATGAATTGCTGTTCTTTCCTTTGTTTTTTCCCCTCTTAGGAATATAAAGGGAGCTGAAAAGGCAAGGACATGTCATAAGGGAGAGGAAGATGAGAAGCAGGGAGCTAAAAAAATCACAACTGAAAAAACGGCCCCCGATGAATAAGAGGTGGTGCCAGGTCATCTATGGGGATAACTTGTTGATTCTGGTTGAGTGTTGGGCTGTAAAAGTGTTCTTGAAAGAAATATTTCCTTTTATTTTCCAGAAAGCTACTATCTTTCAGTTATTTATATCCCATGCCAAAGAGGAAAACAGTACGACAGCTCTGCAATCTGTCACTGGACCTCGTGCAAATGCTCGAAGATCCTACCAAGTAGCCAAATGTGGCCTGAAAGCACCTGTGCCATTTTGGGTAAACTCAAAGTTTCTCAAAACCAGGATCTATATGCCATCTGTTTAAATTTCAAATGTCATACCATAAGGAACATAATATGTGAGATATTTCTTACACCTACAGCTGCTGTTACTGCAAAAATACCAGAAACTAGCAACTTCATGGATTTAATTGGAAATGAAGGAACTGTATTGAGAAATAACATCTCTCCATGTAAGAAGCAAAGAAAAGGCATGTTTCTCTGTTCTGTGTATTATTAGAACGTGTCTGCCTTCCTCAGCACATCAGCACTAATGATGCTGAAGTCCATAAAAGATAATTGCCTTGAGTCATTCTCTAGCCCCATAGAAGGTAAGATTAATAAAGAACATTTGTTATAATTTTGCATCCAATTTATGTAATGGAACCCATAATAAATAACCACATTTAACACAAGTATTCATCAAAGTCAATTTACACATCTATTCGTTCACTATATGTTAAACTGAACATTTATAAGTTGGTTTCTTTCTCTGTTTCCCTTTCTCTCTATGAAAGGAAAAATTATTGTTAGATATGGCAGTTTTTGGCTTTTATAACAGGCAGCATTGATAGTGGTATATGTGACTTCTCAGCTGTTGCTACGTGATGTACAGTTTTGCGCAGCACGTTACTTCTGTCTGGACTAGGCAGAAAGTACTGTTTTAAAAATATAAAACCATTGCTGATAGCCTATTCTTCTCTCAGTAACTTGTCACTTCAGGTGAACATAGTTCATAAGAGAAGGTGTGGATTTCCATGGACTGCGACCTCTTAATTATTTACAGTAAAGGGGACAGAGGCAGTCCAGTGCATTAAATTGACAGATTATCTCCAAGCATCTTTTTAAAACCGTTTTCAGTGTACCCTATTTCCAAGTTTTAGCCAACATCATCGCTTTTCTCATTTTTTAATCTACCTACTTCTGCAAGGATAAGATGACTCTCACCCGCGTATACCCTGGAAAATGTTGCCACCACATAGTCATTTACAAACCTGCAGAGCCGAAACAAATGGATCCACAATCTTACACTGACACAGAATAACAGGTCAGAATTATCAGTAATGTCTGTAAGAAACTTCTATAAGAAAAAGATCAAGGCTATAAATGCTTGGTGGTTCCCACTGTGGTCGGCTGAGTAATGGCCCCCTGGATACGTCCATATCCCAATCTCCTTCCGGGAGCCTATGAATGTGTTATCTTGCATGGCAAAGGGGAATTGGCAGATGTAATTAAATCAAGGTTCTTGAGATGGGGAGATTATCCTGGCTTATCCAGATGGCCCCAGTGTAATTATAAGGTTCCTTGTGTGAAGGAGGTGGGATGGTTAGAGTTAGAAAGATGGAAGTATGAAAATAGATGGAGAGGTGGGAGTGATGCAAGGTCATGAGCCAAGGCATATGAGCAGCTTCTAGAAGCTGGAAAAGGCAAAGAAGCAGATTTTCCCCTAGAGGCGCCAGAAGGAATGGAGTGCTGCCAACAACTTGATTCTAGCCCACTGAGACTGCTTTTGGATTTCTGACTTCCTGAAGTATATATAAGGTAATAAATTTGTGTTGTTTTAAGCCACTAAATTTTTCATAATTTTTGCAGTAGCAACAAGAAACTAATGTATACATGAAGCCTGAATAGCACTTACAAAAATTTTTGTTATAGAATATAGATCCATCTTTTTAAGAAGAGTGAACAAAATCAAAACTTAAGAAGGATTTGAATTAGTGAGAAATTATTTGAAAAATGTAATGACTACTTTCCATAACCAAGAGGTCATGTCACTTTTTCTTTAGTATAATTCATACTTCCTAGTAGACAAAAATTTGCAAGGACACATGTATGACACAAAGGAGTGTCCATCTATAAAAGCAACCATATTTATACCTGCATTCTCCTTTTAAATATTTGAACAGAACAATGTATTTTTGTTCAGATATATAAAAATATTCCCATGATGTCAGTTCCTCAGATGAAGACTTATGGAAAGGTATAAATGATATTTTGGATCAATGTCCCAATTTAGAGAAGATATTTAATGAGGTTTCTGGGAGTTGATACTGTCATTATAACAATGGCATCATATTCAGGGTTATATGTGATTGAACTCTCTTCCCTTCCAACCCTTGATTTCAGCCTTAGAAATTTATTCATACCATGAGGGCAATGCCTAAATTTTCTTTAAGTTTTCTCTTGCCTCTACTTTGGGAACATTATTTCCTGAGAGATAAAATGCTAGTGTTTAAAAAACTAAATGCAATAAATTATATTCTAATTTATAACCTGAATATGCCTTATAATGCCAAGTTTTGCCTGTTGTTTATCTCTTGCTCTCATGGTATGAACCACAATTTACTGCTTGTCTTTTTTTGCTAATAGTATTATGCATTTTAGTCTTATTTCCCTCCAAAGTGGTAAAGTTCTTTAAAGATACAGACCCTGTTTTCCGAGTCCTTAAGAAGCCCTCTGTAAATTTATGATTCATTAAAAATAGACTCTGTTTTATTTAAACCAAAATTATATCAGTGCTTTTGTCTGGGATCGGTAATTAATTGTTCTTTCAGTCTAATGATACAAAGGTTAAATGCCTGAAACAAATAACTTTTGTAGGAATAAGTTTCACATAGGCACTTTCTTTTTCTGGATTTATATTAATTTTTTGACTTTTATCCCTCAAGGAAAGGGTATCACTGTATTAAAAAGTATCTTAAAAATAAGTTTTATTTTCCCTTGAAAAAGGAATGGATGTGTATTGTTCTTCTTTATCCTTATTTCAATATTATTATGGCATAGAAGTGACATGTTGACTTCTAACACCTTTCTAAGATAATGGCTTCTGACCTTGAGCTACAGACTCCAGAAAGTCTGTGAAAGTGTTGCGTGCAGACTCTGCAGATGGCCAAGGCCCTTTCAGGTTTGGGAGGATGAGCAAAAGCTATAGCTAGTGCCAGGGTCCACAGCTTCTCTTGCTTCTCGCCCCAGAGGGATTTGTACAATCCAGTTTATAATCCATGAGCCCTGATGCCACATAATAGTTACCTCGGATTTATTAGGTTGTGAGTTCTATGCTTAATGAGATTGTAAAGCATGTGAAATGTGATAGTCTCAGAATGTGTCCTAATGCTGAAAAGGCCACATCTGTGTATCCACATGCTACATTAAGCCAAGAGATTCAAAATGATTCCTTGATCTCCCTTAAGATCTCTCAGTGTGAGATCCATTTTATAGAATTTTTCCAATGAGCAATAAGGGGCAGTGCGGCGGGTCCCTGATGCATGTGATTATGCACCCTCCCACACAAACCCACATGGACAGTGACTACCGGTGCGCTCCCTTCTGCCAAAGGGGCGTGAGTTGTGTGCCCCTTGTCTTGCTCTGCTCCTGTTGGGACATGAGCATGCCGTTGTCTCTAGAAGGAAAATGGAGCAAGAGGCCAAGCCTGAGGTGCAGGTAGGCCTAAGCCCTGTAACGGGGATCCTACTGCTTCCTTGGTCAGGAGCCGCCTTCTCTGCACATAGTGCATGTGCAATCCCAACACGTGTGTCTCCCAGTGGTGCTGTGAGCACCTTATAGATTCCAGCTGCAAAACAAGAGACCCTGGCTAGGCCAATAGTGGCTGTTACTGGGGCTGTTGTTGGAGAGACAACAAGAATATAAGCTACTTACTTTGCTCACCAAAAATAAATACATATAAACCGTAAATAGAAATAGGAGCAAAAGCCACAGGGTTCTGGTGTTGGCAGCTATGCTAGCGGCTTCTGGGGAGGCAGAGAGGCAGAAGATCTGTAGCCCACTGTGTGGACATGCAGCTAATTCTGGAAGCTCTTGCTGCAGTCTATTTCCTCAGCCCTCCCAAGACGCTGTGAACTACCTACACCCTTTAATTAATCCCCTTCTGCTTCCTCTCACAGGTTCCAGGGTCTGCCATGAAGAACCTTGAACAACACACTGTATCATTGAGCAAAAAAACCTTCCATGGCACAAAGAAAGAGAAGACAACTATAAGAAGTAAACATTTTTTGACAGTTGATTTTCTTCTGAGTACGGCCATTAATCCTGCTGTCAGCAGGAATGAGGACACTTCCCGAGGAAGGTCCGAAGCAGTTTTCATAATACTGAGCCCTGGTAGCATGCAAATGAGAGCGTGACTTCGGGCCCTTTCACCTGCTGTTTAATGTTGCTGCAAACCTGTTTGAGAACTTCAGTAAAATAAGTTTTTTAATCTAACCTACAGAAAATATACTTCTTCTTTTTAGGAGACAAATGAGACCACAGAAAATCCAAGATATTTTCACTTACTATTTTTTAAAAATATTTATGGAGGAAGAGGATAGATTCGGTGAAGAAAGTGAGACATGAAGAAAAGTCAGTTTAAGTGCCCTGTCCCAACCCCTTTACAACAGCAAAACAATGTATTTCCCACAGGCATGGCTTTATTCCCTCATGACTGACACGTTGCCAAAATGCCCGTTAGTTGTCTCGTTGCCCCAGTATTACTCAGTCTCTCTGCACAGCACAGTACCGCCATCTGTCTCTACGATGGTCTTTGTCAGGCCCAGTAATGCCGGCCACCTCACGCGGTTTGTTCCTCACTGCTAACCAGCCATGGCTTCCCTGCTGAGTTTGCCTTTACAACATGGCCAGAGATAATGCCGGTTGTGTCAGGGCCCTGTCAGTTTCCCTTGCAACACCCACTTCATCCTTCTTCCAATATCAATCTGAACTCATTACTGCTAATCCAAAAGCCACCTCCAAGTTACCACGTAGCTGTCCTCCCCTCCCCTCCATCCACGATTCTCCCCACTACTCTTCCTTTAAGTCGCTGGAGTGAGATAGTGGGCTCAGAAGCATGTTAGCTCTTCTTGATTTCCATCAGCTTCAAATGACTTCAAATCAATACATATTAGACACAGTCTTCTTTTCATGCAAGTGCAGATTCAAGACAAATTCCCTAGTTGCCCTTTCTTACCAGATAGCTATCCCAGGACCTTTCTTTCTAGATATGGTAAAGCCACTATGAAATTACGTGGACATTCCCAGCCCTACATTCAGTGACACTGATGTTTGGTCAGTGCACATTCACCAGACTGCTTTTTGTAAAAGACCACTAAGTTGTACACTTTTGGGGGTGGACATGGACACACACACAAAATAATCCTTTCTCTTAAGGCCCTTGCATGCCTTTCTCCAGAGGAACATCTTTTTATGTGTCCTGTGGCCTGCCGACCCTGGCCTATACTATCATATGTAAACACTTCCCCTCTCATTTGTCAGCTCTCACTCATTCTGCCATAAGTCAGCATAGATTAATGAACAGTGCTCAATTTGGAATCAGAAAGACTTAAGATCAAATTCTGGCTGTCCTACTTATAAAATATGTAATATTGAGCTAATCACTTAGCTTATTTGTGTTTTGGTGCTCTCAAATGTAAACGCAGAAGAGGCATGTCATGATTAAGTTGATATTTTGATATGAAAATTAAAATTTAAATGAGATAAAAGATGTATTACCCACCACATAGTTACTATTGTATGTTCAAATAAATTACATATTATTTTCTGTATTATTAAGCAATCAGATTTACTTTCATAGAGCTGGCACATTTCATCCAATAATAGAAGCCTGGGAGCATAGGGTTAACCCAGATTAAAAACAGATAAAATGCACATCCCACTCAGTGCATCATGAGCAGGAAAAGTCAGGTTAGCCAGTTCTACTTTCAGGTCGCATATTACCGAAATCCAGATTAATTATGTTTAGTTTAAATGTGGGTATGCAGGATGCCTGGAGTATAAGGAATGAATCACTTAAAATCAATAAGTAGTGTAGTGGCATTTATTAGAACAAAAATTTTCAGGAACAGGCAGAATTTTCTACTTTCTTAGACACATGTAGAAATTTGTGGCCTATCTTTCTGAAAATTACTATTTATCATACTAGTCGATTTCTGCCTGCCTTCTTTTGTTCCCTTGATGATTTTAACCTAGCCCCTAAGTAAATCAGGTTGTTTCTTTCTTTCTTCTCTATAATCATTGGAATACAGATATTTAGTCTGTCATTCACCTCCCACTTCCAATCCTTTTCCTAAAAGTGGTGTGTGTCAAAAACCACTTTCTGCCTTAGTATTTGGGAGCCTTGTGTCACTGTAGAAAAATGCCCATTGTCTGTCGTTACTGTTGGGCGTAAATGAGGTTGATGTATTTTGGAAACTACCTGTCCAAAGCTACTATACTTTGACTAATGGATCTGAACAGTGCTGTCAATCTTATTCTCTTCTTTGTTCGAAGGTGCTCAGTGGCAAAACAGTGGTTCATTTTTCTAGGTAAGCCATGTAGTATAATGCAGTAGCCTAAAAGCAACTTAGTATCGATGCAACGTTCTTTGTCAGCTTTGGGCACGTCCAAGATTGGAGGTAAACTATAAATTTGGAATATCAGTATTTTGGTTTTTTTCATTTATTTCTTTACATATCATATGAGGTGAATAAGCACTCACCAACCCAGGTATGATTCACCTGTCTGGCCCAGCAAAGTGCGTCAATATGTCCTCAGAGCTACCAGCACCAGCAGTCTTCCCCTCTCTGCTCATCCTCCATTACTTGCTGGACCCTGCAAGATTTTGGCCATTCCCTGGGATTTACTCCATGACCATGGTGGCTTGTTCTAGCCGATGAGGTTGATTTGTAAAAAACTTGTTTTCTTAAATATTGAGGTTGATATGTATTTCACATGCCTCAAATCTACCAATTATCGCATCTCAGCTGCTTAGTATATATAGGCCAAGAACAGAATGCACACTTGTTTTCCTGGGCTAAAAATATTATTTTAACCCAATATTTTAAATCAAATTTGGTTGCCAATATATAACAAATATTATTTTACATTTCAGAAAATCGTGGATATTTCTGAGTACTTAAAAAATCAGAAGATGGTTCTGGCTTGGGTGGCTTAGTAGATTGAGTGCTGGCCTGCAAACCAAAGGGTCACCAGTTCGATTCCCAGTTAGGGCACTTGCCTGGGTTGCAAGTCAGGTCCCCAGTAGAGGAGGGCACACAAACAGCAACCACACACTGATGTTTCTCTCTCTCTCTTCCTCAGTCCCTCCCCCTCTCTAAAAATAAATAAAATCTTTTTTAAAAAATCAGAAGATGTAGCAATTCCAAGCCAGCCTTCTTGCAAGGCAGAGACTGGCCAGAGCTGAGAAGTGGTGCCCCATGTGAAGGGCATATTTTGTCTAGTGCCTGAGTGCTTATATTCCCGTTATTTCCCTGAAGAAAAGGAGGAGTTTCATTTTATCATTACACTGGCAGCGGTGTTTTCCATGGAGTCAAGCAGTGTGTCTCTGGGCACATGTCTACCATACCAGAGGTGGGAATGGAGAAGAGAGACTGAAGGAGCTGTTGAAGAAAAATGGGCTGGAGTATTTCTTCACGGTAGTGAGAGTATCCTGGATGACCCATCCATTTGCATTGGTGCTCATTCCCTACAGATATTTCAGACCGCCATCCCAGCTCTAAACCCTTCTGGATTGAGGAATACCAGAACTGTCTTCCCCATCCAATGTTTTCTCCACATAGAAGATTGCCAGTGCTGCTTGCGATTGCTCCCTGACTAAATCTTTCACATCTTCTTGCAGCCTCACAAAGTACCAATGTCTACCTTAATCACTCTTTCAAAATTTTAATATAAATATTTAAATAAATATCTGCACAGTTAGGAAATCAGAGGCATATTACAGTGTAGCTACCTACTCTTAAAATCATCTACCATCTCACTACGTCAGCAATGTTTGTGTGAGTTGGTTTTCTTCGGTTGTACACAATACAAACAAGCCCTAGTGATTTAAGTAAAAGGGAACTTGTTAGAGGGCTTTGGGATGGCACCACAATCAGCGAGGGCACTGAAGACAGCCAGGCCAGCAGGGTAGGAACAGGTACAGCTCAGGGAAGTTAGGTGGCAGGAGTGGCAGTTTTACCAACATACTACTAATTACAGGTAGTATCTCCAAAATGTACTTGTATTTTATTTTTGCTATTCATTAACTCAAAACTCAAAGTTCAGATGTCAAGATGGCCTAAAGTGGATAACACTTGTCCCAAGGGAGGTCAGTATACTTTGATTGACAGTCTCACCAAAACTATAAACAGTGGAGGACATGTAATTTTGCAAAACAAATTCCAGAAGTCTGTTAACAGAAGAAAAACTAGAACAGTCAACAATGCAGCAAAATCTCTAGCAAATGACTTTAATATCTTCAAATTCTGCAACTTTTAGATACAAAGAAAAATGAGATGACTTTATGCCTTTGTCACAGTCTTTACCTATATTTGTATTCATAGTTTATATTATCTTTCATAAAAATTCCCCCAAATGGGATAACCTTTAGGTCTGACATAGCTAAAAGAATTAAAACATTTCATTCAGAGTATACTTTTTTTTAATCAAGGAGACATTGAGATAAACATAAAATAAATCCTACATGGGATCTGCATCAGTTTTTCTATCACTCCATCATCTTTCACCTTCTCCTCTGCCACCTTCTAGCACCTTTTGTTACTCAAGAAAAAAGAATAGAAGTCAAAGCAAGAGGTCATGACAAAACAGAGTAGGGTCAGAAAGTAAGGAAGAAGCCACGTCGGAGGCAAAGAATTAGGGTGGGTATTAATGAGGGAAAAGCAATTTTGAGATAAACTTTACTTTCTATTATTAGTTAAGGCTCTAGCACATTTAAATGATGAAATTTAAATTAAGTTCACATATTTAACTTTGCTGCATTTTATTTTTGAAACAGAGAGATGGCAAGATGGCGGGAGACGGTAGGCAACCCACAGGGAGTGTGGTAGAAAAGAAGGGTGGAGAAAGGTAAGGCTGTGGTCAAGGGGCAAAATAAGGAAACTTCATTAAGAAGCCCTACACCCCACTCACAGCCCAATTAGGTACCTTAATCAGGTACGCAATTCTCCTTTGCCTCTCCTGTCCCCCAGCTTGGAGAATTTGCTCCCAGTGATAGCCAGGTCCCCCTCTTCCCACACCCTCCTCCTCACTCCCCTTCCCACTGCACACACAGCTGAAAACCAGCATAGGTATCTCTTCAGCTCTTGCTCACAGGCCCAAGCTGCACACTGAATAAATATTTTCTGTCTGCCACAGGCTCTGTTCACTATAATCTAGCATATAATGTCTTTAATGTCTTCTAATGTCTTTAAATTCTGCAATTTTTTGATGCAAAGAAAAATAAGATGACTCACTGTGTGCTTTTGACACATTCTCTACAGATTGCCTTTCATGGATATAAAGCCACATATTGCTGGCCTGACTCCTTACAAAAATGGTCCAAGGCCCAGATACGAATAGAAAGGCTCAGTCTTGGTATTTCAATCCCAGAGAAAAATTTTAAGTAATAAATCTCTTAGACTGTGAGCAGCATTAGAAAGTCTACTTAAACTACCATAGGGCAGATAAATAGATCTAAGTATTAAATTGTATTTGCCAGTTTCCCCCAATATGAATGGCCCTCTTTACCATCATCACTCTCAGCTAGGTCAAACCCACTAATCTCTGGGCGTGCCTCAGTGGAGAATACTCATTTCCCCGAGGGATTTGCTGGGATAACGAAGGATGCCTCATATTCTTATTTTGATCTGTGTAGCTTCAGCTAACCATAGACTGTCAGAAGCTAAAATGATTGCTTGGCAGAGAGCTGCCTGGGACCATTCATAGCTCAGCAGATTTACAATTGATATCAGAGGATATCTAAAGCTTGCGAGCTGAAGATCCGCTACAAAGATTTGTTAAATGCAGAGGAATTATTTATGCTGGAGGGAAGAATTACAATAGGAACACATAGGGATTTGGTCTGATGAATTCAAAACTAAGTTGAATTTAGTATACACTATGAAACCCTGTTTCTCGATATAATGCAGAAACCTTTCAAAAGCAGTAAGCTGGAAATATTTAGTGTGCAGCTTGGGTCTGTGAGCAAGAGCTAAAGATCTCTACACAGATTTTCATCTGTGTGTGCATTGGGTTGGGAGTGAGGAGGGAGTTGTGGGAAGAGGGGAATACATTGAGCGAGGCCTGGCTATCACCGTGAGCAAATTCTCCAAGCAGGGAGATAGAAGAGGCAAAGGAGAATTAGGTACAAGATCAAAACAGTGATGTGGGTTGTGGGTTGGGTGTTGGACAACCATCTCACAATTGTTGCTTGGCTAATGGCAATTGTAAAGCACTGTCAATTATAGGAAACATTCCAATTTCAAGGTGTTAAATGTAAAATAAATGTACTTCTTATAATCAATGAAAACAAACACATTCCTGGTCATGATATTCACAGCCTGAGTTACTGTTAGTGGAGCTGGGCTTCTCTTTCTGGAAGATGATCATTCTTTTCCAAATGCCTGATTTCAAGAAAGGGCTTATATATAACCTTCTATGTCACTCCCATTCCTCTATCTGTTGGCTATCTTTTAGCATCTGCTATATGTTCTTTCTCTTTCAGGGTTGGGAGGGTCTCTAACTTTGAATGATTTTGCTCTCCAGTTGTAACTGAGGGATTTGGAATCAGTCTTTGGTGCACATTGCCACCCATATGCAGGCACAAAGAGCTCTTGCTCTAGGCTGTGGACATAAGCAAATCCTGCTCTGGTCTTCTGGCCAAGGTCCTCTCTGCAGGGCAAGGAGTTGATTGAGTTAAAGAGATATGCTCAAGTGCATGCCCTTCCCCAACAATACCATGTTTCAGGTACCAGGAAGCTGGCCCATGTTGCTGATGTCTGCACCTCTTGGTGTGAGGGGTGGGACACGGGTGCCTGTTTACAGGGTTATAGATGGACTTTGATTGTGTGGGCTAGGCTGACAAAATGTACGTGCATCAGGCCTCTTCCAGGGCAGGTCAGAGATGGATAGTGGGAAGAGAAGGGGGCAGCTGAGAAGCAAGGGATATAACCTACTTACCTGCTCCACCAGGTGCCAGCATGGAACTCCATGATAACTTTAAATTTGAGCCTGACTTCCAGTTCATTTTGAAGGTGTAAGTTTCAAAGGAAATGAACAGGAGGTCTATTTAACAGTTTATTAGCTTAACTTGTAGTTAAGTATTTATGCTGATGGTATACAGGCCTCTAATTATATCTTTCCAGGTCCCACTAATGTCAGGTACAGGTGCAAAGATTAGGAATATTGGAGCATTATATATATATAAACTCACACTATACTCAAAATACAAAAAAAAGCACTTAATTATTTAATGATTTTCCAACAACTCATCTGATGTGTTTCCCTAATTCATGTTTAATTAGATGACAATAGACGGAAACTTTCAGCCTTCTGTTTAAAGGTGAGTGACTTATTTTCTTCAGGTACATATTTCATCACTGTCATCACATTCCCCTTTGACAATAATAACAATAATGATAATAAATAAAAATAATGACTAACATTTTTGAGGAATATGTTATACAAGGACTTTTATATATACAAACTCATTTAATCCTCCAAGATCAAAGTGATATAGGTATTATTATTGTATCTTAAGAAGGGAATTAAAGTACAGAGAGGTAATTAATAGCTTGTTCAAATGTGCATAGCTAGAAGGTAGAGAAGCCAGATATAAAAACCAAGGCAGACTGGTTTCAGAGTTCATGTTCCGTCTTTATCACAGTGCTGTTCTGCCTCTCTCAGACGGTATCTGTAGGTAGCCTGTTTCCTGGAATATTATGTCAGCATCCTTTCTGTATCCTCTTAGCATACAGAACAGCTCCACCCTTAGCCTTCACCAAAGGAAAGGGGGGGATGAAAAGTATTGTGTCAGCTTCATCCATCCAGCTACCTCTCTTGCAAATGCTGATAGCATCCCTACGCCATGCTGGATGAAAAGGACGTGGGTTTTCCGACAGGCTTGTATCCTTCCAGTCTACTCCTGGACAATTACTTTGATGCTGCAAGGTCAGAATTTTCATATCACCCCCTCCCCTGGATGTTTATGTCAGGACACATCCCCAGAGAGGAAAAAAAGGCACAGAGACTGGACCTCGCTTCATATCAATGTTTCTCTTTTCTATTTTCCATGTTTTCCAGGGATTCAGTGGTATGATGTCCACTTCCTTCATTTTTATATCAATAAGCATCATCCCCTTTTTTCCTTGTTTTTGATGTGATAAGTACTACCCCTCCTCTTTTAAAATACATTTTTATAAATTATGGATGAATACACATAACCAAAAATGTGCCTTTTAATTATTTTTAAGTGTTTAATTCAGTAGTGTTAAGTATATTCACATTGTTGGTCAACCAATCTTTGGAACTCTGTTACTCACAGAATTAAAACTGTACACAGATTGAACATTAATTTCTCCCTTTCTCCCCATTTCTCCCTCTTCCTGGCAACCGTGCTACTTCTTGTTTCTATGAATCCAATTACTCTGAATACCTCAAAGAAGTGGAATCATACAATTCTGTTCTTGTGACTGGCTTATTTCAATTAGCATAATGTCCTCAAAGTTCTGCATGCTGTAGCATATGACAGAGTTCCTTTGCTTTTCCATGATAAATAGTGTTGATAAACCTCAGTTTATCCATTCTTTGTCAATGACCACTTAGGTTGCTTCCACCTTTTGACTACTGTGAGTAATGCTGCAATAAACATGGGTGTGCCACCTTTCCTTTGAGTACTGTCTTATTTAAATGATGATAAAGGAACATGATATGTGATGGGAGAATAAAATCCACAATCTATATAGTTAAATATTTTTAAAATTATTCCTCTTACATCTCATGTCCCATCTCCTTAGCACTTTGGTCTCACAACTCTTCAGAGCTTTGATCTCAGAGACACAGAAATAAGTTGTCAAACATGTCCACTCAGTTTTCAAGGTTATTAGTGAATACAGGAGAAAGAATGGTACTTGTCAATTCTTCCCACAGAAGAATAGAAATTTAACATTAAAAACACAAGTCAACAGGAGAACTAATTACATTGAATCTCGGAGTCATTGTTTTATTCTGCTTCTTAAAGCAGGAAATAATTGGGAATTCAACCCTAAGCAATCCTATCTCTTGAAAATATTGTTAGGAGAAAGCTACTGCCAAATCCAATCAAAACCTATTTTCTTTGCCATTGATATGGCAGCTACGAAGTGAATGAAAACCATCGAGACACCTACGTGCATGCATTGTGAGAGCTCCGTCGTGCCCCTATTTCGATTTCCTCATCCCTGCTTAGCTTGAAGCAATCATGGCCATTGATGTGTCGAATATATGCTTTTCTTATCGAGAAGAAAAGAATGAAGGCTGCTGTATCAGTATAATAGTAAAAAGAAAGTGGCCAAACTCTTTCTCTACTTTGAATACAGCAACAAAAACAAGAAGAGCATCCTGTATGTGGCATGTGTGTTATTTTTATTCATAACTTGTCTTTTTCCAACAAAATCTTAATACAGCTGAATAAATTTTAAGAAGTTTTTGTTGTTTGGTTTTCCTTTATCAACTTTGTTTCATATGTTTGTTTCAAAAATTTCTGTTTACAAGGTAAATATGCTTAGATCCATCCTTGTTTTATGTTGTAAATTAGTCAAGGTATTAGGTTTAAGCTGAAATTTTTTCAACTCCTAAATCACAGTTTTATAATTTGTTATGTCCTTAGCAAAGCGTATTACATTTTTGGTGAATTTAAATATCAACTTCTAAAGAAAGAAATCATTACATGTTTTAACATAAGTTTCAAAGCATTACAGAACAGGCTAAAGTTGTGTGAATGTGTGTGTTTCATCACCCCCTACAATAATTTCCCATCACTCTCAGATAAAAATCTAAACCTGGAATCATGACTCTAATAGTTTTAACTCATCTGGCCCAAATTTGCGTCTTTAATTTTATCTCCTCCCATTGCTTCGGGGTCTACTCTTCTCCAGCCCCATATACTAAGCTCACCCCTTTCACATCAGCATAGGCTCGGTGATTCTGCAGTGATGTATTAACTCCAAAATCTCAAACTCTTAAAACTTAAAGGCTTTGTCTTTTCATATCCATCATTTTTACTAAGGAAGCCCAGGGTGAGAGAGGACTCCATATCTTCAACACTGTTAATTATTTTTCTGAAAGGGAAAAAAAGAAACACTGTATGTTTCAAGCCAACAAGTAAATGCATCAGCCCAGAAGTGGAACACAGCATTTCCTTCCACAATTTGTTGGCCAGAATTTGCCATCCAACCCACCACGATATAACTGTGTCATAAAGTACAATGCTACTATGTGCCTGGAAGGCAGAAGCAGCAGAAAGTTTCAGCAAAACCATGCATGACAACTCCAGGCATTTCACACTTGCTGTCCATGCTGCTGGGCCCAGTCTTCTCCCAGAAAGCTGATGGCTCACTTCCTTTTCATTCCAATTTTGCAGAAATCCTTCAGTCGCCCCTGCGACTTTTTCTAAAATGCACCTACCCTGAGTGTTGTTTTATTTTATCCTTCCTTTATTCTTATCTGAAATTATATCATATTTTGTTACTGGTTTTGTACACAGACACACATTATTGTTATCCTTAATGTGTAGGATGATATATTTTATGTCATGTGCATCAATTCATTGATACATCCCGAGTGCCTGCATGAGTGTCTGGTTCTGAGCAGGCCGTCTAAATAGTCACTGAATGAATGAATACATGCAAGTATCAGGTTGGTGAATTACTGTTTAGATTCATATACTGTTTAGATTACTGTATAGATTCACCTATAAATTCATATATATTCACATGTTGGAATATCAATTGCACATATATGTTGCAAGGATGCAAATTTAGTTTTACACAGCATTTTAATATAAAGAGAACATTTGTTTTTGCAGTTTTATAAAACCACTTGGATCTTCCTTATAAGGCTCCCTCTGCTGGTTACCTTAGGGCAGGGTAAAGATGAAGCTCAGCCTTAACACAGTTTTAAAATTATCCAAATCTAAAAAATCAAGATCATTTAAATGTTAATTTGTTTCTTTGGAATAACTTCTTTGCATTTCAACTTCCTTTTCATTCCATTTTCTTTTCTAAGATGGCATTTGAACACCTGGTGGACAGAGGTATGTCCCGTATAAGGTACTAGAGGGGACTGGGTGCTTAAGTCTTCCCAGTGTCCACCGGATCCTCCCTGGCCTCTTACAGTAGAACGGACAGAGGGTTGTGCTTTCTGCACTAATGTGCTTTAAAGAAGATTCAATCCTCTCTGGAGACTGGGCTTGATATGCTAACACTGGAGACATGGCTTCCCGTCTTACCCCAATGATTGAGTGTGTCATTGGAAACAGCTACATTCAACCCCTCTCTCTCCCTGTTACTTACCAGCTTTCTAGTTCCCCAGTAGTGCAGGAGTTGATGGTTGATGCTACTAGCCTGATGTGCTCAAGCTCCTTATCTATCTGGATGTTTATAAATAACCTCCATCCCTTGAGGCCAGTCGTGAGGGTATCAAGAACCCTTAAATCTATCCCTTAAATCTATCAAACTCTCTTACTCTCCACAATGCCTGCTTGGAATAGGGTTGGGCCTTTTCCACCTCAAGACCTACGTTTCCTCTTCTCTAGGGCCATAAGTCTCAGGACTTAGTAGTGATCATTTAGAAGATACAGGCTATGGATGGAACTCTACTGTGTGTGTCCTCTAGTTGTTGCTTTTGATTGGGAAGCTTTTGGTTGGGAAGCCAAATGAAAAAGTAGAGGCAGAGATGTATAGGATTCAATCTATTTGCATGATATCAAAAATATGCCAGTATTTATAAAACTTGTAAATAAACTCATTTTATGAAGGACTTAGTATGCTGTCAAAAATAATTGTTATGTAAGAAAAAAATATATAAGAGACTCTGTTAATGTACCTGAAATCAGGTAACCTGTGAAGGGCATTACATTTTTCAGCTCCATCCTAGTTTTATGTTTATGTAAATTACAATATGATTCTCAGTCTCACAGCATTTCTTTCACTACTGTTTTGACTGTAGCACTACAGAGGCTGGCTTTAATTTCAGCTACAAAGGGGCTTAACCTACATTTTATTTTGCATGTGTTAGGTACGATAGGCAAGCCTTTTGAACTTATATTAGAAATCTATATCCACAGCACAACAGTGCATGGCATGAAGGCATGCTCACTTTTCTGTTAAATCAACAAGTTTCTCTAAATATGAGCTTTTTATTTTATAGAAATACCTTAAGCCTTCTTAATGTCATTCATTCTTCCATTCATTCAATCATTCTAGAAATACATGTTGAGAGCTTGCTATGGATTACACACTGTTGTAAGGTCAGAGCAACACATAATTGAAGAACATTACAAAATCTTTGCTCTTAAGAAGAGCTATTTCTTCTTCATCTTTGCGACTGTCCCGTTTTCAGTCTTAACTAAAGTTGCTGATGTAACTGCAGACTCACTGCAGCAGTGCATGAGAACACAGGCCTGGGAGCCATTTAGATCCAGTTCAAAAAGGCTCCCTTACTAGCTGTGCAACTTTAAACAAGTTAATTAACCTCTGTAAACCTTAGTTTCTTATTTATAAAAGGATGGTAATAACCCATATGTCCAGACTTGTGAAAAATTAACTGAAAAGTATTAACACAGTGTAAATCCATAGTAAGACATAGGGATTCAATACATGTTGGCTTTTATCATCATCATCATCTTCGTCATCATCACCATCATCATCACCATCACTGTCACATCATCACCAAGCCTGCTCCCTGCCTACTGTCCTTCCTCCTTAAAACTGTTGGGATTCATTTATCTAGAATGGTTTTCAGGACTCGAGTGAACAGAAAATGCAAGCTTCAGAATTATAGGAAAAGCTAAGGAAATACAAGACAATCTTTGTAAATCTGTCTTAATGCCTATTTCACTTCCCAAATGCCATTTTGCCAACCCTGGAGGAACAGATAAGTCTGCATCTACAACCTTGGAATTAATATTCCACTTTAGTTTTCATAGGTGTGTTTTAAATAAAGCCTTCATTGTTCTTGTGAGTAAGGTGGTATTATATTGATAAAGAAGTGGTACAGACATAGGAATAGGAGCTTGCCTTTTGAATTATTTGGGACTTATTTCTAGCTGCAATTATTACCAAAATCTTCTTTAAAAATGATTTTCTTCAAGGATCAAATACTATCTAGTTGACAAAATGCAACACATCAATAAAATAGAGTCCAGGAACAGAAAAACAAAAAACAAAAACATTTGCCTGAATTGAAGACTCTGCAAAGGACACAGAAATGGCACAGCCAAAACTTTTTCCCACTGGCTACATTTCTGCTCCCCGGATACAATGTATTTCTTCCAAGCCATCATAATAATAATCACACAATGAGGATGACTACAGAGCAGCATCTTATTATTCACTCCTGAATGATGCCTACAAACAATCATGATTTCAATACATTTCATGAGTGGTCAAACTTTTTTTTCCTTTTTTTAATAATATATTTTATTGAGTATGCTGTTACAGTTGTCCCATCACCCCCCTTTATTCCCCTCCACCCTGAACACCCTTTCCCACCCACATTCCCCCCCCCTTAGTTCATGTCCATGAGTCATAAGTTTTTTTTTATTTTAGTTTATTCAGTACAGTTTTTATCCCTTATTCCCATTCCAGC
>CM052540.1:124217601-124242069 GCA_028533065.1 Trachops cirrhosus | reverse complement strand
GGTATCATGTTACCAAAGGCAGAACTCCAAGCTGGGTCTTTGGGTAATATTCCTGATTACCAGTATTTTGGCAACTCTCTGAGGGTGTGTAGTGCAATGCCTACAAGCCCACCGACCTTCAGCCTTAAGTGACATTTTAGCACATTAATTAACTTCTAAAAGCCTATTTCTTCATGATTCAAGGGAAATGCTTCCCCTACTTCGCAGGTTTGTTATATTGGATGAGCTAATGAGTATCTTATGTTGAGCTCAGTGAACTGCCAGTGCTCAGTTTCCTCATCTGTAAAATGACAGCTTCAGATAATTCTGAAATCTCTTCTGAATGAGCATATTATGAGCTATTTCATTTCTCTTATCATCTCCCTATTCTCATGAGTAGCTCTGTTTGGCTCCAAGGTTTCTAATTGGTTTTCAGGTTTCCCTTCAAGAGACTTCAAACATTTATTATTTAGTCTATTGAAGAATACCTGAGTTTTGGGCTTCTCTTCACCCTCCTCCCTAAACCAGGTATGGAGAATGAGCAATAATTGTTTAACTTAATTGAAAGACAATTTCTCAGCATTATATTTCTCTTTCTTTGGATTTCGGTTGAATTGGGCCTATCAGGAATCTACCCTATGGTCAATCAGCCTGAGAATATAGCATTTATTCAAACTAAATTTTTCAATGAAATGGAGTAATGAATGTCTTTAAAAAGACACTTGAGAGTAAATACAGATACTCAAAGCATCACTGGGTTGCAAATAGTCTGGCTATGTATTAAAAAAATTGCCCTGGTGACTCTGAAATGCCTAACCTCTATCTTGCTTATTAATTCATGAATGAGAATCTTCCTTTTCCAAAATAGGATTATCTTGGGAAATTTCACTATGGCTACCATAAGGATCTTTCAATTAAAAAATGCTTTGGAAATGCATTTCTTTTCATTTTTGGCTTTCCAATGAAGCAGGAATAAAAAATAACAAGGCACTAGGTATTATGTAAATAGGTCCCTTAGCTAGAATGATTAGAGGGAAAAGCAAGCTTGGATAACATGAGAGCCAAATTATCCTTGAAATCTATGTCACTATGAAAAATGCACGTAGCTCAAAAGTAACCAAATCATCAACAGAATTTGCAAAACTATATAAATATATGTTATAGAGGATGATAATTTAAAGTGAGTTTTGCTCTCAGTTTCCAAACATATCCCACGCATCAGAGAAAACAGCTAGAATTGGCGCAAGGAGCCTTACGAATACTTTGTCTTGAGGGGTAAACCTAAGTCTGTGAAGGGCAGCGTGGGCCGCATTGCTGCTAGACATTTCTTCTCTGCCCAAGGCTCTATCAGAGCAGGTTTTCATGACTCCCTCTTTGTCTTTAGCCCACAGGGTGGGAAGTGATAACTTGTCGTCAACTAATCACCTACATAACAAATAGGGGTGCCCTTGTTCTTGTTGCTACTTCAGCAAGTGCAGATGTGAGGAGAAATGAAGAGGCTTCACGAGACCTATTGTGATTTTAATTGAGAATCACTAGCTGACCAAAACAGAGCTTAACATGTGAGGAGTTTACCAAGCATTTACCAAGAAGTTAACTATGACATTTGAAAGTCAAGGTCAGTGAAACTATGAAAAAATCATTCTCAACTAGGAACAGTGTTGCTCCAGGGACTTTTGGCTGGGAGAGGGGTATGGGTAGAGGGCTGCTACTGGCATCTTGTGGGTAGAGACCAAAGATGCTAACCAGATGAAAATGCACAGAAAAGCACCCTCCTGCACACATTAAATAATTATCCAGCTCAAAATGTCAAAAGCGCCATTCTTGTAAACCCTGCTATAGAACTGTGTGGTACAGACAGAGTGGAATGGGTCAGGTGGGATGTGGGAAGACAGAACTGTGTGTACTTACTACTTCTACATTGTTCATTTCTTCAGATTTTTAAGTGAGAAAGGTCACTCAAATCAACTAGTAGACAGTTATAGTCATGTGTCCCAGTCAGGACTTTTACCGGTAAAAGCAGAAGAACCAATTACCTGAATTAGAACTGTAAACATTACTATCAAGTTTCTGTAATTGTTGCTGTGAGCTGCTTTTGTCTACCCCTCTGCAGGCCCCTTTCCCCAGTGACCCACTCACCCAGGTCCACACTGAAGGTATTTTTGTTTTGGGTATTTTCTTCCTAAAACCTCTCTTTGTCATGCCCTGCAAACCTTTGTGGATCTTTTGACTTCTCGTCTTAAAATCATGCTAGAAAAAAATGCTTGCTTTTATGTTTCAGTTACTCAGAATGTATGATGTATCTTTTTTCCCTTTTGTCACCTAATATATGTCTTTTAACTTCTAATACCTAGTGAAACTAGTTAAGATTCTTACAGATACTTTCTTCTCAAAAAGGTAAAAGGTCTGTGATAGTTTGTACAAAAAAAAGAAGGTGCTTTGGTGGATGCTAAGATAAATCTATAGAGAATTTATGATGAATGAACGTAGGAGGACCTAGGTTTATTCTTTAAAATGAAAGTAAAGGGAGTGTAAAGTGGCCTAGAAACAAGTTCCAGATAGGGAGGAATTCAGACGTGAGATAGGTTAACACTTCCTGGAGTAGAGACATTTACAGGCGAATAAGAGCTGCAGAGGGTGAATAGACATGTGGTATCTTTCTCCATCTCCTCCTCCTCTTCCCTCTAACCAAGTTCAAGTGGGAGGTCTGGGAAAATAAATAACTAAGGCTGAGAAATCGGAAGCTGAGCAACAGGAAAGTAGTTTAAAGACTCTATCTGGTGCCCACCCCAGCCTGAGGCTCATAGAGCCCTTTGTGAATTTTGAGGCAAAATTATACTAAAAGTACATTACAAAGAGCAAAGAGTTCCAGTTGAATTTATGTTAAGTACGTATTGGAAGAATTAAAGGTTAACCTCTGTTATAAAGACAAATTGTAGTAAAAGTTTCTTTTTAAGCCATTTACATTTTTACATTATCTTAAAAAGTGATGCTTTTTTCCCACCCCCTCCCAGGAAAGCCTGTATAAAAAGCAGAAAGGAGGGCCTAAAATGCAGAGAAACAACAGGCAAATTAAATTTCATTGCGTGGCATAATATGCCCTAGGCATTGAGCCTCACGTTTTCCCCAGTTATTTAACCAGGGTCTTTCAGCACCAAAGCCACCCTTCTTTGCCCTGCTGTGTGGTGCTGGGGACAGGAGAGCCGCAGGAAGCATTCCAGGACTGGGAGCAGGACCTTGATTCTTCCTGTTTCTTGCTCTTCCTGGCAGCGTGGTTTCTGCAATAGCCAATTTGTTCTAGTTCCTTTTTTTTCTGGGATCCCAAAACAGCCTTTTTGTGCCTCAAAGGTGTCAGCTGGGCAATGCCTCCCACGCAGAGGGCTGAGTCCCATTGCTTGTGGTGGCCCCTGCACGCTTCCAGATTCTAAAGTAATCCAACCCTTTCCTCTCCGACCCCTGCGCCTAGAGGTGCTAGCAGTTTCCTGCAGTGACGGTTTTCTGTGTTACTTCTTTGTTTCCTTTTCATGTCCTCAGTTCCCTAATCCCTTTTAAGACAATTTCTTACACTGAATTCTTTGTTTAAATGACTGTCCTATTTCCATTTTCCTGACTAGCCTCTGACTGATACCACTATTTACATATATTGTACGCATTTTATAAGGAAGTAAGTTGAAGCTCAGATGGGTTCAGTAACTTGCCCAATGTTTCAAGCTAGCAGGAGGCAAAAGCAGAATGTGAACACAGATCTCTAAGACCTAGTTGTTGCTAACATTCCAAGACATAGGAGGAAGACTACAAGAGATGTGTGTTGCCAAATTATAAGAATTTTAAAGAACAATTTAATAAATAATTTTAAAGAATAATTTAGGAATAAAGTTGTCTATTATGTATCTATATAGTTGATCAGTTAGAATTCTTATATCTTTATATACATATATTTTTGAATATATACATTATTTTTATATATGCCTGTTTACATGTATATATAAACATCTCTTTGTTAGCTTCCTTCCAAATCTCCACTACTATGATAGACAAAAGATTATTAAAAATGGCATTAATTCATAAGAAGGAAAGACAATGATAGCACACAGAAAATACTAAGAAAATAATGGAAGTTAGAAAGCAGGTGAATAAGTGAGAAGAGATTAAGCAGAACAGGGAAAAACATAACCTAAGTCTGCTGCGGGGAGGCCTTGAAGCAGACTAGTCCATCCCTCAGAACATCAGAGAGGTTTGAAGATTGGAGGCATCAGGTTTCTGAAAGATGGTTCTGAAACAGCAGGATTTGTTGAAGTTGTTTGATCTCCAGAACCCTTCCTCAAGACTTATAGTCCAGAGGTTCCATTTCTTACAACCAAATAGGAGGATTTTTTCTTAAAAAAGAAGTCAGGGTTTGGTAAGACATCTCACAGTGGGCCTTAAGGATAGAGTACTTTGGATGGAAGGATGGTAGAAAATCGAGACCTGTATGGTGAAAAGTGAGTGATAGGCAGGGACTTCCAGGGGCAACAGTGATCAGTTGATGCAGCAAGATTTTGGAAGGGATGGAATTCACAGAAAAGGAACTGCTGACCTTCTGTAGAAGAGATTTCTTTTTACATGTGAAGAAAGCAAAAAATGATTAAGGTATTTGGACAGGTGCATTAAGAGACATTATGTCTGAGAACTTACATATTGTGGAGACAAGAATGAGACAAATGATTGGGGAGGAGCAATATAAATCTGAATAACCTCTTTTGGGAAGCAAAATAGGCACATCTCCCTCCCCCCCCATTTCTACCATATATTGCTGTTATCTTAAATTTTAAAAAAAATGATAGTTTGAATTCATATAATACAAGTCAAAACTTGTGGTTCATGTTTCATATTTAACCCCAAATTATGTGAGTTTTTTAATAGCTGGTTGCCAACATTTTGAAATTTAGCAACTTTTATTTTAAAGATAACCTCATTTGAGGTGTTCTTCTTGGAAGTCTGAATGATCCCACAATACTGGACCTGCACTGCAGCATTCAGTCAACTGATGGGAACTTTCTTTGTATAGAGTAGGTTTTCCATAGTCTCCATCGATAATTTATGTTACCTTCCTGATCTGGTAGCCATCTGAGTTTGCCATCTCCAATGAAGTACCTGTCTCTTGAGTTTCACCAAGACACCTATGTGAAATTGAGGTGTGGTTATTCAATGTATTTTTTGAAAAAAGACTGTAAGATGTCACAGGAGCCTCACCCCACTACTCTAACCCTTAGGTTGAGAGCATAAAATGAAATGAACTGACATTTTAAAGATGAATCCTGATTAGATTATTTGTAAGTGCATCTGTACCTTCCAGGACCATCCAAATCCATTCTCATAAACTTATCTGACAAAGCAAAACCACTCTCTTAAGAGTCTCCTGTAGTATATGCTGAAGACCAACTCATTTTGAGATGACCGGCCCATCCAGATTTGTTTATAAACAGTAATTTATCAAATTACAGCTTCTGACATATGGTTTGATTTGGCACAGATTGACTATGAAATATAAATCCAAGCAGGTTCCTTACTTTTTTATTTGTAGAATAATTATTATGAGAGTATCAGTTAATGCTCATTCTGTTTTCCAGAAATCTTATATGTGACTCAATAAAAATTTGCAATTCGTTTCCACTGAACTGTCCAATGAATATCAATACCATAGGAATCATTGACTAAGTGTGCTGTATGATCACAAGATAAGAGTAAACTATGAAAAGTCTAGCTGTATCCTTAAAAATCTTTAATTGGTAAAATCACTTCACTCAAATATGAGTAAGAGCTAATTGTTAATTGAGGACTAAGATATAAATATAACAGAGCCTGTACCAGGATAACAATTCTTTTCAAAGAGATGACTTCCTGTTAATTAGAGGAAATTTTTCCTAACATGTAGCTATCTTGGTCTTTTTCATGCAATGAATTTCTGGCATATGGCTCTCGATTTTGGGTCATTTTCTTTTCTAATGCAATTACTTCAGTCCTAGTAGGAAGCTCATAGGGTTTGGTTTTCTTGTGTAGTTTCTCTTCTCTTCTCTTCATAATTTCCATGAAGTGATTTTTTTCCTCTAACTCTTTATCTTCCCCTTCTTTGGCCTTACATATTGCATCTTCTTCCTCTCGGATCTTTAGCTCTTTCTGCCACTGTTACAGAGAAAAGGTGTCATTTATGTATGATTTTACATGGAGAAAATTAACTTCTTAAATGCAAATTCTTATATTCAATTATCATCTTAGTTTTTCTCATAGATGTTTTTCAGGAATTCATACTCTACCATACTGGAAAATATATAACTTATCTATCAGAAAGTGTACCGTCCCACAAAAAAAAAAAACCAGAATTCCCTCTTAACATTTTAAATAATCATAAATCATTCAAAAGAGATAATAAAGTTTATATTTCTGTACAGCAAGTGAATTTCCTTTCTTCATCAACATTGCTATTTACATGAGATCATGGAATCATGAAATAAAAATCAAGCCAAAGCCAAACAAAAAATAAAAAGAAATTAAACCAAATTAGAAATTATGATATTATTACCGGTACATGTGAGGTCAAAAATGAAATTAACAAGATGATAAATGCTGATTTTTCAGCAGCCCCCTAAAATATCTAATAGATTCATTGCAATTGAGCATGTTAAGTCATAGCAGTAACAGCACATCTGGAGGCAAGGGCCCTAGGAATAAGAAGTTGGAAGTAGCAATGTCCCTTCAACCATACATCATCAGGAGGAACTTTCTTCCCTTCTAATATCTTTCATAAAGGAAAGGGTAAAAGAGGTGGTAAACACTCTTTAGGCTGGGTGAAAATTCAAGGCAGAATGACTCCTAGCATGAAATGTGGAAATTCCTAACGATACTACCTACATTGCTTGTTTTGTCTTTCACTCATGCATATGAGGGAGGATACCCCCGCAAAATGGAATTATCTTCTGGAGGGCAGGCCTCTTGTAGTGCAGGCTTCCCCTGCCAGGTGAGTAGTCTAGGAACCTATCTATATCAGTGCACCAGTTGGAGTTGTGAGAGGCTGCATTCAGCTTCAGTGAATTTTTTTAAGACCCTTTCAATGTGTTTGCCCATTTCATGATGGGTGATTTACAAGCACGCCTGCCCACACCATGCTGAATGTTAAGCAGATTTTGTCCCCAAACAGCATGACCTCTGCCCTCTGTGATCCACCCTCCCTAATCATCTGATCTCACCCTGAGCAACTTTTTTTGTTTCCCCAGATGAAAAAAGTTCTCAAAGGGAAATATTTTGCTAATGTGACAGAAGTGAAACCAAAAACAGCAGAAGCACAGGAAAGCATCAAAATCAACAAATTCAAAAACTGTTTTGAGCAGTAGAAAAAAATGGCTCCCTAAGTGTATTGCATCAAATGAAGAGTACCTTGAAGGCAATTGAAGTTTAAACATATAAGAATATATACACAATTTTATCAATTAACTTATAAATTACTATATACAAGTGCTGTGAATTACAGCTATTATTTGTCATCTGGGGTATATAGATATAAATAAGCAAGATCAAACCTCAAAATCTGTAACATCACTTAGCCTTCAGAAAGCAATAACATTTTTAAAGGCATCAACATACTCAGAGTAAATATTTTTAAAAAGCATAATAAAGTCATATCTATTTTTTAAATCCCAGTTAAAATTTGAAGGCATAAGAAATAAAAATATTACTTGCACTTATCTTGAGACTATTCATATATATAGTTATTACTCATCTATTTTCATTTCTTAGAAATCATTTTTGCATGAAATATCCAGAAAATTGAGGGAAAACATCCTGAACTTTCAGGCACAGGCTCAAATTCATGCTTGGGTTTTTTTTTCCTACAAATTCTATATCTGTGACATAATTATTTCTCATGTAATAAACTAAGTCAAAAATTGTTTCACAAAACTACCAATTTTATGTTATAGCATAACAGTGGTCATTGGTGAAATAAGACAGTATCTATAAACAAAGGTAACTAATCTACTTACATGAGAGATTTCAGTGTACCTCATGACTTTGATCTCTACATTATGAAAAATAATCAGAAGATCAATTCTGAAGAACTCTTGGTAAAATAGAATGCTTGGGTTTCCCAAACAGCATGTATAAAAACAGGAGTGTGGCAGATCGCTAATGTCTAGGAGGTTGCTCCTGCTCCTCCTCCTCTCCCCGCCTTGTTAGACTTGGCAAAGCTGGAATTCACCTTTCATTTTGTTAGCCCAGAAAAAAAATGTACACTTTTCTTTCACATCCTCGTCTCTGTTGACCTTGATAAATTCTATTTGGATAAACATTTGTCTTGTCTTTACTTTTATCTTCCAGTATTATCACTGACATGACAGTAAGGAGGATGCAGATTTGCTTAAAATTGATGAAAAATAGAAGCACCATTTACTGCTTTATTCAATCCATTTACTCAGGGACCCAATCATGCTGTGGGATAGCAGCAGTATCTTAATGTCTGCTAAACAATTAGGTGTCTGCCTTATTCTTTGCTTGTTATGGCCACTCAGTAAGATTCAGTTGACAGCAGGACGATTAAACCTGTAGCTGTGTTTTTGTTTCTTGTCAGTCCTACAGATTTAACCTCCTCATACCCATTTCCATTCAGGATGGGGCTTATAAATCAGGAAATTGAGCAATGAAGGAAAATTAAAAAGAAAAGTAGATTTGGAGTCCAAAGATTTGCACACAGTCATTTACTAACTTTAAAGCCTTGGGAAAATAGCTGAAATGTAAACCACCATTCTTACTGGTAAATATTTTATGGAGTTGTTGTGATGATTAAGTAACTAATCTAAGAACATTTTGTAGAGTGTAAAATATTATTTACAAAAGATTACTGCCATAGCTATCTGAAAGGAAATGGCAGATAAATGAATACTTTGTTAAATGTGATATTCAAAGAAACTTCCACAAACCTTACCAAATCAATACCATGGACTACTCTTTGACTACACTAGCCACAAAGCATACAATTTGGAGCCTATCAATTATCAAACTTAATTTCATAAAGGATTCCTTTACCCTTCTATAGCTATAGTCTAAACAGATTCATGGTGGTGATTAATTACATAATCCTTATACCTTTGGGAAGTAGAAAAGATGATAGTTTTTAGGATTCATTTCCTAGCCTTCTCTTCCTAACCTCCTCTCTATCATTCAAAATAATGTCCTCTGTCTTTTCAACTCACCTTAGGCAAATGAGTTTAATCACAAAGTGATTAAAGTCTTCCTAATCTGTTAAGGGTACAGAATAGTCACCAAAAACTGAATCAAAAGATTTTTGTTGTGTCATTAAAACTAAACTATATATGTACATTCCTGATGATAATTGGCTAGCTCTTATAACCTGTCCTAGAAAATTTTGTTGAGTGAAGGGTAAAATATGGATGCTGTAATTTATGAACCATCAAGAATTTTTATAGTACTCTGTTTGTGTGGTATATTGGTTTAGCAAAACCATTACTGAATTAAAATACCATACTACAGCTCCTATTTTTTGTTTCCATGTGTCATTTAACCTCCCGATCCTAATACTTGTAACTACTGCTAGAGTGGCTTAAATATTAGCTATATAATAAATTACAATTCAATGGGATCAATAAATAAAATAATCCTTTATTACTTCTCAAAATATCACTAATTAATTGGATGCCAAAAAAAAATGATCATGAGAGAACCCTAAAGATTTTGGAATACTACACAGCAGAAAGAAGGAAGGAACTCCCACCTTTTGTGATAGCATGGATGGAATTGGAGAGCATTATGCTAAGTGAAATAAGCCAGTCAGTAGAAGACAAATAGTCTATAATCTCACCTATAAGAGGAACCTAATGAACAAAAATAAACTAACAAGCAAAATAGAACCAGAGGCATGGAAACATGGCACAGACTGACAGCAACCAGAGTGGGGGGGGGGGAGATAATGGTTGAAAGAAGGAGAAGGGACTAGTCAAAAAACATGTATAATGACCCACAGACATGGACAACAGTGTGGGGATTGACTGTGGCAGCAGGGTGGGCTGGGTAGAGGAGGGCAAAGGAGGAAAAATGGGACAACTGTAATAGAATAGCAATAACAAATTTAAAAAATACTAAAATTGATAAATGAATTCCGTAAAGTAGACTACAAAATAAATATCCAGAAATTAGTTGCATTTTATATACCAATAATGAACTATCAGAAAAGGAAAGTAAGAAAACAGTCCCATATACAATTGTATAAAAAATACTTAGGAATAAATTTAAACAAGGACATCCTATCCTCATAAAATTATAAGGCAATGAAGAAAGAGACTGAAGAAGATACAAGTAAGTGGAAGCATACATCATGTTCATGGGTAGGAAGAATCAACATGATTAAAATGTCCACACTACCAAAGCAATCTTAGATTCAATACAATTCCTATCAAGATACCAATGGTGTATTCACAGAAATAGAACAAATATTCCAAGCATTGATATGGAACCACAAAAAAACCCAAAGAGGAACAGCAATCTTGAGAAAGGAGAACAAAGTTGGAAGAATCATACTACCTGATATCAAACTACACTATAAGAGTAATTATAACAGCATGGTATGGGCATAAAAACAGACATAGATGAATGAAACAGAATACAGAGCCCAGAACTAAATCCAAACCTTTATGGTCAATTAATATTTGAGAAAGGAGGCAAAAACATACCATGGAGTAAAGATAGCCTATTCAATAACTGGTGTTGGAAAATTGGACAGATAGTGCAGAGAAGTGAAACTAGACCACTTTCTTAACACCATATACGAGAATAAACTTACAATGAAATAAATACTTAAATGTTAGACTCAAAATCATAAAAATCCTAGAAGAAAACATAGGCAGTAAAATCTCAGACCTATTTCGCGTAGCTATGTTTATTTTTCATGTATCTCCTTGGACAAGGGAACAGAAGAAAAATAAACAAATGGGATTACATTAAACTAAAAAGGTTTTGCACAGCAAAGGAAAACATCAACAAGATGCTAAGACAACACAGTGAGTGGGAGAATGTACTTGTCAATGATACATCTGATAAGGGGTTAATATACAAAATTATAAAGAACTTATGAAACTCAACTCCAGAACAACAAACGATCCAATTAAAAAGTGGGCAAAGGATCTGAATAGACACTTCTCTGAAGAGGACATACAAATGGCCAATAAACATATGAAAAGATGGTCAACATCACTAATCATTAGAGAAATGAAAATTAAAACCACAGTCAGATATCACCTCACTCATGTCAGAATAGCTATCATAAATAATCAACAAACAAATGTTGGCAAGGACATGGAGAAAAGGGAACCCTAGTGCACTGTTGGTGGGAATGCAGATTGGTGTAGCAGTGTGGAAAGCATTATGTAGTTACCTAAAAAAATTGAAAATATAACTGCCTTTAGACCCAGCAATTCCACTTTTTTACATATCATTTCTCCTGTCATTACAGGAGAGAAAAGACTAATGGACACAAACAATAGTATGGCAAATGTCAGAGGGAAAGGGGAAAGTGGGAGTGATGGAAGGAGACTTGACTTGGTGTGGTGAGCACACAATACAATGTAAAGATAATGTGTTATAGAATTGTGTACTTGAACCTATGTAATTTTATTAATTATACCCAATAAATTCAATAAAATAAAAATATAAAAATAATCATGGGAACATAAATAAAATCTGACAGACAATATTAAACTACTGGATATAAAATTAACTTAAACACATTCTATATCTTATTGAATCCAGATGGTACTCAAAGGAAAAAAACGAGTACTTCTCTCCTATTCCAACTCTACTCCTGAAAAGAAGTGGTCATAAAATGATTTGGCAAGAAATCATCCCCCAAATATAGCTCAGTGGTTTAAAGTGTCTTAAGTGAATAATCTTGTATTTCCACAGTTTTTAAAACTCATACCAGGAACAAAATGATTAAAGTCTTTCTAATATTTCAAGGGTAAAGAATGGTCACTGAAAATTGAATCCAAAGATTTTTTTTTAGTCAAAAGATTTTTGTTCCATTATTAAAACTACACCATAGAAGAAACCAGTGTTCAGTGTTCAATATCAGATTCTTGTAAAAAAAAATCAGTACTAATTCAAGAAACAGAATAAGACTAGTATTTTAAAATGACAGATGCCAAGTTTTCTGTAACCCAATAAACGCATTAATATGTATAGACAGTCTGGTGAGATACAGTTAAATTTAGCAATGCCGAATCATGGCTCTACTTTTAAGTTCCATGCATCAGTATTAAAGTCTCAGAACTACACATTCTAATTCAAAATAATTTTAAAAACAAAGCTTTTGCTAGTAATTTAAGAAAGTCAATCTTACATGATGGTCAATGATTCTTGTCAATTCTTCATCACCCTTGGTGAAAAAATCTGGATATGGAAACATGGGGAGTTCTGATACAGAAGGATGTTTCCTTCAAAAGAGCATAAAAACAGATCCAATGTTAGGTATACATATTCCTCCTCCTAGGAATATATAGCTTGAAAGTCATAATTTATTCTTAAGCATGTTGATTCTACACTGTTAACATAAAGTACTTACCCTATATAAATACTGTACATTAGCTTTTTGTTCTGGTAAGCCATTGGGGTTACTAAAACTGACATTTTGGAGGGAAGGCCATGACACATAGAATGAGAACTAGAAAATAGTTAAAAGTCAATTTCTCTTAGGAGATGTAAATACCATAGCTGGTCAGTAGCAAATAATATGTAAAGATATGAAGGGCTTAAGGAAACTTGAAGCTGATTATGCCCGATGGGGAGATGAAAGTGCTCATCACTATACATAACCCCATGACTCTGGAAGTTCTGGTAGAAGTCTAAGAATTTGATCCAAGATATATTTACAAAACAAATAAAAAAACTGCTGTGACTTCAGTACTTCTCCAAGCTCTTTGTATTACTAAGGGTGGCACTGTGACAGACAGCTTAGCAACAGCTCGATGGAAGTGTTGGCTGTGTGAAGCGGGCACTAAACTATTGGAGATTTAGTGTTAAACTGTTCACATAATAATTGTATTACTAAAGTTATTATGAAGTAATTACCATGAGTCCAGACATAGGTAAAGCAACAAAATATACAGTGGTAAAGAATGTGGTTTTGAAGGAAAGAAAGTGGGTTTAAAGGCAAAGCTGTTAGGAAGGAACCTAAGGAGTAACATAACTGGTGAAAATTTTCCACATTCAAAAAAGCCTGGTAAATTTGTATGACTGAAATGTATGTCTACATGCATTTTTCAAGTTTCAGCCTATATGGAGCTCTGTATTTTTGATACCTGATGTTTTCCTCTTATCACCAGGTCCTCTTGCTTTATGCTATACTAGATGCTTCTCAAATCTTTATCTTCATCTGCACCATCTCTCACCTGGACTTAGTCGTCCTTTTAGGAATCTCTACATCCACCATGCCTTACCCTCTGCCCCTCCCTCCATCTCTGCTACAGGGCTGGTTAAAGTCTGCCTATCCTTCAACTCCCAGTTCAAGTCTACATAGCTCTCAGTCCACCGTGGTCCTTTCCTCCATCACACTTATCTCAGTTGTAACTTTACATTTATCTGTGTACCTGTGTTTTATGTTTCCTTGCTAGAATATGAGCTACATGACTGTGCAGACTTGGTTTACTTATCATTGTCTTATCAATGCCCAACATAGTGCCATTAGACACTCAATGATATTTGCATATTTAGTGAATTATGAAATGAATAAATGAAAGCTGTGCCATCAGGAAGACTCCCACAGAACACGCTTATCTTAGTAGACAATGCTCAGAATGGCAATCTCAGAAGACAAGTCACAGAGGGGAGCTAATAGCAGGAGTCCTACTGAAGTGTCTGGCGACCAGAAAAAAATATATGGAGCCCTCTCCCAACCCATAAAATTCAGAAGTATTGTGGAGCAGGGACCAATGAGCTTTCCACAATATATAAAATAAGGACTCTAGCAATTCTATTAAAATATTAAATGAAAATATGATTTTAGAATGCTGGAGAATTCTGGGACATCTGGGGCCAACACAGGTTAACTATATTTATTTAACAAAGTTTTGCACTTCTGGTATTCAAAGGAATGTGCTAACTGCTGTGAAAAGGAATAAAACATTTCAATGTTAAAAATATTCAAGTAACTTGCCTCAAGTTTCTTCTTGAATTATAAAAGTTTAAAGAGATGCAAAACAATATGTTAGAAAACCTTTAGAATGGAAATATTAGATGGATATATCTATGATTTCCACTTATTTCAGTTGAATAGTTTGTACTAAAAAAGAATGATTCATAGATGACTATAACACAAGACAACCTGAGACATAAGAGAGACAAACATGCAATGATATAACAGAAAAAATGTAGTAAAATGGTTAAACATGTGGGATCTGTACTAAGATCTTGCAGCACATTTTGGTTCTACCATCTAGTATTACTTAACCCCTCTGTGCCTCAGTTTTTTCATTCCTAATATTAAAAAAATAGCACTTGCCTTGTTTCATTTTTATAAATGTTAAAAAGGAATAAGATATAAAGCATGTTTGATGGAGTAAATACTAGATAACTTTTAGCTGCATTATTCTTATTACCATCATTATAAAAAAATTCAGAGACAATTTAAGTTTTCAGAAAACAAAGACAATTTAAGTTTTTCTTTAAGTTCTTTTTCCTTGGATACTTTTTATTTCTTTTTCTTTCCTAATGGTCTGGCTACGACTTCCAGTACTATGAGGCCTTTACTTTTGTCCAAGGTAAAGTATATCTATTTTTGCTCTTTGTTTCCACTTGCGTGGAACATATATTTCCATCCCTTTAGTTTGAGTCTTTGTGTGTCCTTAGAATTGAAGTGAGGTCTCATGTAGGCAGCATAGAGTTGGGTCTTTTTTTTTTTAATCCTCACCGAAGGACATGCTTATTGATTTTTTAGAAAGAAGGGAAGAGAGGGAGAGAAAGAGGGAGAGAAACATGGATGTAAAAGAGAAACATTGATTGTCTGCCTCTCACAAGTACCCAGACTGGGACTGAACCTATAACCCAGGCGTGTGCCCTGACTGGGAGTCAAACCCACAACCCTGTGGTCTGTGGGATGACACTCCAATCAACTGATCCACACCAGCCAGGACTGGGTCTTGTTTTTTATGCATTCAGCCGTTCTATAGCTTTATGTTGGAGAATTTAGTCCATTTACATTTAAAGTAGTTAATGATGGGTAAAGACATACTAATGCCATCTTATTAGTTGTTTTCTGGCTGGTTGTAGTCCCTTTGTTCCCTTCTTCCCTCATGAACTGATAACTGTCCATGTTGGTATGTTTTGACTCACTCCTTTTAATTTTTTGTGTATTTACTCTAGGTTGTTGCTTTATGGTTACTATGAGGCTTATATAAATATACTGTTGACACAACAGTCTATTTTAAGCTGATAACAACTTCAGTCACAAACAAAATTTAATCTTACATTTACCATCCAATTATACTTCAGTACCATTTTCCTTAATTCTACTTTAATTTATTATTCTTAGGAATCATAGATCATTCTGGAAACTGAAAGTTTTCAAATCTTTAGACACAAATTTAACCATAACTTTCACATTTAAAACCCCACCCAGTAGGATTTAATCTTTCATATATCTTTAAATCAGGAGGTTAAAAATGATTTTCTGGATGCATAAATAAAAGATTTTTAATCTCTATGAAATAATTTTGATTTTCTATTTTGTAAAGGTGATTTATTCAAGTTGCAAATCATGTCTTTTCTTTGAACACTATTTTTGTTTTCTTTTACCAGAATAGTTTTGCTGAAATCACCGAGTTTCAAGATTATAACTTCCTGTAAGAAACAAGATTTAAGTGCAGCTGTTTACTGGAAAGTTAATTCAAAGTTAAGAAAACTAACACCAAATAAACATTCTTGGATGTTTTTAAGGATAGACTAGTAAAGAAATAGCTTTGTTCTTGACTATTACTATTACCATTATTTGATCTCACATTTAAAATATTCGGTACCTATTTACTTGCCTTTGTTTTGTAGTTTCTACATTATAAAACATTCTGTGGATATAGTTTGCTTAGTGAGGGTTAAAAATTGTTCTGCTCTCATCCCTCCAACATCTACAGCATGGGTAGTGATCCTGTTTCTGCTTGGCACGAAGAGCTGCCAGTCAAGGGAAGCTCCAGGGTGCTTGGCTTCTATTCCCAGTGATTTTATCCCAGGGGCTCTGTCTCAGACATCAGCTGCTATAGTTTCAGTCTTGCTTTTCCTTGCCAGCCAGACTATTGATCTGATGGTTTCCATATACAGTACTTGCCAGAAAGTTTCAGGTGTCACTTTCACCTTGACTAGACCTTTCAGAAGCAACTAAGGAACTCAAAGGCAAGGATTTTTAAACTTTAATTTTTCAACCCACTGAGTCAAAATTTCCAATGGACATGTTCCACTGAAACAATTCTTCCTACATCCAGACATGAAATTTTGAAGTCCTGATCCAAGGATGGTCCTCTGCCACCCTAGCATTGCTGATTCATCTTCAATTTCAGTTTATCCACACTTCAAAAAAAATTTAGCTATTGGAATCTGGGGTCTTTTCATCAGCCTCATTTCAGATACTAATCTGTGTGGTTATCACAACAGAATTGTGCTGTGACTGAAAGATGCCAAAAGACATAGTAAAAGAATGTTAAGTTTCTTTAAAGGTAGCTTATAGAAACTAATAGAAATGGTTTCACAAAGCAGGAGAAAACATATTGTGCTCCAAGCTGAGGTGTGGCTCCAGGAACACCTCTGAAACAAATTGGGAATGATAGGTATTGTTAGTGTGAATGTGTACAAACAACTTAAGTGAGGACATGCATCAAAGAGCCCTTTGAGACTGCATGGAAAAGAAGTGACAATTTCAGTTTTGCATGTGTTGAGCTTAAGTGTCTTTTCATCCACTTGGAACTAGTTGTCACCAGGCCTGTCATCCTGGGAGTGCTCCTCACCACTGTTGGTGCTACTGTTGTCTGAACTCACTGTGTTCCTGTTTTTAGGTTTATTCCCTCATTCGGAGAAAGACATTCTTGAGAAGCTTCCTAAGATATGGTGAATAGAAGGTAAATAATTTCAAAATATCTTAATTCTACCTTTACATTTAACAAGTTGAGGCAGGAAAATATTCAGATATCATTTGTTATTTGGACTCTACAAATTAAGAACAGAATAGATTCAGTTAAATTTTCTTATGACATAGTTTTACATGTTTTCCAAACATTATTGATGAAATATACTTAATACCAAGGGATATTTGTGGTTTTAGAATGAATATTATTGTTCATCAGTTTATTGAGGCTGCACCATCCTCTTGTTTTTGATGCTGCTTTTGAGGCATCCGAAGACATCTTGATTTCCAAGCATTTGTAGTAACCTCTTTATTCTCTCTAGAGCTATATTATTTGGGGTATTTACTCCTAATTTTATTAAAAGACACATACTGAAATTTCAACAAAACAAATGTGTATCTCTTGCTCACTAAAACCTGATGCAGTTCATTAGGAGCTTGGCTCCTTCTGGTGACCCAGGAATTCAGGCCCTTTCTGTTTATAATGCTACCATCTCAACCTGTAACTTTTTCAAATTCACTGACAGAGGAATAATGACTTGGGAGGAAAGACACTAGTTCTAACTGCTTTGACACAGAAGTATCATGTCACTTCTGCTCATAGTACATGGTAAAAAATACATGATGCATGATGCTAACCCAGGGTTTCTAAATTTTGGCCATATTGATATTTGGGCTAAATACTGTTATGTTGCAGGGATATGTCCTGTGCATTGTAGGATATTTAGCAACATCTCTGTACTCTTTCCACTAGGAGGCTGTAACAACCCTATTGTATGACAACCAAAAATGTCTATTAACTTTGCCAAGGTCTCCTGGGAGCCAAAATCACTCCTGATTGAGAACCATTATTCCTATCCAACTATAAGAAAGTCTTCTGGAAAAAGAAAAAGAAAAACATGGTGTTTTATGATTGCTAATGGTCTCTGTCACTGGAAATTTTAGATCGCTTTTTTCTTAGTTTTTCCATTTTCACAATGAAATGTATGGTAGACAGATTTCCAGGATGGGTGCCAGTAATCCCCACCTCCTAGTACTCACGCTGTTGTGTAATCCTCTTTCCTTGAAAATAGGCTGCCCCAATGACTTACTTCTAACAGATAGAATATAGCAAGGGTAATGGGATATCACTTCCATGATTAGGTGTGATTTTTTCTTGCTAGCAAACTCTTTTTTGCCTTCCTGGCAAGTGTGCTTTGATATATTAAGTTGCCATATTGGAGAGGCCAACAAGGCAAGCTACTAAAAATGGTGTCTACACCCCAGAGTAAACAAGCTATTGAAATTCTCAGTATGATAACTTACAAGGAATCCCATCCTGCCAATAATTTGTGAATGATCTTAGAAGTAGAGTCTGCCCCAGTTTGTCTTGGCCAACACCTTCAGTGCAGCCTTGTGGGAGAGTCTGAGATAGAGAATCCAGCTAACTCATTCTGGATTCCTGAATCAGTGAGGATGTGAGGTGATAAATGCATGCAGTTTTAGTTGCCACATTTTGTAGTCATTTATTACATATCAGTGGATAATTACTACAAAATGCCTTAAAGTACTATTTTGGCCTCTTAAATGTATAAATTTGTCTTTAGTTTTTTCAAATTAAAAATAAATCATTGATAAATGAGTCCCCTTTATTGTTTTTGTTCTTTTATTTTCTCTCTAGGAGTTACTTTATACTAATACTAAAGCTCTGGAACTGGGTTTCTCATTTTCTTTTTTTCTTGTTCCCATTTTTCTCCTCTTTGTCTCTATTCTACTTTTGGAGAGATCTCTTTAACTTTATCTTCAAAACCTTCTGTTGAAGTTTATTTTCTTGCATGATTTTAATTTATAAGAACTCTTTCTTTCTTATACTATTTTTTGTATCATCTCTTTTCATGGATGAACTATTTTCATTTATTTCTCAGAAGATAATTATTACAGATTTTAAAAAAATGTTTTGCTGCTGCACTGTTTCAGTTTTCTCTAGTGACTTTTACATTTTATTTATTTGAGTCCCTCTCTGTTATGCTGGACTCTTTTTCAAATGTTTGGTGAATCTTATATGTCTATTCATATGTTAACAGCTTTATTGAAGTACAGTTAGCACATAATAAACTGCATATATTTAAAATACATACTTTGATACATTTTGACATGTATATATATTTATATATATATATACCCACAGAACCATCATCACATTCAAGAAAAAGATCATAGCCACCATTCTCCAAATTTTCCCCATGCCCCTTTCTCTCAGTTATTTGTGTTTAAAGTCATAATAGTGAAAAGGCAAGGGAAAGCTCTCAGTGGGTTGTCAGATCTTGTTAAACAATGACCCTCATTATGGAGTGATTGGGTAGTAGCTATATTAGTTATATTTTACTACACAACAACATACCCCTAATTAGCAGCCAAAAACAAAAAACATTCATCATGTGACATTTTTTGAAGGGCCAGGAGTTTGGGCCTGGCTGTTTGCTCAGAGTCTCTGGCAAGGCTGAAATTGAGGTATTGACAGACTGCAGACAACTCAAAAGTTAACAGGGGAAGAAGCCACCCTCAATCCTCAATCGTATTTACAGGACTATTGGCAAGCCTCAGCCCTAGCTGGCTGTTGGTTCGTAACAGCACTTTCTTGCCATTAGAACCTCTTCTTGAGCAACGTGGCGGTTGATTTTCCTCAGAGTGAGATTGAGAGAGAGTCTGCAAGACAGAAGTCATGGTGTCTTTGTAACTTAATCTTGAAAGAGGCATCCCCTCACTTCTTCCATATTCTATTCATTAGAAGTCAACCACTAAATCCAGCCCATACTCAAAGAGAAGAGAGTATACAAGGGCATGAATACAAGGAAGCAAGGGTCATCGGAGGTCACCTGAGAGGCTGCCTCACTCAGAAGTGGAACCATTTTCTTGGGGAACCCTCAAATATCAGTATCTATAGGCCTTGATGCCAAAAGATGTCAAACAATCTCTGACCTGGGCTATGTCACTCTAACCCCCACCCAGGGAGAGGAGGGAAGGGAGAAAGGGGAAGTAACAGAGACAGAAATTCAGGGCTCTGAATCTGACTCTTCCATATGAAGACTTCACCTTCATTCAATACAACATCCTTGCAGTCTTTGAAGACATAAGCAGTAAAACAGTATGATAAGTATTCTGTTTCAAAATGATTACTCTGACAGTTGTGCAGATTGAACAAGAAATACTTAAAAGTTTCAGGACCATTTCAGGAGTTATTGAAACAGAGTGTTGGCAGTGAGTATTGAAGATTGGAGGAGTTATTTTACTGGAGAAGCAATTGATTGCCATAGCAACTATACAGATTTGGGGGTGTGAAAATGGAGAAACACAAAAGACCATGTTTTTTCCCTGTCTTTTCCGCCTCTAAATGACTCAGCTCTTGCTGGCTAGAGAATATAATATTGAATAGTACAAAACTTTAGGCTTGAGGCTAAACTGCTAAGAATGTCAAAATATTAATATCCTTGCAGTGCTTTAATCCAGAGTTTCTAAACTATAATTTCTTGACATGTTGGCATATTAGCATGATTGTGAGGTATACTATAAATACTTTGTTATTAATAATAGCTGAGAACTGAGTTCTGAAAATTATTCATACTTTTAAAATATACTATGCTAGGCTTGCAGTATCCCCATACTAATACCTTCACTCTTTGTCTAGTATAATATGTTCCTGAATGGGATTTGATCAATGGACCATGCTAAAAAATGGGACACAATCCAGAAACTGGATTTACTATGTGGCAATATTTAGTAATGTAGGAGTCATTGTAACTGGGTTACAAAGTGGAATTGAGGATCCAACAACACTCTTCAGACAGAAGTAGGGGGAAAGGCTCATTTGAAAGCAGGTAGTCCTCTCTTTGTAACTACTTCCAAGGTTTTTACCAACCAGAAATCCAGGCACTGATTTTTTTTGCAGCACCTGGAAAGCTACTTTTTACATCCCTGTATCAGTTCCCCTACATATACAGTTAGCTTCTGCAGGTCATAAAAAAATAATTTAAAAATTAAATAGAAGAAAATTGATGGGCAGAGATTACATTGCATCCTAGAGAGTTTACTTATCACAAATGAAATTCTACAGCAGGAAAGGGGATCTTGCAAAAATAAGAAGGGCTCTGTTTTTCAAACAGGCTGAGGATAACAGCAGTGCTTGGAGATGTGAGATACAGGCAAATAGATAAAAAATATCCCCTCACATTTCAGCATAACCACCTTAGATAAAAGCCTCCCAGAGACTGAAACCATCCTAGGCACTTCGGCTATCAGTGTGCTGCCCAGCTTTAGACCTACATCGGGGCTTCTACTAGCTCACAAACCTGCACAGGAGGACCCGAAGACAACGTGTAGATCCCGTCTATTGGCAAACACCAGTCATACATGGAACTCTCTTCAGTACATGGCAGATAGGAGAAAACTTTCAAACTAATTTCTAAATTATTGAAAGACATGAAGAATGATACATTATCTCATATCTTCAGAAGAAATAAAGTTTGATAAATTGTTTACTGCAAGAATCTGAAAGGACAGAAAACTACATGGTGCTCAATAGGGTAGAAACTAGGAGTTGAATAGTCAGAGGGAAAAGGCATGAGATGACAAAGGATGGTATGAAAATGTAAAGTGCCATGGTAAAAGATCAATACATAGTAAAAGAAGTTTTAAAAATAAGAAAGACATTACAAAAGATAAATGAGTGTTATGGATGACCAATTCAGAAAGATTCCAAAGTTAAGAGGAAATATAACATGAAATAAAGAGAGAAGAAACCATCATCAAAATGAAAAGGGAACTGACTGTATGGGGGAACATGTTTGCCAGTGATACATTGGATGAGGATTTGATCTCCAAAATATATAAAGAACTCATACAGCTCAACACCAGGAAGACAATCCAACTAAAAGATGGTCAAAAGATCTCCAAGGAGGACATACAGATGGCCCATAGACATATGAAAAGATGCTCAACATCACTAGCCATCAGAGAGATGCAAATTAAAACCACAATGAGATATCATCTCACACCTGTTAGAGTGACCATCATAAACAAACCTATAGGGGACTGTTCCACATGGCGTGGGAAATGTAGCCCAGCTCCCTCTCGGAAAGGCCAGTGGGGAGCGAGGTCCAGCACACAGGATCCACACCCATGGATAGGTTCTCCCGTGGGGAATCAGGCCTGTATTGTACCTAGGCTGCTATGAGGCTTGCTTTTGCTAAAACTCCCTCACCCTGGATTGAGGCAGCAAATACTTACTGCATATCTCTAAAGTAACTTCCTAAGATCTGTGCTAAACCTCCCAAGTATGGAGTGTAATCAGTTCAACTACTTTTCCCCTTGCTCTGTAACATCCTTCTCTTTGAAGTAATTAGCAACATTCTTTCCTTTGTTATCTGTACTAGGTAATCACCTACAGAGAACCTGTGCCTAGTAAATGAGGACCATCCTCAATGTAATGTACCCAGAAAAGCAACAAAAGCCTGCCCAGGCAGGGGTTGGGGCCCTCTTTCACTCAGAGAGTGGCCATGCATTCCCTTTTTCTCCACAGGACTTCTGTAGTCTGTGTGAATTTGTTCACCGAAGCCACAACACATGGACCCCACAGACCGGGTGTGCATCAAATCAACAAACAACATGTGGTAGTGAGGTTGTGGAGAAAAGGGAACCCTAGTGCACTGTTGGTGGGAATGCAGACTGGTGCAGGCGCTGTGGAAAATAGTATGGAATTTCCTTAAAAAACTAAAAATGGAACTGCCTTTTGACCCAGTGATTCTCCTGCTTGGAATATATCCTAAGAATCTCAAACCACCAATTCAATAGAAATTATGCACCCCAATGTTCATAGCGGCACTATTTACAATAGTCAAAGTTTGGAAGCAGCCCAAGTGCCTATCAGTAGATGAGTGGATGAAAAACTGTGGTACATTTACACAATGGACTAGTACACAGCAGAGAGAAAGAAGGAGCTCCTACCTCGTGAGACAGCATGGATGGAACTGAAGAATATTATGCTAAGTGAAATAAGCTAGTCAGTGAAAGACAAATACCATATGATCTCACCTATAAGAAGAATCTAGTGAACAAAATAATGAACAATTAGAACCACAGGCATGGAAACATGGGACAGACTGAGCGACCAGAGGGGAGGGTGGAGGGGGATAATGGTGGAAAGCAGGGGAAGGGACTAGTTAACGTACATGCACAAATGACCCATGGACATGGACAATGGTGTGGGGATTGACTGTGGGAGTGGGGGGATGGTATGGGCAGAGGAGGGCAAAGGGGGGAAAATTGGGACAAAAATAATAGAATAACAATAAAAAGATTTAATTAAAAAAGAGAAAAAAGATAACTAAAATGGAATAAACAAAATGTCATTCAACATAAGAATTATCAGTTAAACAGAAAAATTCCTATAGAAGCAGTATTAAAAAATATGACCACAGAGCCTTGGCTGGCCTACAAACCAAAAGGTCACCAGTTTGATTCCCAATCAGGGACATGGCTGAGTCCCCAGGTGGGGATGTGTATAAGGCAACCACACATTGATGTTTCTCTCCCTCTCTCCCTCCCTTCCCTTCTCTCTATAAATAAATAAAATCTTTAAAAAATATGACCACAGAAAACTTATAGAGCTGAAAAATGACCTAAGTATGTACATTCAAATGATTTTCTGTAATAGTTAAAAAAGGAAATAGAGACTCAAGTAAAAAATAAAGTACAAGGATAAAAGTAAAATTCTCCAAATATTGAGACAAAAAGCAAATAAACATAAATAAAGTAAGCCATTTATTTCTCTCCTGCAATATAAAATAATAAAAAATGATCTTGCTTTCAAGAATTTAGATTTTCACATACTTAAAAGAAATTCCTTCTTTATACTTTCCATTAAGTACTTACATTAGGAGATTAAGAAGGGGGTAACAAACTTTGGTGGTGCTTTTAACCAGAATAGAGAACAGAAAAGAGCAATAGTGTGAGAGAAGGCCGCTAGACTACATGCCCTCTGCGGTCAAAGATCTGTTATGTAGTTCTAGAAACTAACATCTAGCCAATGCTTCTACAAAGACTAGCAATGAAAGCTGAATCAAATTAAACAAATTTCAGTCTAAATAATTAAATTTTGTAACAACATTGAATAAAAATAAAATGTCACTTAAGGAGAAAATAGTTTATTCACATTTTTTAAAATTTTTTTATTTTAATTTATTCAGTACAGTTTCTATCCTTTATGCCCATTCCAGCCCGCCCACCCATTCCTCCCCTCTTCCCTCCCCTTTCCAACCCCCCTAGTTTTGTCCATGTGTCCTCTATATTTGTTCCTGTAAACCCTTCCCTTCTCC
>CM052540.1:124127631-124217101 GCA_028533065.1 Trachops cirrhosus | reverse complement strand
AAGTTCTTTATATATTCTGGAGATTAAACCCTTGTCTGAGGTATCATTGGCAAATATGTTTTCCCATACAGTTGGTTCTCTTTTGATTTTAATACTGTTTTCTTTAGCCATGCAGAAGCTTTTTATTTTAATGAGATTCCATATCACGCCCCCAACACAGAGAGAGTGTGGTTTGGTGAAAGATATAAAAATAGTTTATTTAATAAATTTAAATAATATTAATATATTTAAAATATAAATTATGGTTGAAAATATGAGAAAATGAAGTTAAAAGAAGTAAAAATGTGTTACATTCCCCCTCTTATGAAGTGGGGAAATGACTAGAAGGAAGATATGGTGCATATATTTTATTATTGATTTATTTTTTTGCCATATGGAATTTTTTGAAAAATGTGAATGAAATCATGAGAATTGGCAGGCTGGGATGTGGACAGGTAGTTATATGAGAACCCGCTGTACTATTTCCTCTCAAATATGCTATGAATCTAAATTTTTTCTAACAAATAAAGTCAGTTAAAAGAATTAAAAAGAAGAACAAGATATAGGCCTTTCTAATCTTTGGGGTAAATCAAAATAAGAAAAACAAATTCTAAATATAAAAAAATCCTCAGTAAAAACAAGGAAGTTTGGAGGTGGGGCTGGAGGGATTGAGCATGAAATAAAAACTGAGAAAGAATTCACGGACATGGATAACAGTGTGGTGATGACGAGGGATGGGGAGGTAGGTGGAGGTGGAAGAGGGCAGGGGGGATAAATCGTAATAGAAAAATGCAGTAAAGATAAATAAAAAATAAAAAACATAGCACTTAAAAGAAAAACAAGACACAAATTATAACAATAAAAGGAGATGCCATTAATACCATAGAAGACAAAGGAACAATTAAACTAAATGTAGCTTACAAGAAACTGTTGAAACAAAACAAACAAGCAGGCAAAATATAACCAGAGACACTGAAATAAAGAACAAACTGACAGTAACCAGAGGGGAGTGGGGAGGGGGATAATGGGGAAAAATAGGGGAAAGGTCCTCAAGGAACATGTATAAAGGACACATGGACAAAGCCAAAGGGGACAGGATCAAAGGTGGGAGGGGCAGATGGATGGGGCAGAGGGAAGTGGTGGGTGGAAAATGGACAGTTTCAAGTACAACTGTACTTGAACAACAACAAAAAATAAAAATAAAAGTAAAAAAGAAACTGTTGAGACAAAATACTAAACTCAAAAACAGAAATAAAAATGACTTGCTAGGAAAATACAGATATTAAAATATCACATTATTTTAAAACAAAATAGAATTTGAGGCAAAAATCATTAAATAGTTTGAAGAGAGTAATTGTATATTGACAAATGGTACATTTGACAACTGATGCATTCTCCACTGACTATTTTCATATTTATTTAAAATGACTGGAGGGAAATATGACAACTTTAACAACAATTGTGTAAAGGAGGTGTGATTATAGACTGTTTGCACTTCCTGATACATACTGTCAGTACTCCATAAATATTTAGAAAGGAAAATAAAGTAAATGAAAGAAAGCCATTTGCAAAATAAAATAAATGTAACTGGCTTTTAACCCCTAATTGTGAAATAAAGTGATTGTTTCTGTGTTCTTCACATGTCCATGTCATTTAATATGCCTAACTACCCCTTTTAAGATTGCTTCTCTATTTTCTGAGACACATTTTTTTTCCATTCCTACTCTTCCAGCTGTGGTTGTGCCTTCTCTGAATTTTCTTCTCCTCTAATGATAGGAATTTTTTTCCAAAGTTTCCTTTACTTGCAGGCACTTTCTGCCTCGTAATCATCTGGATTTAATTACTACTGTTACCTAGGTGGTTTTTCCTACCACTTTACCCTGCTTCCACCCTTGGACATATCTACCTCAACAGCTTAGTGATACCAAAAACTCAGTATATCTAACACCGAAGTAATTTTGTTTCATTTGCTATTGATTAAATGAATATCTCTGGAACATCTATGTGCTCATTTCTGTATCAGATATTCATAAGTGAGTGTCTATGCTACATCCATGACATTCTCAGTTCTGTATCTGGGACTACAAAGCAGATTCTTGCCTTCAAAAGACTAAGAATCTAATGGATCCTTCCAAAATTTGCTGATAATCTGGTTCACTGTTCATGTAAAAGCACTATCAACCTTTCAATTATGTAGGCTCAACATTTCTGGCTTGCTTTAGTTAGTTAGTTAGTTGGTTGGTTTGTTTACTCTTCTCCTTCTCTTGCTTTTCACATCCAAATAGCTGCCTAAAAGTATGTTTTTGGTTTTCTGCCTGGTCTTCATCTTTAATGCCTGTTCTCTATTCATGTTTTACAATTCTCTCCTATGCTTTCAAAATAGTCTTTTAAATTATCTTATTACTTCCAAAACTCTACACTTCTATCATCTATCTATCTATCTATCTATCTAATCTATCATCTCTCTTTATGTTTATTGCTGGCACTATTACAGATGTCCCCAATTCCCTGCTTTGCCTGCCACTGCCCAGCCCCCCACCCCTTTGGCTGTCACCACATTGTTGTATGTGTCTACGGGTTATGCATGTGTTTTTGGCTAATCCCTTCACTTCAATTTATTTTATAACTAATTTCCAGTTCTGTCTTGCTAAAGCAGAATTCTTGGATTCAACCTCACTCTTCCAGGCTTAGCACCAATGCAGGTAAACTGTAAAAATTTAATAAAAATATTTAACAACTGAATGACATGAGTGCCAGTCAATTAGCACAGGTGTCAGATAGGTTTTAACTAATCAGAGCAAATACAGTCAGTGCTTTCTACCATTCCTGGGTCTAACCACCCCCACTCCATAGTCAGATATGCTCTTAGGGCAGAGACTCTACTGTATTCACCAAAACCATACTGTATTTGTCTTGGACACAAAGCGACACCACATGTCCCGTTCTATTCCTTCTCATCAATGAAATGAGTATGAATTTTCTGAGCTGAGTTAGTTAGGCACATATGCCTCCCTTTTGGTTATCCTGGCCCACATAAATGACATGGAGGACCTACAGAGAGCAAAACTACAAAATGAAAGAACCTGGGTCCCTGAGTGACCACACAGTAGGCCATCTGAGAAGGAACACCACATTTCACTGTGATGAAACAAAAAATAAATACTTACTGTATTAAGCCACTGATAATTCAGTATTTACCTGTTTTGGGAGCTAGAAGTGCCCCACTGTATCATTTTCTCTTCTATGTCCTTAACACCCTGTAATTGTCTCTATTGGAGAAGCATTCAGACTATAATTCATATGCTTTTTATGTGTACTTCTCTTCCTGTAAATTCAAAACTCTTCAAAGCAGGGATGCTGTCCTTTATTTTATCTCTACAACATTGCATGTTTGCCTAAAGTTAAATATACCCTGAAAATATGCCTCTTAGATGTTGCTTTATGAATGTCTCCTGTTGTTTTATGATATGTTTCAACGGTCCTAATACTCTCATGGTCTCTCATAGCCTAAAATCAAAAGTTCAAAGCCTTAGGCTGATTTGCAAAGGTCATGATTATCTGACCACAGGAGGCATATTTTACCTCGTCCTTACTGAATACCTTAAAGACACTGTTTTCAATAAATTCCCATTATCCTCTAATTCAATGAATTTGTTTATATTGTTCCTTACATATAGAATTATTTTTAATCTGTTCAAAACCTATTCCCTCCTTAAAGCCTAACTTAAGAAACTTACTATCAATTAAATATTTCCTAATTTCTTCCAGCAAGTTTTTCTCTCCCTTTCAGGAACTCTTATAGCCCTTTAACTTCCTTATTGCATTTATTATTTATACTTAATAGTATAGGTATTTATCAACCATATTCATTGCATATTTGGCATTTTAAAAGCTCTATATTTACAGGTATGGGATCTTTTTCTAAATACAATAAGAAATACAATCATTATCTCTTTATAGTTCAGCAGTTTACTTAAGGGAAATTTTGTTTACAAGCAAGTGCTAAAATAGTGAGAGAAATTCCAACTACTATTTTTGTTGATTCTGGCTAAGCAGTGCAACATGTTCTAGCAAAGCAAACTACCATTGATCCTTATTCCATTTAGATTGCTAATTTTTTTAAACATCTCACTTCTAAAGTACAGTGGGCTACAGAATCTTGACTTTAGCAAATGGCCTGTTACAAATGCAGTAGAATAACAACTGTCCATTTTGCCATAAAGACATTACATATACTTAAAAGAAATATAACAAAATGCTATTTGAATTAATTTTATAACAATTGCTACAGATGATAGATAAAGCAATAACTAGATATTAGGTGGGAGAAAATGTATTTTTTAGCAGAGACAACTGACAGTTTTTGGCTAGTTGGTTAAACTCTTCTAGCCCCTTAGTTTTACTTCATTAATCTTGTGTATTTTGAACAGTACAATACAGTGCACTTTATTTGAAAGACCAATCCAGATTTCTTACATTTCCTTGGGACTGATTTTGCAGCATCAGAGGTACAAGTAGTAGTTTGTTCTGTGTGCAGAGAAAACTTGAATTGATTTAAAATGAGCTAGGTTAGTGGAGATCAATTTAGGCCATGCTTATCCAGGAGGAGATGCAAATTAGGACTGTCCTACTGAGATTGAAAACAGATGCCAGCAAATCTTTGCTGAGCAGATTTTGAAAATGTGTCTGAAAAGAAACAGTCATTAAAACCTGAGATTCCTGCAGCACTGTGAATAAGAGGAAACGAAAGAAAGGGCAGGGGATAAAAAGATATTTCAACAAAAGAATTTCCCAATATACAGCCTAGTGTTTTTATTTTCTCTGTGAATCAGTTTAGGAGGAAAGGCACCATTAGAAAAAAAGAGCACTGCTACTAATGACTTTACGCTGACTGTACTTGTCATGCATAGTTTTCCTGGAAAAGTGACAAAGGGTTAGTATTCAGTTCCAAACTCAAGGAACAACATTGTACCTGAATGCATGCATATACTCTTCAGTGTGTGAGGTGCTTAACAGAAGGCTTTTTTTGTGAAGCACCTGGAAAACCAATACATAATAATTAATCCATAAAACCACTGCATAAAAAACTAGACTTAAAGAGTCACATTGCTATGACATAGTGATGGCTTCACTGATGTCGTAAGATCACTGCTGGGCCTTATCAACAATTTCGTCTTAGAAAGAGAGTGTGGAAGATGACTTTATAACTTCTTTTGGTCTATTTTTCTGTAGCACAATTAGCCATTCCCTATGATTTGTTACCAAAGAGAAGTGAATTCCTTATTATGAGAACCTCAAATATAAGACGCTTGACTTTAAATCTCTATTGCGTACTTTAAAGTATTAGCTATTAAGGTGCTCATTCAGAGCAAATTCGTTGGCAGACATGTTTTCAGCTTGGGTGAAAGTAGAGATTACCCTGTGTCAGCGTGTTAGCCCCGCTCTGCCTCCAGGCGGCTGGGTTTAACACAGCCTCTCAGCCCTTCAATTTCTTCATCTTAGCCTCTCTTTTGAGCCTCTGTTTTTTGTTTGTTTTGTTTTGTTTTTAACTTAGTAAGCCTTGGTTTCCTCATCTAAGTCATTCTTCTTAGTTGGCCTCTTTAGGTCTTTTAATACTATTTCACTTTATAACAAACAAGGCTCGGTTTTAATTTCACAAGCCAAGAAGGCCAATGTCATAAAACAAACACCTTACGCAGAGTGAAATAGACTTCAGAACAATGAATATTACTAGGGCTAAAAAAGGACTACAAAGTTATGAAAAAAAATCAATCCACCAAGAATAAAAAACAATCCAAATGTGTGTGGACCTAAAAACTGTGCTTTAAAATACATGAAACAAATATAATGGAACTGAAAAGAGAAATAGACACATCTATGATTTGGATTTGAAGTGTCCATAATGCTTGGGCACTTCACCAATTCTCCCTCAGAATTAATGTAACAGGTAGACAGAAAATCAATAACAATATTGAAGCCTGAAACAACAACCAGCTTAATGTATTTAACATTATAGAACATTCCAGCTAACAACAGCAGAATACAAATTATGGCTCAAAATATTGTCTATATTCACCAAGACAGTATTCTGAGCCATAAATTAAATCATAACATATTAAATTAATGAAAATCATAAAAAGTTTATTCTAAGACTGTAAAAAAACTTAAATGAGAAAACAGTAATGGACAACTATCTGGCAAGTTTCCAGATACTTGGAATTAAGCTACATACTTCTAAATAACCCATGAGTCAAAAAGAAAGTCATATGGAAATTAGAAAATATTTTACATTGAAAGGAAATAAAAATAAAAACAAAATTTGTTGAATGCAGTTAAAGCAGTGCTTAGAGGGAAATGTATAATATTAAATGTTTACATTAGAAAACAAACAAAAAATTGTCTCAGCTCATTGACCTCAACTTCAGTTTAACAAACTGGTAAAAGAAAAGTAAATTAAATTCTAAGATGCAGAAGAAAGTATAATATAAGCACAATAATCAATGAAATTAAAATGGAAAAAACAATAGAGTACATGGAAAACAAAGGCTGGTTCTATGCAAAGATCAATGAAAATGATAAGCCTCCAGCCAGACTTACCAAGCAAACCAAAACCAAACAAAAACGGAAGATACAAATGACCAATATCAGAATGAAAACTAAAACATCAGTACAGATCCCACAAACATTCAAAGGAAAATAAAATATTATGAACAACTCGATGTCAATAAAGTCAAAGACAGATGCAGTGTGGAAATTCCTTGAGGGAAAAACTATCAAAGTTCATTCAAGAAGAAAGGCATAGAGTATGACTATGCATCTCTCTCTCTATCTATACATATATAAATTGAATTATATATAAAATTATATATGTAAATTAAATATAAAAGCCTTCCATGAAAGAAACCAAGCCCAATTGTGAATTCTTCCAATACTACAGAAACTCTGCATAAAAGTAACACGTCCTGACTCATCTCATGAGGCCGGCATTGCCCTGATACTAACACCAGAAACAGGTGTTAAAAGAAAATACTAATGATCAATATTTTTCATGAATATAGATGTAAAATTTAGAACAATATAATAGCAAATCAAATCCAGCAATATATAAAAGAAATAGTAAGTCAAGAGCAAATAGGTTTTATCCCAGGAATGGCATTTTAACATTGACAAATCAATCATAATTACCATATCACTAGACTAGAAAGGAGAACCTTCATACAATTACTTCAATAGATGAAGAAAAGTATTTAACACAATTCAATATCCACTCATGCTAAAAACTCTTTGACTGCTAGAAATAAAAGGAAACAGCCTTAATCTGATAAAGGGCATATATGAAACCTGTATCTTACATTATACAAAATGTTGAAAAGTGAATGCTTTGCCCTTAAGATCAGAAACAAAGCAAGGATATTTGCTCTGGTCATTCCTACTCAACATCGAATTGGGGGGTCCTAGTCAGTGCAATCAATTTTTTTAAAAAAGAAATTAAAAATGAAAAAGTAAAACTATTTCCTTGCAGTTGATATAATTATCTCCTAAAAATCCTATTAAGTCTACAAAAAAGTAATTAGAACTAATAAGTGAGTTTAGCAAGGTTATATAATAAAAAGCCAATATACAAAAATCAATCGCAATTCTATATACTATCAATAATTAAAAACCCCAATACAAAGGTTTTATAATAGTGGTGAAAAATATGTGCAGGATGTATGCTCAGAAAATTAGAAAACAGTACTAAAAGAAACCAAGAAAAATCTAAATAAAGGAGGGATGTACATGTTCATGGATTGGAGAAGTCAATGTCGTGCCAACATCAATACTCTTCCAATCTGCCCAGAGACGAGTGCCATCACAACACACTACAGAAAAATTTGTATATAGCCATAGATCAACGGATCATAAAATTTATATAGCAAAGCAAAAAACTGGAATGACAAAAGCAGTTTTGAAAAATAAGAGTACTACTACCTGGGGTCCAGACTTATTGTAGAGCTACAGTAAATGAGAGTGTGATACTGACATCAAGATAAATAGACAAACACATAAATGGAAATGCACCCACATATACGTAGTCAATTGTATTCTGACGAAAGCGTGAATGCAATTAGAATGGATAAAGAATAACTTCTTAAATGATTCTGAGATAACTGGAATTTCATGCCAAAAAAGAACAAAAAACAAATAAAAACCTTGCATGATATACACAATTAACCCAAAATGTACCAGGACAAATATAAAACTTAAAATTATAAAATTTCTGTGAGAAAATAGGAGATCTTTTTGGTTATACAAGGTTTCTTAGTTATTATATGAAAAGCAACAGCTATTCAATTTTTTTCATTTTTTTATTTTTTCTTTTTCAAATACAGTTGTCTCCATTTTTACGCTGCCACACCCCCTACCCCACCCATCCCCCTCAAACTTCTCACTCTCGAACCTTCTCCCCTTTGGCTTCTCCATGTGCCCTTTATACCTGTTCCTTGATGGCCCTTCCCCTTTTATCCCTCTCCCCACTCCTCTCTGGTAACTGTTAGTCTATTCTTCATTTCAGTTTTTAAAAATCATAAATTGAACTTTATCAAGATTAAAACTTTCCCTCTGTGAAATATACTGGTAAGAGAATGTAGAGATATGTCACAGATAGGGAGAAAATGTTTACAAAACAAGTATCATTCAAAAGACTTATGTCTACTATTATTTAAACTCTCAAATTTTATTAATTAAAAAATTAAAAAGTGGGCAAAAGATTTCACAAAGGAAAATCTTTGAATGCTAAAGAATAGTATGAAAATGTTCTCTACATCATTAGTCATTAGGCCAAGGAGGTCTAAAACTACAACGAGATACCACTGCATACTGATAAGAAGGGCTACAGTTAAAAAACAAAAACCAACTGACAAGACCAAGTGCTGCCACCTAGAGCATCCATGTATTCCCAGTGGGAAGGCAAACAGCCCAGCCACTTTGGAAAACGTTTCTCATCCCTAAGTATTAACACAGGTTAAATAAAGAATATGTTTATCAAAAAACTTTTATCTGAATGTTTAGTGAACATGTTTACAGTCACACAAAAACTGGACACCAAATGTCCCCAAACCAATGAATGGAGAAAAACTTGGTATATCCATGCAATGAAATCTACTCTTCAATACAAAAGAATAGATACTAATATATACATCAACATAGAGTAGTCTCAAATGCATGATGCCGAGGAGAAGGTCACCTAGGAAAGAACTTAGGCACTGTAAGTTAAAATGTAATGCTAGTGTGATACTCAATGGAAATAATGCTATAAAAAAGATGGAACTCTTCCATCTTTTTATAAAAATGACTGCAAACTCACAATTAGGTAATAATAAATGACATACATTAAAATGCATTCTAAAGTTTGTGCATATGTTCATTAGCCAAAGTGGCAAAGTGGTCATATATATATATACATATTCATAATATGATGATCAAGATTCTGTATCTGGTGAGAGAAAGAGAGAGAAAGAGAGACAGAGAGAGAGAGAGGGAAAGAGACTTTATCATCAGAGGCTCTTTGAGAATGGGAATCGTATTTTTCTGCCAAAGCTTATCATATCTTATAAAGAAAGTTTTTCCATCAATTACGTCTTTTAAAATCCTATGTACATTTATTATAATTATTTTTCTATTTTAATTTTATTATTTTCAATGTATTTTATTGATTATGCTATTACAGTTGTCCAAATTTTTCCCCTTTGCCCCCCTCCATCTGGTAACCCCCATTCTCTCTGGCAATCACCCCCTCCTTGGTTCATGACCATGGGTCATGCATATAAATTCTTTGGCTTCTCCATTTCCTATACTCTTCTTAGCATCCGCCTGTCTATTCTGTACTTCTTAATCCCTGAACCTTTTCCCCCTTTCTACCCTTTCCCCTCCCAACTTTTAACCCTCCAAATAATCTCCATACCTATGATTCTGTTTATTATAATTGTTTTTCTATTTTAATTTTTATCTTAATTAATCCATCTTTCAACTTGATTTTCTTAGTTCTCTTGCAGTATTTACTTGTGGGAATTTGAATTCTAGGCTAATTTTAAATCGATGTTTTTAATCCCTGGCTTCTCCTTTATTCTTTACTTGTTTTCCTCCTCTTTCTTTCTTGCTGAACCTTCCTGGTTTCTTAATTTTACAACTGTATTCTTCAGGTTGTCCCAGTGTCCTGCTGTTCTAGCATCAAACAAGGCCCTAGGCGGGCTTTGTGGCACTCCCTTTTTTAGTGGTAAGGTGACATTGGATCAATGAGCCAGCAGAAGGCTAACCTCACTTCTTAGCTCAGAGCTTATATCTGTGTCCTCCTAATTTCCAGGTAAGCAGCATGATACAAGCCACAGGCTTCAGCAGCATTAGCCCTTTTCAGGAAAGATGGGGAGCTGACTAAAACTATAGCAACGAGCCTGGCGATGGCTCGCCAGCTTATGTGGGATACTTTTATTTCCTGATGCCCTCATAGCAACTAAACCCATGGAAGTCTCTTCCATGCTGAGCCTCCCTCACAACTTTCCACTTCTTTTATGACTTTGATATATGGATATGCTTTTCTTGTTTGTTTCATATGACTATAAATTTTAAATTTTAAAAACTATTTTTATATCCTCCTATGTGTTTGGAGCAGTTACGAGAGATGGAAAATTCTGCAGCTTAAAGCATGAACTTGCTGTGCTACTTGGCTGGAAGTCCAGTATAAGACTCCAAATAAATATATGCTAAACTTGTGTAAAAATGTGTCTAATGTGAAACATTACATTTGTATTCTACTGAGTTCTTTTCTCCCCCTTACTTTCAGCTTTATGTATTACAACAAATCAAAATGAATCTGTTGTGAGGGTGATATGAATTAATTCTTTAGGATAATCTGCAGGCATTTTTGAGGAGGCAAGGCCACTTGATGCCATTTGCAGAAGCTGGCTTAGGCATATTTCTTTTCCAGGCTTGTGTATTTTACTTACATACTTCCCAATAGCAAAGATAGATATTAGCGATCACGTTATGCTATTGCCTTGGGAATGTCAACTTTTTGCTCTTTTCACTACATCAGTAGTAATTCTAGTCCCCTGATGCTAGGTGAGGTAGAACTCTCTTCAGACTACATGAACTAACTCTTATTTGTACGAAGCTTTTATTCCTTGACCTATTAGCAGGTTGATATCTCTTAATGTCTAAAAGAGCATAAAGCTTCAAAACACATAGCCCTGAGTTTGATCTGTAAAATATAAAATCAAAGGTTTTTTTAAAACCTTTGGGATAAGTTCTGCATTTTACCTTATACTATTGAATTTAAAATCTTAATAGTTTATGCATATTGGTCATTAATATGAAAAATAAATACCTGTGAGATAGGACTTCTGAATATTTTTCATAGAACTTGCCTTGGTGAGACACCAGAAACCACTGGTTTCTAAATGCCATTTCCCACTGAAAGGAAACAGGGCTCCTTGAAGAAATGGTTGGCTTCAGAATTGGGGCAAGAAAGATATAAGTTGAGAGCATCTCATTCCAGGAAGTATGGAAGCACTTAAAGAAAGATTGGAACAAACCAAGATGACACAAGAGCCTGACAGAAGGCAATCCCATTGGTGAAATATGACACCAAGCAAATAATGAAAATACCAGGTTAAAGCTTATGAAATAATTAAGAATCAATGAAACCATAGTGATATAAATAAGTGAATAACTAAATAAATAATTACATGTATAATTAAATGAGGAAGAAAGGGAAGTTCTTGGGGAAGAATGCTGGCTCATAAATGTAAAAGAAATGATAAAGGTAGAAAATCACAATTTTGAAATCATGCTAGCTTTGCAAGAAAAATCAATGGATATTAGAACTAGGGGGTAAAAGTTTAATGTGAAATGGGATATTTAAATAGTATCAAAATATTTTCCCATAAATTAATTAATTACTAATGGAATATAGAGTAACTATGGTGGAGAAATCTATAATGTACTCCCTTCTCCAAGAGACCAAAATTAAAATCAACAATAATAGAACAAATTAGTACTGTCCCTCGTATGTACACTGAGAAGGACACACATCGTTTCTGTGCTGTTCTTGCTGAAGATAGATAGCCTGAATCTAACCATGAGGAACTCAAGTTGAGTTCTGTTCTACACAGTAATTTATTGTACTCTATAAAATGTTAAGAAACACACAAAAAAATTTGAGGAACAGTTTCAGACAAAAGAGACATGACAATCAAATGCAATGTGTGATCCTGGACTGGGTCCTAGGCCTAGAGGGCAAACAACTATAAAAGAATTTTGAGAACAATTAGAAATTTTTGAATATGGGCTCTGAATTGTAAGATGTATTGCATCAATTTTAATTTCTTGATTTTGATCATTTTTCTGTATTTATACAAGAGAAGGTTCTTGTTCTAAGAAAATACACTGAAATATTTAGGGATAAGAGACATGATGTCTGAAATTTAATCTCAGATGGTTTAGTAAAAATGTGTGTGTATGACATCCACACATCGTGTGTGTGTGTGACTAGATCAATAGGTAGATGGATGGAGGGAGAGATATTAAATGATAAAGTAAATGTAGCAAAATGCTAACAATTTATGATCTGGGTAAAGGGTATATGGGTGCCTTTTGTACTACTCTTGCATATTTTCTTGTTTGAAATTGTGTCAAAACAAAAAGTTAGCCCCCAAAATAATTACATTAGAAAACTAAATATTTATTCCAAGAATACTGCAAATGAATTATTATTTTTGCCCTAATTGTTTTTAGAAATACTTCAAAAAATTACCTTTCAATATACTTTGTCATTTCAGACACACATGCACACATACAGTATTTATATATATACTATATATATTATAGTTTGGCGTTTATATCTTCAACCATGTATGTCCTAAGCATGTTACTTCTGCCCACTTAGTCCTATTTTTCCCTTGACCTCATCTTAAGCCATTCTTATTTTAGTTAAGTGACAAAATTTTCCTTTTGCTGACTTCAAACATGTGGGATTATTCCTAAGACTTCTTTTCCTCACCTTTCCTCTGACTTCAGTTTATTAGTATGTGCTTAGTTCTACCTTCAAAACATTCTTCTTTAAATCCATTACTCTCCCTACTCTAGACCCCCTAGTGCATCTCAGCTGCCCTGCAGTGCCACCCCCCCACCTAACATCCCTGTATCTCCTCTTGCCTCTGAGTTCTTCAGTCACACTGGCCTCCTCTCTGCCTTCCTCACACAGGCCAGGCTGATTGGTTCTCACATGAGGGCCTTTGTGCTCATTATCTGAAACACTCATCCTCCAGTGAATCCAGTGAATAACTGTCCCTTTTTATCATCCAGGTCTTGGCTCCAATGCCACCTCCTCTGAGAGGACTTGACTGACCACCCTATATAAGGAAACCACATTCCGCCTAATTTTTCACCCCATTACTTGACTTTCTTCATAGTACTTTTACACTGACGTTATGATAATAGTTATTTTTATTCCCCCATTAAATGAGCCTAAGAGGAAGGATATGCCTGTCCATGGTTATCAGCAGAGTACTGTGTTCTGTACATGCTCAATAACTGTTATCAGACTAAAAAATGAACATAATGTACACAAGAAATGCAGTCTTATAATCTTGTTTCTACTGGACAATAACATCCCACTACTATTAGCATGAGTCAGCAGTTAGGACTATGCTGATGCTGGCTGAAAAGAAAAGGAGGTGGGGAGGAAAAATAAGGAAAAAACTGCACAGCCGAAAAAACCGTCATGGGGCCAGACTAAGTCTGGGATATGGACTTATGCTGCCACTTTGCTCGGAATGCCATTAAATGGGCCAGTGGTTGCACTAGAAGAATGCCATAAGTGTAAATGAGCACCTGGGCGTCGACCCCTGCTAGCACAGAGTATGACCTTTGCACTCCAATTTATTCAGGTGTACCACAAAGTAGTAGTATGAGGATATACAATTCTCCTATTTAAAAATATTTTTCTTTATAAGATAAGAGAAATCACTCCATATTTAAAAAAAATTGCAGAACCCAGGCCAGGTGCCTCAGCTGGTTGGGGCATTGTCCCCTACACTAAAAGGTTGCGGTTCAGTTCCTGGTCAGAGCACATACCTAGGTTTGGGGTTGGATCCCTGGTTGGGGCTGATACAGGAGGCAACCAATTGATGTCTCTCTCACAGCAATGTTTCTCTTTCTTTCTCTCTCTCTCTTTCTCTCTCTCTCTCCCTCTCTCCCCCCACCTCTCCTCTCTCTCTAAAATTAATAAACATATCCTCTGGTGAGTCTTAAAAATATAATAGTAATATAAATGAAGAACTTTACATTTTGAACAAAAGGGATATAGAAGATAATATGTATCTCCACAGCATTTGGAAAGACTTGAGAATTAAACCTCTATACCATGAACTTACTATAAAATTCCATGCTTCCAGCTCCCTAAACTGTCAAGTGTTTTAGAAGGACCTTCAAACAGTAAATCAACAGCAGAACATACTAATGCCTGTCCTGGTAATGCTCCCAGAGAAAGCCAGTCAAAACCTAAGACTGGCTTCCTTAAGTCAATACATCCTTATCAATAGACAATTATCCTGAAGAAAAGTGAGGCTATCTAACAAATCACACCAGGAAAGCACTATGAAAAGCCACACATTTTCAATGTAGATACAGAGTGAAATGCTGTCTTTACTCTCTGCCACTGCATTAGCACTCTGTCAAATGAACATGCTGACAGACAAAGACAGGGAAAACCAGGTCAAGAAGATCAGCCTGGTTGGGAAGCTGTCTTGATAAAATATTATTATCAGTGAGGCCTCAAACTGGAAGTTCCTCAGAGCTGTGGTTAGGTCCAGCTTTCTATTTGTCACTGGAACCTCTACCTGACAAAGTTGTCACATTCAACTTGTTAAGCCATTTCATCAGTGATTGGTCCTTAACATCTTGCGACAAGGTAGGGTTGTCTAGAGCCCAGCCCCCTTACCAGCCCTGGAGTTAGGCTGCCTCATGTTTTAGCTGGGTCCGATTTCAGTTAGGGATCTGAATGTTCCAGAATATTATTTTCTTATCCTCCCTAGTGTACCATTTATTTAATGAAGACTTCCATTTTGTTTTGTTATTTAGAGCACCATACCTGTAGTTTGGTGTATAAATAAACAATTTAAGAGCTACTTTAACAATTTGACCACCTCTGAAAATCTAACATATATACACAACCACTCATTTAAGAACTTGAATGAAATAAATGATAAAATGTGCTCAACAATATACCCACAAGTACACTGATCACTGCATTGTTGATAAAAGCAAAATGCTTGGAAATTAATTAAATGACCAATGGCACCAAATTGGTTAAATGAATTGTGATTCCTGTAGGCAACATGATACTCAAAACTATTAATTGCTTAGAAAATAATAGTTCATTTATAAATTTATTCTCCCAGTATTTACTGAGTATCTCCAATGCGTCATCTTCTGCTCTAGTAATGGAATACAGCGATGACTAAGACTGAACAACCTGTGCCTTTGTGATATTTTTATTCTAGAGAGACTAATGAGTTGGAAAAAACTTAATGTTATATGAATAACTGAAAATAGCAGATTACAAAATTGCATGTACAAAATCATCTCAATTATGGAAAATAAAAAAGCTATTTAATAAGTGAATACTGCTATTTGAATAGAGAGGCATTTATGAATTGATTGGTTATTGCCTGAGAAAACCAATACATACCCTGACACTCTAGTGTAGATTCATATAAACCACATTTTAAAAAATAAATGCACAAAAACAGAATGCAAAGAAATTGATTTACTAAGAGAACTCATTTAGTAGCCTAATTTTTCCCTACAGACAAGGGAGTTGTTGCCACACAGGAACCCAGTGGTTTAACAAAAAAAAAAGGTGTCTTGAGCAAAAGATCAGAGCAAAGGGAATTAGAATGAGAATTAGCTTCTGTGCTGCTCACTTTTGTCTGCTTCCACTTGATGATTTGCTTCCAAAATTTACACATTCTTTACATGAGTTTATTTAACTCAGAAAAATTAAATAACTTGACTGAATGAGGGCCTTTTGGTAGTATAATCTCTCCCTTATCCATTAAAGTGCATTTATTTCTATGTTTTGAAGTTCATAGTCCAACAGTGATATCTGAGTGCTGGCCAAAGTATAGTGTGTGTGTGTACTGATAAACCGTCTCCAAAAGCTCCGTCTGGAAGGGAAGACACTAAAATATTAATAACGATTACCTAAGGTTGATAGGAAAAGAGATAATTAAGAATATACTTCTTTGCCCCAATTTTTATAATATACACCCTCTAATGAGAAGACAAATCAGTCAAAGATGATCCAATAAGGACATGGGGTATGGAATTCTAACTGCATTCTGTATTTCCAAGATGCTAGAGAGAAGATGAAGCACATTTTAGAGAAATTTGTCAGGTATAAAAAGAGCCAAATCAAACTGCTAGAAATAAAAGTAAAATCTTAGATATGAAGAAGGATACTTTCTTGGATTAAACATTTCAAAAAAAGATCAGTAAACTTTAAGCTACATCAATAGAAACAGAAAATTGAAACACAGAAGAAAAAAGACTATAAATAAAATGAACACAGAGTCAATTCACTGTGAAAAAATTTCAAGTGACTGAATATGCATATGATTGGAGTCTCTGAAGAAAAGGAGAAATAGGGAGAAAACAAAAAAAAGAAAAAATAATGGGCAAATTTTTTCCAAAATTGTTAAAAACTACCAATCTAGACATCCAATAAGTTAACAAGCCCCAAGCAAAGAAACATAAATAAAATTTCCCCAGGTACATCATAATAAAATTACTGAAGACCAATAATAAAGAGAAAAATATTAAAAGCAATTAAAGAAAAAATAAAGTACACAGAAACGAAGATAAAGATGACAGAGGTTTTGCTTATAATGATATAGCATTAGCAAGACAGAAAATACTGGGAGACAGAAGACAGTGGAGCAACATTTCTAAAACACTAAAACAAAAAACAAACCAAAACAACAACAAGCCCTGTCAACATAGAATTGTTTATCCACAGAAAATATCTTTCAAAATTTAAGGCAAAATAAATACTTTTTAAAACTTACAAAAACTTAAAGAATCCAACACCAGCAGCAGGTTTGGCTATTTTGCACCACAAAAAAGTGTAAAAGGAAGTTCTTTAGGCAAAAAGAAAAGGATGCCAAACAGAATTCTGGATTCACAAAGGAATAAGGAGAACCAGAAATGGTAGCTCCATGGGTAAATGTAAAAATCTTTTTGTCATATTAATTAAATCACTAGCACGTTCTCCCCTTCCGTTCATTATCCCACCTTCATGGCTGAAACTGCAATAAGCAATGATTGTGCTTCTACCTTTTACTGTAAATTTACCCTTTACAGTTAAAAAAAAAGTGTTTTGTGATTTATAGCAGAGGAAGAAGTAAAATTCATGACAAGAATAACAGAGAAGCCAGGAGGGAAAAAAACAGAAGTGTCATGTTCTTACACTATATGTGAAGAATTACAACAGTCCTTGAAAGTTTATTGTGATAAGCCGGTGATTTTCAACCAGTGTGCTGCAAGAATTCTTAAAACATGCAGTACCTGACTATTTAGTCAGGGGCACTGACCTCTCTTCCCTTAGATTGTCAAATAAGAAAAATGACAACAGTCAACACAACAATAGCCATCCAATGTGAGTGAATTAAAATCATAAAATCCTTTGTCAGATCGACAAAAAATATATTTTTGGTGTGTCGCAGAATTTTAGTAATTATTTTATGTGTGCCATGAGTTAAAAATCACCGTTAAGCTAAAGATATAGCCTATGACCCATATAGCAACCACACATATAATAACACAACAAGGAGTTACAACTAAGAAACCAACAAAAGAGATAAAATGAATCATAAAAATGCTCAATTAATTCAAAATTAAAGAAAAATTAAGCACCACCCCCAGGAAAAAAAGAGAACAAAGAACAGACAGAATAAAAAGGAAACAAATAGAGAAATGGTGTAGGTAAACCAAACTGTCAATAATTGTGTTAAATGTATGTGGTCTGAACATTACAATTCAATGGTAAAGATAGACATACTGGTTAAAAATGAAACATACAAGCTGCCTACAAAAAGCCTACTTACTCCTAACCACAAATAGGTTGAAAGTAGGACAGAAAACCACATATTATGCTAACACTTATTATATATTGCTAATGTTACTCCAAAGAATGCTGGAGCAACTATAAAAGTGGCCATTTGGGAAGGAAGTCTGGGGTGCTGATCACGAGTGACCCCAGTCTAGGCAGAGGCCAGTGTGTGACAGGGATACAGAGGTAAGCCCCTCAACCACATTCTCTCCTTCCTTTTGTTATACCGCCTTCATGGCTGGAACTGCAGCAAGCAGTGACTGAGTTTCTATCTTTTGTTGTAACAAGTATTGTATTTGGGCTATTGCTTATAAAGAGCATTCACCACTGATGGGGCAGGATGCTCAGAACAGAAGTTCAAGAGGCCATTGTCTCCATAGCTACATGTAGTCTGATTGCACTCAGTCACTCTGTGCAAAACAATTATCCAAATATAATAGGATGCCAACCTTTTATCAGGTTATAACCTATGTAGAAAAATCTAACAAGCTCTTTCACAACCTTACCTGAGCAAAGAGAGACACTATAGTTACGGTTTTTGTTGTAATTAAATTATTTTATCTTATTGATTGTCAGCAGGCCTAGTAAGAAGATCAAAAGACACATGAAAGCAAGTTTCTTAGAAAAAAGGTGTTTTTATTTAGAAAATACATTTCAGAACAATGTTCTTTAATTTATGGTGTGAAATAAGAATTTGAACTTATTAAGATGAAATTAGCTTTTGAGATAAAGAAATTTCTTTATAAATACGAGGCAGTATTCAAATTCTTTCATAGGCAACATTTCATTTAATCCTTATATGGAAGCCATGAGGCAGACAGAATTACTCCAATTTTGTATTAAAAAAGTGAGACTCAGTATACATGGTTTAACTCACAGAACAAGTAAGCTGGAACTAAAGTTCTTCAATACAATTAAAGTATTGTTAATGCTATTTTGCAGCCACTTCATGACACAAGTTGCTAATGAATTTGACCTAAACAATTGGCCCTTAAGTAAAAATTATTTTTAAAGCTATAATCTCTTTAAATTTGAAGGAGAGTAATGAGAAAAAATGTTGGCTTATTCAGTATTGATTTTAATGTCAGAACCAAGGTCTATATTTAACTATAAAATTGATTATTTTATTTTTCCAGACATGTTAACCTAATTGAGTTGCTCTGGTACCATCCATTAAATTTAATCAAAAGCACTGGGGAAAACATTTTTCATTCTTGTAAACACTGATATCATAATTAAATGGCTCACTCTTTCAAATGTATTTGCTTCAGTGTGATATGTCCCCTACTTTTGAAAATAATATAAGGTACTTCAAATTATAATTACTTGTATCCTTAAAGGAATCATTTGACCCAGGAGTTCCATTTTAGTCCTGCCAATAAATCAATTAGAATTCTTGCTGAATATTTATTATCAGCTCAGTGCAGAAACATACAAATGAAACATATTATCCAAGTTCTCAATGGGATTACAATCTGGAGTTGAATATAACAATAGGGGAAGCACTTAGTTCAATAAAAGGATATGGAGATAATGAAGGAAAACCAACTTTGAACAATGAGGAGTGAACACACATAAAATGATAACACACTTAAAGTAATAAAGTCAGCATATGAACCATATAAAACAACATATTTTTAGGTCTAAACTAATGTAAGTTTAGGGAGACTTCTTTAATTTAGGAAAATGTACTTGTTCAAAACCTGTAGCTAATGTATATGTATACACACACACAAATACACACTTAATAGTGACACTGTAGAAGAATCTGTTGATTTAGAGAAAAATGTAAAGATGCTCATTAACTGTATTTTCCTTCAAGATTATCTAGACAGTTTAGATGTAAGAAAAGGAAATAAGCATATAAGTAATACTATTAATTACAAACATTATGATGTATACATAGAAATTCAAGTGAATCTACAAACTGTCAAGACTCTTAAGAGAGTTCAGAAGTTTTGTGGGATATGCCAACTAGAAATGTCCCTTTGGCTGTTCAAAAGACACCTCGATCCAGTGGGTAAGTTACAAACTCATCATCCAGGAGCACTACCCACAACATTTACTTCCGAGGACCTAGTTTCAGTTAACTGCTGCATAATTCATCCAGTTACCCCAAAGATTTCAATATCATCCTAGACTCTTCCATCTCCTTCATTTCTAAAATCCAATCAACTATCAGTCCTGTTAATCCTACTTCCTGAATCTCTCTCCAATCCAGCAACCCCTCACTGCCTCACTGCCTCGCTGCCATTTAGTTCCCTAGTAAAGTCATAACTATCTTTTTCTAAAGAAATATTATAGTTAAGTACATACTTTTTCAAAGTTAAAATAATATAGATAATATGAGAATCTAACATTCTTCTTTAAGAAGCAACAGGATCTCACTTGGCCTCCTATTTTTTAGCATTGCATCTCTCCCTCTACTTCCTATCCATAGTGGTATTTCTTTTTATTTATTTATTTATTTATTTATTTATTTATTTTAATTCTTGTTTAATTTTATTACAGGTGTCCCAGTGTTTTGCCCTTCACCCTTCACCACCCAGCCCACCCCCAACTCCCACAGTCAATCCCCACACCATTGTCCAAGAACATGTATGAATGCCACATGGACATGGACAAAGTGAATTTCTAAAATTCAAATTTGACTGTACAGTATCCTCATTCCTAAAAATCTGTCAAGGCCTAACTATCATTCTTAAGATGAAGTTCAAATTCTTTAATAGGCTTTAGAAGGCCCTCTACTATGCCTCCTGATTATCTTATGAAGTCTGATCTCTCTTGCCTCAAATTCCTGTTAATATCCACACTGACCTTCTTGGAGTTCTAGAAACACACTATGCTTGGTTCCATATGTTTTTTTCCTCCACCTAAAATACATCTCTTTACTCCTCTTTCCTCCTTTTCTACATAATAATTCCTATTCATCCTTCAAGTCTCAGTTTAGATGTTACTTCCTTAGGATGCTACATTTAAGGTCTCATGTCTGGGTTACATGTTCTTCCTGGATAATCCTATGGTATACTCTAGTTTTCCTATCACATCATTTTGTCATATTGCATCATAATTATTCTGTATTTTCACTAGGTTATAAACTATGAAAGAACATGAATTTATATTCATCCATCACTAAATCCCTAGTACAAAATATACCTTAATAAATAGTCCTTGAATAAAGTATTTGGATGAAAAAAGTTTTATGGGATGCCATATTGGTGTGGAGTGATCAATAGTTCAACTATGTAGTATACAACAAGAAGTTTTTCAAGAAATTTATTTCACTTCATTGAAGGACAAAAGATCTAAATAAAATGGAGACTATCATGGAGATCATAAATATTCCCAAATGACCTATAAACCCACTACAATTGAAATAAAAATTCCAACAAGTCTATTCATAGAATTGGACAAATTGTTCCTGAAAATCTCAAGAATTGATAAGACCATGTTGTATATGAAAAACTTGAAAAGGAGATTTGTCTTGGCACACTCAAAGACTCATTCATTGTAAAGTTAAAGCATTAAAGCAGTGAGGTTTGGGGATGGAAACAGAAAAGCAAAGAACTGAGGAGAGAAGCAGACTATATATATATATATATATATGGTATATAACAGACATAGCATTCCAATCTGTTGTAATAGATCAATCTATTCAATAAAATGATGCCAAGACAGCTTGTGATCCATAAGGAAAATGGTAAAAATAGATCCCTACCTTTTATTATGCATGAAAATGAATTATTCCAGAAGGGTTAAAGACCAAAATGTGGAAAACTATGGAGATTTCTCAAGAAAATATGAAAGAACATTTTTAGGATATCAAGATAGAATGATATTTTTTAAAATAAGATACAAAGCTGTAGAATACTTAAAAAAAATTATAAGTATACTAACCTTAAAAACTTTCATAATTGAGAAGACATTATAAAAAATGAAAATAAAGATAATGACAATAAAACATATTTTTGGAAAAATACTGGGAACATTTGAAGTATAAAAGTAAAATAAATAAGAAAAATGACAACCACAGTAGAAAAAACATGGCATTGAGTATGTTCAGTTATTTCATGGAAGAGAATTCAAAATATCCACAGTTAGAGATGAACAACCAAAGGAGTAATAAATAATAGAATGCAAATCATAGTAACACCATTTCATATACTGATAAAGAAATTTAAATCTCCAAAGTGAGTTTTGGCAAAAATTTGTATTAACATGAATTCTGACACATTGCTCTGTAAATTATACACCCATTTTGGAGAACAATTTGGCAATACCTAGTAAAGCTTAATATGCATACTTGTATGACTCAGCAATTCCTTTTCTAGGTATGTTTCTCCGAGAAGCTCCTACTTCTGTTCCCAAGGAAACTTAGGCTAGAATATTCTTTCTAACATTGGTTGAAATTGAAAAATAAAGACTTAGAATTACCTAGATGTCCACTTATAGCAGAATAGATGACCTGAGGTTTAATCATATAGTTGTATACTAAACAGCAGTTATGAGTAATGTGGACAAAAAAAATTGCCACATGAGTGAATTTCAATATGTGTTTTCAATATTGTGTTTTAACACAATATTGAGTAAAAAAGGCATGTTGAAAATACTTTATTAGAAAAAGTTTAATAAAAATTTAAAACACTGAAACAAATAAAGTGGATTGCTTATAGGTATATCTGAAATAAGTATAGATAGTTGGACATGAATGATTCCCTGAAATGTTAAAAAAGTGATGACTTCTGACAAAAAAAAAGGGAAAATAAATGGATTAAGGTATAAGAATGTGCTTGCAACTATATTTATTGCTGTTAAAAAAGAAGCATGGGGGGAAAAGACTACGAGCAAAGTGAAGGAAATGTGAATAGAACTCACATCTTAAATCCAGGTATATGGCTGTGTTTGTTCTAATATTTTTGTTATCTGGTTCATTTTTGACAATTTTTATATTTTTAACTTATTTAGACTTACAAGTAAATATAACATATACGCATATAAAGATAAGAAGTCTATTCTAATTTTGACACAAAAAGAGAAAAAATACGCAGAATAATACTCAGTTGACTATAAAAAATTGAAAATTAAATGTTTGTGTTGCTAAAAACAAATCAACATACAAGTGCTGACAAGGATATATAAAAAGGGGAACCCTTTAGCACTGTTGGTAGATATGCGCATTGGTGTGACCACCATGGAATGCTGTATGGAGATTTGTCAAAAAAATTAAAAATGGAACTATCTTGTAACCTAGCAATTCCACTTCTGGGAATTTATCCAAAGAACTGAAAATACTAATTTGAAAGAACATAAGCACTTCTATGTTCATTGCAGCATTATTTACAATCACCAAGATATGGAAGCAGCCCAAGTGTCCATTAGTAGATAAGTGGTTAAAACGACTATGGGACATTTACACAATGGAATACTACTCAGCTGTAAAAAAGAAGAAAATTTACCATTTGCAATGGCACAGATGTACCTGAAGAACATTATACTAAGTGAAATAAGTGAGTCAGAGAAAGTCAAATACCATATGATTTCACTCATATGTGGAATCTACTGAAAAACTGAACTAACAAGCAAAATAGAGACAGACTCACAGATGGAGAGCAGGCTGACAGCTCTGGGGGTGATGGTTAATGGGCGGAAGGATTGGGCAAAAAGACAAAAGGACCCATGGACATGGACAACAGTGTAGTGATTGTGAGGGGGAGGCATAAGAGAGATAAATGGTAATGGGGAAGTTATTAATTATGTTAATTATTAATTAACTAATTATTAATTAATAAAAACAAAGAAATTTAAATATAAATGGTTATTAGGGGAATATAATACATTCATACAGGACAAAGTGTTAAAATTTCTAATGCCTCAAAAGAATTATGAATCAATGAAAAATATATATAGACTATCTTTTTTAAAAAAATGAACAAAAGACAGGAAGCTGTGACCAATTAAAATTAGAAAATAAAACCAAAATGGAAAATCAAAATAAAAGAAACTATGCACTGCAACAACATAGTTATCAGAGATATGGAAATTATAACAATCATTATGCAGCACTTCCACTTTAAAACTGGAAAATATTTAGCAAAAAATGTTAATAATGCTGTGCATTAAAAATTGATAATATGGGGTGTGGGAAGGGGCACTTGAGTCACTACTGGTGGGAAGTATAAGCTGGTAAAGGCTCTGAAATGTGTTTTGGAATTATTTATCAACAGCCATTAAAATATGTACGAGGTCTGTCCAGAAAAGTCCAACCATTGTTACTACAAGAATGGTTTATACAACATCAGGGTAACCTGGCAGCCAAGGAGAGGACTGGAATGCACATGCATGAACAATGTACTAGTCAGTGGGGGGCAGAAGATGCTGTTGAGTGAGCTTGTGTGCTGTGTGGCCATTACATTCAAAATGACTGAGTAGAGCAATGAATCTGCATTAAACTTTGCCTTAAGCTTAAACATTCCTCCATGGAAATTATTCAGATGATTCAGAAGGCCACAGCTATGGGTAATTGGTGATTGGCAGCTTTATCACAACATTGTGCCTGTTCATGCATCATGTCTTGTCAGAGTTTTTTGGTAAAACACCAAATCACCCAGGTGACTCAGCTCCCCTACAGCTCACATTTGGCACCCTGCAACTTCTGGCTTTTCCCAAAATTAAAATCACCTTTTAAATGGAAGAGATTTCAGGCCATTGATGAGATTTGGGAAAATAACGAAGGGGCAGCTGATGGTAATTGAGGTCCCAAGGTACCTCCTTGAGGGGCACTAAGGCATCATTGTCCTATGTACAATGTTTCTTGTATCTTGTATCTTTTTCAATAAATATATCTATTTTTTATAGTATATGACTGGATACTTTCTGGACAGACCTCATATAGGCAACCAAGTAGTTCATTTTTGCACATGGATACTTGCTATGTTATATATACATCCTTTCGGAGCTTGCTGAATCTGAGCTAGAAATAGAATCATTTCTACATTTATATGAATTTAACAAACACACACACTTAGGAGTACATAAATGTTATGTTTATTTAACAGATGTTATCAGTAGTTATCACAAGGAAGTAGAATTACAATGACTCTTTTTTGTGTGTTTTTAGTTGCCTATATTCCCTAATATTTTCACAATAAACATATATTACTTAGATATTTTTAAATTTTCTTGCTAAGCTTAAAATACAGGTATTTCCTGATGATACAGAAAAACATTTCTAAAGATTGAGTACAAATTCGTGCTCAGAGAGATTTTTATTCAGAGAACAATGATACAGAAAGTGAATAATATAAGTACATCTCCTGACTTGCCCAATCAAGTTACTCAATATTTAGATAGTTGGAACTATTCAGATAGTCAGAACTATGTATAGGTTAAATGTTCACAGTTTTTCTTTTGGTTCTGAAACTCATCTAGGCAAATACATATATACATATATTTAATAAGAAAATATGCATAGAACCCCACCTGGATTTCAAGACAATATAATTTTATTTCCTTTCTATTTTCTGCTTAATGGTCTTGGCTGGTAGCCATGTAATAAAATCTTTCTTAAATCTGTTTGGTGGTTATATTTCAAGAGCTAGTTTTATGTACATTAAATAATGATATTCAAAATCTATCTTCTGTCATAATCATTTTTCATCAGCAATAAGCTCAGGTATAAAAATATCTAAATGAAAGCTCTAAACTACTAAGTGACTTGCAAATTATTTTATTTGTCCATCCATCCATCCAACTATCCATTTATTTCCCTGTTATCTATAGAGCACCGAGGTCCTGTGCTAGGTGTAAAGTGCAATACATACTTATATGAAACAAGCTCTTTGTTCTCAAGGAACATATTCTTTGTAAGAAAGATAAGACCTAGGGTGCAAGTAATTCAATACACATAGAAATACTTTACCAATATAAAATTGTAACACAATGATATACTTGGTATTGTAGTCAAAGCATTAGAAGAAAAAGAATGACAAGGACTTCTTTCAATACGGAATCATGTTTTTGTTTTTATGAAAATCACATTTATATGGCTTTATCACTATATTTCTAGCTACTATGGGCAACCCATTTCACTACTCAATGCTTATGGTTTTTTAATGTATGATATTAAATTTCAAAGGTGATCTTATTTATTGTCTTATAAGCCAAATTGTATCCCCATAAATTCGTGTTGAAGGCCTAACCCCTGGTGCATCAGAATGTGACTATTTTTGAAGACAGGGCCTTTAAAGTGATAATTAAGGTTAAAAGAGGTCATATAGGAAGGTGAACCCTAATCCCATCTAAAAGATGTCCTTATAAGGAAATGAAGGACACAAACAGACATCAGGGATGTTACTGCACACAGAAGAGTCCATGTGAGGTCACAGTGAGAAGGTAGCCATCCTCAAGCCAAGGAGACACTGTACCAAGCCAAACCAAGCATTACCTTGCAGACTACTCCTTAGTCTGTGGTACTTTGTTACAGCAAACCTCATAAACTAATAAAATATATGTATGTAATCATAAAAAATAAGAGTTCATAATAAAGTTACCATAAAAATGGATTTGTGATTAATGTAGACGAAATGTTGTTGTAAAGTCTAGATCTTTTGTTCACACAAAGAATTGAGTTGCCAATGGATTGTCTATATTATGATGAATAATCTAATGAGAAGAGTATAAGGAGTAATGAAAGAGTATCTCAACCGTAAATGCTAGCATTTTCCAGATGTCATTCTCACTGCACTTTTGGCCATTCTGATTTTTATACCTAAATGACCCAAAGGGTATATATATGCTTGATGACTTGCATTTTTATGAGAAATAATAGCTTTTTCAGTTACTTAATAACTTCTTGTATTTCAAAGACTGAACTATTACTTTTCAGATTTCTTGGCCTTATAACACAAAGAGACAGAGGATGATAACACATGTGGTATTGGGAATATAGAATTCACTTATTTTAAGTCAGTCAACAAACAGGACAAAAGATATGTGAAATCAAATCTGCCTTTGGGAATAATAAACCAATTTTATTAGTTTGGCTCCATATAAAAAATTAGAAAATGTTCTCAGAGCAAACCTGAGGCCTGTTTTAGATGTTCAAAACCAGGTATTTCTAAATGAAACACAATATTCTAAACACATTTAATGAAATATGTCCAACTATTTGTCATCAATATATTTTCTACAGAAGAAAGAGAGCAATGGGTTTCAGTTTTCCATTGGGAATAATGCTTGGTTTGGCTTGGTTAGTCGAGCTTCCATAAGAAGCCCCAAGCTACCTTGCACAATGGGTTTTTGTTGTACTGTAGGAATGCTTAGAAATATAGAACGATACTCTAGTCTAACAATATCAACTGTTATTCAGAAATCATTACTCAAAGTAACAAAGCTAGTTTTGTAAATGCCTTAGTAAAGCATTCTGAAAAGTTCAACTTTCTTTGTGACATGGTGACTTTCTGCTCAAATAATTATATTTAATTATTATGTTTTGCCTGTCAGCAAGTTGAAATGTGGAACTATAATATTAACAAGACTATTACACAAGCCTTTTGGGGCACGCCAATCATACAGTTCCTCAATTATTACACTAACTATTGGTTTCTTAAGAAAACCAACCTCCTGCTAGTCAGAAACCTCTATTTCCCCTCAATACAGAAGTCAAGTTTTCTAAAACATCTGTATTTTCTTTGATAAACTGCCTACAAGAATACAATAATTTTATAATGATGATAAACCACTGTCAATTTATTACATCAACATACATCAATTGAATTGATTAAACCTACATGCTCATTTTGTATAATAGAAATACAATCACTGCAATAAAACACTGACATGGGATTAATGTCTTCTTGCTCTGAAAATATAAGTCTTACCTTTGGCTTGGTATTTTATGAAGCAGCAGGAGACCATTATCCAGTGACAACATTTTATTTCATTGACATCTCAAATATATTCATAATATCCTTTATATTTATGTTCAGTTTAGAATGAGAGGATTAGAGTAGGTGTTATTATAGTGGAAAGGCATTCATTATTACATTCTTAATAGTATTACCATGTGACATGACTCAACCATAAGCATCTCTTGGCAAGCATTGCATCTCTTATTCTTCTGTATTCACAGAAAAGCCGACTGTATTCCATGCTATAAATTTTTCCTGTATTAATCATGAACATCAACCCAGTTTTGCTGCTATATGATGCCCACTTTAATTTACACACCATGGAAATCACTCTGATCACTAAATTGTTAAAGAAATATTTAAAAAAGTTTTTTTAACTTTAAGCCAAAATAATAACCATATAAAAATTTTACTCCACTTTAAAACAGATTCCTTCCTTTCATTTTGAAATCACTGCCCTCAGCACTTTTCCACACTCTGAATTCTAAGGATTTGCCTATGCATGTAAAATACAGAATTGTAATATTATCCTTCCAACTCAAAATAAAAGAAACACAACTTCATTTGAAAGATCTAGGCAACAGAGGCCATTTTTTTGGTTTGGATAATCCAGAGAGTGACTTCAGTTCTCTACCACATTTTGCATGTGTATATATAGAAGCAAATAAAGGCTAAATTATACAAAATGAGATTGAATGTTAAATGTGAAACGGAAGACAGAATAAGAAACTACGAAAATTCAGCTGTGGGAATTGCCATTGAAAGTGTGCATGCACAGCAAAGGAGGTTAACACAATTCAAGATGTTAATACCATCAAGCAACACTTTGAGTGTATTGAGTTTATAAGTTGCTTTGTTTGTGTTAGACCATTGCTATGATCACAACTCAGCTAGCTAATGACATGCTGAGCAGTATTTTGTCTGTGCATTATTATAGAAAAAGTAGAAGTGTTTTGATTAAGAGCAGATGAAGATACTGGTTTTTTTCCTCTTTCCTTGTGGTTTAAGAATAAGGAAGTAAGAAGTCATGGATTGCTTTCTTTGGTTGAGACTTAAAGTGTCATCAAGACCATGGTCATGTAGAAATTCTTTAAAATGCTTAAATCCTGTAAAATTCTTTAAATTTTAGAAATTCTTCAAAAAGTTGTTGGCTGGCTCCAATAAACCATGGCCAGTCTATATAGCTTTGTGACTTCTGATTTTCTCTAAAATATCCAAAAAGAGCTCACAAGTCAGAGCAATAATGTCTTTATGGCCTGAGGTCCTAATTTCACTGATTTTTGTTTTTTTTTTTGCCTGTCTGCATTTGTCAAAATACATTTAGATATAATCAAATAGAGGTAGGAAAATGTTGCCTTTTAGTACATACCCTAGATTTGTTTTTCCATGGTGACTCATATAAATTATAACAAATATATAGAAAATAGTGCATGCCATTCATAAGTATATAACCTGATGAATAATCACAAACTACACTAAAGCACTACTAACTATAGCTTACTTTCTGTTGCTAGTCAAATACTTTATTTGAAAATCCAATATATTTTGTAAAGAATTTACTTCAATTAATATCCACATGTATCAAACACATATTCAATTCAACATAATACTTAAAATGAATAATTTTTTAGCAGAGGGGAAAATACTCCTAATCCCTTCCCTAAATCTGTTCAATTAATAGTATTAATATGACTTTATTTTCAAATATTACTTTAAACATTCCTCCTTGAAATGGCTATTTATTATTTTTGTATTGTTTTTCTTTTAATTCTCAGTGACATTTACAGTGTGTTTTACATCCTATAAAAATAAAAATTAGAAGCTAAAGTTATGCAAGAGCAATCTACTTCAGTGTTATTTAAATAAATAGCAGTGGAAGAAAAAAATACCACTATATCTCCATAAAATAAATCATCTCTAGAGATTAAGAAGTGAATTACCATTTCCTTTTTAATACTCAACTCTTACTGAAATAGTGTAACAATATATTTTCATTATCTTTTATTTATATCCAAATGCAGGCCTCTAAGCAATTTACTTTATTAATGAAGAAGAATTTACAGATATTTCTCCTCAAACGAAGTTAGAGATAGTGAAAATAATAAACAGAGAGTTTATATTAAGCTATCAACCATACCTAAGTCAAAGATTTGGTTTTTTTCACTTTTTTTAAAATAAAATACATGAGAAGAGATTCTTCTAGGTTTTCCTACTTTCCTAAAACCTATAATACTTGTATCACAGTGGGAGTTGCTTCTCACACGTATCCTTTGGTGTTGATGGGAATGCTGCTGGAACTCGTCTCTGAAGTATGGTACAAAACTTTAAAATGGCACAAATCTTTGAAAGACGTTATTATTCTATACCATAAGAAAAAGATGTGAAGAGTGAGGGTAAAGAAGGTCAACTTTTCCTATCATCATCTAAAAAAGTGTCTATTGAAATACAATATTCTATTTCCTACTTGTATTTGTAAACTAAAACTAAATAGCAGCCAATTTCTTAACAGCATGTACTAAGAAGTATCTTTTTTCTAGCATTGAAGATTGATCAGTATTGCCAAGTACTGATAAATAGCTTATTTTGAGTCAAAATACCTTCTTCTTTGATTTATATTTGTTTTATCTGTTTTTGTTTTATATAACTAATTAATATGCATTTTATATTTTAATAATAAATAACTCATCAAATACGTATTTGATAAAGATGTCTGTTCTAATTTGGCACATGAGAATCAAATGGAGTGATGTTTATAGTGAATCTTAGCCTTTGTGATTTTATGTAAAATTATATAATCATTTATGGTTTCAACAATAGCTTTGTGTGTGTGTGTGGTTTGAAATGTTCTTTATTTTGTAAACATCTGTGTTTAAAATAGATGAACTTCAACAACAGCTTTAAAGTATAATGTTACTATCTGTTTTTAGAAATTTATTAGGACTTTCCAATTACATTGTTATATATATGGATGAAAAATGGACTTTTCAGATTATTGTTTCATTGCTGAGATGATTATGACATAAGGAAAAGCAACAGAAGTCAGGAAATCAAATTTCCATTTCTTGACCCATTGTCAATGAGCTAAATATCTTTAGACAAAAAAATAAAAATGAAAATGAAACAAATAAAACACTTGTCTTTGGTTTGTAGGTATAGCATTTAAAATTAAGACATTGACCACTGGGTGACAGACTGGGAACACTCTCCTTCTCTTTCTTGCTAGATCTTCAAAAATATATAACACCCCCCTACACACACAAACACACAACAAATGCAAAATATCATAGCTGGGAAACAAAAGGCAACACATTTTGAATATGAAAAGATGTTAACAGATTGAAGAAGAAACTACAGCTCCAAATTATAGGAGCATACTTTTTCCAGAACGTGGAATTTGACCTTTTAAAAAGAATGACCTTTTAATAGATGCTAAAATTTTCAACAAAATATTTGCCAACTGGATCCAGCAATACATTAAAAAATATATGCCATAATCAAGTGGGATTCATTCCAGGGATGCAAGGTTGGTATAATATTTGCAAATCAATAAACATGATACAATGCGTAAACAAATGAAGGATAAAAATCACATGATGATATCAATAGAAGCAGGAAAAGTATTTGATAAAATCCAACACCCATTTATGAAAAGGCTCTCAGCAAAGTGGGAATAGAGGAAATATACCTCAACATAATAAGGCCATATATGGAAAAACCACAGTCAAGATCATACTCAAAGGACAAAAACTAAAAGTGTTTCCGTTAAGATCAGTAATAAGATAGGGATGTCTGTTTTCACCACTATTATTCAACATAGTACTGGAAGCCCCAGCCACAGCAATCAGAAAAGTAGAAGAAATAAAGGTCATCCAAATTGGAAGGCAGTAAAACTGTCTTTATTTGCAGATGACATGATACTATGTGTAGAAAATCCTAAAGACTCCTCCAAAAACAACAACAACAAAAACTACTAGATCTGATCAATGAATTCAGTAAAGTAGCAGGGTACAAATTAATATTCACATATCAGTGGCATTTCTATACACCAATAATGAGCTATCAGAAAGAGTCACTAAGAAAACAGTTCCATTTACGATTGCAACAAAAACAATAAAGTATGAAGGAATAAATTTAACCAAGGAGGTAAAAGACATGTACTCGAAAAATTACACTGAAGAAAGAAATTAAGGAAGATACAAGTAAGTGGAAGCATATACTGTATTCATGGATATGAAGAATTTGCTTCAGTAAAATGTCCGTACTACCCAAAGCAATCTAGAGATTAAAGGCAATTTTTATTAAAATACCAATGGCATATCTCACAGGACTAAGATAAACATTCCAAAAATTTATGTGGAATCACAAAAGACCCTGAGTAAATCTTGAGGAAGAAGAACAAAGATGGAGGAATCATGCTACCTGATATCAAAGTACACTACCAGACTATAGTAATCAAAACAGCATGGTACTGTTATAAAAACTGGTGTAGAGATCAGTAGAACAGAATAGAGCAAGAAATAAGCCCACACCTCTATGCTCAATTAATATTTAACAAAGGAGGTAAGAATATACAATGGGGTAAAGATGGTCTCTTCAATAAATGGTGTGGGGAAAATTGGACAGGTACACACAACAAAATGAAACTAAACCACCTTATACAATACACAAGAATAAAATCAAAATTGATTAAAGACTTAAATGTACAAGTCACATTTCTCATAGAAATATTTTTTCCAATATATCTTTCCAGGCAGGGAAACAAAATTAAAAATAAATAAATTTGTCTACACCAAATTGTAAAACTTTTGAAAAATACAAGACAACACACTGAGTGGGAGAACATATTCTCTAATTTCTGATAAAGGGTTAACTTTCAAAATTTATTAAGAACTTATTGCAATTCATCCCTAAGGAAACAAACAATCTAAAAAATGGGCAAAGGATCTGAATCCTTTTCTTCTCCAAGGAGAATATACAGATGTCCAATAGGAAAATGAAAAGATTCTTTATGTCACTAATTATCAGATAAATGCAAATTAAAACTATGATGAGATGTCACTTTACACCTGTTAGAATAGTTATCATCATAAATCAAGATGAGTACTGGCAAGGCTGTGGAGAAAAGGGAACCCTAGTGCACCATTGGTGGGAATGCAGACTGGTGCAACCACTGTGGAAGACAGTGTGGAGTTACCTCAAAAAATTAAAAATGGAACTACCTTATCACCCAACAATTACACTTCCAGGAACATAGCCAAAGAAACCAGAAACACTAATTTGAAAGGATATGTGCACCCCTATGTTCATTGCAGTACTATTTATATTATAGTAGCCAAGATTTGGAATCAGCCCAAGTGCCCATCAATAGATGAGTGGATAAAAGAAGCTGTGGTACCTTTACACAATGGAATACCACTTAGCTGTAAAAAGGAGGATATCTTACCTTTTGTGACAGCATGGATGGACATAGAGAGTATTATGTTAAGTGAAATAAGCCAGTCAAAGAAAGACAAGTACCATATGATTTGACTTATGTGGAAACTATCCATAATGAACCAAATAGAAACAGACTCATAGATATATAGAACAGCCTGACAGCAGTCGGTGGGGAGAGGAGTCTGTGTTAAGAAGGTAAAGGGATTAAGTAAACAAAAAAAACCAAACAGACAGACACTGACAACATATGGCAATTGCAAGAGGGAAAGCGGGTGGGTGAAGTTGGAAGAATGAGAAGGGGAATAGATGGTGGTAGAATGAGACTTGACTTTGGGTGATGGACGCATGATGCTGTATGCAGGAGATGTGTTACAGAGTTGTACACTTGACACCTGTATCGTTTTATTAACCAATGTTCAATAAATTCAGTCTTAGAAAATGTAAAAAGAAAGTAAAATGAGGAAATGACAAGAATAGCATTTCAGAAGAAGCTACCCAATGGGAAAATATATGTATATAAATAAGTAAACTTATTTAAAAATCACTGCAGCGAACTATTGTTCATCTACTAGATTTCCTAAAACCTAAAATAAAAATGTTTGACATCAGTAAGTGTTGGTGAGAATGTAACCTTTATATCAACCATGACCAAAATAAAGTGAGCTGATCATTTTTGAAAGAGTGATGACTTTATTATCATGAAATAAAGGAAAAATATTTATTAAATAAAAAATACATGCTCTCTTCATTAGTAAAGAACCACTGAGTTTTAAGTATAAGACAGACAAAGATATAATGGACTTAAAGCATTTCATGCATAGAGAATACTATCCTTTTTGCTTTATTTTTCAAGTTAGATATGGTTGTTTGTAATATCATTTTATGATTTTTTAGTAAAATTGCATCGAAATCACAAAACTACAACAAAAATTTTTACTCACAAATTACTATGGAAACTTACAGGTTTTGTTTAAAACTTTTACAGTAATTTTGATAGTTTTATTTTGTAGTTCATTATAGAAAGATTCCATTTTTCATCTGATAAAAATTAGGTGAGTATATTAAAGTTACTTGTGGTGCAGTTCTTTGCTCTTTGCTTAAGCTCTTTGGCAATTCAAATGGATAGTGACTGCAGTTTTATTTCATAAAAAGAATTGCTACTTTTTTGTAGCAGGCTCTGAACAAAGAAGCTGCAAATAATTTTAATGAATTGAACTCATGAATAATGTTAGTCATCTAGATTTTTGGATTAGAAAAGCATTTAAGTTTCATATATGCAAAGCCTTATGTTTTTATTTCAGTGTTTCATTTATAGAAATTGATTTAGGATGCCATCGTGTGGCATAATGACTATGTTCAAAAGGCAAATGCATACTAGAGTAGAATATATATCTATTAGAGTAATGCTACCGTTTTCTTAATAAAATTTAATTCTGCTTAAGAATTTGTAAGAGAATAGATAGTGCAGACGAGAAGACAAATTCTGTTCTTTCACAGCTCAGATACCTCCTTGTCTGCAAGGCGCATAAGGAGAGATAGATACAATAACATAAACATTATGGAAACAACAGAGTTAGGCTGACTCATAATCTTACCCATTACCAAATTTAAGTGATTGAATGAAGCCATAAAATACTCCCAATTTCAAGAAAAGATGTTTTATTTTATCTTTTTGGCTCTAAAGAATCTGATATTATTTCACTCAGCTACCCCAGAAAAGAGAGAAAACAAAGAGGAAGAAATAGAATAGAACTAACTTTTGGCATTAAATGGAAAATTACCTTGTCCTAAATCTACAAGTGCTGTGTCTTCGGTGCAAAGAGAAAGAGAAAGGAGGTTTGGATTCCTGAGATGTGGACATTAGCTTTCTGATTGATTAATGGTAAAGGCATTTAACTTACTGGGCCTTAGGTTCTTCATCTGTCAAATAAAAGGTTTGGATCAGATATATATATGATCTCTAAATCAATGTTTCCTACAGTTTCACCTTCCCTCACACTTTAAAAAGCCTTATATATTAACGTCAATAAAAGCAAATTGAAACCCTATAGGAGAAATAAAGGTGTTGAGGATTGAAGCACAGCTCAGTGTACAAAGGCAGTAAAAGCAAGGCATGAAATTTTACAAATTTCACAGAAAGGAAAGATGCACAACTAAGACTAAAAGACTCTCAGCAGCCTTATGGAGACATGAAACTTGGGTTGAGCATAGAGCAACAACATTTGCAAGAAGGAGTATTCCAAGTGAGTGAGGGAGAATGAGCAAATAGGAGAAGGCCAACAATGGAAACAATTAAGCAATTAAAGAAACAGGGACTCTCCACACTACTTGCTGTAGAATGAACATATGTGTTTCTCCAAAATTCGTGTGTTGAAACCTAATCTCCAATGTGATGATGTGGAGATCAGACCTTTGGGTAGGTCATAAGGGCAGAGTAGTTGAGAATGGGATTTGTGCTCTTATAAAAGCAACTCCACGGAACTCCTTCCCCCATGTGAGGGCACAGCCAGAAGACAACTGGCTATGACCCAGGAAGCAGCCCTCACTAGATGCCATATTTGCCAGCATCTTGATCTTGGACTTTCCGGTCTCCTGAATTATGAGAAATAAACATTAAGCCACCCAGTCTATGGCATTCCTCTATAGCATCCCAAACTGACTAAGACACTCACGTTTGATGTAACATAAGAGTATTTTAGGAATCAGGAAATTTCACATAGAAACTCTTATTTTCAGCTCCTCCTACAAGTGGAAAATCTGGCAATACTTACCCATAGATCCCTGTCTGGCAAAAGCTGATGAGGTTGACCTTTTTCATCATACAGGCTTTCTGCAATCTCCGTGATTCTCCAGAACTCTCTAATGTTTCCCCATGCTGACCTATTCTACACAGTTATGTCATTTGTCTAGGATTGCAGACATTAGTTTGTCTGAGTATGCACCTCCTGGATAGACAGTCACATAAAGTCAAGTTGGGCCCTGGCTGGTGTGGCTCGGTTGGAATGTCATCCTGTAATCAAAGGTTGTGGGGTTCAATTCCCAGTCTAGGGGAGTATGGGAGGCAACCAACTGATGGAGAAACCAATGTTTCTCCCTCACACTGATGCTTCTCTCTCCCTTCTTCTTACTCTCTACAAGCAATGAGAAGATGTGTTCAGGTGAGGAAAAAATAAAAGCCAAGCTGGAGGGAATGAGAACTAGAAGCAAGTCAGAAAATAAGTGGAGAGACTGGGCACTTTCAGTGTCTAAAAACAGTTGAATACATCTACTTTATAAAACCTAAGTTAAAGACTCTTTAAATAAGCATGGGAAATTATGTAGAGTGTATATAAAATAAAGTATCCTCAAAGCTGAGAGCTTTCATACTCCCTAATCTTATACTTATAAAATGAATTTCATATTAAAGCAAGACAAAAACAATAATGTCTGCTTTACTCAATAAACTATATCCCCTAGCCACATCATTTGACTCAACATAAGAATAAAGAAGTCAGTGATGGAATTAAAAAAAAAAGGCTGATCATCTCCCTGTACAGAGTTTGTGCATATCTAGATCACATGACTTACTAAGTCCAATATGGCTCAGAATCTTCCTCAGTTCCTTTTTCATAAGGGAACTTTAATATTAAAAAATAATCATTTTTCCAATTCCAGTTCTGGGAATAACAAAGTACTTTAATTTGAATTACCCTCCCTGAGGTAACAATCATAAACTCTGTATAAAATATAAAAACCAACTACCTAACAGCACTGGAGAGCAACCCAAAGCAGGCAAACTGAAGGGAGTTGAACTCTTGAAAGAAAGAGCATGCACCTGGATGATAGAAACATTTCTGTGACTTCTCTTGAAGGCACACTCCAGTCTTCCCATATTCAGAATGGCTAATAAGCAAAAATCTTCAGGAGTACTGTATCGTTTTACGTGTCAGAGGGTGGAGTTTGAGGCTTCCAGAATGGCTGGAAATTAATGGAGGAAATCACAGAAAGCATGGCATCATAAAGGACAAAGCCTCAAAATGTAGATGAACCTCTTTAATCCTTGGATGTCCTATAAACTGCACACAAGACTCTAAAAAGTAGAAGGAAAAGCAGCAGCTGGAAGGTTAATGAGCTGAGCAGAAACGTCATCTGTTGACCACAGCTGGAAAAACAGTTTAGGGTTTGCATGCTGCTAGGTCTGAGTAGCTTGTCCAAACTTTCAGTTGCCATTAAATTCCAAAAGACACACCTTAAGAGTAAAGAATAGGTTCTAGAATTAAGAAATTTTCCCTAAGGCTAAGGGGCTAAACTAAAACAGACCCTACAAATAAAGTGAAAACCAAACTTTCACAAGTTCAACATGCTCAGCCAATGATGAAATTTCTGGCACTAACAAAAATGAAAACTCTTCACAGGATGTTAGCAGAATCCAGAGTCTCTACAATGTTCCCACATTTTATATGAAGTGGTATAATACTAAGGAGATTTTGATATGCTGCAGGTGCTTACTTTTATACCTTAAAGAACCACTAAATAATACAAATAAATAGAATAGAAGTACTAAATAAAAGTACTTCTTTTTATTTATAGTATTTCTTTTGAATAGAAGTTCAAAATAAAATAGAAGTACTAAAAAAGGCCAATACATAATATAAAAGGGAAAAGTAAAACATATTCCATTAACCCAAAATAAGGCAAGAAAAGAGGAGGGAAAGATGAAACATAGGGAACAATTAAAAAAATTGGTAGCTCTGAATTTAACTATATCATTTTTTACATTAAATTTAAATGGATAAAGGATTCTAATTAAAAGGCAAAGAATATAAAACTAGACTTTTAAAAAAAGACCTAACATTATGTTGTCTATAAGAGGTATATTTTAAATTTAAAAGCACAGATAAGGTGAAAGAAAAAGAATAGAAAAAAATATAAAAGTATATATCATAAAAAGGTAAGCATTAAAAATAGTATGGACATATTAATATCTGATTATATAGATTTTCAGACAAGGGAGATTAACAAGAAATAATGAAAATTATTTCATAATATTAAAAGTCTTGATTTCTCAGGAAACATTAAAATGATAAATGTATGTGTATTTAATAGGAGAGATTCAATAAACATAAAGCAAATTCTGACAGGATGACATAGTCAAATCTACAATTATGGCTGGAGATTATTACACCCATCTCTCACTAGTAAATAGATTTAAAATTAGTAAAGGTAAAGAAGAGCTCAATTATGCTTTTAACCACTCTGAGCTAATTCGACATTTATAGAGCGCTACACACAGTACAGAATGGATATTTTCAAGTGCACCTGGAGCATGCAGTAATATAGACCAAATGCTCAATGATAAAAAAGTATCACTGTATTTTTTAAAGTTGAAATTTTACAAAGTATGACCTCTGATAACAATGGAATTAAATTTGATGTGAATATAAATGATAGCTGTAATCCCCTACATATTTTAAAATTTTAATGTATAGTTATAAATAACCACGATTCAAAGAAGCTACAAGTACCATCAGAAAATATTTGCACTCATTAATATGAAAATACAACATCTCATTAGAGGGAAATTTGTAGCTTCGAAGACATACCTTAGAGAAAGACTATAACAGCTTTAAAGTCAATGCTCTAAGTCTGTACCATAAAAAGGTAAAAAAGGGAGAGAGACAAAGTATACTCAAAGAAGGAGGAAGAAAAACAAAAAAACAACAAATGGATAGTCACAATAAGTACTTCGTAGGGTAAAGGCAAGGCCGGAGTGCGATTTCCACAAACGTTGAAGGCAGGAAACTCGCTGCTGTGTCATGGAGTTGAAAACACCACTGGGAAGCCGAAACCTTCAGACAAATCATGTTGTGGAAGTGCAGGGCTTTCTGGACGTTCTAGACAAATTGTTCTAGACACATAAATAGTTCCAAACATATCCACAGCTCTAGACATATAAATAGTTCTTCCACTGTGTGAAGACCTTTGACCCCTTTTCTAAATCTTTATAAACTGGTTAAAATACAAAATATGAAATGGTGTGGTTCGTTTGCAAATCATTTTTCACTTGTTGTATAGGAATAAGAATTTTATTTCTGGAATAAATATACTCAATATATCCAAACAAAATGTTTCCTTCAAAGACACTGACATTGTTTCCATTGTTTCTAGGGCTCTTGCAAGTATAAATGGATGTGAGAAGTGGTCTGAACACCTTTACCTGCATACAGTGGAACAGAAAAGAAAAATATCTGCCTTTTCTTGCCCTGCGCTACAACAGAGAAATGCTGAAGAAGTACTTGAGCTAAAAATAAATCATAATGTAAAGTGTTAAACGCTTTGAAGACAAAATATTGGTATCTTATCTATGAATTAGCTCCAGTTCATAAAAGAACTGCAAAAGTCAACTGTAAATACTAACAGTTTTATTAACATTTATTATACATCCTTATCCTCATGATGTTATATAATCCTTCAATTATAATGACATTTTGAGTATAATTAAAGATAAAGCTATTTTTTCAGGAAGAGGGTAAAACTTTTATTAATTTTAATCTTGATAAGTAAAGGAATAAACACTGTTGAGTGCTTACAGTACAAAGTGACAGGGTAACTTTCCATGAGACAGATTTATTGTAGGCAGAGGTAGCCTTAGGATGAGTGCAGCCACAGGTGACAATTTTGAGGGTTCTCAAGGTAGATGTAATTTAAGGAGAGAAAGGCACCATAGACCCCAAATAACCCCACATGACTTGGTGAGGTTCCTGGAATTTCCCCCATTAAAATTTTATTCTGTGGGGTCAATAGTTTTGGGGCCTTCAAAAGACTTCCATGAACTTTTCAGTAACTGTTGGAAGAAAAAAAAACCTTAAGACATTTTAAACTAACATCTTAAAAATCACTCGTTGAAAGTATAAAAATCTACAAGAGGCGGTTGCGGAAAGATGCACTATTAGAAGTGGGAAAGAGTTCTACTATATTTAACATTGAATTTGCTTAGGTCTAGATAATTTGAGAATATTGTAGGGAAGTAACATTTTGTTTAGTTTAGTTTTGCCTTTAGTAGAGCTGTGTTAAGTTATTCTACATACAGATAGAATAATCTGAAAGCCTAAAGTATGAAAAAATGTATGCAATATAAAATAAACTGTAGAATTAAAATCTCTATTGAAATGGAAAATCTCCTTGTTTATTGCTCGAACTATTGTGATAACAGGAAGAGAGATGACCACACAGACAAGCATGGCTGAATTTTGTGTATGTGAATGATGCATAAACAAATTAAATACATGCAAATATCTACATTTTATAAAGCAAAATATCTAAATTAAAGAGCAACTTCAAGAGTCTCATTTTTTAGATTTTTAATTTAAGCATTATTGTTGCATAAATACTATTTTGTTCTTATGATGATTCAGATCCCATTGAATGAATTGATCAAATGTTGCCCTCATCAGGCCAGAGAAGGTTCACCAGCTAATGACTGCACTTGGCAGGGGCTAAAGCTCTGGCCAAACAATCCAGCTTTAGTTGCAGACTGAAATTCCAGTCAGTGAACTGGAAGGATGGGTCCCAGCTAAGGAATTTTCAACATTTAGTATAAACCTAGATCATTTTCAAGACCAGTTTTCAATCTTGAAAAGGGACAAAAGGAATAGGAGAAAAGTCCACTTAATTCAGCCTTCATCTTCAGAAGGCTGAATTAAAAGGTAAATTGGCTCTTTTCCTCTTCTGGTTAAAACCTTCTGGTGACTTCTCTGCACTAGAATAAAACCAGATTTCTTCTCTGGATTTACAGCCCCTTGAGGTCTGGCTTAAGTGACAACGTTACCTCCTCTTGCTCCCGCTCACTCACTACTCTGCAGCCACCCTGACCTTTGTAGTCACCACACGGGTGAGTCCTCTCCTTCCCCTGGGCCTTGCAGTCCCCTTTCCCTCTGCATGCACTCTCTTTTCCAAAGCAGGCTCCTTCTGCTGCTGCAGGTCTCTGTCCCAGATCACTCCCTGCATGAGATCTTTCCTGGCTGTCTAAAGTGGAATCCTTCAATTACTTTCTTTTTCTCCAGATGCTTGAAATTAGGAGCTGCTGCATAATGTAGTGAAAAAATACGTGGGGTTTGCAATCAGAAAATTTTGGACTTGGGTCGTATGTACTAACTAAATGAACTTAATTCAGTATCTTCTCTGAACATCACATTCTCGTATAGAAAATGCAGGCAATAATCATACTGATTTCACAGGGTTATTTTTAGGATCAAATGAGTTAAAGTATAATCACAGCATCAAAGATGCTAGCAATAACCCCTAAAGACTGCTCTTAGATTGTCATTTTCTTCATCCCATATCTAATACTCCTTTGAAATTGGTCAGACTTCAACTGTACCAAAGATTCCAGTTACTTTCCATCTCATCACCCAGTTAATTTCACTCATGGGATTTAAAATAATCTGTAATTACCTCATTTGCTTACTGATTGACCTGTCCTCTGTTTTAGATTATAAACTGTGTTTAGATTATAAACTGTCCTCTGTTTTAGATTATAAACTGGCAACATATTCATCTGGTTCACTAGATCTTCAGCGCTTAGCAAGGTGCCTGGCCTACAGGAGAGATTTCAGCTGTTTTTAGCATCCTGTTTATTTTTACCATTATTTCAAGGCTTTACAAAAGCTGCTTCCACAGCTAGACTGTCCTGTCCCAAACGTCAATTTGTTTTTTTCTTTTTGAGTCGGGGGAAACAATGGCATAGTGAAAAATGTTGGAAATATATTGGAAATAAAGACTGCAGGATTGTCTGACAGATGGGGCACAGAATGTGAGGAAAATAGAGACAAGTAGGGTTTCAAGGTCTGAGTTAAATAAAGACAATTTTTTCATTTACTGAGAAAATAGTGGAATGGGCAGGTTTAGATCAGAGGAAGCAGAATTAAATTTTGGATACATTAAATTTGGGGTGCTTGTCAGACAATCTAAATGAAAAAATGTAAGCGGCTGTATACCTGAGCACAGAATTCAAGGGAAAAACTAGGCTCCTAAGGGTCCAACATAAAAACGGGTATCATCGTGAACCTCCCTAACTTAACTGAATGATTTATATTACTTTTCGCCCAGGCGGTTCAGCTATCTGCTCCCAGAGCCTACTTTATTCAGGTTTATCTACTTTGAAATTCTACAGGAAAAATGTGGTCAGGATCTTTGCTCTTCTCCACAAACCCGTTTTTCTAGCCCTGCACTTCAAAAATACAGAGCAGGCCCCAAATTTTGTGTCTGAATGCTCAGCAAATGTTCTCATTGACTTTATCTTCTGCTTTAAAAGCACTAAGCTGTGTGGTTGTCACATGACTGAGCATAGGCAGGGACTGTGTGACTTTAGAGGGAAATTATTCCCTTGTACCAAGGAGCTGACCCTTAAAACTGTATAACAACATTGGATAATTGATTTTTTATGTGTGTCTTTTTTCCTTCTTTTCCATTTGTTGTTTGCAAGTCATGCAGTGTATTCCTTGGAATATCTTGGCAGTTTCTAATCAGGCAACTTGTAAGAATGAAACACGATATATTGTGCAGCTAGGTGTAAATGAAGATGGCTGTTTGTCTATCTTTAAATAAGTCACCTTAGTGCCATTTTAATTAATTGTCATCTTTATACTAGTTTTCATCTTATAATCTGGACATTTTACTACCCTTTATTAAGACTATCCTTTGAGATTTAGAGCTATAGAAGACTATTCAGAAAAAAGATATGGATAATACATTTTAAAATAGCTGCTTGAGCAGAGATGTGTTTCCTTACAAGCTTAAAATTCCAAGTTTTCAGAGAGGTGACATGCTGGGATATGGGAAAGCATAGCTATAACATTGAAGGTAATACAAAAACTGCTACATAAATCAACTAGACGTTAATTTTCATATAAGAAAGACTAAATATTTCAAGTCAAGAAAGTTAACAAAATTTTCATTGATTCCTATCAATGTGCCCATTGAAAAGAGTCTGTTCCAACCATTAAGGTGTTACTACATTTCTATGAAAACTATGAGAGTTTTTCAAATATGGAACCATACTGAGTGTGAGGAAATCTTAGGTTCTTATCCAAGTCTGCTGTCCTGCTCTTTATCTTTTAAGTAAACTTACAAAATCTTAGTTTCGTTATATACAAACGGGCATTGGAGCAAATGACTCATAATTCTTCCATAGAAATGACTCTTGCAACTGGTAACAGCTTTGGCTGGTTGACCTCCTCACAGCTGGAAGTGAACCCTCCAGCTCCTAGGCAAGAACAGGTCCTTGCAGTGATCACGATGATTAGGAAAGAAGAGAGAGCAAAGTAACATGATCTGCTAACCTGAGCTGTTCACACTGGCCACAGCTGGAAGAAACAATAGATCGTCAGTACCCTTGATGTTCTCAAAGAAGCCTGCTTAGATTCACAAAATTACAGAAAACTAAACTGTTCTCCTTTGTTTATTCCATTGAGATGTCTACCAGAATTTGAGCAGGGGATGGGGACTGGTAAGGAGGGAAGGAAGAATGAAAGGTGGAGAGATCTGGGTGGTACAACAGTGCTGCCTACTTGCATGCCCCAATCAGACTTGCACACCCAATTCCTTAGGCTCCCTTCTCATTAAAACATAAAACGCGTTTATTGTTCTGGGCCAGTTCCACCCTCGGGGACTCCCTAGTAGTAATTTGTTTTCTTCCAAGACAGTGCCAACCATGCAATCTTTTACACAAAAAGACTAGAAATTTACTTTCTATTGCACCTTACAGATAGCAGTGGGTATTAAACATTTTTTAAAAACCAACCTTAAATATTGTTGTTGTAGCAGTGGTTATCATTATTTGGCCCTTTGATTTTTTTGTGTGAAAGGCTGTTTTCCTTCATAGTCAGGCTACTTATTTTTAAAATTGATTTGAACTTGCATATAATACTGTAATATATTTTGTGATCAGTTTTACCCCTCATTGTCTTAGCCCCCAATAAAACCTAAACACAAGTGGGTTGAGAATACAGTATTAGAGGTAGTTGACCATATACTGGAAGGAAAATATGGCAATTATCACACTGTTGTGACTCTGAGAAAGCCAAATAGGATCATCCAGGGGTCTGAATTATCCACTTCTGCTGTCAACATCAACCAGATTAACTGCCTAATTCTCACTCCTGCAGCAACATATAGTCACAATTAAAGGTAAAAGATAAGGAATGGTTCTTTGCAGTGAAGCTTGCTCAGCAACAGAGTATGTGAACACTGAGTGATTTCCATTTCTCATGGTGAAAACCCCATTGAGTTGTTGCTTCTGCTTCTACTGCCATCTCCACTGCTCCCCTACCTCCCCACAACTTCACCCCCCTGCTGGGCTAACACTGGTGTGCTGAAAATAAACCTGGGAAGTCTTAGGTGTGGGCTAACCCAATGTGTACTTGACTACATGATCAGAGGCCAATATGAAGAATATGAACAGCAAGGTGCTGGCCCAGGTCCTCAGAGTGGGGCTAATTGCTCCACCTAAGTCCATGGGCTGTGTGACTTCACAGGCTCTTCTCTCCCAGCCAGATGTGCTACCACCAGGGAGGTTGTCTGAGTGTCAAGGGGAATTCATCGTTTATTGTCCTTCTTCCTACATTTGATATAGGGACAGAAGGTGAGCATTATAAGAATAAGACCCATAGGCATTTGGGAATTTGCAAGTGTGAATATGTCAGGCTTTTTTTAATGTTTGGCCTTTAGAAAGGGACTACTGAAAATCACTGTCGGCTGCAACATGTGCTATTTGTAGCCCAGCAAGAAAAGAAGCTAGTGAAATTACCATATGTGACTTTTTGAGGGGTGCAATGGTTCACTTATCACAAGCTCTCTCACTTGATATCGGTATACTACTGGGTGGTTGATTTGTCAGCCAGCTGTGTGCTGAGACATCTGTGTGACAATATTAGTTTGCTTATATAAATGGTTTAGTAAAATTACAATGCTAAAGATAGACTTTTCCCTTTGAATAGTTTTATGTAGGAGAAAAAGAGAAAGGAGACCACTCAACATTAATTCTAGCTCTATAAAACTCAGGTTAGTGAACTATTGTGAATACCCAAGAAGTTAGTGACATATCACTTCAGATATGATGGATGCATAGCAATTACTGATCTTATATTGCAGTGACAGAGTTGGCATTGAAAATGGAAGCTGTTAAGAGTGATAAATGGATATGACAATTTATTAAAAATATAAGGCATGATTAGTGTTGGATATAGATGCACCCTTTTAAGAAGGGGGTGGAAGATTTTAAAAACCAAATAAAAAGAGAATTTAAAATGTGAAAATCAAACTTTTGGGAAGATAGACATATCATTAACACACAGCAAATTTACAAACAAATGTAGAAATTCTAGAAATGTAGCAGCAACATAGTTTGGAGATAAAGAAGACGTGTGGAGACATGCAGACATGTCACACAATTTTCATGTATTCCTGGTACCATCTCTCGTCCTCCTACTGGTACCTTCCATCATGCCCTCTTCTTGGCCACGGTATTCCCCACTGGGCTCCGTATCGCAAAACACCCAAAGCCTGTGCAGAGGATGTTTGGAACCCACCCTGAGACATCTGATTTCACAGCAGTTGTTGGCATGAACATTTTCACATAGTCTGGCTAACTTGTTCGGGCTGAGTTTTACTTTCTTAAATAAAAATGGAGGACATGAAGTAAGAACCCTAAAAGTGTTATGGGGAGAAATTAACCCCTTCAGTGCATACCTCTGGTCCTTATTTGTTGGATAAACTGATAGAAGAGACAAAATGTGCCATTGCTAATGACATCAATATGTCATTAACAAATCTTTAAAAAACATGGGAAGACTGGTAAAATTTTTAAAAGGCCTGTAAACTTCTGAAATAAAGAAAGGCCATGAAGTTGTCTTCTAAGTGACAATCTACCTTCATAATTTCTTGGTATTTTCATACATGCAAATGTTTGATTAAAGGATGGAACTTTATTTCTGTTGTGTGTACATTGATATACATGTATTATATACAGTATACCATATCACTGCCCTTCCTGACCACTGGATCTTGTCTACAAACTTGGAAAGCTTCTTGCACTGGTCTGGCACTATTTTCTCCCATTATTAGGCAGATACTACAAGTTCCTTGGAGGTATATTTTATATATAAACAATGCTCTAAAATTTTTGTAGTCACTTGCATTTATATTTTTTGTGCAATGAGCAGAAAGTGCTCATCAGAGAAACTCAAAGAAAAGGATTCTATCACTATCTGGATAGATTATTTGGGAAAGTGTCCCTTATCTGCCCCTAAATCAACATCCTCATACATTTAAAAGTTTTTAAACACATTATTGTATTTTATAGTTATCACAACCCTTCATAATTTTTTCTCAGGTTGTTGTAAGGCCTCTTGGACTTTCTCCTACTTCTTCAGTTCTACCTCAGGTCGGGCTTGTTGTTTGTTTTGCTATCGTTCTCCTTGTCCCAGGCATTTTAAGGAAAACCATTTCCTTAAAATGCTGCCTGAGGCCTGCCTGTCACATCATTCGATGTGATGTTCGTTACCAAGGCGCTGCTGCTGCTGCCGCCCAGACTTCAGTCACCACTTCCTTCACTGACTCCGCCCAGGCTTTGTCCCTGATGACAGAACTGTGAAACTGAATGCCTACTTGAAATCTCCACTTAAAGAGGTCGAAAACACCTTCCAATTCAACATGTCCAAAACCAAGGTCACAATCTTCCCCTGTCCCCAACCGTAACTTGATACCCCCTACATTCCTCATCTCAGTGAATGGCAGTGCTATCGGAGTAGCTGCTCAATCTGGAAAAGATATTATTCTCTCCTCACCTCCTGTTGTTCTGTCATAGCTAATCATCACCAAATCCTGTTGATTTTTCTCCCAAATATTATGCAAATTCAACTGGCTTCTTTCCATTTCTATTGCCACCCGCCTTGATATATTGTAATAGCATCCTATGTACTTTCCCTACATAACAAAGCCAATAATGGCAATAGTGAAAATGATGATGATATACTACTAATAATATAGTTATTGTACTGATTAATATGTCAATATATTTATTATATTACATTTATCATTGTGATATCATATATTTAGTAATATAATAATAATAATAATAATTGTGTGCTTATTCTGTACCAGGTACTAGAATAAGTACTTTTAATTAACTACCTCATTAATTTCTCATAAGCACCCAACAAGAAATGTGCTATCATTACCTCATTCTACAGACAGACATTTTGGTTTAAAGAAGTTAAGTGATTTGCCCCCGGTCATTTAGCTATAGTACTTCACACTTTTGATTGTGTCACAATCTCAAACACACACATATGCAAACATAAACACTCTTCTCTGTTCAGTCCCCACTCTATCACATAAAATGCATCCAATGCCTTCTTGTGGCTTCTAAGATAAAACTGAAAGCCCTGACCTCTCCAGCTTCACCCCCCTGTGATGTAAATGCCCCATGATTCCTTTCACCATGTGAGTTTTGCACATCCTGTGCCTTCTACTTAGCATACTTGAATCTCCTCCAACTTCATGTCTTGATAACACTATGTACTTCTTCCTCAGGACACATTATATTATTTATATAGCAAGCCACTATCTTTCATAGCACTTATCATTATACAGACATAACACATAGTTATGATTTTTACATGTGTTTGAGTGGTTTTAATTAACATTGATCTCATACACTTAATTGTAAGTCACATTGGGAAGGAAATGTAACTTTTTTATTTATTATTTTACCTGAGACATTTTATTTGATAGTACCTCATCTATATTAGGCATTCAATAAATAATTATTAGATAAATCAATATATTAAAAATATAAAACTGGGTACAAAGTCCCAAGTGACTTTCTGGTAGCAAACCAATATGCTACAGACACAAGCAGTAGTTCTGGACAAGAAACCATGAGTCATAATTTTGAGCATGGTTTATTTGTCTCAATGCCTAGCTCAGTGCCTACACAGAGAGATGTTTAGTTAATGCTTTCTGAAGGAATAAACCACCTTCTATTAGGAGTTCTATTTTCTGCCTTCCATTTAGAGCCATGGCAAGAGACCTCCTGGGGAAGGTTGGATAGTTGGGGAGCAACATTTTCTCTGAGAGGTGGACAGAAAGCACCTGTTTTGGGTACTAATGTTTTCAAAGGGTTCATATGTCTTATCAAGCACTTGATCCTACCAAGGGAACATTTAGAAATGGGGGAAGATTAGTCCTTTAACTACTTTACTTCATGTTTTCTGAAGGCCTAGAAAGTGGGGAGGCTATACTGATTTGATTAATGTCATATCTAAGTTTATATTCTAATGAAACAGATAATACATGTTTGCCAACATCTGTAAATAAATTTCATCACAAGGTGACCACTGCCTTTTTCTATGAAAGAGCCAAGTGCATATGCAGAACAAAGTAAAAGGAACACATGGAGTTTGGTCTTGTTTTTTGTTGAACAACTTATCTCTTCCATAGGATCATCATCTTGATTCTCATTGATCTGTATTTAAAACACCGCATGCTTTAGAATATCTTACCCAGTTCATTTTAATACCTATGTGATTCTTAAGATTCTGTATCCCATCATGTCACTATGAATGGACAACTCTGAGGGCTGATGATCATACTGAAGGTTGACACATGTCTTGAAAGCATAAAGCCACTGCATTAAAAGTGTCAGCTAAAGGCATGGCCCTGTGGACAGCATCTAGAATTTTAATTCATGCCAAGACTCCAATGGAAAGACAGTAGAAGATGGATGGGGACTGAGATATCTCTAAGGCAAGACTGCAGGGAAATGGAATCATGTATTAGAAACAGGTGAATGAAGCATGGTTCCATCACTGGCAGTTGAATTTCACTTGCAATACCACTTCAGTCTCTGGAAGTTTTAACACTTCAGATGACTGAGAATTCTTTGAATCTTTTTTTTATATTCCACTGTATGTGTGTGTGTATATATGTGTATATATATAATTATATATACATATATGTGTATATAATTATATACATCATTTTGTATAATACAAGGTAGGGCAAAAGGAGGTTTACAGTTGTTTGTATGGAAAATAATACAATAATTAACAAATAATAAACCAAAATAAACTCTGTGTTTTGTGTACTCACCTACCTTAATTTTTGCCCACTCTGTATATGTGTATAATATAATGTGATATAACATAATATATAGCATTTATATTATATTTTACTATACTATATTATACTATATTGTACTAAATATATTTCATATGTATGTATTTTTGCTCCATTGGCTTTAGCCAAAAGAATACTGATTTGCTGAAAGTGCTTCGCCCTTAACATAGGTTTCCTAATATTAACTAGAGAGATGCAGGACTAAGAAAAATTGTCCCCTCATCAAAATCAAGTTCTGAAAATCAAGAGACAGAAATTGAAAACATAAAAATTAAAAGCTTTTTTATGACTTGAAGATAAGTTTTTAACAACTGCTCAAGGCTCTGGCATCAGATGAAGTTCACACGAAGGAAAGGAAGCAGCACAGCAGAGTTGGGAGTCAGAAGGCACTTGTCTAAGTTCAAACCCCTGTGCTTACAGTTGTGAATCCTTGAGTAGCTACACCTATGAAATGGAGACTTTACAAGTATATAAAATCTATAAAGTGCGTTAAATCTTTATATCTATATTAAGGGTAGTGCTTAGCAGAGCCTTGTTAATAAAATTTACTTGCGTGGGGTGGCAAACAGAATTGTCCAGCTATGATGTGAAAGGCTCATCTTGAGTGCCTGGCAACTTGCTGCTAGAAGAGGGGGCTTAAGAGTCTCCCATTTGGTGGAGGTTTCTTCCAAACAAAACCTTCCAAGGAGCCCAATTGCCTCCTTCTAAGGAGCACTTCCCAAGGGGAGCTGGCATTTCTAGCACCCCCTATCCAGCTGATGCCTAAGTCCAGATAGCTTGGCAACAGAGCCCTGCATGTGCATTTCTTCCCTACCGAGGTCTTTTTCACACTAATTACATCACACACATACAGGAGCAGTCAGGCAGGGTCTCTTCCCTCAAAACACAAACATGTTTAATGTCCAATCTCTTCCCATGACTCCAGCACACCTCTCAATGACATAATGAGAAATGGGGACCATGTGCCTCTTTTAGCTGACTACTGGTCTCTCCAATAAAGCATCTTTTATTAACCCTTCTCATGGGACATTGTGGTATTAACCTTTCCCCACGCTGTCACCATTCAGTAAATGTTAGCTATACCTAATTCTGTTACTTGAGAATTAGCTCAATTTTTAAAGGAAGCTACAGAGGATACATAGTGGCCTTGGGTTCATCCACCCTGTTTATGAAGTCAGTCATGAAAAATTTCCTGCCTAAGTGATAACAGATGTTCTGAGTCCATTCTTGTTACAGTAGGTTCACCTGGGCTTTCTTCCAGGTGCTGACCTTATGAATGAAGTCTTCCCACACAAAATTTTGAGCAAACTAAGCATACAAGAGTTAAAGTTTTAAATTAATATTCTCCTAGTCTTTATATAATGTGCAAATAATGAGTTACTTGGGGGTTTTTAGTGATCCAAGGCATACAATTGAAAATACACTTAACGAACCTCAGAATTTTGTAGGATTTCTGGCCAAGATGGAGGCATAGGTAGATACACTCTGCCTCCTCGCAGAACTAAAAGAAAGACAACAACAAATTTAAAAATAAAAGATAACCTGAACTTCCAGAAAATCAAACTGTATGGAAGTCTGAAAACCAAGGAGTTAAAGAAGAAACATTCATTCAGACTGGTAGGAGGGGTGGAGATGGGCAGCAGGGGTAGAGAGAATGTGCGGCAAGGCAGTGGCTAGAGGACTGATAGGGAAAGATGGTGGCTGGCAGACCAGGGCAGTCCCACATTTGCATGCAGTTAAACCAGGAGGAACAACTGGGGAGTGAGACAGACCACAAACCCAGAGTTCCAGCATGGGGAAATAAAGTCTCAAAACCTCTGGCTGTAGAAACCTGTAGGAGCTACTGCAGTGGGAGAAACTCCCAGCCTCACAGGAGAGTTTATTGGAGAGACCCAGAGGGTCCTAGAAGGTACACAAACCCACCCACCTGGGAATCAGCACCAGAAGGGCCCAATTTGCTTGTGGGTAGCAGGGGAAGTGACTGAAAGCTGACAGAGAGCCCAGCAAGTGCCATTGTTCCCTCTCTGACCCCTCCCCCACATATAGCACCACAATGCAGCCAAGTTGGTTGCCCCGCCCTGGTGAATACCTAAGGCTCCACCCCTTACTATGTAACAGGATCCCCAGATAAAGAAATATGGCCCAATAGCCCTGGCTGGTGTGGCTCAGTGGATTGAGTGCCAGGCTGCAAACCAAAGGGTCGCTGCTTCGATTCCCAGTCAGGGCACATGCCTGGGTTGTGGTTCAGCTCTCCAGTAGGGGATGCATGAGAGGCAACCACACATTGATGTCTCTCTCCCTCTTTCTCCTCCTCTTCCCCTCTTCTCTCTCAAAAAATAAATAAAATATTTTTTAAAATCCTTAAAAAAAAAGAAACATGGCCCAAATGAAAGAACAGATCAAAGCTCCAGAAAAAATAAAACTGAGCAATGAAGAGATAGCCAACATATCAGATGCACAGCTCAAAACACCAGTAATCAGGATGCTCACAGAATGGTTGAGTATGGTTGCAAAATAGAGAAAAAAGTGAAGGCTATGCAAAGTGAAATAAAGGAAAATATATAGGGAACCGATAGTGAAGGGAAGGAAATGAGGACTCAAATCAACGATTTGAAACAGAAGGAAGAAATAAACATTCAACCACAAAGGAATAAAGAAACAAGAATTCAGAAAAATGAGGAGAGGCTTAGGAACCTCCAGGACAACTTTAAACATCCCAACATCCAAATCATAAGGGTATCAAAAGGAGAAGAGGAAGAGCAAGAAATTGAAAACATATTTGAAAACATAATTAAGGATAACTTCCCCAATCTGGCAAAGGAAATAGACTACCAGGAAGTCCAGGAAACCCAGAAAGTCCCAAAGAAGTTGGACCCAAGGAAGCACACACCAAGGCACATCATAATTACATTACCCAAGATGAAAGAGAAGGAAGGAATCTTAAAAGTAGCAAGAGAAAAGGAGACAGTCACCTACAAAGGAGTTCCCATGAAACTATCAGCTGATTTTTCAAAAGAAACCTTGCAGGCAAGAAGGGGCTGGAAAGCAGTATTTGAAGTTATGAAAGGCAAGGACTTACATCCAAGATCACTCTATCCAGCAAAGCTTTCGTTTAGAACGGGAGGGCACATAAAGTGCTTCCCTGATGAGGTCAAATTAAAGGAGTTCATCATTGCCAAGCCCTTGTTACATGAAATGTTAAAGGAACTTATCTAAGAAAAAGATTATCAAAATTATGAACAGTAAAATGACAACAGACTCACAACTATCAACAACTGAACCTAAAAAAAACCCCAAACTAAAACAAACTAAGCAAACAACTAGAAGAGGAACAGAATCACAGAAATGGAGATCACATGGAGGGTTATCAGTGAGGAGGGGGTGGGGTGAAAATGGAGGAAAAGGTACAGGAAATAAGAAGCATAAATGGTAGGTACAAAATAGGTTGGTGGGGGAGGGGAGTTAAGAGTAATATAGGAAATGTAGAAGTCAAAGAACTTATATGTATGACCCATGGACATGAACTAAGGAGGGGGGGCAATGCTGGTGGGAGAGGGGTGCAGGATGGAGGGGAATAAAAGGGAGAAAAATATGGGACAACTATAATAGCATAATCAATAAAATACATTTTTTAAAAAAGAAGGAAACCTCAGAATTTCCATGACCAAAAAGGGTAGATGTGGCAACTAGTTGCTAAAAATTTGATCTTTAGAGTTCTGAATTCTCAGCCTTAAGGTAAATTTAAAATTGTTTTACCACAAAGAGAGGAAAGGAAAATACTCTGCTTTGAAACAGAAATATTATATGTGTGGTTTTTTTGGCTGCAGCTTTATGATGTAGTAAAGAAGCATAATGATTTTTTTCATTTTTAAAAAACTGCTGAGGGGCAAAAATAGCATGCATCCAATAGCATGGTCCACTAAGAGGAAAACCCCAAAATCGATGTACAGAAGCAAGATAATAAATACTCTTTTGAAAAAATTTATAAAGGAAAAGTCAAATCTGCAAGTCATTCTGAGCAAAATATGTGATTATAAACATATAGAAGACAGAATTCCTGCTTTCAAAGAATTTTATAGGCTGGAACTTAAGTGAGAAAAAATGTTTTTTGGAAAAAAAATGGTAGGTCATGAGATGCAGCAGATGCTTCATCAATAAGAAAGCCTCCCCCATTCATGAAAAAAGAAGCTCCTATTTTCTCTTTACTAGTAAATTTTCAGATCTTCACACAGAAATAAGTATGTTTTAGTGCTCCAAGGCAATAAAGAAACATATCTTAAATTTCCTGTCCTCCTACCTCTTAAATGTGCCCTATCTTCTGTAGGAGTCCTTAAATGCTGGCCTTCTTGCTGGCTTTCACACTGTTACTTGTTGAAGATTTTTAGGAACACTTGATGAGGAATTGGTGACATGACCCAGTGCGTGAAGACCTTTAAGTGGTGAAAAAGAACTGAGCATACAGTGGGCTGAAAATTATGTCTTTGTGCTTTACCTACGGGACTTCCACATGTTCAGATGTTCATTCATTGTATTAATCTCAGTTTGCGTTCCTGGGTGTGGGAGGTGGACAATTAACAAAAGGACCTGGCTATGGAATTGTTAAATAGGTGGAGAATCGAGCAAATGTAATGAATAAAATTTTCTGCAGTTAATGTTTAGTGAGCCAGTGGAATTTTTTTCATGCATAGCTTAGATTTAAATAAAAGCAGTTATATCTAATACCCTTAATAGGCAAAGAGAGACTGTTCAGCCAGGCCTGACCTAGCTTTTGTCTTAATGTCATTGAGCTACAGCCCTGCTCCAATCACCTCTCTTGTGCCCAGAGATTAGTTTGCACTGAACTAGAGCTGGAAATATACACAACTCCAGGGGGCACTGTTCACATGCACTACAGTATAAATGATGTAATGTGAAAGTCGCCACAGGAGCTATGCCACACTGAGATGCTTCTGCTAAAGAGATGCCCAGGCTGCTGTGCCACTGTAACTTTCTCTTTTGAGCCAGGGACTCTAAGTTTAATTGCTAGGAGTTATAATGAGCTGTGAGAAAATGGATAAGGAGATAACATTCAAAGATCAGTGATGAATGATTGTCATTTACGTAATGAACTGTAGGCTTTGATGAGAAGCTTAATTTACTAATCTTTCAAAGTCTATAGGATTCTTTGGGTCTTCAGCCCTCTTTTTTTTATCTCGTCTGTGATTTTGCATATTCTCTTCCCCTTGTCCAAAGCCCTGTGCATATCTCTCCTTTTGCACCTTTCATCCTCAGTCTGTCTCTCCCATTACTTACATCTTCTCCCTTTTCTTTTGGTTTCTTTCATTTTTCTTTCTGCTTATAACTTTTATTTCTCCATTCGGCTATTTTAAGCATTTCCATTATGCCTCCTTCTCTCTCTCCATCTTTCCTTTCTGTGTCTCAGCAGGCACCATCCATCGCCGTTGGTCCCTTTACCATCTATTTACCCTTTCCCTTGCTGTTTGTTTAATCTCCTTTGGTCAATATCCAATTTCTTCTATTTTTCTAGTTTCTTTCTTCCTACCTCTTCTTTTAACTGACCATGATGAGAAATCAAAATACACTTATTCAATGTCCTCTCTTTATGGTCCCAGATCGATTTTTCTTCTGTGTCTGTGGTCCTTAAGAATATACAGAAGATATTTGGGGATTCTAAAGTAAATCTCAATGCCCATGAAATTTAAAGCTGGCATTTTCATTGTACCTTGATCATATTGCAACATTATAAATATTTATAGTATATGCTGGAACATATTTTTGAAATGTTTATTTCTCTACCTGAGATTACTAAAGTGCAGTCTGTGTGATACTTAATCTCAAATTTACAAATCTTCATTGAGTTTAGAATTTTTATTGTTGACATTATTTCCCAATTTCTCCTTCTGTGCTCCCCGCTCCACGCAGCCCAAATCTATGCAAAAATTCTTCTCAAGCATGTCTCTATTTTTCCATTAACTGTGCAGAAAAGAAAAACCTGCTTCCTAGTCTTGTTCCACCTGTACTTACGCCTGCAGTAAAGTCTGTCTTTGGGCAGCAACAGCCCCGTGATTTTGGAGCTCACATAGTGATTTAAACAAATGCTGAGAAAAAAAATGTTTTCCCAAATGATTTAGCATCTTCTTCAAGAAATTAGAAAATCAATCACAAAATAGACCGAAGGATAGAAGTAGTAACAGATTCATAGACACAAGAACAAAAACACATGAGTTAGAATCCAAAATCTGGTTCATTGAAAAAATAATATAAAATAGATAAAACACTAAATAAACTAATGAATGAAAATGAAAGGGACAAAATGCAAATACACAAAATAAGAACTAGCTAAGAGAGGAATAATCACAGAAACAGAGAGAATGTGAGGAATCTTAAGACACTACTTTGTTCAATTATGGCCAAGTAAATTCTGGAAAATGGGATGGAATTAATAATGTTTAAATAAAAGTATAATTTGCTAAAATTGATTTAAAAAGAAAGAAAAGTTCTAAAGAAATTAGTATTCAGGATCAATATTCCAGATAATTTTATGGCAGGGTCATCAAACAATAAGTGAATCTAGCTGTTTTTGCACATTATGGCTGAATATTACCCTTGCCAATATCCACATAAAAGAGAAAAATTTGACAAAGAGCTACCCTTAGATAAAACCTAAGGTACTGATGATTTAAGAAAAAGTTCTATTTCACTCAGCATAATAGTCCCAAGGTTAGAAAAAGCAAAAAACCATGATTTCACTCATATGTGGGATATAAAACTGAAATTCATAGATACAGACAATAAGGCAGTGGTTACCAGAGGAAAGGGGGTGGGAGGTAATAAAGGCTAAAGGGGTCAAATAAATAGTGAGGGCAGGTGATTTGACTTTGGGTTGTGAACACACAATGCAATATATGCTAAAAAACAATATGATACTATTAACTAATGTCACCCCAATAAATTTAATAAAATAATTTTTTTAAAAAGGGAATTTTACCAAAGTTTGAAAGAGTAGATTATTCCAGGTGCTGAAATTATTTCAGAATATAAAAAGTGAAATTTATTTTTAATAAAGATAGCATTTAAAATAAAAAAAGAGTTGAAAAGAGATAGATGACTCAGTAAGTATTTTGGAAAAATTGTGTAGTCTTGTGGAGCAACATCTCACACCACACATACATGCACACACGCATAAACTTCCATTGGACAAATAATTAAAATATTCAAAAGGAATCCTTAAAAGTATCAGAGAAAATGTGACAAAATTTTAATCTTAAAGTGAAGTCTTTAAAAAATAGATCAAAATATCCATAGAACATAGTGAAAATAGATAAATTTTATCACAGAAAAAATGACTATGGCAAAAAACACTATAAACAAAGTTTAAAGATAAATAAAAATGGTAGGAAAAATAAACATTTGTAGTTCTTACTATAGACAAAGGGACACATGATTAACAGGTACACAGTTCCTGCAAAGCAGAGAGCAAAGACAAAACCCAAACAGTATAATAGAAAAAGGAATAAGAGTTATTTCCGTATAAGAAAAAAAAAGGACTTTTATCATATGAGAGATGTTTAAAGCACTCATCTTAAAAACTTAAAATGAAAACTACTTTTAGAAATTATAGTTTACTTTTCAGGATGTCAAATTGTGACAGGATAGTAAGAAGCTAGGAAAATCCTGGGCAAATGGAATGGGGAAACTGAGACAAGAAAATTAAACAAAGCCAAACAGTGTGAGCGATTTACAGCCAGCTGGTGAATTGCAAGACCTAATCTCCCCTGACCAAGGACACTCCAGAGCAAATGGCTTATATCAATACCTGTCCTCCTAACCAGAGAACACACAGCTTAAATCACCCTGGTCTGGGAAAGAGAGAACAGAGACCCAATTAATGTCATTTGTGCCAGCTAAACCCAAGGACAGATGAAGTCAGGGGAACAAATAACAAAACCCCATTAAAAGCCAGACAGACCCAAGATGAAAATAAAACAGTAAAGCAGACCAAAGAATATTCCCAAAGACCCCTATATGCTCATTTTGACATATTAGCATATTAAAATGCACCTGGAAAGCTGATGAATATTCTACTGAAATGCTCCCCTAAGATTCTCACAGGCAGGAAAAATGATGAAAAGCCCTTAGGACAAAGACTCAGGGTGGCCTCACTCTAAAGCTCGCCCATGCCACTTCCTGGGCATGAACCTTTCACTTCCTCCTCAACTCTAAGGGTCCCTACCAGACTTGCAGCCAGAGGGGCGATGGGCAGCAGCAGTCTGACAGGGGCTTATCCCTGATCTTGTCTCCAAGGCCCCGTTTCCCTTTGACTTCCCAGTGGGCTAAAGGCAGCCCTGCTTCAGCTCACTTCTGTCTCTGTGACCTTCACTTTCCAGTGAGCTAACAGCAGCCCCACCTTGGCGCACTCCCTTCCTGTAACTTTCCTGGGGAAGCAGAACAGAGCAGGGCACTGCCTAGGCTCTCCTGTTACTTCTACCCTAAGTCCTTCCTTTGTTTCACTACTCCAGCCTCAATAAGCATACTCTCAAAATCGCCTGGACTCATGTCGTAAAATCTTTTCTATATGAAATCAAGAACCCACAAGCTACAGCCTGGCCTGTGACCATTCTGGGCCATCCAGGCCACTCTGGGCCATTTCCTGTCCAGTAGCAAAAAGCCAAAAGTTTGTCAATGTCATCTGTTGAAAATAAATATTAAAGAAAAACAAGGCAGTCTCATATATTGACAAGCACTAGAATATATCAAATTTGTACAACTCCTCTAAAAAGCAATTTGGAAATATCTACCCAAATTTCAAAGGCATATGCCCTCTGACACAGCAATTGTCCATCTGAGAATTCACCCTGTAGGCGTAATTCCACACACACAAAATGTGTTCGGCGAGTGTGCGAGAGGCAACCGATAGATGTCTCTCTCTTCCTTCCTTCCCCTCTCTCTAAAAATAAATAAATAAAATCTTAAATGCATACATATATTTATGAAAGGTTACTTTTTTGTGGTAGTCTGTAGTAGTAGACAATTGAAAACAACCAAATGCCCACAGGGAACGGGTTAAATAAATTGTAGTACCTAGTACACTCTTACTAAGGAAAATATCACAACTGATTAAAAAATAATAATGAGAAAATTCTCCATGTACTGGCATGGAAAGAGCTCTAAGAAATGCAGTTAAGTGAAAAATGTAACAGATATGTTTACTATGCTTTCATGTAAAAATGGAGAGAAAATTAAAAGTGTGCTTATAATTTCTTATATTTATAGACCCTGAATGATTCACAAGCAATTAATGATAGAGGGAGATAGGAGAAACTCAGCAAATGAAGGTCAGTGATGGGAGGGAGGCTTTTGCTTTATTAAAACATTGATTTATATTATATAATAATACTTATTTCAAATAAGAGAAAACAGTTTTGGAGAAGGAAGTAACTTGCTCATGATAGAATACCTAGGAGGTGGTGGGACCAAAATTTGAATTAAAAAAGAGAAACTGAGTTAAATAATGTGGCAAATAATTAATTATAATTTCTATGACTTTGAAATGTAGCATGTTAGAATAACAGAGCTATTTTGAATAGTGCTTTACTTTACCTTACAGTAAAATGTAGAACTCTCTTTTTCATAGAATCTTGCTTTTTAGATAGATGTTTCGTTCCATCTCGTCTTATCAATGGTTTTTTCAAAGGAAGAATATGGGCATTAGTGGAAGGGAAGAAGAGTTTGGAAAGTGCGTTGGCAATTCTCCATCCTATAAATTTGGAGAAAACTTCATCCCTTGCATTTGATGAAACTTTTGTACTATAACTAGTGAAAGGATCCATGGGGTTATTTAACTCAGCCTATTGAAAGAAAGAAAAAGGAACCAGTTAAAATAGATTTAAATGAGAGGGGAAATAATGTAGTATTAAATAAAAGATTAAATGTATGTTTGTTTTCTTTAACTAATGTTGCCATGTTTCTGTTAAATAAAAATAACTTTTATAACAAATGTAGTTCCCCCAAATTTTAAAGTCATAAAAATTTTCAATAAAATAAAAAATTAGGCAAGAATGAAATTTTAAAATATAATTTTTGGTAATTTAGTAATATAATTTTTGTTTTAAATTTGTGTACTTCCTACATGAGAATTGTATGACAATTTATAGTATTTATTTAATAAAAATACTAAGCAAGCAGTTGAGGTAATGTAGATGTATCATTAAGTAAAAATTTCATTTCTCTCTGTATAATCTAAACTTTCCTTGAAGTCAACAAAAAATTTCTATAGAACAAAATTTGCATTAAGTGAAAAATAGAAAGGGCTTTGTAACTAGCTACATTAAAGATGTTCTAGGATTAAATTTAGATTAAACTGAATAGGTTCCAATAAAAAAAAAACTAACAAAAATTCCACAATGTTTATGCAGTCTCCACTCAAGAAGGAGCCATTTTCTGTATTTTCCTGTTTATGTTCAATAATATTCATGACAGACTTTTAATTACATCTTCTTTAGAAATGGCTGGAGGCATATTTTCTTTGGCTAGAACTGATAATGAAAATATAAGTTTAAAATGTCACATATTATACTTTTTATAATATTCACAGTACATTTCTATTAGGACTTTTCTTTCACAAATAATTTGTGTACTTCCTCCTTTCCTCTAATTTTTACATTTTTTCATTCAATCTTCATGCAGTTTATTACCAGTCACTCAGGATTCATTTCATATGCTTATCGATCTTACAGTAGAAAATGAAAGAATGGAAAATGTTTTTCTGTATATGAACCTCTTTAGGATTCCAAGATCAGGCTTGGCTCAATGAAATACTATTTAAAGAGTGACTATTATATTATTTAGGTAAAATGCGAATAAAATACTTTTTATTCTCATGAGAAAATGAGAATAATCTCATGATAAAGACTAAAAAAATAAAGCTTAGAGCAGTCAGGAAAATAGTAAAATGCAGTGTAAGTAAGTATGAATTATTGTAAAAGTCACAGAAGGTGGGAAAAAATAACATGTTATAATATATATTAAAAATAAGGTAAAAAATCATGCAAATAGATAAGCACCAAAAAAATGAAATGAAGACTCAGAAAAGCCTCAAAAGGCTAGAAAATTAATAGTGAAATTTATAAAGTTACCCTATTTTTACTGTTTCAGAAAAATAATCAGTGGTCATCACTGAAATACATATTATAAAATATCTTTGATTTTAATGATCTCTGAATGTTGGAATTAGTATACAATCATGTTTATATTATTCCCAGTTGTGTCTCTTTCTTATTAACTAGGTCAAAATCATGGAAGAAGCAGTCAATTTGAAACAACAAATTAAACTGTGTTTAGGACTCAGTAGCTATTGTGACTTTGAGGACATTATTAACATCTCAAAGTCTGCAGGTTCATCCATAAAATGGTAATCATAATATATAACTGGATTATTTATTTTTTTAGTGTCATTGGCTTAATTATACATAAGAAATGGTACTTCAAAACCAATAACAATATATAGTAGTACACAAACATATTACTATGACTCTTCCATTACCAAGAGGGTGATGAATGAAGAAAATTGTGAATAAATGAAGGGACCAGCAAACATAAAAGTCTTCTGACATTTCTTATAAAATATATTGTTTCTAGGGTAGTATTATTCTGCATTATAAAATCTTGATGCTATTTTCTTTATGTCTCATCTGACTCCTCCTTGTTTTCTTTCTTCTTAGACTGGATAGGTACAGACCCAGATGCCAACTCTCTCAAGCAAAATGATGGCATTGCCAAAATTTTCCCCTGGTTGAAAGCCCAGGTAATAATCCCTCCCCACTTTGAAACAGCATGAATGGAACTGGAGAGCATTATGCTAAGTGAAGTAAGCCAGGTGGTGACTTAATCAACAAGATAAATAAGCAAGCAAAATATAACCAGACACATTGAAATAAACAACAAACTGAGAGTAAATAGAGAGGAGGAGGGAGGGAGATAATGGGGAAAGTGTGGTCAAGGAACAAGTGTAAAGGACCCATGGACAAAGCCAAAGGGGGTGAGGATTGAGGGTGGGAGGTGGGGGTGGGTAGGGTTGGGGAAGTGGTGGTGGGAAAATGGAGACAAATGTACTTGCACAACAGTAAAAAGCTAAGCAAAACAGAGATAGCCAATCCATCAGAAGCAGAGTTCAAAACACTGGTAATCAGGATGCTCAGAGAACTCACTGAGTCCAGCAAATGCATACAGAAGAAATGAAGGCTGCACTAAGTGAAATAAAGAAGAACCCATAGGGAACCAAGAGTGAAGGGAAGGAAGCTGGGGTTTAAATCAACAATTTGGAACAGAAGGAAGAAATAAATAGTCAACCACTACAGGATGAAGAAACAAGAATTCAGAAAAATGAGGAGTGGCTTAGGAACCTCTGGAATAACTTTAAACATCCCCACATCTTAATCATGGGGGTGCCAGAAGAAGAAGAGGAAGGGCAAGAAATTGAAAACTTATTTGAAAAAAATAATGAAAGAAAACTTCCCCAACCTGGTGAAAGAAATAGACATACAAGTCCAAGAAGTGCAGAGAGTCCCAAAGAAGTTGGACCCAAGGAGGAACACTCCAAGACACATCATAATTAAATTACCCAAGATTAAAGTTAAGGAAAGAATCTTAAAAGAAGCAAGAGAAAAAGAGACAGTTACCTACAAAAGAGTTCCCATAAGACTATCAGCTGATTTCTCAAAAGTGACTTTGCAGGCAAGAAGGGTCTGGAAAGAAGTATTCCAAGTCATGAAAAGCAAGGACTTACATCCAAGATTACTCTATCCAGCAAAGTTAACATTTAGAATGAAAGGACAGATAAAGTGCTTCCCAGATAAGGTCAATTTAAAGGAGTTCATTATCACCAAGCCCTTATTGTATGAAATGTTAAAGGAACTTATCTAAGAAAAAGAAGAAGATCAAAACTATGAACAGTACAATGACAAAAAGCTCACATCTATCAACAATCTAACCTAAAAAATAAAAACAAAAACAAATGAAGCAAACCACTAGAACAGGGAAAAGATCATAGATTTGGAGATTATATCTGGTTATCAGTTGGGAGGAGATAGGGAGAGAATGGGGGGAAAGGTACAGGGATTAAAAAGCATAATTGGTAGGAAAAAATAGACAGGGGGATGTTAAGAACAGTATAGGAAATGGAAAAGCCAAAGAACTTACATGCATGACCTATGGACATGAACTAGGAGAAGGGAATTGCTAAAGGGAAGGGGGGATACCAGATTGGGGGGAAGGGGAAAAAGTGGGACAACTGTAATAGCACAATCAATAAAAGATACTTAAAAAGATTAAATACAAAAATTGAATATATTTTCTAGCACAGTATCTGGCATACAAATAATTTTTCAATAAATGTTAGTTTCTTGTTTATATTTAATTTTAGAAAGAGCACAGCACTATAGAAATGGCAGAGTAAAGCTTTGGGTTAAGTTCACTCATGGGCATATCACTTGTTTTATATCTGTTAAGACTCAGATCCCCCTTCTGTATGGCTGATGGTGGTGGTGAAGAGCTACGTAGCTTACATGTGTTAATATAATATACTTAGCACAGTGCCTGATTCATTGCAAAAGCTCTACAAATATTTTTGTTCTCTTAAAACAATATAGTTGTTACCTTTGAGTTCTATTAATAAGTATTGAAAAAGACTTTATTCTTCCAAAAATACATCCCCCTTTCCATACTCAGTTTCCATGTATGCCAACAGATGAGGCATATGTGGAGGAGGAGAGAGAAGGGTACTGAGAGAAAAGAGACTAACAGTGTTGTTTGTTCTCTTTTGCTGCTTTATAGAGTACATTAAAAGCATGGAAATAGCATTAAGAATGAAAACAGATTTTATTTTAAAGATTTCAGCATGAAATGTTAAACCGCAAAGTGCTTTACCTGATGAGTCAAAGGTATTCTAAATAAAAGTCACCTATTCATTTTAGCTGTACATATTTCTTTTTGATATTTTCGGTCATATACCAGATGGCATAAAGCATTTACACATGATGGCTTTTCCTAGGTGTGCCAGCATATGCTGCTGAATTGCCCATACAGAAGAGCCTTGCTCATTGCAAGTCTCCCTGGAAGCATTTCACACAAAACACATCAATTAACATTTGTTTATTATGCCACTGTGAGTATATGACAGTTTTTTATTTCTTTTCCAAATACTCAGGCAACAGTTGGGATTATATTGAATTTGTCACTTGAAGGGCTCGTGTTTAGGAATCTATTTAGAATTGTTTTTCATCTCAAATATGCTATTAAATATCTCATCTCTCCTCAAGCCTCCATTAAACATCAAATTTTATGAACAGACATAACAAGAACTGTAAGTGATTGAATGTTATAATGAATTAAAAAAACATACAAAACACAGGAGCACATGATATAGTTAGTAATGGATTTTCCAGTAATATAGATAAATGGACATATTCAGTAAAAACTCTTATTCATTAAATTCAATAGTTTATCACATGAATTGCATATTTATTATTAAAGTATGAAAAGAAAATTTCTACTTAATTTCATAAAAATTCAAGTATACTCAACCCTTAAAAATAAATCCTTGCCACTATCCATTAGTTTACAGTTAAGGCTCTGTCTGCACTCTGTATAGGTAATATGGTGATTACTTTACATGAAGAAAGTTCTGGGACCCAGGTGTCAGGAAAGGAAAGAAAAAATAACGGTTGTCCTATAAACACTCATTAGCATTAACTGAAATAGGAGTAAAATATATATTTTATTTTAGTTCAAGGCATCTGAGGCACAAGCCTTCTCTGCATAGATTCTTTTTAGATATTCTCTATTCTTGTTGAGCAGTGAGGCAGCACATGAGGACTGACAGGGTTTTTATAACTGTAAGAAAGCTTCTAGCTAATTTATACTATAAAATGTACTGTCCAAGGAGGTGTCACAGGGCAATAATATGCTGGTTTCATGGAACATGGGGATTAGTAAGTTATTAAGAAAAACTAAAAATGTTCAGGGATAAATAACCTCTGTAGTTTTATTATCATAAATAGTCTTGCCATGATAGTGCCAAAAAAAAAGAAAGGAAATCTTGAGCTTATCACGATCATGTTTTACTATAAAAATTAAACATAGCTGTAAAGATACTGATATAGAAAGTATTTAGACTATTTCCAACAAGAAAATATAGTTTTAATAATTCAGCATATTTGCTTTAAGAAATTAAACCTATAGACTAAATGTGCTCATTTTTTAAAAAGTATGCTCTATCTTTTGAAATTGTTTTGCTTTCTATTATTATATATTTGCTGTTTAGATGTTTAACTTATTCTACAGCATCGTTATTACCTCCCTTAAGAAGGCAGCTTTTAAAATCTGAAATAAATATGACTATTATTTTCCTCAGAGAAATTAAGTGTAAAAGGAGAGAATTTTCAGCTGTGAACTTTAGGAAAATTAGGTCACAAGGCAGTAACAGAGCAGATAACAAGTACGCACAGAGATGTCAGCGAAAAACAGGGAACTGCACAGATACGAATCACTCTGGTCTTTGAATAATTAGGTTTGGAGAATTTAAGGAAATTAGTTCACACATTATTACTTCTGAACCTAGTACAGATATGTTTTTATGCATTTGATATTAAAAATATACCAACTAATAATACACTTAAAAAATCTTTATGACTAAGGGAAAAAACACTGGCTAGAAAAAGAATAAACAGAACAATTGATTAGACATTTAACTTTGTCATATCTATAACAACATAGAACTCAGTCATAAAACTATGCTTCAAAATCAAATTGAATAAAAATCTTTTCAGGTAAGAGAAAACTGACAGAAATAGTCACCAGCAGATACTCATGAAAAGAATATAAAAGGGTTTTGTTTGGCAGAAGTAAAATAATCCCATATACAAGACCAGATTCAAGAGGAAAGAATAAGGAAAGAAACATGTAAATATGTGGGTAAATCTAAAGAATATCGAGTGTGTAAAACAATGTTAATATATTAAAATCCAAACACACACATCAAACATACCAAGATACACATACATGCACAATTAAAATGCTTACCAGGAAAAATATGTAAGTAATAAATGGAATTAAAATATTATAAGAGCATTATATGGCCCAGGAAATTATAAAATTTCTCTACATTAGACTTCAATAAATCAAGGAGTCATTTTGTAATACCTGGGTTAACAAGTGAAAGAATGTGTAACCTTCAAACAAACAAAGGGGTGGATTGAATGGGACAATGAAAAAAGTCTTCCTCCAAAAGGCGTAAAATGAGATTGTAAAACAGAGGACAAGGAACAGGAGGTACAAATAGTAAATAACAAGATACAGAATTAAAGAAATAAACACAAGTATATTGCAATGATATTAAGTATAAGTAGAATAAGAGTTCAAATGAAAAGAGAATAATTTTAGGCCAAAAACATGCCACTTCTCCAAAGAGAGATGCATGTAAGGATTCAGAGGACTTGACATAAAATGATGGAGATAGGTACACATATTCAAAAGAATCTATCAAAAGTACTCATATAAAGGAAAGCTAGCATGGTCCTATTCATGATAGAAAAAGTACACTTTTTATAAAAAAAATATAAGGATGAGAGTATTTTCAAGTATTGTCACTGAACTCAGCAACATTGAACAATAAATCAAAATTATAAACATAATAATAAAATCTCCATACATGAGGACATTAAGCCATAAACTTCAATAACCCATGGTTCAAAATGGAAATAGTAGAAATTAGAAACTCTTGAACTAAATGATAGTTAAAATATTATTTGTCACAACTTTCAGGATACATCAAAAATTATGTGTAGAGGGAGATTAATAGCATTAAAATCATATATTTGGAAAGAGAAATGGTATAATTCAATAAAAGTAATCTACTTCAATAATTTTTTTAAAAAACAACATAATAAGTGCAAGGAAATTAGCAGAAGGAAAAAGAAAACTAATAAACTTTAACATCAGATATTAAAGAAATAGAGAAAACAATATACAGAATTGGTATTAGTAGAATCAAGAGTTGTTTTTCAAAGGACAAAAAAGTTCATAAACCTTTGGCATGATAGATTAAAAAGATAATAAATGCAAAAGTAAGAAAAGTCAAGAATAAAGAAGAGAAGATCATGAGAGATTCTAAAGACATTAAACTATTATAGAAAGATATTTTAGCAACTTTATAAAATATCTTTTAAAATACAGATGAGATGGACAAATTTCTAGGGAAAATATACCAAACTAATACAAGAAAAATAAAGTCTGGGAAGGTATATAACTGTGAAAAAATAAACTGTGAAAAACTATTTTACAATTAAAAACCTTTTTATAAGTATCCATGACCAAGTGGCTTCATTTGTAAGTTCTATAAAATTTTTAAGGAAGCAGTCATGACAATACTACAAAATTCCTCAAGAAGATAGAGAAAGAAATAATCACTTTCCCAACTCATTCCTTTATTTCAGTATAACTTTGCTACAAAATTTTACAATATAAGAAATAAAAATTATGGACTATTGCACCCATTGATGTGGAAGCAAAATCTTAAGCAAAATAACATCAAGGCAAATATACAATATTTAAAATGTTATTACACATCATCAAATTTTTTTATTCCAGGAATACAATAATTACTCAACATAATATCAAACGATGTAATTTACTACAGTAACTTTCCATGAGCAAGTTACTTCACATTTCAAAAATTTTGAAAGAAAGGGTCTTCTGGTCTCATTCATGTGTCCATCATCAGCTATTAGGACAGCTGAGGACTGGCCAGTCTTGGGAAAGAGCAGTGGATCAGCGAGGACGACTTGTCCCTGCTCATTGTTGTCCCTGATCCTCCAACTGCTTAACTTGGGCTTATTCACGGAGAAGTTACAGGGTTCAAAGAGAACAAGAGATAGCAGGTGCCAATGTGTAAGCCTTTTTCAAATTCCCACTCGTATGACACTCGTATTGTCTTATGGTTTAAATCAAGCAAAATAGTCAAGCCTAATATTTGAGTGTGGAGGGAATGATGCAAGGATGTGGATATGAGGAGTCTCAAACAAATCAGGCTCAATTACTCTTTTTACCACAAATTCTAAAGCAGTACTTCATTATTAAAAAAAAGATATAAGAAATTGTACATGTGAGTTTTATCTGACAAAAATTACCAAATAATTAAAATTCAAAAAGAAGGAAAATTTTTTTCCTAAAATGAATTTCTTTACTTAGTATCTCTATTTTTATGAAACATCCCTAAGTCTATAATACTTTAGTTTGGTAACCCAAACACATTATTCAAAACTAATGCCTTTACTGCTCAATCCAAACCATTTTTTTCCCAACTAGGTAAATCAACTGATGGCTGTCTTACAATGCTCTTACTTCTGCTTGGCTCATGACATTTTCTTATCTAAAAGATGCTCTCTTCAACCTTGCCCCTTGAATCACTTAATGTAACTTATCATTTAAGTTTCCAGCTCAAATACTACTTAAAGATGACAATAACTTATCCCTTATTAATATAAGAAAAAAGTTATAAACTTCCAGCCAACACAGAGGCATAGGTAGATACACATTGCTTCCTCGCAAAACCAAAAGAAGGTCAACAACCAATTTTAAAACAAGAAACAACCAGAACTGCCAGAAAACCAAATTCTGTGGAAGTCTGACAACCAAGTTGTTAAAGAAGAAATATTTATCCGGACTGGTAGGAGGGATGGAGATGGGAAGCCAGGGAAGAGAGGATGCCTGGAAAGGCAATAGCTAGTGAATCGGGTGGGTGAGGAGGTGGCTTGCAGAGAGGGCAGTCCCATATTTGTGTGTGAATAAAGCAGGAGGAACAACTGGGGAGCAAGACACACCGAGCAACCCAGGGTTGAAATGTGGGGAAATAAAGCTTTGAAATCTCTGTGGGGGTTGAGGAGGCAGGAGAAAGTCCAGTCTCACAGGAGAGTCCATCAGAGGTACCTGTAAGGTTCTAGAACACACAAAAACCCACCCACCTGGGAATCAGCATCAGAAGGGCTCAATTTGCTTGTGGGTAGCAAAGGAAGAGACTGAAAGCCAGATGAGAGCTGAGTAAACGACATTGTTCCCTCTCAGTCCCCTCCTCCATACACAGTGCCACAATGTAGCCACAGGGGTTGCCCCACCCTGGCAAACACCTAAAGCTCCACCCCTTACAATGTAACAGGTTTGCCAAGACAAAGACATATGGCCCAAATGAAAGAACACATAAAACTCCAGAAAAAGAACAAAACAGTGAAGAGATAGCCAATCTATCAGATGCAGAGTTCAGAACACAGATAATCAGGATGCTCAGAGAAATGACTGTATACACACATGAAATAAAGAAAGAAGTATAGGCTATATAAAGTGAAATAAAGAAAAATATACAGGAAACCAACAGTGAAGGGAAGCAAACTGGGACTGAAATCAATGATTTGGAACAGAAGAAAGAAATAAACAGTCAACCACTATGGGATGAAGAAACAAGAATTCAAAAAAAATGAGGAGAGGCTTAGGAACCCCTGGGACAACTTCAAACATTCATATGTTGGATCTGAATCATAGGGGTGCCAGAAGGAAAAGAAGAAGAACAAGAAATTGAAAACTTATTTGAAAAAATAATGAAGGAAAACTTTCCTAATCTGGTGAAGGAAATAGACATGCAAGTCCAAGAAGCCCAAGGAGAAGCACACTAAGACAAATCATAATTAAATTGCCCAAGATTAAAGATAAGGAGAGAATTTTAAAAACAGCAAGAGAAAAGAGTTACCTACAAAGGAGACCCCATAAGTCTATCAGCTGATTTCTCAAAACAAACCTTGCAGGCCAGAAGGGGCTGAAAAGAAGTATTCCAAGTCATGAAAAGTGAGGACCTACACCCAAGATTGCTCTATCCAGCAAAGCTATCATTTAGAATGGAAGGGGCAGATAAGTGCTTCCCAGATAAGGTCAAGTTAAAGGAGTTCATCATCGCCAAGCCATTATTATATGAAATGTTAAAGGAACTTATCTAAGAAAAAGATTATCAAAATTATGAACAGTAAAATGACAACAGACTCACAACTATCAACAACCTAACCCAAAAACCAAAAACAACAAACTAAGCAAACAACTAGAACAGGAACCACAGAAATGGAGATCACATGGACGGTTATCAGCAGGGAGGAGAAGGGGGGAAAATGCACAGGGAATAAGAAGTATAATTGGTAAATACAAAATAGACAGGGAGAGATTAAAAATAGTATAGGAATGGAGAAGCCAAAGAAAGAATTTTTATGTACAACCCGTGGACATGAACTAAGGAGGGGGAATACTAGAGGGGGGGAGGTGCAGGATGGAGGAGGATAAAGGGGAGAAATAATGGGACAACTGTAATAACCTAATCAATAAAATATACTTAAAATTTTAAAAAATTTTTAAAAAAGTTAGAGATCAAATATTTATCTGAACTCCCAGCCAGTGCCATGAACTTTGATGGATCTAGCCATTTTTATTGTTCTGGTGCTATTTCTGGAGACTGTTTTCTGTGTGAGACAGTAAAATTTATTGTGTAAATGTCCACATTTTGGACTTCTTTGTTTCCTCCATAGAATTCAGTATGGCACAATAGACTTAGTTACTCAACACATACATATTTCATACTTTTTACAGATTTTGGTAAAAACTTTTATATAATTTTTTAAAATTTTTATTTATTTTTATTTTTATAGAGAGGGGAAGGAAAGGAGAAAGGGAGAGAAACATCAATGTGTGGTTGTGTCTCTCACATCCCCTACTAGGGCCCAGGCCCACAACCCGGGCACATGCCATGACTGGGAATCGAACCAGTAACCCTTTGGTTTGCAGGCCTGAGCTCAATCCACTGAGCTACACCATCCAGGGCTGAAAGCTTTTATATAATTTTTCATTTACATACTTATAGTATCTTAGTATTAAGTAAGGAAATTTGAAATAAATTAAATATTTCAAAATCACCAGCTAGCTGCTTTATAATTTATATCCATAAATCATATATTTCATTGTTTAATAATCCAAATGCCTCTATCTTAACTAACTTTTATAAAAAGCAGATCTAGAGTGAATTGTATCTTTTAATTCACCTGATATAAAATAACCTTATTTCTTATATTAAATATTCGCTGTACCTAAATTAATATAACTGCTTTTAGAAATGTGTAATTTAGATTTTCTCTGAGGAAAACTTGCCTTCCCCACACATTTACTATTAAAATAAATGAAAACATCTTTTAGAATTCTTCTCACTGAACATTGAAAAATTAACTGGTTATGCCTTTGCTTTTATTCTTCTACTCTCAGTGCTGACTGCTTGAGTAATAAATAGGTCTTTACTTGGATTTAAAAAATATTTAGTATGTCTGATTAACTGACTTATGAATTTCAAATGCAGTTATCTGAGATACTTACAAAAATTTTGAGGAAAAAAGACTACCTTATAACAAATAATTAACCCTGGAAACAGGCATATAAATAGAATTCTAATTATAGAAATGACAAATTTGAGTTGGCTTATTTATTTAAAGTATAATCCATTTGAGATATGAAGTGGCATATAAAAACAGATACAAAGGCAGAGAATAATATAAATAATTGAAAATGTCACAGAAATGGAAAAAAACAAAAAGAAAATGATAAGAGTGGGAGAGATGAATACATAGCATTCTCTATTCTGTCAGAAACTGGCCAGAAATTTTACTTTTATTTTTTTAAGCTCCAGGAAACTGCTTATATAAAATCAATAATAAGGTTCAAAGACTACATGAAACTAAAGAGGATTTATTTCCTAAATCCTAATAAAGGTGATACTGGGTGATATAGTGGTCATTTCTATAATTGATATAATAATTGTCTTTGTTTCTCTTTTTCTTTTGTGCTCCTCAGTCCAAACCAAGGACTAAGCTGGAGCACAGTTGCATTAAAAAAAAGCTCATGACATCCCAAAAATGTAGTTCAAATAGACAGCTGTCTGATTGTCCTTTTTCTATAAAAGATATTAAAAATCTAGAGAAAAGGATGGATAGTCTTCCATATTCCAAATAAAACTTATGGTTAAAAAGCAGAGTTTAAGATTTTTTTCTAAGAGAAATCTCTCTTTTTTAAAAAATATTTTATTTATTTTTAGAGAGGGAAGGGTAGAGTAACATCAATGTGTGGTTGCCTCTCACACGCCCCCTGCTGGGGACCTGGCCAGCAGCCCAGGCACGTGCCCTAGACTGGGAATCCAACAGGGACCCTTTGATTCCAGGGACCCTTTGATTCCATGGCCGGCATTCAACCCACTGAGCCACACCAGCCAGTGGTTTACTAAGAATCTTGAATGTAGCTACTCTATGCCATGACCCACCCATATGCTTTGACAATCAATTAGGCAGACTGAATTCATTATTTGCTCTTCTAACTTGTTAATATTAATTCACATCCATAATTATGATTAGAAAACAGGACATTGAAAATGTTAGGATAACTGCATCTGTGAAAGCTAGAAAGAACCAGAAACTTTCAGTGATTGGATAAAGCATCACTAGAAAATCATATTTGCATTTTATGAAAAATTGATAGCTAATTCTATAACGATTTTCTTTGAAAGTGAAGAAAAAGTCTATATTGTCATTAAATAGAACTAGAAAAAACGAGAACTTATACATTTTTAACTTTAAGGAAAACAACTTTAGTGTTAGTGAGTCTGCTTTGTAATTTACATTGTCTAATGCTGGAAAGAAAACACACACACATATATATATAAATAAAAAACTAAATAATTTATTATCCAAGTGGAGAGTCTTTTGAGAATGAATTAATTCACTACTAATACAGAAGCTGGAAAATTACGCACCAACCCAGGTTAACCTTTGCAAATTGGAATTCACAGTCAGCGTACCTACAAATGCTTTTCAAAGGCACAAGCCCAAAGCAGGACAATTACTCTCCCCCAAAATCAACTCCCCTCTTCAAACTGTTTAACCAGAATGCCTACCCTTTTATCTTTAACTAAAAATAGGTCAGCATTAAATTTTTAAAGTTGTGTTCTCAGCTATATCACTGATACTGACTGTGGACACATGCTTCCTGTTGATAGAAGAACCAATTTATTGCCCACTGTTTTATCTTACCTTAGCTATATTTATTGCAATATGGACCCGCCCATCTTTTTCATGGTCCTTTACTTTCTGCAATGTTTGCCATATTAAGTTGCTAAGTCCATCCTGTTCCTCTTCTCCTCGGAGTTCCCATGACATTTTTACCAGGTTATACACTATGCCATAGTATCCGATCCATATAACTTGATCACCTGTTTGAAAAGAAATATTATTTGGGAAGATATCATTGTATTCATCTTACTAATAGAGAAAAAGAAGGAACTGATTTTACTAATAGTTTAAAGTTTGCAATTCCGAGTGTTTTACTCTTCACTGCTTGGACTTCTTTAATTTTTAAAAGATCACAGATCATTTTAAAATTGCTAACAATTTGAAAAGATAAACTTCACCCAACTAATATCATATATCATAAATTTAAAAGTTAAACAGGTAAATTGTGAACTAGGTACTAAAAACAAATCTTTGGAATTGAAGTAAACAGGAATTTGTTCAAAGCAATAGGAATACTTAAAGCACCAGGATAGATTTTTATAATAAATCAGAGAAACAAGAGAAAAGTCACTGGCTGTTATAAGAATGATCAACCTATGAAACAAAGCATTTGAACCAAGAATGCAGTTTTGAAAATAATGTAAGAAATAAAAAAAAATTTCAGATTCATTATAGGCTATATGATTTTTTTAACAATAAATACATAAGTCAAATGAAATAGAGGAAAGAGAGTAGTGAATCAGAAAAGAGAAAAAAGTCAAAGTCACTTCTAAAACTTATATATCAATTAGATATTTACACAAATTATCCAGTTCTACTTTTAAAATATTCATTTCCCTTACAGAAAAGGTGAAGAAGTTTCTCTTTACTCTTTGTTAATTATTTCCCACTTAGATGGCATATTGCTATGCAACACTACTCAGGTAGAGAGAGTTCTAATTTAAGTAATGAGGGGATAAATAAATTTGGAGAATGAAGTAATACAGGTCTTAAAGGAATATGAACTTAAATTAGCCATGATACTACTGAGTATGTGTGAGGTGAGGCAGAGAGCGAGAGAAAAAGAAGGTTCAGAAAGGGAGATGAAAGAGTTTTAAAGCCAAATAAAGTCTGTATTGCATTTTTGCTCCAAATTCTGGTGATAACCTGTGTGGTATTGGAACTCATCCACGCCCTTCTTAAAAAGTCACAATCTAGAAAGTCACAATCTGAAAAGTCACAGTCCTCAAGTTTTCCTAATTCAATCTAGACTTTTAGAATCTAGGCTAATAATAATAATCCCTATGATTATAACTAGAACACTTGAGAGTACCTACTAGGTGCCCTTATTCTAGTCCTCATTACAGTCCTGCTATGCAGACCACATTATACTTAGAATAATAGAAGGGAACGTGAGCTTCAGGTTGGTGCAGAAGTTCCTAACATCATGCAGCTGGCTAGTGTTGGAACCAGGTGAAGCCTGGTCTAATCTTATCCCATGCAGTACAGCCTCTCCAATTCAGACAAGTACTTCTCCTTCTAATCCCCAGCTTCTAATCCATTTGCAGGAAAGGAAGAAACTAAAAGGTAGAAGGAGGAGGCAGAAGAGAAAGTACATACACATTTTGAAAATGGGAGAAGACATATGTCCAGATTTCAAACTTAAGTCACCCTCTATCCTTTCTGTTGTTGATACTTCAGAAGAGAAATTATAAGCTGCAAACATGAGGCTACAATTAAGTGGTCAAATCAATTTTTTAAATTTGTTTAATTGAATTTATTGGGGTAACATTGGTTCACAAATTATATAGGTTTCACGTATAAAATCCTATAATATATCATCTATATATTGTATATATGTGAAATCTAATGAACAAATTAAACTAACAAAAAGTAGAAACAGATTCATAGATACAGAGAACAAACAGACTGACAGCTGTCAGAGTGGAGGTAAGGTTAGGGAGCTGGGTGAAAAAGGTGAAGGGATTAAGCAAAACAAACAAACAAGCTCATAGACAGAGACTGAAGTATGATGATTACCAGAGGGAAAGAGGGGTGCAGCATAAAGAGAGTAAAGGGAGAATAAATGGAAACAGAAGGATACTTGACTTAGAGTTACAGCCAATTCTTTTAAAAATATAATTTTCCCCTCATAAAACCTTTACTAGTTAAAACAAGTGTACTTTTATGTTTGAAATTATATATAGGGAGTAATGTTAGCATGAAGGTGGAATAGAAAGTCCCCCATCCTCATATCCTCACAGGAACACAATTTGGCAGCCATCCTGTGAATAAAATTGTGTTTGGGTGAACCTTGGGATTGAGGTAGGAGGTTGGGAAACCCCAGTGGAATCTAGGACTGCGGAGGGCCAATTTGATAAGGCAGGTCTGGACCCATGTTTTAGCTCTGATGCCAGTGATGCAGTCTGTGGACTTGGAAATAGTCCTGACCTTCTGTGAACTCAGTTTTAACCCTGCTTATCCACAGTCCTGCTACCAGCCCCAACCACCAAAGGACTGAGGAGGACCCACACCTGTTGGTGCCTTTGGTAAGAGACCCACTGACTTTGAACCTGACTGCCACCACTGAATCAGCTCTGGGACCTAACTTCAGCCTCACTCTACCATAGTCCAGAGGCAGTTCTGTGCACCCAAGAACCCAACTATGGAGAACCCACCCACGGACCTGGCAGGATCATGCTCAGGGACCTGGTGGGAGCCAAATCCATTTGCTCTCAGGTAACAGGCCTGAGATCTGCAGGTCCAGAAGCAGTCCCAGAACCAGGCTCCAGCCCTGCTCAACCATGGTTCTGGAGGTGGCCGCCATCTACACAGGCACCCAGCAGGAACCATGCTCACTCATGCCCACTGACCCCCAGCAGAGAAGTAGCCATAAGAAGAGAGAAGGTAGAGGAAGATCATGAGGATCTCAAATTGAACTGAGGTGGAGAGTTCATATTGGAAATGGACAAGGTAAAGCAACTAAAAATAAATAGGGTCAGATTAAGTAGTAGATGTTTGAGCATATATTTACCCAATGAAACATTATGGCTATTCAAGCAATAAACTGGGAAACCAATATGGGTATTTTATGAGGTAATCTAGCTCTTTACTATGAAGACCAGCAGGGGATTGGAGAGTTAAGAACAAACTTAAAACATTGTGAAGAAGATCTAATAAGAATTCTTAATTATGGAGAAAATGGAAGGGATTAACTGAAAAGGAAAAAATACATTTTTAAGCTCATGAAACTGAAACAATAATGAAATTGCCTGCAGAAATGCAATTATGTAGAAGAGCCAATATGGGAAGAAAGGAGGCAAATATTTGGAAACTGTGACATGGTGGGGTGTGATCAAAATATAATTTTTAGTGTACCATAGCTTGTAAAAATACAGCTAAAATTCAAGTAAAATAATAGAAACAAAATTATGGAATTATGAGTGATTAACAAAAAACTAAAGCCTCAGCTAAATATGAATAAAGAAATAATTATGAATCTTTAATAACAGAAATTGTGAAACTCTAAAATAAAAAGCAGCTCTTTGAACAATATGATAAGTAAGACATACTGTGGATTTTAACCAATTTATAAATTAATTTATAGACTCCCAAATTCTTTACATTAAAAAGAATGGTTGGTAAAATATGCCCAAACCACCTCCGTTCATATATTCTAAATTATTGTTTATTGAGGAACGGTATTTTGTAAGTCTATAATATTTGAATCACTGAACTGAATATGGTTTGCTTTTAGACTCCACAAGACCAGTGATGAACCCATAAAATATATTCTGAGAACTGTGTTCTCAAAAACTCAAAAAACTTTTAAAATGCCATTGCTTTTTAAAGTGAGCCGTTCACCTGTTGATTTAAACTACAGTGAAGTGTTGTTTATGAATAATATTTATAGGAAGAATCTATTACATCCAACTGACTGACAGTTAATGAAGAAAAAAACCTTCTGAAAACAGATGGGATGTGTTACAACTGTCACAAAAGGTAGAATGCATTCTAATATTCACGTCCAGACATTTGCCGAGAAGCGTGTCCGCTATGAAACTCCTCATCCAGGGACCAGTCTGGGGCATACGGCACTCCTCTGTTCTGCTTTGAGTGGTCCTGTGGCAGCAATCAAAGATGTCACTTTAAATATACTGAGAGAAAATGTGTCTCTTTGCAGCTAAGCAGACAGTATCGTAGGACATAACAAAGCTGAGCCAAAATAAAATTTTTAATAAATCTTGAAAATTTATGAAGAAACTGTGATGTTTAAAAACTGATATTATGCTCTTTTTGGTGTTGCTTTATTTTAGTGTTTAAACTCCTTGAAGGCCTTTAATTTCCAGTCTCGATATTTAGATTTCACTTATCCAGTGATTATGAAATATGAATAATTCTATTCATATGAATAAGAGTATAAGTGAGTACACCACAGGATGAAATGTATCACTGAAAGGTAACTTGAATGTAAGGTGTTGTTTAAAACATTGTCTGTATGAAATATCATGTAGAATGAAAGAAAGTAGACGGATGCCAAGAACCAGCCAGCGAGCCAGGCATTTAACAAGTGTTTACTGAGTCAGTGCCATGTGCCAGCCGCTGTTCTGCACACCAAAGACAAAGGCAACATTACTGCTTTCAGGACACGGTGCTACTGGAGAAAGACAGATGGCTCAGAGAGCAAACAGAACAATACCCGTTCATAATGAGTGTTACAAAAATAATAAAAGATGGTAATGTGACCAACAATGACTAGGAGAAGAAGACCACTGTAGGCAGAGTGAGAGACTTCCATGAGGACATGATATTCTAGCGAAGATCTGATGAAAAAAGTTAACCTTCTAAGGAACTTGGAAAAGTGTACGCAGCATAGGGGGATGGAAAATGAAAGTCTGAGGACCTAGAATACCATGGTAGTCTAGAGAAGCAGAAGGAAGGACGGAATGGCTGGAATATAAGCTACCTGGCAGGGAGGGATCCATGGGACAAGATGATGTCAGGTAGGCCTGCCTGTTGGGGAGGCCACTAAATGATCATAGCCTAGGCCACAGGTAAAAGTTTGGAATTTATCTTTGGCGTGATAAAAAGCTAACAGAGCATTTTAAATAAAGAAGGGAGCTGACTCACTTGGCTTCTTGTTGTATAATGGACTCTAGGGAGTATCTGAGAAACAGAAAAAACTTTTAGCCTTTTGCAGTAATCTGGAAGCTAAGTGACTGCTTGAGCTTAGAAGGTATGCAGTAAGGAAGCAACCATGCTCAGAGAGAGGAGTTCATCCTGATCCAATTATGGCCATCTACCAAGTTCTGAAAACGGGGGATGGAAATATAACTGACAAGTGATATTTCTTTTTATCATTATTCTCTCTATTTCATAGATGTACATATACACACACATATATAATATTTTCTAACTCTCACTTGATTTTTCTCATTTTTTTCTGCACAGATATTGCATATTTTATGTAGTTAAATCTTCTAATCATGTCTTCTTTGACTTATGATATTTCTGTTTTGTTACTGGAACTCTTTCCTGCTTGAAAGTTATATTTTTCCATTCATAGATAAACCTGAATGAAAAAATACTTGGATCCCACTTTCTTCACATCATAATATAACACTGGAATAAATCATTACAAATTCAAAGTTAACAACACTATAATCTTCCAACAAACTTAAAAAGTTAATTATAAACCATATTGAAAGTATGTTTGTCATGTATTTAAAAATGTTGCCATAGGAACTGGGCAGTAAGCAAAGAAATGGGAGATGATGACAACAAAGCGGAGAGGTGGAAAAAGAGAACCAATGCAATAATCTTCAAATATTTAAAGATCTTGCATGTGGGGAATGGAGTACACTATATTGGATTGCCTCCAACAGGCAAAGCTGAAGCCAAAGTTTGGGATATATTAAAAGACAGATTTCATTTTAATGTAAGGGAGAATCATTCACAGTGTTCAAAAGTGGAATAGGAACTGCTTTGGGAGATAGGGAGTTTTGTATCTCTGTTGACACTTAAGCAGGATGCGGTTGTGAACTCTTTGCATTGGATTGTTCATTGGATAAAAAGTACATTATCAACAATATTTTTACTATTCTGCATTTCTTATATGAGATGCCAAATTAGTGTCTGTTGATTTCTGACAGAATATACCATTTCTAACTTTCATTTTTGCAACAAAGATTCCAGATAATCAAGCTTGTTAAAAGCCTACCATTGTACCACTCTGAAAACCAAAGTAGGAACACAGAATACGGCATTTTGGATATAGTGTACCACACAAAGCTGTTTCCCTCTTTGTAAAGTTATATATAAATCATCTTCTGTAAATACTAACTGGCTGGATACATAAAAATCTGAAACATCAAATAAGAGACATATTTTTCTTTATGAGGACAACATTTTACTATTTTTTTAACAGCTAAATTTATGGGCTAGGTTTTCTTAAACTATAATGTCGTAAGTGCTCTAGTAACAGAGATTCCTGAACTCCACTTTTAAGATTTTTGTTTGTTTGTTTTAATTTATTTTTTAATCATTATTCAAGTACAGTTTCTATCCTTTACTCCCATTCCAGACAGATTTTTATCCAAACTACTAGAACAAGGCCTAGTAATATACATTGAAAATAAGGACCCATCCATGATATAAGTATTTTTGTATGATAATGACTGTCAGAGATTTTCTCAAAGTCATCTTTTTCACATTATTCAACATGCAAATGATAATTTTGAATAATTTGATTTGATAAGTCAGCTAACCCAAGTAGTTCAGCAGGACGAGTTAGCTGTTAGAAGGGACTCTGAAGCCACACTGCTGCATTAAGTCTTAGATGTATCACTTACTAACTTATTTCCTCGGACAGATAAACTCTTATCACTTCAGTTTAATCATCTAAAAATTGTGGTAATATGGATATTTATAGTTTAGTCTTGTTTTAATAATTAATGAGTTAAATGATATATATTAAGTGCTTAGAATAGTGCCTGATACATAGTATAAGCTCAGTAAATGTTAGCTATTATTATTCTTTATGACCTATCAGGCAAAATGCTTCTCAAAAATAAACCAGGCAGTGAAAGACAAATACCGTATGATCTCACCTATAAGGGGAACCCTATCAACAAAACAAACAAATGAGCAAAATAGAACCAGAGACATGGAAAAAACTGACAGTGACGAGATGGGAGGGGAAGGGGGATAATGGGGGAAAGAAGGAGAAGGGGCAAGGAAAGAGGACTCATGCGCACGGACAATGGTGGGGATTGACTGTGGGATTGGTCGGGGGACAGGGCAGGGGAGAACAATGGGGAAAAGGTAGGACAACTGTAACTGAACAACAATAAAAAAAACAGCATTTCAACAGGGATCAGGTGAAAATAAATTACTTTTTAATCACTTTTCTCATATTTTTCCACCTTAAATTATCTTTTCTGGGGACGATGCTGTAAAAATTTGTTTCTAATAAAGATTTACTCAGGCCCTTGAGCTTATTGAAACCAGCCTATACCACAACACCATTGGGAGGTGAATTAAGCTGCTTGGGTTTCATAACAATATACAATACCATAGGTCAGGGGTCTTAAACAACAGAAATGTATCTATTTTCTCACTGTTCTGGATGTTGGAATGTCCAAGGTCAAGGTGCCAGCTGATTCTGTTTATGGTGGGCATTGTCTTCCTGGCTTTTAAATGGCTGCCTTCCTGCTGTGTCCTCACATGGTAGAGAGAGTGAGCTCTCTGGTGAGTCTTTTCTTATAAGGACACTAATTATTTCATATCAGGGCCCCACAGCCATGACTCTATTGAATTACTTCCTTTTAGGCCCTATTTCCAAATATAATCACATTGGGTTTATGGTTTCAACATGTGGATTTAGGGAAAGGGCACAACTCAGTCCATAGTAGCAGGTGTATAGAATGGTCCTCCATAAGACACCTAACTTGAGTCAGACACCTTGACTTTCAACCAACTGTTAAATACACAGTTGATATTTATAAGCATATGTAGACACTTCTATGTAACCAAAACACCAAAATCAGCAATCCAGTCACTGACAAGAGAGCTCACTATTGAATTAATAGACATCTGACTCTATGAAAACCTTATCTGACACAAAATCTCAGAATGAAAAAGGCACAGGCTAAATAGTCATTCATTCCTGTAGATTCTTCAAGTTCTGCTCCCATGTCAGATTAGGTCACCAGGAAATTATCTTCATGGAAATTATTACTTTAGTTTCCTGTAACATTGTCTTCAAAAAATTATTGTTTGAATTATTTCTTTATATTAAAAGTCTTTATGTAAAAATGGTCCATAAGAACACTATTTGACTTTTTCATAAAGAGGTCATTGACACCATTTCTAAATATTTTTAGTGCCATCTTTTTATATGTAAATTAAATAGGATCTCCAGAACACAAAGTATACATAGAAATAAGTATTATAAAAATTCTTCCTCACTGATATTTACTCATTATTACAACAGTGTTAACAATGACATTAACAATCATAGTAACTATTAACATTTATTGGACTGTCCTATGCACAAAGTTCTGACAAGTGTTCATATGCTTCCACATTTTACTCACAAAGGTCTTATAATTTGAACAGTATTCTTATTATAATTGTCAGGTAAAGAATTCAAGTCAGCTAGTTTAAATAATTTGACCCAGGATTCCAAGATACAAGTGACAGAATTAAAAATCCATGTAACACCAGAACCAGTTCTTTCACTCCAATGTCCACACTTAAAGGATAAAATTATGAGAAAAAATTATTTTCAATTAAATAAAGCAGCAGCTTTGGGTTCTTTATATCACTTTCTCAAAAAACAGACCGATCCTCTTCAGTAATTGTGTTGACAAGGCCTGCAGAAATGATGCTCCTTTTTGGAGTAATCTATTTCCTATGGTCTTATAGAATGAGAGGTCATTATCAACAATCATTTTCCCCATGTAGAAAATCAATCAGTGATGCTACAAAGATTCAGGTTATAATGAGTCACATCAACACCATTTTTAAGCTCTGTCATTTGACTGGTGAAATATTTGACTACATTGTACAGTCATGTAAAATAATGGCTTTTTATGGAAGTGACTAATACAAGAAAGCCAAAAATCCAATACAAACATGAGAAGGAGATCAAACATTCATGTCCAGAAGTACATTCCCTGGTTCTGACAGATGAAAAAAAATTTTCTCATATTCATGAGATGTCTTTAACCAAACGACCATTGAATAATCAACTTACTTTAGACATTTCCCACAAGAAATCACAAAGATGCTGGAAGTTTTGAGGATGTTAGAATACTCAGAATCATTTTGCGACAAATGCCACTGTTACTTATGACTTATACAAGACATTTGGCGTCACTGAAAATGTGTTGACTTTTGACTGTGGAGGAGTCCATTTTGATGTCTATCCTCATTATTGCACATCAAATCTTTAAAGGTATTCCACAGCTAGAAACATCTGTTTGCCCATTGGGTTGAGAAAACATTAACAAATACTGGTTAAGTATTTCATTGCTGAGTTTGAGTGAAAACATAAGAAGGACATCAGGGAAACCAAGAGTCATCCATCTGCATGGCTTGTGAATGTACAAAGGGCACCTCCTTCCAGAACTCAGCCTGTTAGGGATAGCCTCCTACCTCTCTGTTATAGTGCCATTTAAAAGAATGAAATGTTAACATCATGTGATCAGAACAGAAGCTTTTTGATCCATAATATTGTCTAGTGATTGGTACAAGGAGATTTGGAAGTTCCTACAGGACTTATTTAATAAGTAATTAAAGAAAAGTATCAAACTTTACCAAGACCATCATTTATAATACAGATATCCAAATGGCTATCTCACCTAGGGACACATGAAAATAACTAGAATTTGTTGTTTCTTGGATATCATGCTTTTCCTTTGATATTAAATTCAATAATACTAAGTAGAAACAAGTGTGCTCATTCAGATGTATACAGATGAGAAAACAATGACCAAGGATGACCATATACCAGGCAAGTTCAAGGTCACAGATAGCTCTCTATAATGTGTACTATTTCTCAGAAGGCAGAAAACTCAAATGCCTATAAAATTCTCAATAGGTTTTCCATTGACACAGAAAGAATTATAGAGCAAGAGAAAAATATTTGAGCTAGGAAAATTTGGGGTGTGTTATCTAGCATGCTGAGCAATGTAAAACTGTAGATAATATGTAGAAAAGACAAAAATCTCTTCTAAGAATTTGACCAAACTCTGTGCCTGTATCATCAAAATAAAGTCTTCAGAAAAAGATAAGAAACTTCTAAGAAAGATAAACAACAAATGAATACAATGAAATAATCACTCCCCAGAAGAAAAAATCAGACTGTCTAGGAGTTTGAAAAATTTGAACATCCACAGAACGATACAACCCTATCATCATGCGATTATGCCATTGCTCAGGGGTCATGGCAAGAGTGTGGCCAATGCGCTTCTGGGAATAAAGACCCTCCCTATTGAGAAACATCTTCTGAACCCATCACAGTGAAAGAAGACAGAAAGAAAGAATTCTACACAGCTAGACAAAAAAGTTGAAGATCTAAAATTAGTAGATTAATCTGTTTAGTGACAGTTCAAAAATTATAATCATATGTTGAACTGCTATGTGAGAAGATTTCTGACCATTCTGAATACCTAAGGGTGTGAACAGCAAAATAGGTGACTACCTCTTCGCTTTATCGACACTATAAACCAGAGACTAAAGATCTGTTTAAAATTGGCATGAGTAAGAAATATATATAAAATCTTCTTGAAAAGTAGGAAAATGCCAAGCAAGTTGCACTCAGAAATGATAAGTTCCAACCCACCGATTAAACCAAAAGTATATTGAAAGTAATTTTAAAATAGTGAGCAAGTTTCTGAGAGTAAAATTAATACCTACTAGTAAGGTCTTATTATTTAAAACTATATTCAAATATAATAACTGAACTATGGTCCTGAGAACAGAAATTATCTTCCCTCCCTTGATACTTTCAAAATCTTGAAATTATATTTTAAATTCAGTGATTTGTTTAATTACTTAATAAATCTACTATGATTAATTGACCATCTATTGTGTGCTAAATACTGTGCTATATACTTGGTTAAATACAAATATAATTAGACTTGATTCTGCAGTCTGAATTATCTAATAATTTAATGGAGGTGAGAGTCAAACACTTAACAGGCCATAATAACACTGATTACAATGATATTCATTAAGAAAAGTTCTAGTCAATATAAAAAGACAATTTTGAATTTATGTTGTCCCTGTAGTTCCATTTTAAAAATAAACGTATTTCATTCTTATAGCCCCCATAAACAACAGTAGCAAATAACCTTTAGTCTTGAGACATGAGATGAGTATATTCTGATGGAGAATGAGATGCCATATCTGAGGAATGTACTAAATTATTTGAGATATTGAAGAGAAATTTTATGGATGGAACAAGAACAAGAGACACAGTAGATGCCTAGAGAAAATGGAGAAGATGAAAGATGAGAAATCCTATGTGAAAAAGAGAAAACAAACTCATACATTTCATAAGTTTTCCCAAGGTCATCCTTTGTTTTCAAGGAATGTAATTTGAATAATAAATCAACTGACTATATTTTATATTTCAGTTGTTTTAAAATTATTGATTAAAAATTTCTATGGTATAAAATATTATTCCTAAATTTGCAAAAGACCTACTGAATTTAAAATTATTTCCAACTTTAAAATGTTGACTTTTTGTGAAAGGCTCATTACTAAATGTAGACGAGGACATTTTAAAAACATCTCTCAGCAAGTTGAAAAATAATTAACTTACAATTATCTGACATTTTTGAAGAGAAATAGTCCAAAAGACCTAAAATACTTGTATTCCTCAATTCTGGCTGTTCTGATTTGCCCAAGAGTAGAATATCTCTCTGTGAACTTTTACAGGCACAGAAACCAACAAGAGCAGTTTTTCGCAAATTAGACACGGCTGCATACAAGCAGGCTTCTGCAAGTGTTGTTATGTATATATAGACGACGTTCCAGGCCCAGGAGAAATCATCTGCATTGCATTTTTCTTTCTGAAATGAGAAAATAGCTATTAGATAATACACGCATACGCTGTCATAACAAGAAATATATATAATGTGCTTATAAGAAATATCTTCAAATTTTATAGACTTGTTAAAAGACAATCAAATGTACTCATTTAAAAAAAGATTTGTTTTGTGAAAATGTACCACAGTTGTGGGAGTAGGGGAGGTAGGGGTGAGAAATGGGGAAAAAGGTAGGACAACTGTAACTGAACAATAATAAAACAAAAGAAAGAAAGGAAGAAATTTCTAAAGTGTACTTATTAAAAACCAGATTTTACATGGGTTTAACATTAGTTGTAATAACTGTGAATAATTACTGTAGCAACAAACTCAATGTTTAACAATGAATAAACTATCACTATTAAGATGTAAATATTAATAAAATGTAATAAAAGTGTTTTATGATATATTTTAAAAAATTGTAAAAGGAAACTAAAACATATGTGACTATGTGATCTCGAGTTTGTTATAAAATTTAAAGTACCTCTTATGTATGTTTGTGTGTATGTATGTAGATACATATTTCTATAGCTCTATCTCTATCAGTAAATCTATACTGGGATATATGCTAAATAAGCACTTACTTTTATGCTTAATTAAAATCATTACTACAAAGTTATACCCATTAGGACCTGACTGGTATGGCTCAGTTGGATGGGCATTGTCCCTTAAGACAAAAGGTCACCGGTTCAATGCCAGGTCAGGGCACGATTCCTGGTTGTGGTGCATTTGAAAGGCAACCTATTGATGTTTCTCTCCCTCCTTTTCCCTCTCTCTAAAAATAAATAAATAAAATCCTCTTTAAAAAAGTAATGTTCATTACAAGCATTAATGTGGTGTACAATTTAAGTACTGACAAAAAGATTTTGCTTCTATTCAGTTCTTTTGCCCACCAAAATTAACAGTAAAATATACTGTTACCTGATTCTGAACAGTCATAATGCTTAAAAGAAAATCTTTCATTAGGTCCATTAAAGTTTTCAAGCAGTCCATGTTTAATTTGGCAGCCTCCCCAAGGACCAGCAAAGCCAGTGCTGAATCCATCCTGAAAATTTTATTAACAAAACAGAGATTTTAATGTAAAATATTAAGTTTTTAATGAAAAAAAAGTAATTGGCCAGAAGATATGAGTATCCTGGACTACCAGATACATCATTTTCAATAATGACTACTACAACTTCACAAACATAATATTCAGCTACAAATAAATTATAGTTATAAAAAAAGAGGAGTATTGGTTGATACTGGTTATGATAAACATTTACAGAAAACAGCCACATTTTAGTAAGAGATTTGAATTCAGAATAGTGTTCTGACAAAATTCTGAGAATAATAAATTTAAAAAATGATTGGATTCCATCAAGGACTCAGGTTGTAAACACTGTGCTCAAAATCTCACTATAGGTTTTATTTTTAAATTTTGTAACTGATTCCAAAGAGTAAATTTCAAGAGCGTTTCTTTTCAAAAGAAAGAACAAATAAAAAAAGATGTTCTTCATATACACTCCAAAAGTTCAGCATTATTTCATTCTATAAAGAGTTTAGTTTCTCAAAATGAAATTTATATTTCACATTGAATACATAATACTGTCAAGATTTATTTAGTAAATATGCAATAATTGGGAAATTATACAAGTTATTAGACATTAATGTATATATGTTCTGACAGTTCCAGGAAATTATACACTCAGTGCCATTTTTAACCAACTGGAAGAGATACAGTTTGAAAGAGAACTGATAAGAATGCAAATGTAAAAACGGCCTCTGCCTAGAGCTTCATGTTGCTTTGATTTATAGGCTATTAATAAAAGAGTTAGTACACTTACAACTATATTTGAATTTCACAGTTGTGATATTTCAGGTCAGTAAGTCAAGTTCATCATTATTTTTAAAAGGAAACCCCTCTAAGCATGCAAAAAGATACAATTCTTTACACCAATTCTTTAATTCTGCATATTGAACTTACATATGGAACTTACAGATCTCAATGTGTTTCATATAAATTATCTCCTTTGATCTAAACCCCAAATTTTGATACATTTCAATACCTTTTAAAATATATTTTTTTAATATTTGAAAATTGAGACACAAATAGATCTGGAAGTTTTGTCCAGTTTATTTTTTAAGAAGTCTTCTGCCACCTGTGGGTATTTCCTGTTTTGCAATTTTCCTTTTTCCAACCGTCATTTATTTAAGTGCATCAATATTGAACCTTGGTATTCCAGTGTTGCTTATTGCCTATCTAATATTATTTGACTCCTTTTTCCTTTAAAAACTAAACCTCAATTTTATGCAAGATGGCAAAGTGCTCAGTTAGTGTTGCCTCTTCACGATGGAAATGTTCTGTACCTTAATTGAGGCAGTGATTACACAGGTGTATGTATTTGCCAAAGGTCATAGATCTGTATACATAAATATGTGAATCTTATTGTATGTAAATTATGCCTCATTAAATTTAATTTAAAAATAATTCCTCAACTCCCTTGAAGCTTAGTATAACCATATGTGTAGACTTGTTCAATGAAATATAAATGGATTTACATTATGAAAGACTTCCAAGTAATCTATTATTTTTCTGATTAAGAAAAAAAAGATTAAATTTAGATAAGAGATGTTTTTTCCTCCTTTGCTTAGAGTATATACTTGACACCAGTAGACAGAGCAGCTATCTTGCCACAGTGAAGACGAAAGTCACATACTAAGAATGGAAGAAGAGGAAGCCAGAAGGAACTTGGTTCTCGGGACTCTTTGCGCATGCACATCAGTCGTGTGCTGCTTGTTCTACACGGTAAATAAAGCCATGTTTGATCACGCAGTCGCGGTCGAGTGACTGTTAACATGCACAAGAACTGAATCCTACCTGATACTCTTAACATGATGTTCATAAGAACAAACTTTAGAGGCAGAAAAATTAAAGAGAAAACCTTGGCTTCAACACTAACTAGGTATATGACAATTAGGTATATGAGGTAGGGCAATTTATGTCCCCTAACCTCAGTCTTGATCTACTCATCTGTAAATTAAATAAAGCAACACCTACTTTTCAGAGGCTATTGTGAGATTTAAGTGAAATAATCTATGTAAAATGTCCAGGTTCAAAATGTTGGACTGAATTAAATTAAAAAAACTATTCAAAGAATATGAATTTGATAACTTTCTTTTAGGGCATCATTCCGAGTACTCATCATCTGTGCTAAGGTCAAGTAAAGGAGAAGATAGTCTCAAAGCTCACAAAACTTCTTTTTTCTTGAACATACATCATGATCATAAGGTTTACGTTCTTCTCTTCTAAATCTCAAAGATTGTAACTAAGTACAGGCACTCTCACTAAAATATAAATTGAAAAGTATCCATCAGTGTCAGCCACCTACGGTAGAAAAATGTTTCACCAGAAACACACTATTTTCAATCAACACTGCCAAATGCAAAATTTCCTATAAGTAAAAATGTGTTTGACAAAAATAGAAGCATCAATACCTATAAATTGGAGTTTGTTAAAAATCAAACCTGGGACTTCCAGCCAAGATGGAGGCATAGGTAGACACACTGTGCCTCCTCACACAACCAAGATAGGGACAACAACAATTTAGAAACAGAATAACAACTAGAACTGACAGAAAATTGAACTGTATGGAAGTCGGACACCCAAGGAGTTAAATTAGACATGTTCATCCAGACCAGTAGGAGGGGCGGAGTCGGGCAGCTGGGTGTGGGTTGTTGAGCAGAGAGCAGAGAGCATTGGGACAAGACATGTAAGGCAACTTCGGCACATAAGGCAACCAGGGTGTGCAAGCGGCGGCTGGCAGAGCCCGGCCGAGGGGTGGCAACCAGCAGACCCAGGGACGCGGCAGTTGTGAAGCAAGGCATTGCGTGCAACCCAGGGTCCCAGTGCTGGGAAATAGAGCCTTGGGGCACTGATTGAAAAGGAAACTCCCACAGGGTGCACAAGTCCACCCACACAGGAATTGGCACCAGAGGGGTCCAGTTTGCTCCGGGGAAGTGGTGGAAGGGACTGAGGTCCCACGGAAAGAGCAGAGCAAGTGCCATTGTTCCTTCTCAGACCCCACCCCCACATACAGTGTCACAACACAGCAACTGGGTTGCCCCAGCCTGGTGAACACCTAAGGCCCCGCCCCTCATATGTAACAGACAAGACAAGACCAAACAAACAAACAAACAAACAAAAAAAAAGAGATGGCTCAAACAGAAGATCAATTGAAAGCCCCAGAACCCATCCTTTTAAGCGACCAAGAGATAGCCAGCCTATCAGATGCACAGTTCAAAGCACTGGTGATCAGGATGATCACAGAATTGGTTGATTTTGGTCACAAACTAGATGAAAAAATGAAGGCTACAATAAGTGAAATGAAGAAAAATGAACAAGGAACCAATAGTGACGGAATAAAAGATGGGTCTCACATCAATGGAGTGGACCAGAAGGAAGAAAAAAACATACAACCAGAAAAGAATGAAGAAATAAGAATTCAAAAAAATGAGGAGAGGCTTAGGAACCTCCGGGACATATTTAAACGTTCCAACATCCAAATTATAGGGGTACTAGAAGGGGAAGCAGAAGAGCAACAAGTGGAAAAGTTATTTGAACAAATAATAAAGGAGAACTTCCCCAATGTGGCA
>CM052540.1:124064643-124127131 GCA_028533065.1 Trachops cirrhosus | reverse complement strand
CTGGAAAGAAGTATTCCAAGTCATGAAAGGCAAGGACCTACATCTCAGATTGCTCTATCCAGCAGAGCTTTCATTTAGAATGGAAGGGCAGATCAAGTGCTTCTCAGATAAGGTCAAGTTCAAGGAGTTCATCATCACCAAGCCCTTATTGTATGAAATGTTAAAGGAACTTATCTAAGAAAAAGAAGATAAAAAACATGTATAGTAAAATGACAGCAAACTCACAATAATCAACAACCACACCTAAAACAAAAATAAAAAGAAACTAAGCAAACAACTAGAACAGGAACAGAACCACAGAAATGGAGATCACATGGAGGGTTAGCAACAGGGGAGTGGGAGGGGGAGAGATGGGGGAAAGGTACAGAGTATAAGTAGCATAGATGGTAGATAGAAAATAGATGGAGAGAGGGCAAGAATAGTAGGGGAAATGTAGAAGCTAAAGAACGTATGACACATGGACATGAACTAAAGGGGGGAATGTGGGTGGGAGAGGGTGTGCAGGGTGGAGGGGAATGAAGGGGGGGTAATGGATAACTGTAATAGCATAATCAATAAAATATTTCTAAAAAATTAAAACTGAAAATCAACGCACATAAGAAAGAATTCAAATTAGATTAGGTTTAGTTTAGAAATTTAAACAGAGCACTTCTTTGTGAACTTCAAGTCTTGATTATTAATACATTGCCTTGGTTTTACCATGAAATTAAACAGATACAAAGAAATTTATAAATGTTATGGATTCCCACGTTTTTTTTAAATTAAAAAAAAAGTTGAGGCAAAGGTTTATTGGCTTGTCTAAAATAGTATAGTTGTTTTTACCTGGTTAATTGATTACTTATTACTTGATTGATTTTAGTTTTTAGCTGTTTTTACTTTTAAAATTAATGTGAATCACTTTAGAAAGCTAAACAGTACAAGATCCTAAATTGTAGTTCAACTAGCCTGACTCCAGTCCAGCATGCTTTTCCCAGTAGAACAAATCAGCTAAAATATACTAACCTGGAGTTTCATTAAAAAGCTCTCTCTTTCTCTCTCTCTCCCTCTCTCCATACAACCTTATAAAAAGGTTCAGAAAGTCAGCAACAAAACAGTTCTCTGAGGTTCTCCTTACTCCTTTACATGTTCCCTCAATAACCAAATTATAATTTTAAAAGATGGAATTAAATATCTCCAAGTTGGAAACCCCACACAGGGTTATTTCAATCTTTTGATAGATACTTCCGAATATATTGATGTAGTCAAAAATCCATAAAACCCTGAAGACTGAGAATGAAAGAGAGGTTACTAAGGGCAGCAACTTACAGGAAATTTCCATATACCATAGGATTGGTGGGACTGAATTAAGAACAGAAATAAGGAGCATTCACTTTCTACTTCATAAAACATAACAGCCTTCTTTACCCCAAAGTTAAAAAAATGAAAGAAAAAAGAGCTCTACTGTTCACCCTATTATTTATAGAGTCAGAAAAAGTGCCTTTACTTTGGGGTACTGACTTTTTAAGGAGCCAGAGTATTACTTCTTTGCTTCATTAATAATTGAATCTTCATACTTAATCAGAGATGACGACTTCCAGATGACTAAATGTGTAGCAAGCACTGCTTGTGGGTGGACATGTGTAGGAGAAGGGGATCTAAGGGAAGAGGGGTGCTGTGAGTGAATGCTGAAATGTATTTCTCCCCAAAGGTAAAATATCATATAGTAAGGAGGATACAGGAAGGTCCCTGATGAGTGCATATTGAGTGTTGTAGCTTTTAACAATGCTGTGTGCTGGAAACCCAAACCTCTGATTTAAAAATACTAAGTTTTTATAGATTTCTCCTAGATCTGAGCTAAGTAAAATGGAAAATGGAGGAATAGACTTGACATGAGACCATTGAAAAATATATTATAGCAAAGGCTAAAAAGAATATCAGGCTGAATACTCAGAGAGGATCATACTTCTGAAAATGATTTCTTACAGAAACCAGAAGATAGTTTTACAGGATTCTTCAGCATCTTTAATCAAGCCCAGGAAGAAGAAACAACAATGAAAAGTTTTTAGAATGAGAAGAAAGGTGCTGTATTGAGAAAACAAGAGATTGCAACAAAACTAAAATTACAAAAATATAATTTAATTCCATAATTGAGGAGGTTAACTGCAAAATTAACACTTGGAAGAGAGCAAATTTGAAAAATTCTTCCATAATTTGGAGAAAGACAATTGCATTTAAAGCTAGCAAACTGAGACCCATTACTATCTAATGCCTGTTGAAACAACCAAAGAAACATAAAATCAAGAAAAACATTCTTAGTACCACAGTAAAAAAATAAAAAAGAAAGAAAGAGGGAAACAGAACAACTTTAAGGATTTTACAGTTATGAGGAAAACAGGAGTCAATTGAAAGAAACCTTTCCAATGTCAATAAGCCCAAAATTTAATTTAAAATTTAATGTAGCAATATATGGTATTTTCACCATATTAGGAAAAACACTAAGCACAGGCAGAGAGGAGTTAGGAACATGTGTGAATGACGAGTAACCAAAGGAAGGCCTTCAGAAAATGTAAGCCAGTAGCTACAGCATTTGTGCACAGCTACACATAGTAGGGGTTTCTCTCTAAGAGAAGTGGAGGATTTGCCACAAGAGCTTCCTATAAAGTCAGTGAGACAAGAGAGGGTGCCATCTACCTTCCTCCTGGCTACCAGATCACAAAGATAATTGTGACTAAAATTTCTGGATTGAAAATAAAACTTTAAAAAGAGGTAGACTGGCTTTGAGTATCTCATCATAGCTTTAAGTTAGAAAACAACAAAGCAACATGTGGAGATATGAAGAGGAAATTTTAAAAAGCTCTGAGCACAGAAGCCTAACTCTAGAAAAAATGTCTACATTAAAATTTTTAGGTAAAAAATAAATGGTGACAAATGCTACACTAAGCCAAGGGTTGTATGTAATCAAGGGCTCACCTAATAAAATAAGTCACCTATGTTCACACTAGAAATTTATTCAAGCCAACCAAGAAATGAATAGTCCTTAGGAATTTAAGAGTGGGAAATCCTACCATTAAATGGCTGACAGTATGTGGAAAAAATAGATAATATTAATAAATCAACATAAATTTATAAATATAAGCCATATCCAATTCTTTATATCTATATACATATAGATATATATAATCGTTAAAGAATTATATATATAATTCTTGAAGGAGAAGATGGACTGTTTTAAATAATGATTTAACCATAATGCTATCAGGACCTCAAATTTAGATTAACAGGCAAGAAAGGGGAGGATTAGCATAAATAAATTAGTCTCAGTCTTAATTGCACATGGAAAGAAGGGCACTCAGAATTTTCTTGATTGTGAGCATTTGGAAAAACTAGTTTGAAGGATACATTTATCTTGCCATCGTCTGACATTTGATACTCAGAAGGGATGGACTATAGGAAAAGCTAATCTTTAGCATGTCCGCTAAAAGGGTTCTTTCTCCTGCTTACAGAATTTCATTGTTGGAGCCCCACAGAGCGGAATGAAGGGGCGGAGTGTCAGCAGGCAGCGACTGCTGCCTCGTCAGAGGAGGCACAGGTGGGCTGCTGACTGTTTTCTTTCCTTCAGACCTACAGGCACTTGTACCTGTTGCGGGTAATTAATTACAGTAGCTGCATCTTTCAGTCTTTGTTTTTGCTGTTCTTTTTTTTTGCCCTCACCCAAAGATATGTTTATTGATTTTTAGAGATAAAGGAAGGGGGAGAGAGAGGAAAAAACATCAATGTGAGAGAAACATGGATCAGCTGCCTCCTTTACAAGCCCCAACTGGGGATCGAACTCACAACCTAGGACTGAAACCTGCAAACTTTTGGTGCACTGGGCAATGCTCCAACCAACTGAGCATCTGACTAGGGCTTTTTTTTTTTAAATCATGGCAAGTTATGAGATCCTAATTGGAGCTGCAACCCCTGTGCCATATAAAAACAGTTCTATTAAATAATTTTGAGCAGGAGAATGGTTAATCACATTTACATTGTAGTCCTGACAGCAGAGTAGGACAGATTATGGAGGAGAAAACTTAAGGCAAAGAAACCAGTTAATAAGCTATTGTGCAAGAGTCATGAGACAATAATGGTGCGAGCCACGATTGTGACAGTGGGGGAAGAGAGCAGGGGAGCAGCTCTGAAATGTGGTAGTTAAGTTGTCCAATGTGGTTAACTTGAGCGGAGGACATGTGTCAGGTACTGAGACAAAAATTCAGTAGGCAGGACTCTGGAAAAAATTAGTTCAGATCTGAAGTAGCAGGAAATGAAACACTAGGGGAGCATGAATGTATTAAAAGTGTTTTCATATTACTTATTCAAATACCTCAAAAACTCTTTGGAGTAACTATTATCTCTAACTGCTAAACAAACTGTTCATAGTGACTCATTCAAAATTAGGCAGCAACAGACAGGACTAAAGCTCCGGTATTCTGATTTGAGGTTGTATTTTCTTTTTCCACTGTATTGTAATACATCAAAGCATAATTGATGTATTTACCGTTGGTATAGACTAAATGCATATATTTAGCTCAGAGGATCAGAAGATCAATAAGAAATCCAGGAAATAGCCCTGACTAGGTGTCTCAGTAGGTTGGAGCATTGTCCCACACACCAAAATGCCGTGGGTTCAATACCAGATCAGAGCACATACCTCAGATGCGGGTTCAATTCCAGTTAGGGGCAGGTATGGGAAGGAGGCAACCAATCGATGTTTCTCACATCGATAGTTCCCTCTCTCTTTCTCTTACTCTCTCTTAAATCAGTTAAAAAATATCCTCAGGTGAAGATTTTTAAAAAATCCAGGAAACACCTCAGAAGAGTGAGGACCTTCACTGATATCCTATCTCAGCTCATGAGTAATGAGAAATACTATTAATGAAAATGTTGTTTGAATGGTGTTGGTTAGACTGTCATATACACATTATAATAATTACGGGGGCTCATGCAGATAAACAACAGGGATATCAGTAATCTAGCCAGAAGTAAAGGCCTTGCTGCCCATGCAAAACAGTTGATTCTTTGTTCGATTCATTTCTATACAAACACAAATACTATACATCTGAAAAACACTAGCTATGTCAATATAATTTTAAATTGTCAAGCTTTTTTGGAAGACGTTCATGGAGCGCATGAAATCGGCTATTTTGCTCTGGGAGATATAATTTTATGTTCTATCGCTTACTGAAATGCCATACCACATTTCTCAGCAGTCTTCATTGGCTAATAATTCAATTGTAAACACAATTCATTATTTTCATGTTAGATTAGAAAGCCTTTTGCACAGCTTGAGCTATCTCCCCAGAGCAAATGGGGTAGTTTATAAAAGGCCAAACCGCAAGGTGGAGCATTGAGAGTATGAAGCATCATATAAAATGTAACCGTATTAAATAGAAATCTGCCTTACAGCAAGCCGCTTATCTGCGGCTCAGAGCAGCTAAACTTCCCAGATAAAGGGTGGTGCATGGCAGTTGGGAGGGGCGCATGTGTTCTCTTTTTCTCCACTTTTTCATCCAGTTTTATAATTTGTCTTCATTTCCTTTCCTTGTTTTTTGTTTGTTTGTTTGTTTTTTCCAATTGCCCAGAGAACAAAGGTTGCTCTAATTCAGAGTCCTTCTTTGAATCATTTCATGGATCCTGGGCCTGCTCTTTTCCAGGCTCAGGTGAAACCACATGCTGCCATTTCTTTTGTATTGCATGACATTTATAAAGGGGGCTAAAAAAAGTGTGGCAGGTATAGACATGATGAATTATCTGCTGATGGATAACATTAGAAACTAGCAGACGAGAAGCACTCACCTGTATGAACACCAGCAATTTTTGCCAATATTAATAAAATTTCTCCTGATCAATCAGTTGAATGGTCTCCTCCTGCATTTTAAATCCCTGTATATTTATTCATCATCATAGTACTTTACTGATATTCATGTAAAATGAAACTGCTCCTATTATACTTACTTGGCCTTGAATTTCAGGTGCTAAACTAAAGATATTGTCTGCCAAGGGCCACAATTCTGTGACTGTCTGGTACAGCAAATCCTGACAGTCTTAACTTACTATCAAGTCCTGATGCCCCGATATTTCTATTTCATTCCAAATATATTTAGTTCGTTTTCTTAATTTTTCACATGTACTCAATCTCAGGAGTACATGAGACCACAAAAAAGCATTTTTGGTTTGATTTTGATAATTATGCCACAGCTTGTTTTGTTTTATCTAGAATCATGACTTCTTGAAAGCAATATAAGCTGTTACATAAACACTTTGTAAGAAAAGTTATTTTTTAGTATTTTAATATTATTATAACTAACAGAAAATTTGACTAACAAAAATTTAAATTGCTAACTTAAATAGACACTAATCTTCTAATGTCGGTGTGCTATTTTTGTTTCTAGCATTATCTGTTATTTAAGAAAAAAATAAATCTTTTTTAAATATGTAAATATAAAAAATAGAATCAAAACTGTCAGTGCTTTTAAAACAATTATCTTGTCCTATCTATTGTAAGCAGCCCATGTTTCATCAGTTTTCCCATTTACCCTTCTGTTCACTCAGCCCTGACTAAACATCACCATGCCCTCCCTCAACTAATTCCCACAATGCCCTGGAGGAGGAGAGAAGTCAGGGTTCAGTGACAAGTGCCTCAGAGCAGTTATCGCCTTAAATATTGCAGCCGGAATGACAGTGACTTGGTGTGCTATGAGGACTGCTGCACCAGGAGCCTTCAAGTCCAGTGCCAGTCGCTAGTGAGCCTAATCAACTTGGCCTCAGTGTCTTCATTTGTAAAGTAAAAAGTTTTGTATTATCTCCAACACGTCCAAAGCTATAAAATACTAAGTATAAAAAAATAACTACCTTAAAGACAAACCATTAACAAAGTAAATTAGAGCAATGTCGATGCAATAAAACTGAAAATTGGTTAAAGAAATTATACCTTGACTTTCAGAATCAGATATTCTTTTGCTGTAAGATTTTATTTATTTATTTTTAGACAGAGGGGAAGGGAGTGAGAAAGAGAGGGAGAGAAACATCATTGTGTGGTTGTCTCTCACGTGACTCCCACTGGGGACACGGCCAGCAACCCAGGCATGTGCCCTGACTGGGAATCGAACCAGCAACCCTTTAGTTCGCAGGCAAGTTCTCAATCCACTGAGCCATACCAGCCAATATTTTTAATTGGTTACTTTTAGAATTTCAGCACTAGTTGAACCTGTTTACTTAGCAATTATTAGAATACCTTGAAAATAAATTTGGCAAAGTCATGCAATATTGATTTTCATATGTTAAACTATAATTTCTGTTATTTTTAAAACCAAGTTAGAGCCTTCCAAGAGCTAAAATAACTCTAGTTGTTTGTCCTTTGAAAACAAAATCATGTGTTTGAATCCCCTATAATTTATTTTGTGTAATAAGAGTGGTCTGAAAGAATCATCATGGCATTCAGAATGGCCTAATTTGCTCTAATAAAACTCTCTAATTTTTCTTATATTTAGCAGCTCTATATTAATAACTTAATAAAACCCTCTATTATAAGTATATTATTAAAATTACATTCCACATTATTGCTATAATAGATATAGCCTATTTGCATTTTTATTTTCCTATTTAAAGATGGTATCCCCTCTTTTAAAATGTCAAAGACTCACGACCTTGTTAACTGCGATACTGAGTAGGTTGCCCCCATCAGACTGTGAACAGAATGAGTCCTCAATGAAGTCCCTTGCAAACTAGGATATGTTTAGGAATCTTTACTTGACTTAGATTCTCCAATATTTCCAAATGAAACTTGGAAAACAGCTTTGGTTCATAAAGAATGCTCCCAACACTTATAATTTACATTATATAAAGATCACTGGTGCAGAGTAGACTTCCAGAGACTTAAACACTTTTCTTATAACTTTAAGAAAAATATAAGACAATTGAATTTGCAACTGGCAAAACAGACTATTATTATTGATAGCATTGGAAAAGGAATTCTGTTCATCCTCAAATATTATAAAGGGGTATCTCTGATCAATTTCCTCAAAAATGCTCCTTTAAAATTTTTCTTCCCTCCATTGAATTCATGCCCTTTTTTGGGGAGCTAATTTAAGACTTCTCTTTTCCTTCTCAAGGTAACATTGGTATAGGAGGAAACTAACACTTATCAACCAAAATTTATTTTTGTTATGCATTACAAGTAAAGCATAATGAAATAATATTAGTATTTTCCCCAAAAAAAGTATACCTTACCTCATTGTTGTTAACAAATTAAAAAATAAAAAATGCTTTAAATATGGAAATGGACTTATTAATAATAAATTTCATTTAATAAAGATAAACTATATAATACATGCATGTTCACCTAACCAAAAAGAAAAAGGAAAAAATTTATTGATGAAATGAACTAATAGAAAATATATAAATTGCCCTTGCCTTTGGAACTGGAATTATAAATTTTTTTTATAGTCAACTAAGGTGTGATTAACATTTAAGTACAAAGGTTATTTAACATTTAAATACAAAGGTTTCTCCATGAGTTACTTTGGATTTATAGGATCCCTCTTACCAGCACTTCGTTTGAAGCTGTGTTTTATGAATGATGAGATGTTCAAGCACCTTATTCAGCCGAGGACTATTCTTCTGCACGCAAGTCCAGGCGGCAACGCAGTGCCAGAGCAGGCTGTGGACTTCATATCCTCCCCGACAGGGTTGCACATGCTCCTGGAATTAAAAATAGCAAACTGTACCCAGAAGAGTTCTTTGACTGGAATAAACATAAAAGTAATTTTTAAATACACAAGTGAAAAAGTGTATATTTTACACTTCATGTGGAGTGTAAGTGGAGCAATGTACTCAAGTGGAGCAATGTACTCAAATATCTTCTTGTAAATATACGAAAAAGCACACACACATTTTGTAAGTTAACTGGAGCTGAAAGTCTCCATATATCTTCACATGGGACCCTGGTGTTCAAAGACATCAGTTCTATAATAAAACAAAAAGCATGCATTCTTCAAAGAAAAACTATTAGACACAATTGTGCTTCCTAAAATCTATATGAGTTATTTCTCCGTGACACCCAAAGAAGAGGGGACAGGGGAAAGTTTGAACAGTGATCCAACAGCAAATTAGGTTTTAAAATGTGGATTTCCACTTTATGGACCAAAATACATGTCTAGCTGGACATGGTCAGTATGCATAATATTTTAAAAGTCTACAAATTCAGAAAATAAATGGGCTGTTTTTTCTTAGTGTGCTTTCTAACAGTTTTATAAATTAAATTGGTCTACCAAAGTAATTGGTGTAAAGAAACCTGATTTTATTGTTAGACCACGATAACATAGCACTCTCATTGAATTTTTGTCAACAGTAAAGACTCAAATGCACTTCCTGTGATACGTACTCAAATTGCTAACTTACCTGGTATTTTACTCTTTTATTCTGAAAAGAAACACTTAAAGAGACTCCAAACGACTTTATAATTGTGGTTTGTTATATAAAACAACATCAAGGCTACAATTTAAAGAAAAATTTCACATCGTATTCTTGTAAGATAGAAGGCCAGTAGTTTATACATTAATTTTAACCTAAGACATTTTAAGTTTCTAGTAAACTGTTCAGTTAGGTTCCACAGCTGTGTACTGTTCTGCTTTATGTCAGGGAGTCAGGCAGCGGAGATACAGGCCTAAGTGAGATAAAGTCTTTCCATACGGCGTTGACTCCAGGGAACAATCACTCAGGGAAGTAAATGGAAATAAGTCATTGTTTAGAATGTTAGAATATTCCATAGAAAAGCCTTAGTTTAAAATAATGTAAGACATCAGACTGGGACATACTGACTTCAGTAAATGCATATATTTTATCCAAATAACTCAATTTTCTGCTTTGCGGCTGAGCCCATGCCAAAAATGGGACCCATAAAAATGAAATTATTTTCTCAAATTGCTCTAGATGTCTCAGCCTGGATGCCTCATGGCCTCATGTTGCAAACTTACTCTGAATCGATACGTAAGTTGATACATTTTGAAACTTGTGGTTGGCTTGACTAATTCAAAACAATCAACACTTATTTTCTCATAACGTACACTGCATGGCTATAGAGACTATTCCTTTAGGTAAAAGGTTCTTGTTAACAAACTTATGCACCATTACCAGAGAAAATTCCCAAAAGCATTTGGTAAAGAAAAAAAATCAAGATTTTGGACAATCAACAAGATTTAAGTTTAATTTTCAGTTTTATATGATGCCACTTCTACTCATCATTGAGAAAGAAAAAAGCAGCCTCTGATGTCTGGAACTGATTTGACACCAATATTATTACAAGCTGCTCTGACGCTCACAACCAGGTCACTTTGTTCCCCTGTTGGATAAAAACTCACAGAATATCAACCTCAGACAACCATACACTGAGACCGTGATAAATAAACAAAGCCACTCGATAATGTTTTTCGAAGCATAGAGAAAAAGTCACCGTGCCACCTACCGAATATCCAAACACAGAACTGTCCCCACTTTCTGGCAGCATCAAACCTAGAGAGAATCCCTGCTTCTTTATAGTGACCCTTTGGTCACCCAAGCAAAGCCCAGATCCTGTAATAGATTCATTCTTACGCCCTTTTACTGAGATATCCTATGGTTCCTTGGGCATGTGTTCTCTTTCTGCGACAAACAATAAACCCACTTTGCTTAAATGCAGGTGTGGTCCTGGTGGTCTTTGGTTGAAGGGCATTGCCATCTAAAGCAAATGATGAACTTGCTACACTGGTAAATTTTCCAGATAAATGAGGCTGATTTATCATCGTATATTTTATATTTTAAGCATTTGCTTGGAAATCTTGCTGAATTTTCTTCCTTGCTTTTTTCCAAAGAAAAAATGTATTTGCCAAATTTGAATAAATGAATACAAAAATGATGGTTATGTGATTTAATGTAATCATCATGTGCATCATCAGTATGAGAGACAAAGCTATTAGGCAGTGTGAGCCTCTTTGCCTTTACACAAAATCAGTCCTACTCAAGGTGCGGGTTAGCAGGTAAGTGCCATCTGCAAACTGTTACTAGCATACAAAAGTAAAGAATATGCATTGAGAATACAAGCTGACAGTTAATTTTATATATTTTGTCTAATAAAATATAATGCAATATATTTTTATTTTTAGCAAAAAATCCCCCGAAAACTTGAGATCTTTTACCCCAGGTAGTTTGAAAAGCACTGAGCTCTGCATTAAATGACTTCCAAAGAACTTTTTCTTTTTCCCCCTTCCCTCCTTTCTTCCCCCACTTCCTTTCCATTTTCTGGCTTATGACCACTTCCTATAGTTTTTTCATCTCCCCCTTTGCTGTCCAGATTTGGGGCATGTTGGTTTGCAAACTAGTCCCTGTGCATGGAGGGCAGGAGAGACCTAAAAAAGGAGACCACTCCAGGTTGGAGGTGGCAGGTTTAACAAGCAAGGCAACTTGCCAGGCTACTTTTGAATGGCCACAAGAAGAATAGATCTTCACACCCACTCTCCAGAATTCTTAAAGTTTATATGGAGGCCTTAACTGGGCTTAGTCAGATACACTGTCCAGAAAGTCTCAACAACACATTGCTTTTTCAAGGTCACATCCTGGACAAAGGTTCCCATTGTGGGAATGGTTAGTAGAACATACTATCCAAGGACAGAGGAGGGGGTGAGGAGCTCTGATTGCCCATGCCTAGCTCAAGGGTCAAAAGGGGGTCAAGTCCTCTAGATTAGGGGCTCCCAACATCTAGGCCACAGACTGGTACTGCTCCGGGCCTGTTAGGAGCCAGGCTGCACAGCAGGAGGTGAGCTTTAATATAATGTCCTTTTTTTTAAATTTTATTTTAATTGTTCAAGTACAATTTTTTATCTTTTAGTCCCATCCCAGCCCACCCACCCATCCCTCCCCATTTCCCTGCCATTTCCACCCGCCCCTAGTTTTTGTCCATGTGTCCTTTATACTTGTTCCTATAAACCCTTCCCCTTTTCCCCTGAAATTCCTTCCCCTCTCCCCTCTGGACACTATCAGCCTGTTCTCTACTTCAGTGTCTTTGGTTATATTTTGCTTGTTTCTTTATTTTGTTGTTTTGGTTCCTGTTAAAGGTGAGATCATATGGTATTTGTCTTTCACTGCCTGGCTTATTTCGCTTAGCATAATGCTTTCCAGCTCCATCCATGCTGTCACAAAGGGTAGGAGCTCTTTTTTTCCTTCTGCTGCATAGAATTCCATTGTGTAAATGTACCATAGTTTTTTGATCCATTCATTTACTTATGGGACCAATGGAACAGAACAGAGAGCCCAGAAATAAACCCAAATCTCTATGGTCAATTAATATTCGACAAAGGGGGCAGCAACATAAAATGGGGTAACAATAGCCTCTTCAACAAATGGTGTTGGGAGAACTGGACAGCTATGTGCAAAAAAATGAAACTTGAGCACCAACTTACACCATATACAAAAATAAATTCAAGGTGGATAAAAGATCTAAATGTAAGCCATGACACGATTAAAGTCCTAGAGGAGAACAAAGGCAGGAAAATCTCAGATATTTCATGCAGCAATATTTTTACTGACATGTCCCTCAGAGCAAGGGACATAAAGAAAAGAACAAACAAATGGGATCTCATCAAAATAAAAACTTCTGTGCATCTAAAGAAAACAGTATTAAAATAAAAAGATAACCAACTGTATGGAAAAATATATTTGCCAATGATACCTCAGACAAGGGTTTAATCTCCAAAATATATAAAGAACTTACATGACTCTACTCTAAGAAGTGAAGCAACCCAATTAAAAAATGGGCAAAGGACTTGAACAGTCACTTCTCTAAGGAGGACACACAGAGGATCCAGAGACACAGGAAAAGATGCTCAATATTGCTAGCTATCAGAGAGAGGCAAATTAAAACCACAATGAGCTTTAATGTAATGTCCTTGAATCATCCCAAAACCATCGCCCTGCCCCCAGTCCATGAAAAAAATTGTCTTCCATAAAAGTGGTCCCTAGTGCCAAAAAGGATGGGGACCGGGGCCCTAGATCACCTTCTCTGACAGGCTATCAGTGTCAGCTTGTACAATGCCTGCTTTAGGAACCCACCTACAAAAGTGTTGTTAATTTTCTGTTGGCTGAAAATTCAGATAACCACTTCTGCTTGAATTTTACACAAATTTGAGTACACAAGCGCTGAGTGCCTGACCAAGATCTCTTTGATAAGAGAATGAGCTTGAAAGCACGGGCTCCTTTTGGGCTGCTCAGAGACAGCTTTGTGAGTTTCATCCTTGTTTTCAATCATTTTGGGGATGGTTGACTTTGCCATGAAAGGACTTCTCGATACATGTGTTGCTTGGATAATAGGACATGAATCATAGGCTAATGCTCCTAATTTTAAAAATCCTGTGTCTCAGTCTAACCCAATTCCCAGTAACCATTTACAATTACAGTACAGCACATAATGTCCCAAATTTAGATAATGCCTTTGGCATATCAATTACTTAAAGCATTAGAGGATGACATTGCAAGTCACATTTTAGCGTAAACTCTGTGTGTTTCCTAGTTTTCAGAAAACTATTTGTACTCTAGGACAACTACAACCATTCTGCAAAGAGTCTATAGTATTTAAGCTGAGTTTGAATCTGCTTTCTTCAAGAACTATGTTATTATCATGTGACAACTAGCAAATTCAGCTTTGCTAGTGAGCAAAGGACAAAGTGAAAACTCAATCCAGTGGTCTGATTCTGCAACCACAGAGCTAATTAAAGTGTGCCATTTGTCAAAGTCCATGGAAACCCTGTGCCTGGATCAGCTTAAAAGGATATGAAAAGGAGAAATGGGTTCAGCAGCAGGGAAGGAAAGGTCCTGCTCTGAAATAGGATCATTTTGTGAGTATCCTAATGCGTATGTCCTACAAAATTCTTTTTTTTCCAGCTCTTTACAACAACATTTTGAAAACAAATTAAACAATTATGCTTCTACTCCGATGCTTATAAATATATTAAAAATAAAATATGGCCAAAATATGCTGTCATGGACCTTTTAGCATTACAAAAGATGGGGGCTATAGAAATAAATCAACAAATCCTCTACTATAGCATAATAACAATAAAGACAGGATAGAGAATGAATACAAATTTATTTTGCATTCCCGGATTTTCTCTCTCTTTTCTCCTTTCTTCTCTCTGGAGGTGAGAGAGAACAGTACTGAATGAATAAATACTCCATTGAACTGGAGAGGCTGCCTTGGATTCATGCTGGAGAAGAGGGGCTGAAACCGGGGCGCGACATTAAAACATGGAGCAAGTACAGCCTCCGTTAGCTCAACCGGCAGTTTTAGCAGCACTATGGCTGCACTGCCTTTTATTTTCTTTATGTGATGAGGTAATGGGAGGAGGAAAAGGAGAGCACTAAATCGGATAGGCTAAAATCTGCTCTAGTCCCTTCACAGAATGACACCTACAGAGGGCATAGAGGTTAGAAAAGATTGAAACTATGCCTTTAGTTCTAAAAGGTGGGAAAAGGCACAGAAACTTAGGGACTTGTCCCACTCTAAGGAGATACATTCTTTTCATGTGTTGACACTTTTGCCCCTTCGAGTTCCAGCCCAGCTCTCCAGCAGGACACTTCCATTTCCTGCTGTGTGTGCGCCTGGAGTGCAACAGACAGATTCTTGGAGAAGCAGAATCAGCACTGAAGGCCGCCTGCCTCATCGCCAGGATGCTCATGTCGTGAGGATCCCACAGCACCCTATTTGTTTCCAGGAAAACACTCGCACCACCCCATTAAGTTCAGCACAATTAAGCACAGAGTTAAACACCACCATTTAGTCAGCATAATCATGTCCTTACATGAAAATTATTATTTATCTGCCTAAGTTAGAGTGAGTTCCTAAATATATTTTTCAATTATCATCATTTACATTTGCATGGCACTTGATAATTTACAAGGTGCATGCTTTTTTTTGCAATCTTCACAAACAAGTCTATAGGTAACTTGATGATGATGATGATGATGATGATGATGATGGTAATGTCCCTTTTATTTTTTGGAAGGTCAGTAATAAAAATCAGTTTTATTTCTTGACAACATGTCTCAAATGTAAAGGTTATTTATTATTAAGCAACTCAGTAGGTTAAGAATGTTGCATACATCATTTTTTAGGTATAGGTAGTATACAATATTCTATTAGCTGTGTGAGTTTCAGGTGTTTAACACAGGGATTCGACATCTGTGAGGTCTCTGCCATGTGAGGCGGTGCCCCCCTCAGAGACATGCAAGTGGGATTCGGAGGGCTCAGCCAGCCTCCTCTGGAACACACAGACTGCTGCCGGGCTTTCCTCCTCACCCTCAGCACTCTTTCTGTTGCTCGGTAACCTAGGTGATGTGTTTACTGTTAAAATACTTTTAAACCTAAAAACAAGATCCCTTTTCTTCATGTAGCAATTTGAATTCACTAGTAATTAGTAATTAGTAACCAAAAGGTTCAAATTACTCAGTATATGTCACTCTTTATATAGATGGTTCACCAAGCAATGAGCCAAAAAGAAAACCCTGAAGCCTAGTAAGAGTAAAAAGAGATGTTATTAAATGTTTTTCCTCACATACTTAAGTTTTAGTTAGTTTTATTATTTTAATGTATTTTTATTGAATCTGTTGGGGTGACATTAGTTCACGAAACCATACAAGTTTCAAGTGTACAACTCAACATCATCTGCACTGCATCCTGCACCCGTCCCCCAAGCAAAGTCTCTTTCCACCCGCCCTTATCCCCCCTCTGCCCACCTTTACCTTCCGCCACACCCCTTTCCCCTAGCTATCATCACATTTCCCTGCTGTCTGAATATGTATGTATGTGTTTTTGCTTAATCCCTTCACCCTCTTTCATCCAGCCCTGAAAACCCCATGCCCTCTGGCAACCGTCAGTCTGTTCCATAAATACATGCTTCTGCTTCTATTTTGTTTGTCAGTGTATTTTGTTCCTTAGATTACACATATAAGTGAGGTCATATGGTATTTATCTGGCTGTGACTGGCTTGTTTCATTTAGCATAATATTCTTCAGGTCCATCCACACTGTTGCAAAAGGTAATATTTCCCCATTTTTTATGGCTAAGTAATATTCCATCATGTAAATGTTCCACAGCTTTTTTATCCACTCATCCACTGATGGGCACTTGGGCTGTTTCCAGATCTCGGCTACTGTAAATAATGCTGCAATGAATATAGGGGTGTATATATTCTTTCAATTAGTGTTTTGGGTTTTTTCAGATATATTCCCAAAGGTAGGATCACTGAGTCAAAAAGCAGTTTCATTTTTAATTTTTTGAGAAAACTCCATACTGTTTTCCACAGTAGCTGCACCAGTCTGCATTCCCACCAACAGTACACCAGGGTTCCCTTTTCTCCACATCCTCATCAGCACTTGTTGTTTGTTGATTTATTGATAGTAGTCATTCTGATGGATGTGAGGTGATATCTCACTGTGATTTAAATTTGCATCTCTCTGATGATTAGTGATGAGCACTTTTTCATATGTTTATTGGCCATCTGTGTATCCTCTGTGGAGAAGTGTCTATTCAGGTCCTTTGTCCATTTTTTAATTGGGGTGTTTGTCTTCTTGGTGTTGAGTTTTATAAGGTTATATATATATATATATATATATATTTCTTGAAATTGACACCATGTCAAATGTATCATTTGGGAATATGTTCTCCCATCCAGTGGGCTCCCTTTTCATTTTGTTGATGGTTTATTTTCCTGTGGAAGAACATTGTAGTTTGATGTCCCATTTGTGTATTCTTCCTTTAGTTTCCCTTGCCCAAAGAGACATATCAGAAAAATTATTACTATGAGAAATGTCTGAGATTTTACTACCAACGTTTTCTTCTAGGATATTTATGGTTTCGAATCTAACATCTAAATCTTTAATCCACTTTGAGTTTGTTCTTTTGTATGGTGTAAGAAGGTAGTCTAGTTTCTTTCTTTTTTTGCATATATCTGTCCAATTTTTCTAAAACCACTTATTGAAAAATATACTTTTATCCCATTGCATGCTGCTGCCTCCCCTGTCAAATATTCATTGATCATGGAGGCATGGGTTTATTTCTGGGCTCTCTGTTCCATTTCATTGTTCTGCATGTCTGTTTTTATGCAAGTGTCATGCTGTTGTGATGGCTTTGGTGTTGAAGTGTAGTTTGATATCAGGTAGCACCATTTCTCCAACTTTGTTCTTTTTTCTCAAGATTGCTGAGGCTATTTGGGGTATTTTGTGGTTCCCATATGCATTTTTGAAATATCGTTTCTAGATCTGTGAGATATGCCAATGGTATCTTGATAGTGATTGCACTGACTCTATAGATTACTTTGGGTAGTATGGACATTTTAATGATGTTAATTCTCCATATTTATGAACACAGCATATGCTTCCATTTATTTATACCTTCCTCAATTGATTTCTTCAGTATCTTATAATTTTTCAAGTACAGGTATTTCACCTCCTTGGTTAAATTTATTCCTAGGTACTTTATTTTATTTTGTTTTCTTAATTTCTCTTTTTGATAGTTCATTATTGTGTATGAAAATGACACTAATTTTTTAATCCTGTTACTTTGCCAAATTAATTAGATCTAGTAGTATTTTGGTGGAGTCTTTAGGATTTTCTTTTTTTTTCTTTTTTTTATTGCTGTTCAAGTACACTGGTATCCATTTCCCCCTCACCACTACCCCCCACCCCAGCCATCCCCACATCCCACCCCCTTTTGGCTTTGTCCATGTGTCCTTCATATACGTTCCTTGACAACCCTTCTCCCCTCCCCATTAACTCCTCCCCCTCCCCTCTGGTTACTATCAGTTTGTTCTTAATTTCAACATTTCTGGTTTTATTTTGTGTGCTTTTTTGTTTTGTTGATTAGATTTTCAATATACAATGTTATGTCATCTGTGAATGACAGTTTTACTTTCTCCTTTCCAATCTGAATGCCTTTTATTTCTTCTTTTTGTCTGATTGCTGTGGCTAGGACTTCCAGCACTATGTTGAATAAGAGTGGTGAAAGTGAATATCCCTGTCTTATTCTTGAACTTAAGGGAAACACTTTTTTTTTAACCATTGAGTATGATGTTGGTTGTTATATATAGCCTTTATGTTCCCACTTTGTTGAGAGTTTTTATCAAAGATGGGTGCTGAATTTCATGCTTTCAATGCTTTTTCTGCACCTGTAGATATGATCATGTGATTTTTGTCCTTTATTTCATTTATGTGGTGTATCACATTTATTGATTTGTTGATACTATACCAACCTTGCATCCCTGAATAAATCCCACTTGATCATGGTGTATGATCTTTCTGATGCATTGCTGTACTCACTTTGCTAATATTTTGTTGAGGATTTTAGCATCTACATACATCAGGGAGACTGGCCTTTAATTTTCTTTCTTCTCATTGTCTTTATCTGGTTTTGGAATTAGGATAATACTGACTTTGTAAAAAGATATTGGAAGTCTTCTTCTAGAATGTTTTGGAATAGATTGAGAAGGATAGGTGTTAGTTCTTCTTTGAATGTGCGGTAAAATTTGCCTGTGAAGCCATCTGGTCCAGGGCTTTTGTTTGCTGGAAGTTTTTGAAGAAGATTACTACTTCAATTTCATTGGTTGTAATTGGTCTATTCAGATTTTTTACTTCTTCCTGATTCAGTTTTGGAAGATTGTATATTTTTAGGAATTTATCCATTTCTTCCAGGTAGTCCAATTTGTTGGCATATAGCTTATAATATTTTCTTGCTATCCCTTGTATTACCATGGAGTCAGTTGTTACTTCTCCTCTTCTATTTTTGATTTTATTTATTTGAGCCCTCTCTGTTTTATTTTATTTTTATTTTGTTTTTTGACAAGCCTGGTTAAAGGATCATCAATCTTTTTTTATCTTTTCAAAAAACCAGCTCTTGGTTTCATTGATCTATTGAATTTATTGTTTTTCTAGTCTCTATGTCATTTATTTTCACTCTAATCTTTATTATATCTTTTCTTTTACTTATTTGGGCCTTTGTTTTTCCTTTTATAGTTCATTTAGGTGTTTTGTTGGATTGTTTGTTTAAGGGTTTTCTTGCTTTTTGAAGTAGGCCAGTGGTGTTATGAACTAAATTTTAGTTAGTTTTAGAAAACCCCAATGAAAACACAAAGAAACTATGAGGCAACTTCTAGATAAAACTATTTAAAAAGAAAATCTTCCTTACATTTTCTTAGTCGTTTCAACTTGCATTATGTTAAATGTATTTTTTTCTTTTCAGAAAAACAAATCAAATAGAAAAACAAATTTTCTATTTATAAACTATAAAATAATAAGTATATACAACACAAAATAAATAATAAAAGAATCAAGTTTTGGCAGTGTTCACTGTTTTTTTTAATATATGCAAGAGAAGGAAATAAAGACATATGAACCCCAGAGACTGAAAAGTGCTATTTGATACATATCAACCCATAAAGTGTATGAAGAATTACATAGATCACTGTAGTTCTGCTTATGTAATACATTTGCATAATAGTTTATTACATACCTAGAAATTATATAGTAAGGATAGCTAATTTTCTTTGATGTGAATGAATAATATCTGAGTTTGAAATTAAAATAAGAATTTTCATATATTAGAAATTCTTTCAATTCTTTGATTTTGAACCATTTTTTCAGTTGATTTTAATAGCATATTAAATGTTATTATATATGCTATGAATTATGGAAGCATGAAAATATTACACTCACTTTCATTAACAGGCTGCACTTTAAACACTCCCCTTTTAATAAAAATGTAATATCTTAAAATGTTAACTTATAAGTCAAACTAAATTAGGTTGCAACTTAAACAGCTGAGAGAGATACTATAAGGAAGAAGGTATTATGGCGTTACTGTTTTTAAGTAGTAGTGATGCATATTGATGCTCTACTACTAATCCTGTTAACTACTTCTATGGATTCCTGAATTTAGTGTCTTTGCTGTTCTCACTGCCCTCCCCCTGCTACTAAATTCATTTTCAGAATAGCATACTGAATTGGCAAGCACAAATATTTAATCATAATAAACATAATTTGATTCATAATGCACTAGGATAGACTCACCATATCAGAATCTATGTTCTCATATTGTTTCTCATTTTCCACAGGGTTGGAAAATGATCCAGATAATAATTCTCTTTCACATATAACTTCCATGGTTTTCAGAATAATTTGCACATTTGAAAAGATGTTTGGATACTTGTCATATGAGTCTCCAGAAGAAGAAAGTGCTATTGTAAGAATAAAAGTATTTCATTAATATCTTTCATAGTGTTTTATTTATCTTTTAGTTATTAAAATATAATTAAATGCAGTTCTTTGATGCTGAAACTGCTGTACATTTTCCCATCTATTCAAGATTTGTAAAGTTATGTGTGCCCCCTAGTGGTCGAATAGAAAACTAAAGGTAAATAATTCATACATAAAAGTCCACATAAACTCAGAACAGCAATTGCATGGTAGCTGAATGCCAAATTATGTACAGTTACTACACAACAATGCTTGGATACTTTCAGATGAAAATACATAAAGTTATAACAGGCACTATATTCATAATGCCTACTTTAAAATTATAATCCTATGAACAAACTGATATCATTGTTTTTAACTCAACATTCTCCATTTTTATTTCTTTTCAAGACATTATTAATTTTTAAAAGTATACATTGTCAACATAGCAACAATTATATATTTAACATAAGACTATGTAACATTTCACAGAAACATCTTCATGCTGTTTCTTTTATAAGCTTTCGGACAATCTTGGTGTTTCAGTTCATTGACACATTGGAAAAATTTGTAACAACCAATCTTTTACTAGATTGCTGTGTGGATAGGTGGCGTCTGCTAACACCTGTGGTAGGTATCAACCTGCTGTTAAAGATAGAGATGTAACTTAAGCAAGGCTGTCTTTAACAGTGTTCCTTAAGAGGGAAAATTCTGGGGATTTTATTCTGATATGAAACAAAAGTATTGGTTTTCTTGAGATATATCCACAATAACAGGCTAAAGTGAAAACTTCAAGTTTCGTTCAAATAATTTTTCAAAATTTACTTGCCACCATCACCTAAATATTTGATGAGTCATTATGCTGAACACTGTATGGAATTAAAGAAAGGATATTTAACATAATGATGAAATCAAAATGAGAAATATGATAGATATGAATTTCCATTCCACCAGTCTACAGCCTTGTCTTGGTTTCACACCTATGGGAGCTTGCATTTGTGGTGCATATCAGTCAGTCTTCAAAATACGCCCACCACCACCTTTTGCTCCCTCCTCCGTGACTTTCCAACAAATACTTTTGTTTCTATTATCATGAGTCTCTTCATCCCTTATCCTACAATATTCTACTCGTCTCTTCTTTTGACCTTGTTATTTTCACTCAAACTATTGACATATTTCTCCTTCCCTTTATAGGTAAGTTGTTTGAAATAGTTTGCCATCTCTGTCTTATGCTTAAACTTTCCCTACAATCTTTATTTACATTCACTCTGAATTTTGCTTTCACCTCTCCACTCAGGATGCTCCCAAGATCAGCAGCGGCCCATCATCACTTTCAGTCCTCCTACTGTTTCACATTTCTACAGCTCTTGGTAATGGCGATCTTCCTGAACTTCCTCCCCTCCCCTCTCCTTTGGATTTCTATACCATCACTTCCTCCAATTTCCCTCAATTTCCCTACTGTTGTCTATTACTCTAATAATCTATTAAACGTTTATGTTCCCCCAAGACTGTTTTCCTAGAATTAGTTTACACCCACCACCACCTCCCACCCTCAGGTTGTCTTAACAAGGAGGACCGTCAATATCCATGTTAATATCCATGAAACAAGTGAATCCCAGGCTTCACTTATTTCTCTAGTTCCCAACCTGTGTTTTCAACTGCTAGCTTGGTATATATGCCTAAGTGACCTTCAAATTCAGATTGTCCAATGTTTCTCAAAAATGTTCTCAGTTTAGAGCACCATTATCTTTAACCTATTAGTCAATATGCAAAACTTAAGGTTCCTCTTGGATCCCTCACTTTCCCTTGTATATGGCTCGGATCCAGTAGCTCACCAAGTCCAGGGTCTTTTCTCTAAGCATTTTCAAGGCTATTTTACCCTATCCCATTCTAACTTTATATTTTATATACTTAACATCTCTTACTTATACTGATGTCATAGCTAATTGATCTCCACATCCACTCTCTCCTTACTCCAGTCCAGCATCTCTATCGCCACGTGTGTTACCTAACTAAAATATGAATTTAACTTCCTTGAATCCTAGAAAAGCAATACTATTACATAGGAGTCAGTCAAGGTGATAGAAGTAAAGATGAAAAGCTAAAAGTAAAATCCAAGCAATCTGGTCCAGAACCTGTGCTCTCCAAAACTGTACTTATTACCTTTCAAGAAAAATAAAATACAGCTTATGTTCTTTATAGTAATAGTCTGAGCTTCTCAAAAAATAACATAAAACATCTATAAGTGTAGAAAATAAAAGAGAGCTTACCATATAAATATGGTTGAAGCCTAAGTAAATGTTGGTTAAAACTTCCTAGGTGACCATACAGGAAATATATAAACAGTCGTAAGAAGATCAAATAAGCAATCTGTCAAAAGAGAAAGAAAAAAGCATTTTTGTGTTGCATCAAGAAATGTTTGAAAACCATAAAGAAAATGAACCATTTTCCTATAACATTTTCTTTTGATGGAACAATTTCAAACTCCTGGGATTTTGTGCTTTTGAAATAATTTTAAAACATTTATATCAAGGTTGAAATCTTGGTTCAGCCAGAAAAACTTTTATAAATCATCTCTATATTACATATAATGACCAATACTGAATGATATTTTGTTCTATGTCCTTTCAAACAGTATTTTGCAAATTGCAAGCCATGCCCCTTAAGTGAGGTATGAAATCAATTGAGAGGGAACTGTTAAATAAAATAAATGAGAAAATATAGTACATTCACAGTTCCTTGTTTCAGTGTATAAATGAATGTATATTAATGTGTGTACTAGATTGCAATGCAAAAGATATTTCTTCCTATGGGTCTCCGTCAAGACAATTTGAAAAGCATTGCTTTAGAAAGTTTTGAGAAGTATTCTGCCTGGGCATAGTATTCTGTACTAAGATCTCCATTCCCTCAAGAAAAAACAAGTCATTGCTAAATACATAACACCTCAATTTTGTGAAGTTTAAAATACATGTGTAACTAAAACAGTTTTTTCACATGGACCATAGAAAATGGTATATCTTCAAAACAAAATGATATGCAAAATTTCACAGAAAGTGACTAAAAAAATCCCACCAAGTATGTAAATAAAGAGAATATAAGAGCCTAAGTTGCTAAATCATAAGATTATGGAGAACCGAATAATAACAATAAACTATCATTATATCGCTATCAAACTATATGTGTATCCAAATCCTCTTAATAACAATGCAGGGAATTTTTAGACCTACATGTAAAAAAATAAAAAAATGAGTCTACACAGTCTCCGTGATTCACCCACAACTATTAAACAAGTAAGTGGCATTATTAGACTTTGATCCCAGAACTGTGCGTGTTACACCAAAAACCATGAACTTTCTATTACAGCAGTGATTTTCCAAATATTTTTATCACACACTTATATCAATAAAATAAATTCTGAGAATGCATCCATCAGTGTTTGTAAGCTTATACCTAAATTTTAAACATATGTCATTTATAGACTTAAAAAATAAACAAAAATAAAATGTCTGTAAAGCATACCCAAGATATCCCCTCACACAGGCTATTTTGATGTGTACTGTGCTGCTCCAAGGGACTGAGGTGAAAAACTAGTCATGAGAAAATAACTTAGGATTTTTCAAAAGATTAGAGATTGATGTTGAAGTAAATATTAATGTTTTAAAATTCAATGGGAAAAATAGAAAAACATGTGAAAAGCATATCAGTTTGAATAATCACTGTTTTATATGCCAATTTGGCCATGAGTTTTGCCTGATCAAGAGGCTATCTCTAGTTATAACTATGCTTGGAAAAATGGTTTTTAAAACTTTCATTTATAATATTCTGAAAGGCTGGACATTCACTGAAAAATCTTCCTTTCTATACCTCTGAGGAATTCAGGAACTTCCTATGAATCTTGACTCGCGTCTCATTTGTCTACATGTTCTCTCTGTCGCTTGACAACGCAGGCTTTGCCTCCTAGACTGCATCTCTGCTGGTCGATTTCCCTCTCTCTGCTCTCCCATCTTTCCGTCCTGCATCCTTTCCCCTGCTCTTTCCTGTTCTCTCCATCTCTTCCTCTCTTCTAGCCTTCTTTTCTTTCTTTACAACAAAATCATAAAACCACTAGTTAAGCTAAATTTCACTGGGTACTAATAAATTTTGCAGCGGGTAATCATGATCAACACAGGGAGTAGAACCACGTGACATCCAGTCCAGGGGCTTAAAAATCAGGACATGCTTGAATATAATTTCCCATCTGATGGCTCTAAATCGGCTTGGAATACTGAGGGAACAACTCATCTCAAGTTGAGTGAGCATTTTAAAAAATGAGCAAGCATTTAAGGTTATCTCTTGGCACTTTTCAATGGAAAATTGACATTTTAAAATGCTTAAAATAGAGAGGAGAAAAGCTATATATAGTCAGATATAAGAATATGCTTGATTTTTTAATTTAATCTTATTTTCTTACAGAGTTGGTGATGTATTTTTTCAAACTCTGTTTTTGATATCAAACAGTAGTGCCTCGCTCCAGTTTAGAGAGCACTGAAACAATCTGTCAAGAAGAGAATATTCTGTAATGAACCAAATGGAATGTTTACAAACGAAAATGGGTGGCATGTGGCTCCATATAGTACATGCAGCAAATAAAACACGTTAAAAGTATTTTAAAATATACCTTTGTCAGCTTTATTTCAACTGAATATAAGTATGTCTTTAGGAATGCATCACAGCAGAGTCTATATAAAACTGATTCCGCAAGAAAAAATAAGGCAGGTAGATGTTCATAATCAAAGGAAGCATGGTCCATGGAAATGTAAAGCATATTTAAAGCTTCTGAAAAATCAAAAAGTAGAAACTCCATAATTTATATATTTCTACATGCTACAATTAAACCTTACAATGAACTATTTGCTCAGTCACAAGCCACAGTTTTAAAATATTTACAAGTTTTTTGACACCCCTCCCATCAAGAGGTAAACACCATGTCCCCTTCCCCTTGAACCTGACCAGGCCTTGTGACTGCTTCAACCAGTAGACTGTGGCAAGCGTAGGGTTGTATGACATCCAAGCTAGACCAGAAAAGGCAATACAGCAGTTACCTGGATCTTTCTCTTAAGATAGGAGCTTTGGAAACTTAAGCTGCCATGGAGGAAGTGCAGCTAATTAGAAGTCACCAAGCTGGAAAGACGATGGAGACAGAGATGATTAGAGATGAGAGAGCAAATAAGAGAGAGAGATGCCTAAGGAGCTCCAACTGTTCCAGCCAACACAAAATAGATCACTGAGTCATAGACAAAACAGGGTGGAAAATAGGACAGATCTGGATGATAAAAGACTAAAGGTAGAGTCTATAAAAGAAAAAAAGTAGGAAATGAAACAGAGAAAATAGGTCCCGGTGGAACTGAACAAGGAAGAATGTGGAGCTAAGGCCCTAAAGAGAATTGTACCTCAGGTCATAACAAAGATTTTGAGGCTCTGTCATGTAACTATCTGAGGAAGAACGAACAGCAAATCCAGAGACTTGGGAAAGGAAAAGCCCTAACACACTCAAGAGACAGAAAGGAGATGGTATGACTGCAGCCTAATGAATCAGCAGGGAAGGTGGCCAAGAGCCAGATCATTCAGAGCCTTGTAGCCCTTCATATGAAGTTAGGGTTCATGTTAAATGTAATAGTAAGGCATTGGAAAGTACTTAAAGTTTAGAATGGTCACTGCTGCCTGGAAGGTGGACAGGAGAATGAGAACTGTCCAGACAAGAGGACAGACGGGACACTGCTTAGGAGAGTATTTTGGTTGTGGAGCTGGTAAGAAGAAATTACAGTTCGGGATTTTCTTTGGAGTTCAGCATCAGTGAGTTAAAAGCTTTTGGCTGTACGTAACAGAAAACTTAACAAAGCGTCTTCCAAATAATTATGTTTATAACCTCACAAGATCAAAGTGGGAAAGGCTGCAAGGCTAGCCAATGTCACCTCCTTCTGTATGCATCTTTCCATCTTATCGGTCCCCGGATGTGCACGATGACCATGGTGACCACACAAGCCCCAGGCATTTTGTCCTTTCCGTGCCATTTAGAGAAGAGTCAAGAGGGGCATAGGGAGGGAAAGGAGCTTTATCCCCAAGCATGTCTTTTTCAAAAGCAACTCAAAAATAAGTATTCCAAACAGTCTGGTCTTCACATCTCTTGATCAGGACCAGGTCTTGTGACTCGCCTGATCTAATCATAGGCGATTAAAGGGGTGTTGCCTTGATTAGTTTAGATCGATCGTGATTCATATTGAGTCTGGAAAAGGCTGGTCCTTTTCTGAATCACAGGACTGCAGGATACCTGAACAAAACTGAGGTTTAATTGACAAAGAAGAGCAAGTGGCTGCTGGTTGCTGGTAAGCTGAGAGTGTTTACTTCCCCATCACTTAAACATTTAATAGAGGTCAGGCTGTGTACAGCACTGTGACAAAGTGCTTTACAGGCTAGTTAAATACAAAATTGTTCTTACACTTCCTAGTGCTCAAAAGCTCCAGACAGCACTACAAACCCCAGTTTACATGGGGAAATGCTCACTGACCTCATGCACTTAACACTCTAAAAACTCATTTTAGAAGGCACACACATAAAATTTAGGATAATGATAGAAGCAATTTTACCTCCTTAAAAATAATGGCTTTTAATTTCTTTTTCAGATTGGTTGGAGGGTAGTTTGAAAGGAGACATGTAAGTGAGAAGTGATAAATGTAAAGGTAATGAGTAAAATAGCTGTATAAAATAAGCGAAAAACTAACGGCCATTGGGTTAATGTTTTATGAGTAAGAGTTATAAAATACAGAATCAATTTCTTTAAAATATAGTCCCTATTGTAAATGAAAGTCACTAAATGACACTTTATATTACTTTTTAATTAGTTGCTAACTTTAGACAAAAGCAATAAAGACTATGCTGAGCAAAAGATTTTAAAACAGTTTTGTAATTAAAAAGTTGAGCAAATTCATTAATTTAAAATTACAAAAGGAACTTTCACAATGAAACACTATCAGGTATTTTGACAGAGAAAGGCACACTTTTCTTGGATCCTCCACAATTTCTAAATACTGAAGATCTCAAGTCATGCCTTCACTGCTGATCTGGAAAATGCCTCGGGTAACAAGGAAGAGTTCAGTCACAGCACATACCATCCTGAATTTTTCCTTTGCATTGAGCCAGATATACTATTTCGGTCCAAGCAGTAGGGAGATGCACATGTTTCCCGGTGCCTAAAGTTCTGAGTCCCAATTTTCTCTGTGATGGGAAAACACAGAAAAGGCAAACAAAAAAATGTACAACTTATTGATTTCTTTAGATTATCCCTTAATTATATTTTCAAAGTCACCTTCTATGAGGCTGGTGCTCTGTGAGTAGAGTTGTATAAAACCTTCTATTTTTTTATTTTTGCTTTTATTATTTTTATTTATTGACCCTTTTTTGCAAACTGTGTTAGTGTTAAAATGTAGAGAATGCTTGATAATATTCTAACATCATTAGTTATATGTTGAAAATAATTCTCACTCTTCACAGTGTAGGGATTTCCTATATTTTTCTCTCATTCCCTGGCCAGGGGAATGCACCTCTGGTTTTAGAAGGAAAAGGATACTGATGAAATGTGGCTCCACAGAAATTAGTTTGATACCAAATTGCTGCGAAACTGTGGCTCCTTCGCTGTAGACGGGCAGAAGGTAATAAGCGTAACAGCCCCCTGTGCACTGTAGTGAAGGTGAAGGAAAGCTTTCTTTTCTCTTTGGGACAAATCCTATCTCAGTTAACTTTTTTAAAAAAAAAGTGGAATATTCATCATCAAAAATTTATTTTCCAGTCTTTGGTATTTTGCTGCAGGCTCTTCAACTAATGTCAGCAGCTATATTCCCTAATAATTTATGGAAAATCTTCACTGCAAAAGCCATTCGATGTTGAACTATTTGGTTATAAGGTTTAATTCGCATTAATATTTTTAACTATGACTACTGATAATTAAAGAAAAGTATATTCTTATTTTTTCTTTCAATATTTTAGAACAAGTAAGTACTCAATCCACCAACTAGAAGAGAAAGTTTGTATACCAAGTAAATCAAACAGTGTAGCATTACCTTACATCTGAGAATGGTATTTCTAGCTAGGTTCAACAATTCTTCCTTCTCTTTTGGATTTTTTGTTTGGTTGAATCTCAATATGAATTCTTTTGTGATTGAAAATGGGGGCCTAAACAAAATAAGTCAATAATTATAGCTGTCAGTTCCAAATTTTAATCAATCAACTTTTGGTAGTTAAGTATAACTATTTTCTTTAAAAATACATTATATGAATGTTTCACACAAAAAACCAAACCAGTAAAATTAAAAATATATATGTACAGGCCCCCTAGATTAATCTTATCATACTTCACATACTTGGATTAAGAAACAGGATTTTCATGATGTCAAAGAACTTTGTAGCCTCCGAAAAAACATTCCTGAGATGATGCCAGAAGTCTTATTGATATATGTTTTCTTCATGTGTAAAACCTGATTTATCTCCTCATATGTGTGAGTGTTGGCTCAATTTAAAGTAAACCTTTATCCTTGCACGTAAGCAGAATCAGTCTAAATTTGGCTAAAGTGGGCAGGGGAAGAAAGATGTATGTAGTAAGGTCAGATGGGAAGCTATTACAGGGTTTTGATAAGAGTTGTGGCCTGAGTTAATTTAAGTTTTAACATGATCATCCCAAAGCTGGGATGAGAGCTGAAGGGAAGTAGGATGTGGCAAGGGAGGGAGGACACGTACTTAGGTGAGAGGAAGTAATGGCTAGGATCAGGGTTACGGCAATGCAAGTAAAGAGAAGAGTTTGAGTATTGGATATATTCTGACATTAGCCTAATGAATTAGAAAGTAAGTGTGAGGAGAAAAAAGGAGTTCTGATTGAACTGAGTAACTGGAAGGATGGAATTGCCATTTACTGAGGTGGGGATGATCACTACAGGAGCAGATTTGGTGTGAGGGTGAAGAATAAGTTCAGTATTAGATATGTTGTATTTGTAATGACCACAGGCATCCAAGTGGAGATGTAGAGTAGGTAGATGGATATATGAGTTTAATTTCAGGAAAAAAATTCAGGCTTGATACATCATTTTTTAAGTTATTAACACACATGAGGTATTTAAAGACTTATGAATAAAAAAGATCTCATGGGGAAAGTATAGAGTACACAAGTATTTCAAAGAGAAGTGACACAAATAAATTGAGTGTGAATGCTAGAAAATGAGTAGACTGATTATAATAATGTACCACACAATACAAGATGGGCATGGGCTCAAAAGTGACATCAGGGGAATAGTGAATAGGTAGTAGAATCAGGGAGTTGTTTAGTGTTGTGGTCAAATAATTGCTGGAATCATTCAAAAGAATGATTCAAAAGAATAAAACACATTTTAAATGTTTTATTATTTATGCTATTACAGTTGTCCCAATTTTTCCACCTTTTCCCCTTTCTACCCAGCCTGCTCTTCACTTCCATAGTCAGTCCCCACACCACCGTCCGTGTCCATGGGTCTTTCATACATGTTCTTTGACTAATCCCTTTACCTCCTTTCAATCTGACCCTGCTTCCCTCCTCCCCTCTACAGTTGTCGGTCTGTTCCATGATTCTATGCCTTTGGTTCTATTTTGCTCATTAGTTTATTTTGTTCACTAGATTCCTCTTATAAATGAGATCATAAGGTATTTGTCTTTCATCAACTGGCTGATTTCACTTAGCATAACAGCCTCTAGTTTCATCCATGCTATTGCAAAAGTAGGAATTCTTTTTTTCTGTTGTGTAGTATTCCATTGTGTAAATGTATCAGTTTTTTTAATCCACTCATCCACTGATGAGCACTCAGGCTGTTTCCAAATCTTGGCTGTTATAAATTGCACTCCTATGAACATATATTCTTTTGAACTGGTGTTTTGGGATTCTTAGGGTATATTCCAAGTGGAGAAATTGCTGGGTCATAAGGCAGTATCATTTTTAATTTTTTGAGGAAATTCCATACCGTTTTCCACAATGGCTGCACCAGTCTGCATTCCCACCAACAGGACACTAGGGCTCCCTTTTCTCCACTAAAGCACATTTTTTTAACATCTCACTATATTCAGAATTCACTGAATTACCTGCTCTGTAGGGTATAGAAAGGAAGGCATGAATAAAAATTAGACTTTGCCTCTGAGTAATTCACGGACCTATTGGAGACACAGATGTACTCAAAAGGAATCACAGTGCCACTTAACCGCAGGATAAGCAGAGGTAACCACATGGGGCCCTGTAAACTAGACCAAATATAGTTGTCCCAGGGAAGAACAATGTTAAAATAACTAACTCTTTCACTGACATCCTACAATGGATGTTCATTCAAGCCATATACTTAGCAAGCACTTATTGACTGCCTCCTATATATCAAGCACTAAGCTTGGAACTGGGGATACAATGGTAAAATAAAAAAACAACTCTGCTCTCATGGAGCTTATAATAAAAAAGAGAAAGAGTTGAGGTGCTAGAACTCACAAACTCTGTTAGAACTGAACATTTTAAATGAGTAACTTCATCCTTGATTTTCTTGTCTTTATTTATGGACATGGGGAAGTTTGGCTGAAAATTCTTAGTAGTCATCTGGGTGACATACAAGGTCTGTCCAGAAGGTACCCAGCCATGTAATATGAAAAATACAGACATTTGTTGAAGAAGATACAAGAAATATCATACATAGGACAATAACACCTCAGTCCCCTTCAAAGTAGGCACCTTGGGACTTCACATAGTTCTCCCAACCGCCATCAGCAGCCCTGTCATATTTTCTTGATCTCATCAATGGTTTGAAATCTCTTTCCTTTCAAACGTGGTTTTAGTTTTGAGAAAAGCCAGAAGTCACAGAATGCCAAATCTGGGCTGCAGTGGGGCTGAGTCACCTGGGTGATTTGATATTTTGACAAAAAATTCTGCACAAGACTGGTACAACCACTATGGAAAACGTATGGAACTTCCTCAAAAAACTAAAAATGGATCTGCCTTTTGACCCAGCAATTCCACTGCTGGGACTATATCCTAAGAATCCTGAAACACCAATCCAAAAGAACCTATGCACCACAATGGTCATAGCAGCACAATTTACAATAGCCAAGTGCTGGAAACAACCTAGGTGCCCATCAGTAAATGAATGGATCAAAAAACTACAGTACATTTACACAATGGAATTCTATGCAGCTGAAAGAAAGAAGGAACTCATACCCTTTGCAACAGCATGGATGAAGCTGGAAAGCATTATGCTAAGCGAAATAAGCCAGGTAGTGAAAGACAAATACCATATGATCTCACCTTTAACAAGAACCTAAACAACAAAACAAAGAACCAAGTAAAATATAACCAAAGACACTGAAATAGAGGACAGGCTGACAGTGACCAGAGAGGAGAGGGGAGAGAATTTCAGGGGAATTTGAGGGGAGAAGGGAAGGGTTTACAGCAACAAATGTAGAAGACACATGGACAAAAACTAGGGGGGTTGGAAATGGGAGGGAGGAGGGGAAGGATGGGTGGGTGGGCTGGAATGAGAGTAAAGGATAGAAACTGTACTTAAATAATGATTAAAATAAAAAAACAGTATATATTCCTGGAGAAACTATTCATTTCAAATTCTAATTAAAGGAGTACATTGTGTAATGTTAAAAAAAATACTGCACAAGACATGATGCATGAGTTGGTGTGCTGTCATGATGAAGCTGCCAATCACCAGTTGCCCATAGCTGCGACCTTCTGAATCATCTGAATAGTTTCATAAGAGGAATGTTCAAGCTTGACACAAAATTTAATACAGATTCTTTGCTCTACTCAGTCATTTTGAATGTGACAGCCACACCGTACACATGCTCACTCAACGACATCTACTACCCACCCCTGACTAGAATGAAATTGTCATTGTTCACACATGTACATTCCAGTCCCTTCTCCTTGGCTGCCAGTTTACATCAACGTGCACAAACCATTCTCATTATATTATCAATAGCTGGACTTCTTCCGGACAGACCTTGTGTCTTTGATCCACATGGATCTATTCTGAAAGAAGAGCCCAATATAGCTTTAACTTTCCCATTTGTACAACGTTCCATGTGAATTATGAGAAGGTAGCCTCTTTATTTATTTAATTTTTCATGAATTTCATTATAACTTAGATTTTATAAAAATATTAACATATGCTCTTTATAACAGACCAAGCTTTCAGGGGTGCATGAAGAAAAAGACTGCCTCCCAACGCTACACTCCATTTGTACCCCTAAGAAATAGCCAAGATTAATGGTTTAGCATGTATCCCTGCATACCTTTCTCAGTGCTCACCAACATAAGCCAGCCCACATGCACTCTTTCAAATGAATGGAACCATGTATATGGCACTGTAGCATGCTTTCCTCATTAAATTTACCAGACATTCCTCAAGTCCAGCTGATCCTAATACATGGTAATAGGATGTGCACAACAAATCCAACAGCTCTTCCATTGGTTGACATTTCCTGTTACATATAATTTTGGCTATGTTGACTGATGCTATAATTTTTCCAAAGGGCCTGATATTCATCAGGTATATACTATTCTGATTTATCAATTACCACACTACATCAATAGTTAAATGTTTTGATTACCAACTCTGCTTGTAAATATATTTATACAAGAAAATGTGTAGAATGAAAGACAAAATTTCAAGTGATAGAATGTATTTTCAACACATAGACAAAGGCTCATATCCAGAGTATATAAAGAACTCCCAAACAATGGAAACATGGAGAAGACACTTAAACAGGCAATTCACAAAAGAAGAAATCCAAGTCACCTTTACATGTGTGAAACAATTAACATCAGAAACAAGGAAATCCAAATTTAAACCACAGTGAAATACTACTTAATATCCACCATAATGACTAACATTAAAGAAAATGGCAATCCCAGGAACTGAAGACGATGAAGAGTGATAGAAACTCTCACAGCTGCTGTGGCAGTGTAAACTGGTGCATCCACCTTGGTAATCAGTTGAATGTCACCTACCAAGATTGAAAGGAGACATATCCATTGACTTAGCAATCCTACTGCTGGATACATAGCCAACAGAAATGTGTATGTGTTCTCCAAGGGACAGGTACAGAAAGCTCAAAGCAACACTTTCATAAGAGCTAAAATCTGGAATCAAACCAATTCTCTATCTCATGGAGCAAAAAGTGTGGTTATGTCTGTGAATAAAGTGTGAACAAAATCATTCTTTCCTTTTCTATGGAAAGATTTGATCTCAGGTTAGTTTTTTCATTTCGTCCCCATAAAACCTAGTGAAATTGAATGACAGCTGTGTCATTGAAACCATTGCTTATGGTAAAAATGACCTGATTGGTACACTACATCTGGACTAGGAAGGCTGTAAATAAACCATAACTACTACAGGAGGAGAGCCTTTGAGTTTCCAAGAATGTCCTTTGCTGGAATCCATAAACCTGTTTTTTTAAAAGTTATTGGTTCAGTTTAGGAACAGGGAGAACCCAGGCCCGGGCATCCTTTGAGCCCAGGTCTCTGAGTCCTCTCTCCCCACAGGGGCAGTCATTCAGAGGTGCTGCGGATGACTAGCTCCTGTGCCTGTCGGTTTTGTGGGCTGCTGTGAGACCATCTTCAGGAGGCAAACATCCGCCACTCCACTGGCCTGCTGAGTTTCCTGTGCTGTGTCCTGCTCAAGGGCTGAGGGATGGTGTCATTGGTTACTGTGGCCTAGTGTAATCACGTGTGTCTGCCTGGTTTTATGTAAGAAGACCCACTGTTAATGTTATGGAAATGAAATGAATAAACTTCAGCTATATGCATGATATAGGTGATCTCAGAAACATACTGTTAATCCACACAGAAAATAAATACTGTAATATTTATTTCATAATGTAAATAAAAACACTGTAAAGAAAACTGAAGGAAGGCTAGGAGAATGGAGAAAGTGGGAAAAGAAGGATATTTTATTGAGAGGAGTTACAAAAGGGGCTTCTGAAAACAATTTACATTTTCGCCTGGTAAGTACATAAGTGTTTGTTTTATAATAATTTTAAGCTTTATATTCATGTTTATATACTCCTTTCTATGAGGGTTAACATTTTACAAGAAAGAAGTTTTAAATAGTAGTGGCCAGATCCAACAGTAGGTGTACTTCTAATTACAATAAATTTTTTAAAAATACTTTCCAAAAATAGTCTAGTCATTCATATTCATTCTAGTAAAGCACAAAAATTCCCATTTATCCACATCCTCACCAGACAGGATGATATCAATTGTCTCAACTATTTTCAATTTGACAGATGAAAATGGTATTCCTTTGTTGTTAAAAGTTTGTATTTTCCTAACTATGAGCATTCCTGGGCAGCTTTTCCCATATGAATGGTCTTACATTCATTCCTACATTTTATTTTCTGTGGCAAGCACATTTACATATTTTGTTCCTTTTTTTTTTCTTATTAGGCTTTTTGTTTTTTTTCCTACCAAAAAAGCCTTATAAGTATTAGGCTTCCTTACTAGATCTGCTGTAGCCTTACATAGTTTATTTAACCTATCTGTGCCTTAATTTCCTTGTCTGTAAGTGGAAAAGTAAATATATATTTCATATATATTTATTGTCTTAAAAGTTAAATTAAATAATAGATGTATTATAACTGGAAGACTACCTGGCACATGCTAAATACTCAATTTATTGAAAATTTGCAGCCCTGGCTGGTGTAGCTCAGTGGATTGAGCACAGGTTGCAAACCAAAGGGTTGCCAGTTTGATTCCCAGTCAGGGCACATGCCTTGGTTGTGGACTAGGTCCTCAGTGGGGGCCACGTGAGAGGCAACCACACATTGATGTTTCTCTTTCTCCCTCCCTTCCCCTCTCTCTAAAAATAAATAAAATCTTTAAAAAAATTGCAAAAGTATGTCGCAGCTACTTTTGTCTCAGTATATTTCTTTTCATTGTTATGCTAAATTTGGCCATATATTAAAATTTTATTCTTATAAATGATGCCATTTTTCTTTATTATTTCTAGAGTTTCTCACTTAGATGATCTTCCTCACCCAAATAATATACAAATAAACACCTTAATTTTCTTATAATAAATTTTTACACATATTTTAATCTGTTAGCAATTTATTGTTGAATACATGGAGATGCAGGAATCTAAATTTCCCTTCGGATGGGCTGCTCGTAGTGATGTCCATCCAAGAGTACGCAGAGTACAAAGGGGGAGGGTAACTTCGCAGTGGAGAAACCTGACAGACGCTGCTTCAGCCGCATGACCCAGTCAACACCCACAGTGATAAATTGTTGGATAGTATGTGCCCTTGTTTGATGTAATGAGAATGACTTGAACTCTGTTGTATTTCTCAAAACAAAACAAAACAAACACATAATCCTAATCTAATCATGAGAAAAACATTAGAAAAATTGCAGTAGAGGAACATTATACAAAATGCTTGAGAGTCCTCGTCAAAACTGTCAAGGTCATTATGAACAAGGAAAGTTTGAGGAACTATCACAGCCAAGAAGTCACAAAAAGACATGACAATGAAATACAATGTGACTTTCTGGATGAAGTCCCAGAACAGAAAAAAGGCATCAGGTAAAAACTAGGAAAGTTTGAAAGGCATGTGGGTTTTAGTTAATAATAACATATCAACATGGTTCTACAGTGTGATAGATGTGAGATGTTAGCAATAGGAGAAACCGGGCACTGGGTATATGGGAACTCTCTGCATTGTCTTAGGACATGTCTAAGCCTGTTCTAAACAATAAATACCTCTAAAACTGTTTTAAAACTGTCATCTAAAACTGTTCTAAAAAGTTTCATGTCTAAACTTGTCCTAAATACTAAAGTGTATTTTAAGTGTCGACAGAGGTGGAGTGGAAGGTGAAAAAAAATCACTTCAAGATAAAGCCTGTCTGTCATTTGTTAACTTGTTGCTTTATTCTATATTAATTGAGCACCTCTGTGAGTCACCCTTCTAGGCAATAGGATACAAACAGAAATGAATCCAAACCAAATGTGCAGGCACTTGCCTCATGGGTCATATACTCTATTTGGAGAGAATGCATACACAATAAACAAAAAAAATAAGTGAACAAGATGATTTCCAAAGGTAAGTGCTGCAAAGACAAAAGAAGAGTGATATGGAAGAAGAGCACAGGGGAAGAGAGCTGTATTACATTAGGTGACCAGGAAAGGTTGTGACAGGCACCTGAGCTGAGATGGGAGAGAGACTGAGGAGACCAGGGGCAAAGGAGAAACCGCTGATAAATCAGGGAGATAGCCAGGGCCTAGATCTCACAGGGTACTTAAACCAGAGGGTAGGATCTGGATTCTACCCTGTATGTAATGGGAAGACAATATACACTTTAAATTAGACCATGAAAGACTTCATTCACATTCTTCAAAAATCACTAAGGCTGCTGCTATTCAGAGAGCAGGAGCAGGGACACTGATTAGGAGGTGGTTGCAGAATGACAGGAATTAGATGATGGTGACTTGGTAGAAGTGAGGGTGGTGGAGATGAAGAAACTACTTAAGGTCACGTAACTACAAAGGGCCAAGAACTCATCTCAGGCCTAATTCTGAAGCCCACAGAACTCTGACTCATAATTTAGTATTCATATATCTGTCTTATATTCCTTGGTCTAAGTTGATGTTCTTAAGTTTTTTCTTATTGCTGTATATATGATTTGTTTAGTGAATGCCTGGTGGTTAACTGACACTAAAATGCACTTTCTCTGTTTTACAGAAGAAAATAAGGAGGCTCAGAGAGGGTAAACCCCAAACTCAAGGTCATAGCTTTAAAAGTGAACAGGGCCAATATTTGGAATAAAATGTCTAAATCTTTGTACTTAGATTGTTTTATAAAATCCCTCAGAATATATTACAGTATAAGAATATACACTGTACACACTCTTCTTAATAAAGTAACAGTCAAGGCTATTTAAGCTGAATTCCCTACTACCAGCCATAGACACCCCGCAAACACAACAAATGCACACTCACATGCACACATGCACAATATCCAGGGTTTCAAATACAAATTAAAAATACATTTTCTGAAATGAGATATTTTATCTCAGCTTTACATAGGCTCTGAGGAAAATGCATTTATATGATTTTATTTCTAAAGCATAGAAAAGCCTCAGGATCAAAACAATAATAATTCAATTTCTATGCTTATAATACATTTTAAAAATAATCTCAGTTTTGTCAATTATTTTTAATATGGACTGTAGCATGTAATGAATCATGGAAAATATGGAGAGCCAATGTTTTTCAGCTTTCTGTACAGGTATCTCACTCTTAATAGGTCTCCCACAGCTATTGTCAATAACTATTTAACAGGAAATAAACATAGCTATTTTAATCATTTCTTGCCTATCACAAATAAATTGAGATTGTTATACAAATTAATGCTTATTTAATGATAAACACAAAGCATGATGAGAAGAAAAAGAAAACTTTAAAAAGTAAATGTAGCATTCAAAAAGAAAACATACTTTAGTTTCACACATTCAAATTTTTTCATATTATAGAAGAATTTCACAAAGGTAAATGCAATCTACTCTAAGTGCATGAGTGCAGTCCTGTAGAAACACTAGCAGCTAAAGAACATTGTTGTAATTTTCATACAAAGAGAATATACTAGAGTCTCCCGACTGTATGGGTACCCCATCCAAACTGAGCCTTTATGTACATTATCTGTGAATTCAGAACTTTTTTTTTTAGCTGACAGTTCATTTGTTCAGGACATATTTAATGAAAACCTCCTACATGCAAGGTATTTTGCTAGATATTGGATTGGCCAAAAAGTTCATTTAATTTTTCTGTACAATGGCTCTAGTAGTGCTTAGTTGTCTTTAACTTCATTCAAAATAACTTTTTAGATTGTATTGTGACAGCTGTCATATCAGTGTGCATTAAAAAACATCAAAATTGGTGAATTTTTGTGCAGTCATTTTAATATTGAGGATGAAAGAAGATATGCAATGTTTTGGTATATTATGCTTTATTATTTCAGGAATAGGTAAAAACACAACTGAAGTGCAAAAAAAGATTTGTCCAGTGTGTAGAAAAGGTGCTGTGACTGATCAAATGTGTCGAAAGTGGTTTGCGAGGTTTCTTGGTACTATTGACATGTTGGCCAAATAATTCTTTGCTGTGGGGCTGTCTTATGTGTTGGGAGATATTTAGCAGCACCTCTGGCTTCTACCCACTAGAAGCCAATAGCAGGAGATAGCCAACATACTCAAAATATCCAAATCAATAAAGATATTGGTGAAAATGGAAAATGAGTCCTTATTTTATGGAAAAAATTAAATGGACATTTTGGCCAGCCCAATGCAATGAGGACTCATTTCTGAGGCCAGGCCTGGCCTCAGAAAGTTCACTATCTAGGAGGGAAGTGAGACACATCACAAATGTAGCATAAAGGAGACTACTAACAGGAAACAAAAGAGAAGAAAAGCTTGTGGGAGAGCTCAGAGTAGAGTTCACGCTTCCGACACTTGGAAGTTTTACAATCTTTGTTTAATCAGTGTGAGCAATAATTTTCCATCTGTGGAAATGTGGGAAAAATCTTGGGGAATTTTGAAAAGCACTAAACCAGAACACACAGTGTAGTTCCTGGCAAATATTCAGCAGGAGATAACTGTTAGTTATAAGCATTATTGGTTTTGGTTAAAGACTAAGAAAAAAAGTTCTGTGCAGAAATGGCACTTGAGCTGTACCTTGAAGTATAGACAGAAACCAGATTGTGATAGAGTAGCTGTTATCCTTTCCAAATCTTTTCTCTGCTGTTTCTGAGCACATGATCAGGTTGGTATAGCCACATGGCAAGCCCGTGGGATGTGACCAGATGTAATATATGCAAACTTGAAGTCACCTCAACTTAGACAGGCTAGTTTCTCCAGAATGAGACTTCATTTTTTTCTCCTTCCAGTGTACTGGAACACAAATATCATGCTGAATCAGCTTTGATCAGGAAAAGGAGTACAATGTCCTATGAGATGATGAGGGTCTTGAGTTTCTCACTGACCCCTAAATCAGATATATATATCTGTAGCATAGAGTGACTGAATGCTTAAAATAAAGATAGGAAATGAAGAGGGAAATGCTCAGTTGAGAACAAGAGCAAATGGCATTGAATAGCCATCAATGACTGAGACTTACAGATGCCTACATCAATGTCTATTCTCATCCATTTCTTAATAAAAAGTTCTTTTTGGCAGTTAGGTATGCACATATCTATAGATTTCAGTCACAAAGATATAAGTAAAATTCATATAGTAGTTCTAAGAAGTCCCCTAAAAAATACATGAACCCTTTTTCTGCTGTTCCTCTATTCTGCTGCATGAAGCATGACTGTGATTGCTGGAGCTTCAGCAGCAATGATGGACCATGAGGTAGCCTTAACACTAAGCCATGTATAGCAGAGCAGCTAGTTAGATGGAAGCTAGGTCCTGTATCACCTTACCAGCTCTGGACTAGTATGAAAGAAACTTTAAAGAAATAGACTGCTATTCTGTTTAAGTGTCACTGCTATTTTAGATTTTCTTAGTTGCAGTGGGCACTACCTGTATTTTCCCATTTATAAGGTGCACTTTTTTTGCCCAAATTTTTGAGAGGAAAATAAGGATGCACATTACACATGGGTAGTGCCTAAAATACCTTGTATCTATTCTTGTGTTTTGTAATTATTTGTTGCATAAAATGTATTCTACCATATGTTTAAAATGTATGCTAAAACTCCTTTATAATACAAAAAACAAGCATATAAATATAAATAAATAAAAATTGAATTAAAAAATTAAAACAAAAGATTTTTTTCCTGAAAGTTTGGGCCAAAAACGTGGATGTGCTTACACATGGCAAAATATGGTAAGTCTATGTTATACATAGACTTTTGAAATTTACTTGATAAATAAGAGGAAATTATTGAGCAGAAAAGTGATGAGATTACAGCTACGCTTTAAGATGACTAAAGTGAAAGTCATGCATTTAACAGTTTGGAGTTAGGAGTGGTTGTTGGTAAACAGCTGGGCAATTATTTCAATAATACAGGTAAGAAGTAATAAAGGTCTAAAGTGCGGTTTGGAAAATAATAATAAAAAAGAGTAAATAAGTGTGAGAAATTGGGTAGAAGCTAAATCAATGGAGCTTAACAACTAATGTGATGTGAGAAAAGAAATTGTGAGGATGGACAAACAGATAATCTCAAGATTTTGACCCTGCATGATTGGTAATAGAGAGCTGCCACTGAGACGGACGGATGGAGGAATTTGGGCAGATGATCTGTGCCATTCTGGACATATTGACCATTATTTCCCTGTGAGACATGCAAGTGCAGAGGTCTATAACCCGAATGGACTTGTGAGGCAGGTATTAGGAAATGATTAAAATCTGGAAATAAAGATTTCAGATTCACTTACATATCAGTGACACTAAAACCCATGAAATTTCAAGAGGGAGAATACTGAAGAAAGGGGATGTCTTTGGACAAATTTCAAAATTAAGAAGGAAAACAGAAACAGCAATGTGATAGAAAGAGATTCAGTGAGGTATTAAATGGAATGCAAATATATGTACTATTTGGTGTATAAACTCCTCTGTGAATTGTTCATTACTCATAGTCCCTGATGAGCCAGTATGTGTAAATTCTGCATTAGCACCATATGAATCCAAATGTTTCTCTTCCCAGGTCTATAGCTGATTGGATCACAATGGACATCTGATTCAAGCTGGGCCAACCCAATCCTCTCTCAAAGGATTGTAAATAATTGGTTGATACTTTAATTAACTGATGTTAGAGCTGAAAGGTGGCTTTTGAGGAAATGTTGTTCAAGATAATAAAAAACCCCAAAACAGAAAGCTAGTTTTTCACCATTGTAGTCCCTGACCAATGTTTATTGGATAGCCAACCCCATATCATCTTAGAGTTTATATCCTAGTATAGATACAGATTGTATCTGTTGACCATTTTGCCTCCAGCATCTTTTAGAGAACACATAGTAAGTACTGAATGAATGAATGAGGCTTGGCTATACCTTCTGCTCTCAGGCTCCACAACACAGTCTTACATATCCTTCCATTACATTTTTCTTTTGCTTGAATTAAACTGAAGATGCCAGTTCCACGCAAACAAACAACTGTAGACTAAGATCAAAAATAATGCATAGAAGATGAAGACCACAACAAAACACACACATCTGCAGCGATATGAAAGCTAAAGACAAGGTTATTAAGAGTTAATGTTTAGAAAGTCAGTGGAGATCTTTAAGAGCTTCACTAGATAAATAAAAACAAAACTCAGATTTCATAGTACTAATAAATACAGTGGTGAAAAAATTAGTATTGGCTACACTTCTAGTATGTTTGATATGGGAAAGTGGTAAAAGAAGAAGGAGGGATAGAAACACGCATAGAAACACGCTAACTTCTAACTGTTTGAATAACAGTTAACTTGGCTCCTCCTAAAAACCAGAAGTATCAGCAGAATTAATGAATAGCCTGGCCTTTTAGGTATGTCTATGTTACAACTGAACATATAAGGAATCCAGGAAGAGATTTATTAAAGGGCATACATAAATAAAGACTTGGTGATGTGGGCATGTACATAAATTACTATATAAACACCTCACCTAAATTTATCAATTCGAAAGCACTGATCTTGGGTTTGGTGTTTTGAAGTCAGATGTTGGAAATATCCTCTGTCATCCCTGATACCTGTGTAATTGATTATATCACCTTTACATTGTGGATATCCAACAAGCTTTATGGTATGAAATCAGAAATATAGGACTTATATTCATTTTTAAAATATCTATGGTTTTATATATTCTTTTACTAAGTCTTTGTATTTCTTTAGATGTTACATTTCTGATTCAGTCTTAGTAAATGGAATAATGTCTTAAGCCTTGAAAATGCTTTCTCCTACTTACTAATTAGTACTAAAGAGAACAATAAACAGACAAAGGTCAAGGTGGTTATTAACACAGACTGGATCTTCAGCAGAAAGTCATTTAGATGAAAATTGAGGACTAAAAATATTTACGAAAATAAAAATTTACTTCTCTAAATGCATGCACTGATACTTACATTGTATTCTACATTTGGTAATAGTCAATGGTCCTTTTAAGGTTGTCTATAAAAGAAGTCTATTCTTAGAAAAGCCTACACTTCTAAAGCTTAATGTGCTGTCTTAGAGTCACTCGACACCTGTATGACCTTCATGCCCCTAGCACTGAGCTGCCCCTCCCCTTCAACATTTGGAGCAGCCAGGGGGGCAGGGGTCACAACCTGGAAGTATGAATAAGTTAGCACCTATGGGGTGAATCTTTAGCAAGGAAAATCCCAGACAGAAGGGAGCAGTGGAGATGAATATCCTTCCTCAATTCTCCCTTCCATGATCTACTGGGAGATGTGGTTTCTTCTTGAAATCAGTCTTGCTAAGTTCCATATGTCAAGTATGGACAAAGCTCCTCTATGCCTTTTTGTAGCAAGATGTGATGTAGTGATCAGGATGGTAATACCTAAAGATTTCTTGCCTCACTTCCCTTTTTAAATTTTTTTCACCTTCACTGTGTTGACCTTGTATATCCCAAATAAAGTAATAGAATCATAATCCTCTTCTCATATTCTGCCTTCTAGAGACTTTAGCCAAGACAATTGTGTAAGCCCAAGTATAAGAAGACTATGGTTTTTATAATCTTGCGAGATCCTATGTACTTTGTACAGACAATTTCATCAGTAGCTGCTAATACCTTATTTGGGGTCATACATCCTAAAGGAAGCCACAATATATTGAATGTATGTGTTCATGCTTCTTATGGCCATCAAGCTCCTCATTCACCATATTTTTGGCTAACTCATTTGTTAGTGAACAAAAATACTACAAGTACAGATGTCTCAGGCTAACATTAACAGATCTAACTGCAAGGTCTTAACTGTTAGGATTTCACTGAAAGGCTTATAATAATTCAAAAAATGAAAAAAATATTGTTCAAATAAACAAAAGGCCAGTATATAAATGAGCCTTAAAAAGTTTCTTCTTGCTGCTTACAGCAGACATTTAAAACTCACACTAAAGAGTTATGCTGTATTATAAATTTATACATATAAAAATTAATATTATGTAGATATTTAATATAAATATATAATATTTTAAAAATATTTAGAGCTTTTATTTGTTGAACACATGTTATCAAATATACAAGTGTCAAAAACATTAAGGAAAAGGAAAGACTTCAGATTTATTTACATTTCAGGAAGCTTTGAAGACTACAGCTTTCCAGACATAAAAGATACACAAGCAGCTACTGTGAGAAAGATGTAAAATAATCTTAATAATCTGACTAAATATTCCTAATGTAAGATTTAGATTTCCTTTAATTTTCTCCAGTAAGCTAAAATAAATGTGTAGTTGATGTAAATCTTCAGAATCTTTTGATCTTTTTCATTTCTAGATAAAGTAGAAAAGGCAAAACAGACTATACACAATAAAATAATCTTAGTTATAAAAATTTGTGACAAAGTAGTGTGATATGAAGCAGTAATTCATTGCAAGGTGGTGTAATTCTCTCTTTGGTCCATAAATGTTGGGTTTCAGTGTCTAATTTAAAAGATTTACGTGGATTTCCTACATATGTCTCTAAGAGAACACATTCTGAGCCTGCAAAAACTCATGTTTCTAAGAAAGAATAAGCAAAGCAAATATGTCATAAGGCCTATGACAATTCATGCAACACCTAAGAATAAAAACAAAAATGATGTTTCTTCATGCAAGTTAGGTCTCTGCTTCATCTCAAACAGCTGATTCCAGGGACAGATTCTGATTTCTTTTGATCAAGGGGCCATGGAGACAAGGCCAAGTATGTTCTCCAAGTGACTGTACAGTGAAGAAAAGGCCATGATTTTCAAAGTGAAGAAAACTTACGCCCTTCACATTGTCTGTCATCCCAATCTTTTCTCCCTAACCCCAGGAGGCTGTAGAGAAGGCAGCCTTGGTGCTCAAGAAATAAAAAGAAATAATGTGTGTGTGCACGTGTATGTGTGTGCGTGCGTTAAGTGTCTGAGGAGGTCAGTCTCAACAGATTTATTCCCCAGGCAAAGACAGATGGCTGGCCAGGAACACTGAGACAGGGAAGTCAGTTTCAGTTGTACCAAACTAGTAGCATCTCCAGGTGCCTGGAAGGGAGCAAATGCAAGGTTCTCTGGAGGATGACCCAACATTTTCCCCCAAAGAAAAGATACAACATAAAGGAGAACAATAAATATTAAAACTTACAAGACTACAATTATTGGAATATTCAAACACAAATTATAAAACCATTATCCTCGTTCCACCATATGCTTAAAATTATCTGCAGGCAACCAAAAATGATAAGCCTAAACAGAAGATTTGAAGAAAAGTAAATGAATTACTAGAAATGTAAGATAATTGTTAAAACTCAATGGATAAATTTGGTAACAAGAGAGAAAATTAGTCATGTAGAAAACATCACATCAGAATAAATTATTCAAAAGAGAGGAAGAATAGACAAAAGATGGAAAATGGAGATGTGAGAGTAAAAGACATGAAACGTAAAATGACATGGCCTAATGTACATGTAATCAAGTCCTGTAAGGAGAGAAAAGAGAGAACGGGCTGCCAACATGGCATCGAAAGAAACCGTGTCTGATCACTTTTTAGGAATTATGAAAGGCAGCAGTCCACAGATTCAAAGGTCTAAGAAATCCAAGAAGAATCATTTTTAATTACATTATGATACATCATAGTAAAACTGCAGAAAATGCAAGGCAATAAGAAATTTTTGAAAGTACCCAAAGTTTGGGAAAACACATTAATTAAAAAGCAAATCAAAATTTCACCCAACTTCTCAACAGCAATAGGGGAAGCTGTGAGTGGAATAATATCATTAATGTGCTGCAGGAAAAAGTGAATAAAAGTTATAGAAGAGAAAAATTAATTCCATATTCAGTTTTAAAATTTTAAGAATAAATAAATATATATTGAGACTAATAGCATTTTTTAACAACAAAATCTCACTAAGGAAAATTTTTAAATTTGTGCATCAGACAAAAGAAAAACAAGGAGTATGGAGCAAGAGGGAATAAAAACCAAGGAAAGTGATACAGTAAATAAAATATAAAGGGACATTACTTAAAATAGTAATAAAGTCTAGTGTGGTTCATAAACAAAACAAAATAGGATTAAAATGCCAAATAAGGTTAAAGAAAAACAACATACTTAATTATGAAATGTTTAGAGTATTATTTTAAATCAAAGTTGAAATGTTTAGAGTTAATAAGACAATTTAGCAAAATTTCTGTATGTAAGATCAATGTATAAAGTCAGTTATATTTATCTCTTCTGACAACAGCTAAAAATCTATTTTTAAAAATATATGCATAAAAATTATAATAGTACAAAAAATATCAAAAAACATAAAAATAGATCTAACGAAAGATACTACCTCTATGGAAAAAACATGAAAATTTCACTGAGAAAATTTTACAAGTAACTAATAAATGGAGAGATATTTTTTCTTAATGGATTGGAATCCTTACTATGCTAAAAATGCCAATTCTCAAATTGATCTATGGATTCAGAAAAATCCAATAAACAATCTCACGTGCTTAGAAAAGTAAACATGACAAAGTGATTCTAAAAATAATATGCAGCATATCATTGAAGAAGAACAAATTTGGAAAATCAGTCATATTAACTTTTCAATGTTATTACTAAATGATAGTGACTAAGGCAGTGGGGTGTTGGTATGGAAAGAGACAAATAGACCGATGAAACAGAATAGAGAGCCCAGACACATACGCATTATGTGCAGGCAGTTGATTTATGCAGTAATTGTACTAGAGAAAGAGTGGAGAATGGTGTTGATAATTGGGTAGGAATGTTAAAAAAGGAAATTAGACCTGTACTTCACACCATTAACAAAAATAATTTCCAAATGTAATACATGAAAGATGAAACAACAGGTTTGTTAAGAAAATAATGTATAAGAATATCTACACTATCCGGTGGTGGAGATAGATTTCTCAGCCAAAATAGAAAAATTACTAATCATAAAACATTTATAATTAATAACTTCTTTTCACTAAATGGTATATGTTCTATGATACAAAAAGTCCACTCCTGGGTATGTACCTTAGAATATGTGCCAGGATGCTTGTGCAACAGTGTTCATAGAAACACTGTTTATACTTAACCATAAACAGGCAATAATTCGAAAGGCCAAAAATAAAGAATACGTGAATAATTTGCATATGTTAATAAAATGGACCAATAGAATGAACAAATCATCTTACACTCAACATCTTGAATAAATCTTAAAAACATAATAACTATATCAATTTTCAAGATTTCTGCATGATGATAGGTACCACAAAAACAAAGTTTAAAGACAAGGTAGCCTGGAAAAATTCATAATAAATGTTTAAGAATATTAAATATCAATTAAAAAGATAACAGAAAAATAAATTGGTCGAACATATGAAGAGATAATTCATAGGCGTAATTCTAATATCAACAGACATTAAAAGGTGTTTCATCTCATTAGTTACCAGGAATTTCAAAAAATTAGATATCAGGCAAGTGCCATATTTGACCTCTTATAACAGCAAACATTAAGAAGTCTGGAAATAGCAGGTGCTGGTGCAAATGGGGTAAGTGATACATTCACATGCTGGTAAAGAAAATGTAAACTGATTCAGTTACTTTGGAGAGCAATAGCATCAAGTTAAATTTTAAAATCCAGGTGCTGAAAAAACCCATTCCAAAGAAATATAAAGGTACACAAGGGGAAGTATACAATAATTTTCATTATAGCATGAATTTCATGGCAAAATTTTTGAAAATAGGGTAAGTAAAATTAGAAGAATTCATAATATTAGAACATTATGCAGCTGCTAAAGTGAATAAAAAAATACATGATCATCAATGTGGACTGGATTCAAAACAAAATTGTTTTTTAAAAAATTGAGTCACAGATAAGTGTGTTATAATTTATCTGTGTATATAATTTATGTAAAGATATAATTACATTTATTCACATAGAAACATAATTTTTATATTCATGTGTATTAAAGTAGAAAAGTGAACTGAAATGGTATGTGCCACAGTCGTTACAGTAGGAAGGGCACGTGTGAGGCCAAAGCCCTTGAGCTGACCTATCGATCTGTTCTTCATTAAAGAAAAATATGTGAAACAAACATATGTTTGTATTATAGATCTTATAGTTGTATTATAGATCTTACTATTCTCTTTTTAAGTTTCAAAATTTCTTAAAATTACACATGATTTTTAAATTATCAACAAACTTTGATTTAGTAAATGCATTTTAGAAATTTTACCCCAAGGCAATAATTTGATGAAGAAAAACATTCTATTATGGCTTCATTTGGAAGAGCAAATGACGTAGCAATAACTAAAATGCTGCACTACTTAGCAGTTATTGACTGCTTCCTCATGCATTGCCTGGGTCATTATGGCAACTTAAAATACATATATGATTATAAGAATTGCTTATTTTAAACAAACATGTAGAATTCAAAATTTTGGAAATGATTATAAATAATGAAGCTATTTATTTTAAAATAGTAAATGTTAAAAATTTTATCCTTAGTTATATTTATTACTCACAATTATTTGTACTTTCTAAATTCTACACTATATATAGGTTCACTACTTTAATAGTTTGAAATTTTTTTAACTTACTTTGATTTATCACTCTTTCTTTCCCTTAAGTTTTGTAAATTAAATCTCAAGGGTTGTTCATAATAAGAGGAAGATATTACTCCAAATGGATTAATCACAGATGAGTTCTTAACAGGCATATTCATGGATCATAAACCTAAAGAGAAAGATTAAATTGTATATTAGAATACAAATGTACTCTCAGTATGAAATAATATGCTTCATGCAAATTCATTATTTATGGGGAAAACGGTAGCAAGAAGGAAAATCAGGGTTAAGTGTGAAATTATATTAAGGAAGTATTTGAACTTAAACTACCAGATCTAGGAGTCAAACCCAACTTTACATCAAAATTCCATATTCTATCTGTTGTTACTACTATAAAATTATCCTTGCACATAATATATAGTCCTTATTGTATTTTACCAGTTTTATCAGCAAAACCATTGAAAGAACAACATGACAGACAGCACTTAAAAGAATACAATCAGACTAACTGATTTACTTAACTGCTCAGTGCCTCAGTTTCCTCTCCTGTGCAAAGGGAATAGTACCTTTATAGAAATAAATAGACTAATATATGTAGATTGCTTAGAATAAAGCCTGACTTATAGGAAGTATTACATATATAAGTGCTTATGATCAGTATTAGATTACTATGCTACTGCTTTTTAAGGTTATTTATAAATTTCTTTTTCTGTCTTCTGTCTGCGATTTAGATTATGCTTTTCTCTGCTTGCCCTCACAACCAGATTTATTTTCCTTTAGAAGTATGTCCAAGCACATTTTATGGGTGTAAGGCCAAAACTAGGGCATGCTATTTGTGTTTAGTGGAATATTTAAATAGCAAAATGAAGTAACAAAATGGGCAGTCAGGAATATATTGAATTACTTCACATTTCATTTTTAAGATAGCTAATTTTTAACACTCGTCATTATATCAGTCAAGATTCTGGCAGGAAACAGACGACACACTTAAATGGGGTATCTGTATAAAGAGACTTTTCTGAATGATGCAGCAGAGTTACTTAAATAAAAAAAGCAGAGAAACCCTGAGATGGTGTTGTTCTCAGGGCTGGCAAGAAGGAAGTAAACCATCACTATTCTCAGGGCTCCACTACAACCGTCAGTAGAATCCAGTCAACCTTCACATGACTATTATTATTTGTAGTATTAGTATTACTATATTTTTATGTTGCTTCCTGGTTTTATTTATTTTTTAATCTTTATTGTATGTGCAGTAGTACCCAGTCAAGCTTTCGAATGAATAGTGCTTCAGCTGATAGCTAGCTGAAATCACAGGGGAAACGCTAAATGAGAACTACTCAACCTCAACAGTTTGCAGTCAACTCCAGAACCATGAGAGCTGATAAAAAATTATTTAACATAATAAGTTTTAAAGTGGTTGTTATCAGCAACAGATACCCAGCATACTCACTTAATTGTACAATGAATATTTATGCATTTCACTACATGCAAATTTTCCTCAATAAAAATAAGATTATAAGAGAGTATTACTGTATTAGAATTAGGTTTAGTGACATAAAACTTTTTACAAGTTTAAACCTAGATAATTTAGGGTCATTCTGGCAGCTTCATGGTCATAAGAAACCAAGGCTCCACCTAATTCTTCCTTTCATGGTCATTGTCAGGCCTCATCTTACTTCAGGCTGTTCTGCAGTTCATGTAGCATCAAATTATTTGGAAGGCACTATTGTCACTATGAGCTATTGATGTCCATCTTCAAAGGAGTTCTGTTAATCAAGTCTCCTTTTCATCTCTTCTGCCTTTCACCCAACTCAGGATGCCATTGTCTTCGTCCTAGATTAATACAATAACTTCTTATCTTCTAGTCTCCTGATCTGTCTTCCTCCAGTCTCATCTCTTACATGACTGCTAGAGTAACTTTTCCAAACTTATGTCTCCTGATCATATCAGCCTTCCACAGTCCCCACCCATTTGTTTAAGACTCTCTAATATATCCCTAGTGCCAACAATAAAATCCAAACTCAGAGTTAAGAACTAATCAGACTGCTGTAGCATAAAGTTAGAGTATATGGTTTATATTTTATCTATTGTGTTTTAATAGTGGATTATTTTATCTGCCATTAAATTATTAAATTATATGTATCAGTTATAAATTAAAAAACTTTTAGACAAAATATGTTGGAAACTGGATTATCTTATCCATTTCGTGATCCTACACTTATACATATTAAAAACAACAACAATTGGACTCTTTTACTAGGTGGCATGGGGGAAAAGTGAGGAATATAAAACCATGTCCCTTTTGAAAATAATTAAAAGACTAAAAATGTTAATCTATGAAAGAAAAGTATTGGTGATGGGGTACCATTACTGTCTTTTAAAAATGAAGCCTTTACACATATTTTTAAGACCTCTGATCCCTTTTGGTTTGTACTTCTCTATTCAGAAAAGACTATGTATAGTTTTCTTCCTTTCTTTGCGGAATTTCTCCAAGACAGAAAGAAGTTGAAACTACCTGAAGTCACTGGCTCCTCCCCATCTTCAGAAAAAAACAACAAAAAAAATTAAGCTCTTTGAAAATATGACACTGGGTACCCTGTAGGGAGTAAAAGGGTTCTGGGATGGTAGAGACAGAGATGTTTCCTGAAATCAGAGTTAACAGAGTCTATTCAGAGCCATGTCCTCTGTTGCAGCAGCATCCCTGGAGGGGACAATACCAGGGAGGAAATGTCTAGGCACTGTATCTTAAGAGATTAGACCCTATATCATAACAGACCCTATAGCATAGCTCTTGTCCAGGCCTAGTCATGGTGCAGAAGAGGTGTGTAAAGACAAAGAGGACCCTATAGATATGACAAGTGACCCAATGCCCTATAGTGCTCCTCCCACAATACATAAGGCCTCAGAACCTGGGAAGATCACAGGCAGGGGCAGGCCTAACAAAAACTGAGACTATCCATCCAGTCAAGCAGAACAGGGTATTGGAGTATAAATAGTCAATTTAAAGAAAGGACAGAAATGTTTATTGCACACATATAAGTCTATCAACTATGATTTATAACTACTACATGTACTTTAACTTTATAGTAGTAAATAAAATAACTGGCATTTTCCCAGAGGTGATTAAGTATGATCCATAAATAATATGAAATAGCAATATTCAAAGTACTGAAAACAGAAGTGTTTAAAGTATTTACAGATGATTGAGAAAGCCTTGGACAATGAGGAAAATTATATAAAAGCACCACCAAAGTTTAAATAAGAACTATTTCCATTAATCTCTCATCAATCACTCATTTATACAGGAAAATTGCAATGAGATGATACTTCATTGATAAAGTCTTGTCCTTACTTAAACCACTTTTTCTCACTGTGGAAGGATTTCAATCTAAAATGGAACTAGAGAATATGGAATGGAAAAAATCCCATGATGTGCCCTCAGGAAAATGAAACTTAAGAACTGAGAGACTGAGCCCCACAAAAGCTTGATTTACAGAAAACTGGAACTTAACTCCTGACCAATGAACACTCATTCACAAAGAATCTCCCGCCATCCTCAAGCCAATGAACTCACGGCGTTGACTTTGATGGGATCCTCCACTCTTTGCCCATAAATACAGCCCGCCCTAAACCTTCAACAGACTTGCCAGTAGCTTGCTACAGTTTTCGCTTCCAAAACTGCCATTCCTCTGCTATTCCTAAATAAACTCATTTTCTGATGACTTCAGCTTGCCTCAGTTTACCTCTCTATTTAGGCTGACACCATATAGGAAGTCATTTGGCTTTGATGCAAACTACTAATGTGATGAATGATTTGTGAAGGAATTGAAAAATGGATGTAATTGTCCATGAATTCTATTGTTGGGCTTATGATGTGTGTCAGTACTTTTTATTTATTCACAATGCTCACTGTGCAATATGAAATAAAGAAAACTACACACAAACATACACCTACTTGTAAACTAGAAATAAAAGAACACTTTGCCCATTTTATATTTAGCACTACCAAACAGTACCACATTAGTCATTTTAAGGGGTTGTCATTTAGAAAATTCACTTTGGTTCAGTTTCCACAAAAATAGAAGTGTTAATGATGTTTAAGTTTCCTATGTTTAAGAGATGTGCAGATAAACACTGCCCCTTCCCTTAAGAAATTACAATCTAGAGGAAAAGGAGTAGTCTATAAACCAACACTATCACATTTCAAGGTGCTGAATTCCATGATAGGGTCCCAAGTGATTTTAGGGGGAAAACTGCCCAAGAGGAATATTTGATTACTATGACATTCTATAAAAGTATGACAAGATGTAATGAATAATCTATTTAAAATTAAAAATAAACAAGGTGGGTTTCACACTTATTTGTCTCAATAGAATTCTTTGACTGTTTTGGCTTTGAGTTCAAAGAAGGAAAATATCTTTGTCTAATGAACTGGATACGTAAAATTTGCAAGAACTTAACATGAACCCTTTCAGCACAAAATTATCAAATAATATGGTGTTTTTATAATTTTAAACAAACATAAATCAAAGTCTTTTGGCCATTTCTGAAGGAGCCAAAGAATCATGAAGAACTGAACACTAAATGTGAATGTGAATATTCAGATTGGCTGTGGAAATTTAAGAAGCTTCATGATATAAAATATCTGAATATCTGCATGAAAAAATTCTGCTAAAAAATTCGTTGATAACTATTCTAAGGTAATATCTGATGAAAACCTTCATCCTGAACCTGATGAAACACCTCTGTGTAGGTGCTATGTACTAGAAGAGCATTAACCTTGACTAAGGAAAAGCAGCCCACAGATTTTAAGGACACTAAGCACTGGTTGGCTGCTCTTAGCATACTATGCCACAGGATAAACTTGGCAGTAAATAGAAGCATCCAATGTTCACAGTATATGAAGGATATATACATTTTATCTATGCATGACTGATCAAACAAGGAAGCCTGTATAGCCAGAGAAGTGATTGAATGACCTACTAGCTGAATGACCGTGTCATACCAGGTACATGTAGTCATTATAGGCAATCTGTACTAAAAGCAAACTATAACCCTGGCTGGTGTGGCTCAGTAGATTCAGTGCTAACCTGTGAACCAAAGGGTCACCAGTTCAATTCCCAGTCAAGGCACATGCCTGGGTTGCGGGCCAGGTCCCCAGTGGGGGGTACATGATAGGCAAAAACACATTGATGTTTCTCTCTCTCTTTTTCTTCCCCCTCTCTAAAAAAATAAATATATAAATAAATCTTTAAAAAACTGTAAAATTTATTCTTTCAAAGAATTGCTTTCTACATCCTCTCCTGGACTTCTTATAAACAAGTAATGTTTTCAGTATTTGCTCTCCTGCCTCACATATACACATACAGTGATAAACACATGGCCATGAAAGTTTATGTTCTGTAAATAAAAGTATAAACTTGTCTTAACTGTGGCTAGCTGCAACAAAGATCCTAGACTCCAAGAAGTTCTGAATGAGTTCAGGCTTAATCATGCCATTAACATCATGTACAACTTTATGTGTAGATATATGTTTTCAAGTCTCTTGAGTATATACCTAGGAGAGGAATTGCTGAATCACGTGGTTACTGTATCTTTAACCATTTGAGGAACTGCCAGATTGTTTTCCAAAGTGGCTGCACTATCTTACATTTTCACCAGCAGTGTCTAAAGGCTCCAGTTACTCCACATCCTCACTAACACTTGCTATATTTTTTATTACAGATATCCAAACAGATATGAAGTAGTTTTGATTTGAATTTCCCTGACAGCTAATGATAGTAATCATCTTTCCATGTGTTTACCAGATATTTATACATCTCTTTTGAAGAAATATCTATTCAGATCTTTTCCCTTTTTTAATTTTTATCTTTTTTTATTGAGTTGCAATGTGTTAAAAGAATACAGCAAGCCCAAAATGAGTGGGCTTGCAAATTTTTGAGTTGCAAGCAAATTTTTTAGCATTTTTGCTGAAGCCCGTGATACTAGATCTATATGTAATACCTGACCTAACAAGTGTGTCAAACTCTCCCAAAAATATGATTTTAATGAACCTGGAATATTAAGGTCAATATCATTGAGGTAATCTGTCACACGGACCCTGTCCATCCCCTCCCCTCCTCACAGACAGAGGAGGCAATCCACATGAAAACAAATAAACAAAACAACCTTATATATGCCTTTCCCCTCAAAAGAAGATGTCCTGATTAAAAAATCCTTTTTTTTTTGTTAATAGCTCCTTTGCCCCACCCTTCTTCGTACATAAATCTTTTATTTTGTACAAGTCTTGGAGCTCCTTTCTAAGTGCTAGATGGGATGAATCACTTAATAAAGCCAATTAGATTTTCATATTTATTCAATTGACTTGTTCTTTAACAAATGGTTTTTATATATTTGGATACAAATCCCTTTTCAGATGTATGATTTGCAAAAATTTCACCCCAATTTGTGGGTTGTCTTTTCATTTTATTGATGGAATGCTTCAAAGAGATATGTTTACAATTTTGATGAAGTCTGTTGAGTCTTTAGTTGCATATGCTTTTGTAGTCATGTCTAAGGAACCATTGCCTAAACCCACATTGGAAAGATTTATACCTGTTTTCTTCTAAGGGTTTTCTAGTTTTAGCTCTTACATTTAAGTTTTTGATCCATTTGAGTTAATATTAGTATATATAGTGTTCCAACTTCATTCTTTTGCATATTGATATCCAATTGTTCCAGAACCATTTGTTGGAAAAAAAAATTTTGTTGAATTATTTTAGCACTCTTATCAAAAAGCAATTTACCACAAATGTGAAGGCTTATTTCTAGTTTCTCAGTTCTATTTCACTGCTATATATCTATCTTGATATCAGTCCCACACAATGTCCACTGTCTTGATTACTGCCCTCAGTAGTAATTTTTGAAATTGAGAAATGTGAGTCTTCCAACTTTGTATTTCTTTTTTGAAATTGTTTTTTCTCCTCCAGGTCCAAGGTAAAATTGCCATGTGAATTTTAGGACCAGCTTATCAATGTCTTCAGAGATCAGCTAGAATTTCAATAGGGATTATATTGAATGTGTAGATCAATTTGGGGAGCATTACTATCTTAATATTATGTATTCTTATCCATGAGAATAGGATGCCTTTCCACTTATTTTGCCTTCTTTCAACAATGTTTTGTAATTTTCAAAGTATATTTTATACTGCCTTTGTTAAATTTATTCATAAGCATTTCATTCTTTTTGATGCTATTATAAGTGGACTTTTTCTTAATTTATTTCCTTTTCTGTTTGCTAATTGCTACTGTGAACTGATTTTTGAATATAGACCTTACATAGTGCAACCTTGTTAAACTTTTTATTAGATTGACTAGTTTGCTACTGGATTCCTTAGCATTTTTATTTATGCAACATCATATCACCTGAAAATAGAGTTTTACATGATAAAGAAATCGATTTATTTGGTTTTATGGAAATATAAGCATAAATGAAGAGCACACTGTTTAGTTTAAATGGTAATTCCCAAATTGTATTTTGTAGAATACAGATTTCTGGGATATATTACCTCCTAAAAACTTTTTGTTGAGAAATAAGTTTGAGAACCATTTCACTGAACAGAGTTAAAAGTGTGCGTACTATGAGACGCGTCAGACTTCTTAATAGGGTCCTATGTGCTGACAATCTCCCTGAGTAGGGACACACAGCTGTTCCTAAATTTGGCCAGAGAAATCTTTAGAACACTATCTCCTAGAATCACATGTATAAAACAGCTTGGGAAATTCTAATTGATAGCACTACCTGAAGTATTTATTAAGCACTTGTTATGACCAGGCACTTTTACTAGGAGCTCTGGATGAACCATGAACTTCCAGAAAGGAAAGCTTACCAAATTAATCATGATAACAAATGATTCTGATTATGAATCAGGTGTTCAAAAGAATATAGCATTATTTATCAAGACCACAAGGTTTCATGGGGAATAGTTTTTACTGAAATAAAAATCTAGTACTCACCTTGAACCTAAAGATTTATGTGGAGCATCAGAGCAAAGAACATTTACACACTGAGGAGATATGTTGCAGCTGATGAAATGGCCCCAGCCAGCTGCCTGGATGTTTGGCAGTTCATTTCCCACCTGGCATAGACCCAGAATTTTTAAAAAAGGAAAACAAAAGGTTTTAACATTAATCCCTAGTATATTTTTTAAGCTTCAAATAAAACAAGGTTAGAAAAGTACACTTTAAAAAACAATTTCTGAGAACTAGACAGTGTTAAAATTATCTAGCAATGTTAAAATTAGCAAGCCTTTGGATAGGTAACCAGCATTAGGGAATACAAGATTTTGGCTACAACCTTAAAGACACAAGATAATTTGACCAAAGACCACCAAAAAAAAGTATAATTCGTTCAGATATATTGTTGAGAGAAGGTAAATAAGGGAATCCTACCATCACCTTTACTTTTCCTAGAAACTTTTCTTAGTGGATAACTTGTACCCTTTTCTCTAGATTAATTGCCTTTTTAATTGGGTTTTAGATCTTCAAGGCACCCTCCCCTCCCCCCACACACATAGTTTAAATTTTTGAGAGAGGGAGAGAGTGGAAGAGACAGAGAAAGGTGGGAGGCGATTTCACCAACTATGGAAGGACTTGAAAACTGTCCAGTGAGGCAATCTGGCTTCTGAATTTAAAGGTTGACAGAGGAAAAGCGAGTCCTTGTCCAGAGGAAATTAAAAGAATTCCCCTATCGATAACAATAAGAAAGTTCCCCCACCTCTTTTGGTCTCCCCAGCAAAAAAAAAAAAAAAAAGCTATTTCCCTACCAGATGACCTGATGACTGACCCCTGTCCCCCTCTTCTCCCTTCATGCCCTCGCAGGATTGTTTCCACGCTAGACCCTTAAGAATCTAGGAGCGGCTGAGATGGCAGGCCTGGCCTAGGGGCGCAAGTAGTGGAGTCTTCTTCCGATAGGCAGAGCTATGGAACCCTAAAAAAGGAGACTGAGTGCTCCCATAGGTGTTTGTCGGTCTCCCGGTTACCCTGAATAGAGAGTGTAGTAAGAACCTTATCTCTCAGGTCTCAGAAGCAAGAACTGGCAGGCACTCACCGCAGGGCTCAGGGTCGCTAGGGACCGAGACTGGTTGCTAAGGACGCTGTTAGAGCTGCTCTTAGAGCCGGAAGGTCGTCTCCTGACGTGGGTTAGCCAATCAGGACCTGTTAGTGCAATTCTACCTTTCTTTCCCAGCCTTCACTGCATTTACGTTCGCTTTCGAACGAATAAATGCAATGATGTGTGAAGGACCTTTATTAGCTTTAAAATATAATCATAAAGCACATAGTAATGACTGGGATTTAATACTGTACATTCGATAACTAAACAGCCGGTAACTGCAGTGAGAATTCGTGTGACAATGATTCAGTGTCCCCTTCATGTCTAAATACCTCCTCCAAAGCCTCTCCCCACACACACAAAAAATTAAAAATCAAAATAAAAACAGCATACTTTCTATACAGAGGTGCATATAACAGAGGCTCTATCTTTGTACCAAATTGCTGTTCAAAGTCTTCTTCTACATAGAAAATCTGGACCAAATGGTAGATTTAAAAAAAGCATCCAAGGTGTTCTGTATGTACTAACCACAAGGGGACAAATTTCACCTAAAGACAATGCCCTTTTTTTAAGATAGTATCCAATAAAGTTTTCTAATTCAAATCCTTTTAAAACTCCGTGTCTACCAATGGGCGAGCAACTTCAAATAGTCCACAAATTTTCACAAGTGTTGTACTATATGGAAGAGCAATTCCGATTAAGGAATTAAATAGTCTTAATATTAAGAACTACAAACGAGAATTTAACGAACGTAAACTTCAAATACATCAGTCTGGAAATGTTTCTGTTCATAATAAGCACCGGATAAGTCTTGTGACGTTTTAGCACATTTTTATATTTAAAACATATTAACCTAAACCCACAGAGTATACAACACCAAGAGCGAACTCTAAGCTGCAGACTCTGGGCGAGGACGATGTGTCGATGGACGTCCATCAGTTGTAACAAATGCACTGCTCCGCCTGGGAGGTTGGTAATGAGAGGAAGCTATGCAGCCCTGGGGGAAGGGAGCATATGGGAAATCTCTGCACTTCCTTCAAATTTGTGTGTGTGGACTCAAAATTGTGCTAAAAAGTCCTGAAAATAAATTGGTTAATTTTTAAAAGTAATAAAGTTTTAAAAATCAGAAATTATAATATCTAATCCAAGTCTTCTCTGAAACATACTTCTCCTGAAAGATCAGTAAGTTGAGGGCAAGAACAAAGATAACACTGAGACTATACAAGAATGAACAAAAATATAAATAATATTGAAAATAATTAGTAGAAAGAAAAAAAATTTGACACCTCACCCGAAAAGACATGACAACAAATCAAGAAAGTTTATATTCCAAATAAAATCAACATGGAAAGACTGCTGCACTTAAACACACCTTGGTGGGTTTCAGTTAAAATTTATTTCAAGAGATCTAGGAAAAATGTTAAAAACATAAAAAATACAAACTGTTAAACAGTTTACTCACGAAAGAATAAAGAGTAGTTTAGCTAAAAGTGCTTCTCTAAAATATAAAAATCAGTTGATTCTACAGAACATTTTTTGAGCAAAATAGCTACCCATGAATTCTACAGGAAAGGCAACTGCAGGCCAAGTTTATGTAAGGAAGAATTCACAGCCCTTCCCCCACTCCTGCTGCAGTTTAAGATCAAACCAATCAAAGGGCAGGTCACGGAGACAGTCATGAAAATGAAGAACTCTGAAGTGTAGAAGAGGTGACCAAAAAGAATATTAAGCTCTGAAACCAGATATAGTTAAACAATTAATTTTGCCTTTGCCACAAAATGAAATGGCAGACAGATTTTTCAGAGATATGTTTATAGCTTTTATATTGCAAGTTAAAACAATAAAGTGTGAGAAAGGAGTAGGGGTGTTTCTCGTTTCATAAACAAGTGTAAAATAAAGATGTTTTCCTGTTGTGGGGTGGGGGAATTCACTCAGAGCCTCCACTCAGACTACACACTACACGATGGATCTCAACAAAGAGAAGCACACAACATGTCTTCGGGAGAGAACACTTAGTGGCGCAAAGATAGACCTCAGCAAACAGAATGCCATCAGTCCTTGAAGGAGATGTGAAATATACTTCATAGAATAAAAAAGTCAAACCTCTTACATTACTGTATAAATTTTATGCAAGTGCACTTCAAATCCCAAAGTGTGTGTGTGTGTGTGTGTGTGTGTTTTAGGAAAGTCAGAGTAAAGAATGAAAAGGTTTTAAAGTTTATTTTGAAGAATAAATGGCACATTACCCTACCCCCAAATGTACTTTTTTATGAAAAAAAGTACAAGTAGAAGGGCTTGGATTACCACATATTAAAACTTCCAGTGAAAACTTTCTATTGGTCCATCTTTATATTTTAAAAATGAAATACTTCAACTACCTTCAAATTTCATCCTTGAAAATAATATATTGTGGCATCACAGCACCTAACACAGCGACTAAACCTCCAGTAGGGGTTTAATAAATGCTGCTGTGCAAATTCTTGAATAAAAATGCAGATGATTTTTATTTTATCCTGTGAGCTGAACCATTCAGTGTCAGATTTTCTGAGCAAAATATGAATATAAATAAATGACGTGCTTGTTACCTACTTTTGCTTAGCAGGTGAGATCATTCTGTGCCAGCTCTTGAAAACTGTCAGAAAAGTCTACTATTCTTCATGTATATTTCAACTCAAGTCTAACTGAATAATGACTAAACCTTTTAAAGATATTTATTAAACTATTTCATGGTTATAAATTTTCTATTGTATAATTCTTTTCAAAGAAACTAATCTTTCAAATTTCTTTGCTATGTAAAAAATTTAATCCATATCATTCTATTAATAAATGTGTAAATTTTTTCTAATTATTAACTTTTAGTGCCTCCTATATCCTTTACCCATTAATTGTTATGCAATAGTTTAATTGTTGTGATTTTACAACATGAACACAAATTGTTTGATAATCCTCCCTTCAAATTATGGAGTCAAATCCCTTCTTGTGGGATTAGATTTAGTGGCTTACTTCTAGAGAATAGAATGTTTCAGAATTGATGAGTCACAATTAGTCATAAAAGACCTCCTTTCTCTCCTCTGATCATTTGCTTGAGGGGAGAAGTCAGCTGTCATGTCATAAGGACACTCATGGAAAGTGCCATCTGATAAGGAATTGACACCAGACAGCATAAAAGCAAAAGGAGACATTCCCCCTGACATTTAGCTAAGTGAGCTATCTTGAAGTATGTCCTCCAGACCAAATCGAACCCAGTGGAATCTTGACTGCAACTTTATGAGAGACCCCGAGCCAGAGCCACCTCCAAATCCTTGAACTACAGAAACTATTAGATAATAAAGGTTGCCTTGAACTGATGATTTGGGGGTAATTTGTTATGCTACAATAGATAGCTAATACAAAAATTAAACTGTTATTCTAATAAAGTTCACATTGGCCACTTGTTGGGAAAATTTCCTGGGCCAAGAGACCAAAGAAAGAGGCTGACAACTCCATCCTTACCTCAAGAGTTCATGGGGAATTTACAGCAGAGGGGTGCCGGGCATGGACATCCTCCTCACCACCACGTGGCAGGCATTGCAGGGTTATATAGAATAGGGCGGGAGGGTTGGGGGACTGGAATGCAACCCATCCTAGGTAAGGGGAAAATGCCTTACTTCCTTGCCCAGGGTGGGGCACGGAACTATTCCAGGAATCAGTGTAGCTGGGGCAGAGAAGAGGGGTTGACATGAAGTAATTTTTTTTCTGTGCTGGATCTAGCTGGATTTAGCTGGAGGGTTGGCAGCTGGTCATGTCATTGCAGTTTCTCCTCCATACTACCCTTTTTAAATGCTGGAAAGAATTACGTTTGAATCTCTGTGTTATGAGTTTCACAAACTAGTTTGAATCTACATACTCTGGACCATTTCAACATCATTACTTTAGAAAGATTTTTGGAGAATATAGAATGGCAGAACTTTGATAGTGCTCTAGAGCTGCCGAATTAATGCTATGAACAGATTTAGTAATCTAGAAAGATATGTATGGCTGTATCCCTAATTGAATCCATTCTATTGGTTTTTTTCTAAAACAAATTTTCCTCTTAGCAAAAACAAAAAGCAACTTATTTTAGAACAGTTAGAAAGTTCAACGTAAGAAATAATAAAATTCATGCCTACACCCAGACATAACAATTTTATCACTTTAGCATATATCTTTTTATTGTGTGCATATCTGTATTGTTATTTTTATAAAGGTAAAATCATATGATGGATAATGGATAATGTTTTTAATTTAGCATGAACATTTCACTTGTCATTTAATATCTATTTCTGGTTCAATCTTTAAACATGCTGACTCCAGTCCTTCTCACCTCATTCACCACTATCACTCTAGATCAAGTCACTACTATCTTTTGCCTCAGCAGCTCGAGATGGCCTACTTAGTACAGGAGCCTTCGTCCTTTGCCCCACAGAGAAGTCAGGTTGATCCTTTTAAAGCATTATTAAGATCACTCTCCTGTTAAACAAACAAAGTTACTAAATTCTTGTCCATCATCTACAAGGCACTTCAGAATGTGGCCCCTACCCTCCTTTGATCTCTCAGTGAGCCCCCGATCACTGGCTACCTAGTTTGTCATTATCACTTATGCTAAGTTCTGCCTTGGAAATTCTTCTCCTAGATATTTATATGTGGCTCGTTCCCTCACTTCATTTAGGTCTGTTTAAAGATCACTTCCTCAGAGAGGACTTTCTTGACCACCCCATCTAAAAACTCTGCCTCTTTAACTTAGTTTTTAAATATATAATACGTGTCATTTTCTTTCTTTCTTTTTCTACTTGGAACACAGGGTTTTATTATGAGGTGTCTTTTAAGAGATTTAAGTGTTCTACCTACCACAGTGAGCACTTACTTATCCTCAAAGCAAATATCTTCTAAGATATCAAGGTATTAATTTTATTTGGATCTTATACTTAAACACATTAAAACTTACAAAGCCTGAAATAAGCGGGCAACAAGTGAATAAAATCACTACTTAGAATTCTAAGATTTTCACATGGTGTTATTGACTATACAATGCAAAAATACCGTAAGTGTTGAAGTGGAATCATCTCTAAAAGTTATAGCAGTGTGACCAAATGATCACACACTATGGAAGACTACAGAACATGACTAAGTACGGAAAGTTGTTCTCCAGGACTTGAAAATTTTTATTTGACTCATCATTTTAAGGAGGGGAGGATAAAGTAAGTGTGGATTAGTGGGCTTTATGTGTAGATAAAAAATTCTTTTTCTTTTTTTAAATTTTTATTTTAGTTTATTCAGTACAGTTTCTATCCTTTATTCCCATTCCAGCCCACCCACCCATTCCTCCCCTCCTCCCTCCCCTTTCCAACACCCCTAGTTTTGTCCATGTGTCCTCTCTATTTGTTCCTGT
>CM052540.1:124033714-124064143 GCA_028533065.1 Trachops cirrhosus | reverse complement strand
CTCCCTGGGTTTATGGTGTGAACCTCTGTTGTAGAGTACTGGTTAGATTCAGTGGTATAGTCTCCTTCTGGTATCCAGGTGTTCACAGCTTCCTCCTACTAATTTAATCAGCCAAACAAAGAAGTCTATACAAAAAGAAGAGGAGTGCCAAAATACTCCAGGGCCTGGGCCCCACAGGTCCCGAGGAGTGCCTGGGCCCCCTCAGGTTCACGGGTGCGCAGCCTCTGGGTCCCGAGGGGTGCCCACTTCTCCCACCTCCGGGGCCTGGGCCTCACAGGTCCCGGGGAGCACCTGGGCTTTTTCGGGTTCACGGGTGCGCACTCTCTCGGTCCTGAGGGGCGCCCACTTCTCCCACCTCCGGGGCCTGGGCCGCACCGGTCCCGCGGAGCGCCTGCGCCTTTTCCTTTTTCAATGCTGTGGTTTCCGAGACTTTCACCAAACCACGCTCTCTCTTCGGGTTTTTCAATGTCCGCTACAATTTGCGATCTCCTATTTTCATTTATGGCGTGATAATGTTGGCTCTTTGCTCTGTTCCTACCTAAAATGACCCAGATTTTTTTCCCTGGTTGTGGGAGAGTAGAATCTGCTGCATCCTACCACGCCGCCATCTTCTAACTCTCGATAAAAAATTCTAATTAGGCAACCACATATTGATGATTCTCTCTTTCTCTTTCTCCCTGCTTTCCCCTCTCTAAAAATAAATAAAATCTTTAAAAATTCTAATTAAACATCTTGAAACTATTTTAGATATTTGTTTGATATTGGAAAGGTGATAAACTATCATAAAGTACTTCTCTTCATCACAAAAATTCAAATATAACAGATTTACACATGGGACAAAATCTGGAAACATTATTTTTATCGGAGCAAGTAAATTTCTAAAAAGGCTCTCCAAAGTCTTGACTAGAAGTGTCACACTCTGCAAGGGAATGCTTGAGTTCTTCAACACATCACTCACCTATTTCATGTATGTTCTGTCTCGATGCAAACTGTAGAGACTTTTCTAATAAAGGATATTTTCTCAGTCAGAATTTTCACAACCATCCCTAACGTTTCACAGTCTTGTCGGTAAACCTGTTCAATCTCTTTTGGTTTTGATGTTATTGCTTTAGAGCAGCAATTTTCAACTGGTGTGCTGCAGCAGGCACATTGGCTTGATACATGAATGTTTAAAACATTAAGCACCTGACTATTCAGGGACACTGACCTCTTCTCCCTCAGATTGTTAAATTTAAAAAATGACAACATCCAACACAACAATACCCATCCAGTGTGAATGAATCAAAATTAAATACAATTAGACCTATTTTTGTCAAATCAGCAAAAATAAATATTTTAGTGTGCCACAGAATTTTAGTAATTAGTTTATATGTGCCATGAGATGAAAAAAGTTGAAAATCACTGCTTTAGAGCTACTGTTTAACTGACTGTCTTCAAATACTTCTGTATCATCTATTGCATTTGACTCAGGTTCTCCTGGCTGGTCAATGAACAAAGGTGCTATGCATCCTGCCTCATACTCAGAAATTTCAGGTAATTTCACATCCATCTGCCTTGTCTAGCTTTTCAGCAGCCTGCTTGTTTGCAGCCTCAGCGAGTCCTCTTTAGTTAGCCTACTGTGTTTGTCTAATGCCTTTGATGAAGGAACTGTTGGAAAACTTTAGGGTGAAGTGTCCCTTGATGTTTTTGAAGAATGAGCAGATCTCTCTTTACTTCTGTGTCGAACTGATGGAAAGAGTAAGTTTTGCTTCTTTCTGGAGAGTAGCTCCTATTACTGACACTGGAGCCAGATCTGCCTACAGGTGAGTCTCTGAAAAAAAGGAGTTTCTCTTTTATGAGGAGACTGGTCTCTTACGTAATGAGAAACATAGAAAGATTTTCTTCTAAAGCCATCTCTCATGTCCCTGTATTCAGGCTGACAACTTCCAGAATGATCATCTCTTATCCACTTCTAGCCAGATTCATCTCCTCTGTGGACCTCTGTGGACCACTTCTTTGATCTTGAGAAAAACTGCAGCCCTTGTCCTAGTCTCAGAAGCCAACATGACCATAATATCTATTGTAGCTTCACCAGGTCAGTCTAGCAGTGGTGGTTTCTTTGGTACAATATTAACTTCTTCAAGGTAGCTATCACTGGGGTGACTTCAAGGAGGTGCAAATTCTCTTGGAAGCCTTTCATAGTCCTATCACCCCTCAGACCACATTTTTTCTCTTCGGTAAGCCACAACCTGGGCCATGGGGAGAACTTGTAAATGTGGTAGTTGGATTGTTGCTGTTTTCCAGGCAGGCTAATACATGCTATTTTGTGACATTGTGTTATGTTTGCTTCAATAAGTCAACAAACAACACCTGTTGGCAAGGATGTGGAGAAAGGGGAACTCTTTTGCACTGTTGGTGGGGATGAAGATTGGTGCAGCCACTGTGGAAAGCAGTATAGAGCTACCTCAAAACACTAAACATGAAATTGCCTTATGACCCAGCAATTCCACTTGTGGGAATTTATCTGAAGAAACCTGAAACACTAATTTGAAAGAACATAAGCACCTCTATGTTCATTGCAGAGTTATTTACAATTGCTAGTATATGAAAAAAGTTGTTATATTTTATACCATTTCAGAATGAATGAGAGCTACTTTCTTTTCACCTTGAATGACAATGTAAGTTATCTTTTAAAAATTATCATTTTATAGAGAAAATGGTTATTATTTAAATTTGCCTTTCTTTAATTACTAGAAGACAGGCATTTGTGTATGTAATTATGACCCATTTGTGTTTCTTTTTATGACTTGCCTTTTAACATCCTTTGCTCACATTTCTACTGATTTTTCTGTATTGTTAAGAGTTCTGTTTTATAGTAAAGTGGCACATTGTCTAATTCATGTTAAAATATGACATTTATGAGTTTGTGACTCACTTTTCAATTTTTATTAAAATGCTTTTGCTTTTTGTTTACCATGTAGAAATTTAAAATTTTTATGGTCAAATTGATTAGTCTTTCCTTACATGGCTTTTGACTTTACTGTCACTTTTTGAAAGTTTTTAAATCTATTTTGAAGTATTCATCCATTTTTTGCTTCAAATATTCAATGTTTCTAAAAAAGGAAGAATACAATACATTATAGCTGGAATTTATTTGAGAACAAGCTACGAGATGGGGCTTTTATTGTTTCTCCTCTCAACTGGCCACCCAGTTGTCCTTTTAATAATCCATCCTTTCTCCACTGATAGAATGTAACATTGTAAGATGCTATTGCTTTTATATTAAAATCACACACACGCACACCTTTTCCTCCTTCTCCTTTTAATAAAGTTTTGGACCTAAGCCAATCCTATCCTTGAGCCAATATTCCTAAGAAACAGAGAAATATTTTTATTACCATATCCTGTAACAAATTTAATACTGGTTACCCAGTAATTTGGTATTAGTACTCAAGTAATATTGGGTACACTTGTTAAGGGAGGGACTACATATATTTGCCCCAACCCCCATTCCGACCCATCTTAAGATTGTCAGTCCACTGAAGATAAATTTGATTATTACTTTAAATAATGGTTCGCTTCTAGAAGATCGAGAATAGTGCGTCAGGGTTCTCTTTTGAAAGCCCTCGGAATGTTGGGCTCCAGTGAGGAAGAAGGGACACAGGAAGAATCCATGGTAGGCTCAGTCAGATCTAGGGAGAGAGACTCTACCCAAAGAGCCCATGGAACTAAAGAAAAAAGGTAGTGGGGTCATTTTAATATTTCAAGTAAGGTCTCAGTTTTTAAAGGTATGAATGAATGCTCTGATTAGATGCACCAGAAAATACCTACAGGAAACGATTTGTAGTTGTTTTGTGGCCTTAGAAAAGCAACATGCTTAATTGCTAAATCCCGGAGAGTCTATATGGGGGAATAGGTGGGGTGGGGGGCGCGTGACCGGAGAAGAGGAGGAGAACGGAAGAGGGCGGGTTTTCCCCCTGACATTCCTTTCTAATGCTTGCTTAAGCGGTTCATAGTACCTTTGCGCTCACTGGGCCGAACCTCTCTCAATAGATTTTATCCAAAACGCCAACTGCGGGAGGGAAAGTTAGATGTAATGTTACGATCTTTTTGGACCTCGAGCCTCTGAATAATTCCCCTGTGCTGGATGAAACACTAGCCTGGCGAGAAAAGACAATACCTAGGTCTAGGGGCCTTTGTATGGAGCGGGACGTTTCTGACTGAGATGAGAGTCAAATCCAAGGACGCGTTAGTTTTATCTCGTTTTGAAACATCTTTATCTGACCTTATCTCATCCAGTCTGCATCTCCCATTCCTATTTCCTTTCGGTATTTCTGCGGTCCAGTGTTCCACTAACTCCATAGTTATTTCACCATCTCCTCCTCCCTAACCGTAACAGTTTAAGAGTTGGCCCAGTATTCCTTCCTTGCCTCCCTAGCAACCGCGTCTCTAAAGACCGCCGGAAAAGGCTAAGATCACGTGCTGTGTGAACTTCCGGGTTTGCAACGTGACTTCCGGTTGTCAATTTACCCGGACGTGGTGGCGGAGGTGGAGAACGAGGAGGAGGAGGGTTGTCTGTGTGGCCAGAAGTCGCCGTGGCCCCAGTGGTGGTGGGCTCCGGGTGGGCTCGCCTCATCCTGCCCCGTCTGCGATGCATCCACGGCGCCCGGACGGCTTCGATGGCTTGGGCTATCGCGGGGGTACCCGAGATGAGCAGGGCTTTGGCGGCGCTTTCCCTGCAAGGTCTTTCAGCTCCGCGTCGGACCTGGGCCACTGGGTGACCACTCCCCCAGACATTCCGGGTAGCCGTAACCTGCACTGGGGCGAGAAGAGTCCGCCCTACGGAGTGCCCGCCCCCTCTACCCCCGAGGGCCCGGAGGAGGAACCCTTTCCTGGAGGCAGCAGCGGCGGCGGCGTGCCGGGGCAGAGCAGCGGTGAGGGACGGTGGGAGCTAGGTAGGGGTGGGTGGAGTGGCCAGGCCGGGCCTCGCGGCCTGCAGACCCCACAAACCGCGCGGAGGGGCCTCCGGGGCCTCTGGGTCTAACGCGCACCACACCCTCTGCCCTCTCTGCGTCCTCTGTCCTTGAGGCGGGCCTCCTGCCTCGTCCTCACCGAAATGTTTTCTCCGGGATCACCTCCAAAAACGACACCTGTCTTAGCTATGGGCTGCGTGGTAGGAATTTCTAAATTCTACGGGTTAGGCATATTACAGCCCGTGATCTATCTAAATCAAGAAAGAAGGAACTTGGATTGTTTATCGATTATTGGGAATCACGTGAACAATACCCATTTGAATGACCGCTGTATTTCTTTGATGTAATTAATTGGAGCTTTGTGCCTGCAGTTTTTCTGCACAGGCAGGCTTGGGCTTAAACCTGGCTCTGCCACTCTTAAAAGCTGAGGGATTTTGTAGAGGTCTGTGACCCTTCACTTTTCTCTTTATCTTTAAATAAGGTGGATGGAAGAAGAACAGGTTTTTTTTTAAGTGTTAAAATAAAATGTAGTATGAGTAATGGGTAGTGCTGTATGGAGCACATAGTAAGCTAAAAATACTTGCTGCCTTCCTTGTCCCTTTTAATCATAGGAGTTGTGTCTTTTCTAGATACCAAACTACCCCCTGGCATCAGACCCTGTTGTGATAGAAGGGAAAATGTTTCCACTTTCCCGTTTTCTTCTGTTAACACTTATGGTAATAACAAATTGAGCCTTAATCATATTAAATGAGTGACTTGAAATACATAGAGAAGTTGTAATTTTATTTTTTTTGATTTTTAAAGGGCTAAAATAACGCTTTTTTATGTATATAAGTTATAGATCCTAAATTCATGCACCCCATGGCACCTCAATAAAGACTTATGGAACTGAGAAATGCCTGCACCTTCTGGTTTCCTTTTTCTGACTTAAAAATTCACTAAGGAGCGGAAATCACTAACACAAGATAAGACTTTGAATTCAAGACGAGACTTTGAATTCAAGATATAATTATTTTCTGTAGGTTGTCAGAAGACCTGTGTTTTATTTGCCATACTGTGTGATTTAGATAATCAATATTTTCAATGTCTTTTTTATTCATAAAATGGAAATAATGGCTACCTCTTCCCATTCTCCCGAAATTGTTAGAATAGTAGATATTATTAAATATTAAGTATATTTTAGACATGTTTTATTCTCTTTTCTTCTCTTTTGACTTGTAGGCGCAGTAGTATTTATTTGATTTGGGTTAACTAGGAGGAGTAGACCCTGTCTAAATATAGTCTGGTGAGCAAATGATGTGGAGGAGAACCAGTGATTTAGTATGATAACAGTTGGCTTGTTTACTTTTCCTGCTTTTCTTCTTATTGGTCCCAGAAGTAGTACTGGAAAGTTATAAATTAAATAATTCAAAATGCACATATGGTTGCTACATAGTTACCTTCTTAGGCAATAGAGCTCATCTTTTCATAATTTCTGTTTTGATGGTTACAGTGAGGAGGAGCTCTTGATGAAACCAGGATTCTTTTAGCAACAGTAAGAGGATGGCGAGTCTAACTGCAAGGAGGTTAGACGCCTGAGCGCCTTACAGAGTTAACAGTAGTAAACCTCCCTAATACCTTCCAGAAAATATCCTGGTATTTCCTGTTAACGTTAGGGGATGGTCAGTACACACAAAAAGGAAGGCTGAAAGGAGGAAAGTACCTTAACTGGGGCAAAAGAAGCTGCTGTCTCACTTGTACAGTTTTCAAAATAAGGGTGAATCAAGTAGTTTCTTCAGGGACATGTTTATATAGCCTTGTTCTGACTGTAAGGAAATAGTGAGGGCATTGCTTCATTTCAAAAACCAGGGAGAGGAGATGTGGCAAGAGAGGAGAGAAAGGATGAGAGAAAATTATCCCTTGGGAATATTGTATTACAGCTGAAATTTGATGACTAGTCCGCTGGGGTTGTGAGATGTTACCATCATGATTTTGAGATTTTTTTAGTCAAGAAGAAAATATTTTTTCTGTTTTGATATGTGCATAGAGATGTTTCAAGCTGTAAACTTTTCTAGTAAGACTATAGAAATGCCATCAGCAGCAGCACACATGTACCCAGTTGTCTATCACAAAGACCTAGTTAAACAGCTACTGTCAAAATGCTTAAAATTTGGGGAGGCAGAAAAAGAGAACCTTACTCTAGGTACTCTGAAGTTAATAACTTTGTGGTGTTTTACTTGTGAGTATTAGTTTAACGTAGATGCTCTCCACCACTAACAGGGACTGACTGATGTTCCAACAGGGAAGGTAAGGTTGCTGGTGTAAGTATCAGTTAGAGCCTTCTACAGAAAAAAAAGTGCATTGTTTATTGTCAGGAGTGGAGAACTGGTAGCCCTTAGATTCTGCCTACAGTGTTTGATTTGGCCAACGCAGTGTTTCAACACGTTTTAAAATAGCTGCCAATACTTTTTAATTAGAAGATGCTACCTAAAAATGAGAATATCTTTTTTAAAAATCATAGCTTAGAGAGTCAGAGCCCATAGTCCCTTGGTGAGCAGTGGATTGCAGCTGAAGAGCAGTTGTGCCTGCAACTTGCCACAGGCCCCAGTGAGTCCCTCACTCGTCCAGGTGCCTTGCCTGGCCCCTATCAGAGTTGGACTTCGAGACCTAAACTTTAAATGAGTATTATATTAGTAAAATACAGTTCTGTTGTTTTTATAGTAAATCTAAATATCAGTTATGAGTAATCTTATTTCTTCTATTTTAGAACAGTTGAGTAGATTTGCTGGATTTGGTATTGGACTTGCAAGGTAATGTTTTATCTAAAGATTTTTAATTTAAGTTTTTATTTAAAGTTTTTAATGTAATAAGTCATGAGTAGTGCTTTCTTTAGATTATTCTTTGTAGCAGTAGATTAAATATTGAATAATATTTTGAAGGAAAGTGATTATTTAAAATTTGTAAGTTGATTTTTCCCATAAGGATAGAAAATAGTCATTGAATTTTATAATCACAAAATAATTTTGTGAGGAATATTGTGACGCTTTTCATGTATCTATCCAAAGAAGAAATCAAATCTAATATTATCTCTTCCCTTCCAGAAAATGAGTAATTTTACATTGAACATTCATCCTAAAAAATTGAATTACAACAAGATATTTAGTAACATAGAGTATAGGTTTTGTTCACAATCAACATTTAATAGGCATCATTATCATTTTTTATTTTTAATGATTATTTTGTGTAAGAAAAGGTTGCAGTCTTGATTATATGATCTTCAGTGAATACTGTATTAAAAGTACTGTAATTGCACAAAGGCTGACATATGCTAGAATAACTCATTGTTTTAAATGTTTTAATCAAGAAAAAATCTTATTTGCATGATTAAACTTGAAGAAGTTAATGTCAATAGAAAAAATTGTGTATTAAGATTTTTCTTCTAGAGTTAATTTTTCTTTAGCCTCACTGTTTAGACTTAAGCTATTGTCCATTTGATGTATTATTTTCTGTGTGTTTATATGTACATGTGTGAGTGTGTGTGTGTGCACAGCCTTGCAGGCATGTGAAACTGGTAGTACTTAAGCCATGGTTGTAACTTGTTTGTAGGGAATGTTTTCAGAAGAACTATTTTATACATAAAATAGTCATCAATTAACATGGTCATGGAAATCCTTGTAACTTCAGGGCAAAGTACATCAAAACCAAAATTTATCAAATGACATTCATGAAAAGTAGGTGACTCTTCTTATAGGAACTTTGTGCCTAAACATTATCTGAAAGTAATTGAAAAGGGCATTTAAATTGTCTAGGAAAGGAGTTTCCCATATTACATGTACAGAAATGTAGTTTCATTTTTTATACTATACATTTTAGTATTACATATTGTTCTCTTGCTTACCAGTTTGCAGATCTAGCTTTAATTCTTTCCATATTAATTTTGTTATTGGTACAATAATTAGCAAACATGTCTGTGTATTTTTTTATTTTTATTTTTGGATAGCTTTTTTTTTAAGATTTTTTATTTATTTGTAAACAGAGGGGAAGGGAGGGAGAGAAACATCAATGTGTGATTGCCTCTTTCACACCCCCCACTGGGGACCTGTACTGCAACCCAGGCATGTGCCCTGACTGGAAATCGAACTGGTGACCCTTTGGGTCACAGGCTGGTGCTCAATGCACTGAACCACACCAGCCAGGGCTCTATGTATTTTTTAATTTAAAAAATAGGAAACATAAAATAATGCATGATTCTTCAAGCAAAAATAATTTCAGGTACCTATATGTTATAAATTAAATTTTCGCTATATTATGTGTATTTATAAATTATTCTTATGTAGTCTCTTTACAGAAAATGTACTGGCTCATCCTTGCATTGTTCTACGCCGCCAATGCCAGGTAAATCTACTTTCTCTGACCTAAACAATAGCCCTAACCCTGATTTGAAGTACAGCACTCAGATAAATGGCTGAGACCATGTAACCATTATTCCATGTGAAATGTACTAAAAGCTATAATATGTCAAGTTCTCAAACTTTTTGATCTTGAAGTCTCTTAAGTTGTAAAAATTAAGATCTCCAAAGAACTTTTGTGTATATGGCTTATATCTATCAATATTTACTATTTTGAAAATCAGAACTGGGAAAATTTTGGTGTATATATATATTTTTTATATTTTAATTCACTATAACTAATAATAAACCCATCAGATATTAAAATAACTTTTTTATGAAAAAGAAACACTATTTTTCCCAATATTTTTAACAGCTAGCATAATAGAAGACAGCCAGATTTTCACATCTGCTTCTTCAGTCCATCTGTTGCAATATATTGTTTTTGAAAGAAAAAAGAGTGTCTAACCTTATAAACATAAGTATTTGAAAATAGGAGTATTTTATATTTCATTTTAGAGAATTGACAGATATTGTTTTTTGATACTACGTCTAAACTCAGTAAGTGGTAATGTCTTAAAAGTTATTTGCAATGTGAAATCTGAAACTACATCCATTAACTTTTTATATTTTGTTACATTAAAATCTTTTGATCTGTACTGCATGTTGAATGGATTTTTTACCCATGCATGATTCTGTTACATCATGAATTGATTAATTGAAAAATATTGGTTTACTGAGTTACATAGGTCTTGCGAAAATTATATAATCTTTTGATTATACAGTACTAAAAAAAACATCATTGGAGTCACTCCAGTCTCACAGAGAAGTGTTTCAGTGTTGGTAAGCTCTTGATGGTGGATACAGGTGTTCCAGAATTCTAATTTTTGCTAGTATACTCAAATATATCATTGGCAACAAATACTATTATTTTGGATTTTTTTAAATCAATAAGCTCACTTCGTTCATTTAAAAAAACGCATTTGTCCTCAGTGTGAATAACTTTAGTTGTGTTAGTTTTTCTAGAGGAAATAGTGTCCATGAGAGAAGTGGCTAGTGCAGCCTGCAGCTTCATTAGCCAAGTGCTTCTCCACACAACAGCTGTGTTACTTCATTGTGCAGCGTACAAAATATTAATTAGAAAAATGATATATACCCAAGGGTTAAGATTTTATAAAATTAATGTATTTCCCTTAAAGACTCTCAGGGGTCAGTTGACCACACTGTGGCAAAACTCCTATAATATAACTTACCTGCTTTGAAAATAGAGTTAGAAAAGATGTTAATAATTACAAATTAAGAGGTTCATGCTTAGCATCTAAAAATAAGTATATATATAGAGAAATAGCCATTTAAAAAGCATAAATAGTTATGTATGCCCCAAAACAGTGAATTTCAGACAGTTATTATAAATTGCCACACTATCGCATTGTGATCCAGTGGATACATATATGTGTGTAACTTTAAAAACTGTTTTATGAAATAACTTTAGAGGATGTGATGCATCCTGATACTTTAAAAGTAATTTCACTTAATAACTCTTGGTCTGATTCCCTTTACTGCTTTTATGATTTGCTAATTGTTTATAGCTTAGAGTTTGAATAATACTAGCTATTGGGAGACACATATCTCCTCTTCCCTAAGTTCTTTGTGGTTCCTGTGTGTGAAAAAGCATGAGTGTTTTGTCACATTGAATGTAATTTGAGTGTTGAAGGAAACATAAATGCCGAACCACAAGACCTTTATTATATATTCTATATTACTGTGTATGTTGTGCATTGGTCTTCAAAGTTGTATTTATATAACCATATGTACTTTACTTTTAATAAGTTATTTAAAGCACTTTCAAGAGTAATTCTGCTTATGTGTAATCTGTGCTGACGTTCACGTTGAACTTTTGTCTGTGCTGTGACTCTACTGTGTATCTTTTATGTCCTTGTTACTTCTTATCAAAACAATAGCAAAATAATCATGAAATATCTTTTTTACAGGTTAACTATCATGCTCGGCATTACCATCTCACTCCATTTACAGTCATCAATATTATGTACAGCTTCAACAAAACTCAGGTAAGAATTAGTTTATCGATTTTGTTAAAGTTATTTATAATATGAATTCTATTTGGCCTTAATAATAATTAAAGCAACAATAATTTTTTATAATTTAGTTATTAAAAAATCTTAACTCTTGTACTAAAATTAATGTAACATGATAATGACATCTTTTTGATGTCACTGAATAATCAGTGAATTTACACCTTTGCCAAAATTAAGTATTAGGGATAGTTATTCAGTATTGGAGATATTTAACTAATTGAAATGTTCATCGTGGCCTAAATGTAGGCTACCCAACAAATATTAAAATAATGTTAGAAGTTAATTTAGTTGAAGTTCTGTACTAAAATGTCCTTTTCAATAATGCCTCATTGAAAATATAAGTAAACATTCAGTATCGAGTTTTATTAAGACCCTTTTTGTATTTCTTTTTTAGGCATTAACAGAAATAATAGTCAATTTTGTTCATTTTAGGGACCAAGGGCCCTTTGGAAAGGAATGGGAAGTACATTTATTGTCCAGGGAATCACACTTGGAGCAGAGGGAATAATCAGTGAATTCACACCTTTACCAAGGTACCTTTTGAGTGTTTTCTCAATAAAAAATATGACAAAATATGATAGTTTCTAAAAATACTTTGAAGGTGAAAACTTGACTTGCCTGAAGTAGCTAAGAGAAGAAACAAAATAAATTTTATTCATTATATCTTACTGAATAAAAATAAAGAAAATGCTTCCTGGTATAGTATCTATTGAGGTATGTCTTTCAGCTCCTACTACTGTGTCAGCAGCGATCAACTAAGGAACAAATATGGCTGTGTGAGCAATTTCTGCTCTTTAAGTAGCCAGTCTGGTGAAGGAGACACATGTAAGCAAATTATAGTCCATCGTGATTAGTGCTATAATTAAACAAACCTCTTTCGGAGCCCAAGGAACACTTCTACAGTTATTGTTGGGGATATCAAAAAATAACTGAAATCTGAGCTAGATCTTGAATTCCGTGTAGGAATTGAGTTGGCAGAGGAGGAGAGGATTGGAGTAGAGGGGACAGCATGCTCACTGGAGGTCGGAAGGTCTGGGTAATGTGTCCTGTGCTTGAGGAGAGTGGGCATCAGTGGAGTGGAATAACGGGAAGAGAGACTGAGGTGCTAGACCGAAGCATGCCAGGGCCTTTGTAAGGGCCTTAGGATTTACTCTCTGGAGTTGGAACTCGAAGGGATTTGTTTCATTTCGTTTCGTTTTGTTTAATGTGGGTGATTTGATTGAGGATACACTCAAGTGGCAGTATAAACAAAGGACTAACTGGTAGATGGAGACTTGTGCAGAACTATTACAGGAAACTGGGCCAGAGTGAGAAGGGTCTGCACTGTGGAACAGAACAGAAAGGGGTGAGCTGGAGAGACATTTCTGAAGTACAGGGTTCTGGCCCAAATAATACCCTTTTTTATTATAAAATCTTTTATTATAAAATAATAAGCATGTAATTCTGTAACATAACAATATCACACTCAAGCACACCATATGACATTTTAGGTGAAATGTGCAAATTCAAACTATTAATGATTACATCCACATTATTACCCTACCAACCACACTCAAGTAGGCGTTACTTCTGCTGGACCCTGTACAATTGGTAATTGATAATAGATTGGGAATGGTCATATGGAAGAGTGAATTGTCAGCAGTGACTGAGATTTATAGATTGGAATCAAGTTGAAGAATTCATGAAGAATAAGTTGGAATGGGAAGGAGATGAGGAATTTGACCTTCCATAGATGATGTTTGAGATTCCTGTAAGACATCTAGGAGAAACATATCTTAAGTGGTTGGAACCATGGATCAGAGTCTTAAAATTTGAAGCTGGAGGCATAACAATGAATGTAGTGGCATAAAAGTTGAAACATTGGGATGGATGAATTTCCCTAAGGAGATAGTATAGACTAAATGACACAAAGCGGACCAAGCACAGAATCAACATCTGATCTCTATCTACCGCCCAGACCCGTCCCAAATCCTTCCCCAAACCTTCCCCAGGTGGAGTGAGTTAGACTGTGTGTTGCTCTACCCTGAATTACCCTTTACTTCTTGCATATGGCATTTCTCCTATCACTGACCAGGAGCACCTATAACCAAGGCTATCTGTGTAATTGTCTCTCACACAAACTATTTTGTTGAACTCCAGAATCATTTAGACTCAGCTCACATTTGTAGTTGACCAGCATAAACATCTCACGGTTTCTTCTCACATTGTCTTTTCCTAATGACACCTCTGAATTCACTGACTTTAAACACCTTTTTTAAAAAACACAGTGAAATCTTTCTTCAATAACTTCAGTTCAATTCCTAAGCACGTGTGTGCTACATGCGTGCCCTTGAATCATCTCCTACACCTGGCAAGCTTGTGCTTGCGTGGTGTCCACAATGTTCTGTCCCCATCTGCCCTGCTCAGCTTCTATACACTTACGTGCTTATGGGATCTTGTATGGAGTCAATCTGTCTCATGTTTGCTCTTCCTCTTTTCCTGCTGCCTTCTGTTTTCCCAGCAGTATTGTCTTTTCCAAAGAACCCGCCTTCTTAGGATGTCCGAAATAGAACAACTGCAGTTTTGCCATTTTTGCTTCCAGTAATTTCAGGCTTAATTTATTCTAGGTCTCTGTAGAGATCTCCTTCAATAACACATTTCAAACAATTTAATTTTTTTCTTATCAGACTCCTTCACTATCCAACTTGCACATCCATATGTAGTAATTAGGAATACAAGGGTGTCAGTGATCCTAGCCTTGGTCTGTAATGACACATCTTTGCTCTTGATGATCTTTTCTAATTCTTCCATTGCTGTACTTCCAACTCTCAACCTTCTCTTTATTTTTTGGCTGCAGTCTCCTTTTGAAATGATGACTGAACTAAGGTAAGCAAAATCGTAGCACTAACAGAGTCTAGGAATAGGAAAGAAAGACCCTAAGTTTAATTTTGGACAACATCATTTTCAGGTGCTTTGCTCTATCCAGGTGGAGTTTTCAGTAGACAAATGATAATCTATAGGGCTGACGTACAGAAGAGTCTAAACTGAAAATAATAGAAGATAATAGATGGACGAGATTGCCTAGGGAAGGAGTATATATATCACATATAAAGTAAGAAAAAAAAACAGGGCTTGAGCCTCTAGGAACTCCAGAATGGTGGCTGGGTTAAGAAAAATGCTCCTGCAAGGACTCTATAGTACACGCCCAAAGAGAGGAGAAAAACCAGAAGAGTGTGGGATAGTAGAACGCGGGGTCAGAGAGTGCGTAGAGGAGAAAGGAATATGAATGCCTGATGGCGGTGAAAGGACAAATGAAGTACCGACTAAAACTGTCCATTGGATTTAGTGACATGGAGGTCATGGGAACCTTGGCAGGAGCAGTTTCTGTCAGAGTAATTGGGTAGAAACCAATTTGGAGTGGATTTAGAGGTGAGTGGGAAGTTAGGACCTGGAAATAGCAAGATTAGAAAGTTGGCTGTGACAAGGGCTGAAGTAGCTGGAAGATGAGAGGTTTGGGTTAGGTTGAGGGAAGATTTTTTAAGAGGGAAGCTATTTAAGCATGTGAAATCAGAGGCAATGGAAAGTAAAGACTTTAAATATAGAGTTATTTAAAAATTCTGTTGTTTTTTTGTATTGATCTGCATTAAGTGTATATATTCGTCTATCAAATGGAAAACTATTTTGAGAAAAAGCAAGTCACTTCTCAAGTTTGTTGCTTGTGTGAAGGTCAGGTTTTGCTTGTGAAAATAGTGAATTGTGTTTACATATATCTTGGTATCTAATAATGAAATTTGAAAAGGTTTAATCAGAAGTAGATTTCTACACTATCCTCTTTCCTGAAGCACTTAAATGTGCTAATTTAAATTTCTAGAGCTGTGGCAATAAGTTATACCCATTTTATGAAGGAGTAGAGAACAGATACAAGGAAGGAAATCTTAATTTTTAAAAAGATTTTATTTATTTATTTTTAGAGAGAGGGGAAGGGTAGGAGAAAGAGAGGGAGAGAAACACCAATGTGTGGTTGCCACTGGCATGCCCCAAACTGGGGACCTGGCCTGCCACCCAGGCAAGTGCCCTGACTGGGAATTGAACAGGCAACCATTTAGTTTGCAGGCCTGCACTCAATCCCCTGGGCTGCACCAGCCAGGGGGAAAATCTTAATTTTTAAAAATATTTGATTCTAAATTGTTTTTCTCTCTTTTACTTTAATAATTTAATGATTTTTAGAATTGGCAGTAGTAATTAGTTTTGTACTCAAAGTGGAGGTGACCCAGTCCTTTGAGAAACACAGGTTACAGACTCATCTGTTCCTAATGCTAATGACAGTTTCACACTTAAAATCAATGTCATAATGACCTGTGGTAATACTTTCTGCAGCCATGAGAAGACTAATAGCAGTAACCAGATGACTGGCAAACCATGTAGCATATTTTGTTTTGTAATCATAAAGTCACTTTCAGTAAGATGAGAGACCTAATTTTTTTTTTTACATTTTTCCACTTAATCATTGAATGTCATTCCACCTATATTTTTCTGTGGTTGTTCAGGCCTGTAATACTCTATATTAATCAGAACATGACCCAGAAGGCTCTCTAAGATCTTGTAAATCAGAAGTTCTATTTTCTAAACGTTTCTCTGCAGACAACTCACTCTCAGGAAAATGTAAGGAAGTTTGCATACTATAATGGTACTGGGTTTGTTTTTAGAGCACTTATGTTATTAGTGACTAATTTTCTTTGCTTTTTTCATATACAATCTATCTATTCCTTTATCTCCTTATGTTGGTTGTATTCACTTAGTTAAGATAGACTATGTTTTTCTCAGTTTCCCCACTGTGGCTGTTACGCAATGGGTGCCTGTTTTATCAGGGGAGCTGCTAGCAGCTGTTGTCCCCCTGGCAGTACACCTCCCTTTCTCTCTTATTCTCCCTCTCCCTTGCTCCTCCTCCCCGCTCTGCTTCCCTCCCCTGTCCCCTTCATTTACTTTCCCTTTTGTCTCTCCATATTCTTTTCTCTTTTTTGGAATTTTCTCTTGATATCTTTTTCCATTTCTCTTCTTCTTTCAGCTTGCTTCTCTTCGTTTTCTTCTCTTTCCTGGTTTCCAAAGGTAATAACCTCAATGGCAGGAAGCACACAGTCCTGGATCTTGGTTACAGACCTGGCGTTCTGCCTATCTGCTTTCAACATGTCCCTGTGATCCTTTAGACCGTCATTTTTCTCATAAGTAAAACAGATGCGACAATACTGCTCTGCTTCTGTCACACGATTCCTTGTTGTATCAGATGAGATAAGTGGAGGGAGTGCAGGCAGAGACCAGGGTCGAGAACCCTGTGTTACTACGAACATCATTCTGTATTGCAGTTACTTCATCTTGTTTTGTTTGTGATTCCCATTCTTATATACTTTTTAAAGCTCTCACCACCCGCCCTTCTTATCCTATTCCTTGTTTCCATATCCTTTTCCCATCCATTTTTCTCAACCTATCACTTTTATATCTCCTTTAATTTGTCATGTTCATTTTCGTAATCAGTTATAACTTCCTCCTCTGTCAGTCCTTTCTGTCAACACATACAAAAATACCTTGAACATTTTGTTTTCCTTTTCAAACCACCACAATTACTTAATGTGTGTCCCAGAAAGGAAAATATTCACCATTAGAATATATTAGGGTACATTTCTCCTACAGATTTTCTTTTAAATTAAAACTGGTTACCTTTTTGGAAGTTGAGCTAATTCAAGATGTTTTAAATAACATAGCTTTTGCTTTATGTAAATTTGTGTTTATTTTTTAGGGAGGTTTCACATAAATGGAATCCTAAACAAATAGGAGAACATCTTCTACTGAAATCGTAAGTATCAAAAGTGGCATTTACATTGAACATTCCCATTAATTTTCAGAGTGTTAGAGCTTGAAAAAAATCTTATTAAATAACTACACTGAACGAAGTTAGAGCAGTGAAATATTTGTGGGACTAGAACTTCAAAAGGCCAAGTGACATAGGGTTTAGGAATAAAATCCTGAAATATATGTTATCTTTAAAATAGATCTTTCCAATTTGAAAGGCTGAAATCAGAACCTAATTTTTCTTAGGAAGTCAGCAAAGGTCTTCAACGTTTTAACCCAAATTACCAGGAAAAGTATTATTATTATTTGATTATTGATCAGAGATACCAACTTATTTATGTGGTGATGAGCAACCTCAAAACCTTCATGTCATTAAAATGTAGTCCTAAAGGCACTTAGTGATTTTACAACACTGACCATTTTTGTAGATTAGAATTTTACTCTTCACTTTTTAATTTTTTTTGAAGATTGTGAATTGGAAACCCCCCCGAGCTTGCTGGCTCCCTCTGTGGGGGCGTTCCAGCACATTATTACTTAGTGATGTTCCATTCACCTTGAAAACCACTACTTGCCAGGACCTGGCCCCATAGGGTTAGGTAAGTCCCACCTTGATATTATTTTAAAACAACTCTATTTTGCAGGCTTGCAAAGTTGTAATATTACTCTGTCTAAATATTAGTGTTAGGAGACAACTTTGCAAAGCTGTGCAATATCATTTTTTAATAATAAAAGGGGACTTCACTTACCGTAGAAGACTGACTTAGCTTTGCTGGGTGGGGAGTCTGGAAATGGATGATGATAATACAGGGTAATAGCAGAACAGTGTACTTGTTCAAATATCAATAAAAAGACAAGCAGTGGAATGGATCCCTCATCCTAAATTTTAAGTTTTAGTGTTACAGGCTACATTAGCTGTGTGCAGGTAGATGTCCAATAACAGTGACTCATAAACTAGCCTACATTTTATACTGGTTTAAAATAAAATCTATTTTCTTTGCAGCCTGTCCCTGCATTCTTATTAATACTTAATTTTTCATCTCTAATTGTTGAATAAAAATTCTGTGTTACGGGTCTCTTAAGTATCTTTAGGCTACAGGTATTAATAGTTGAAAACCTTGAAAATATCATTCAGGCTTCAATATAAATTATGTTGATATATTAAAAAGTATATTTAAAAATTTAGTGTAAGCATCTTATTCCAGTGTACTGATAAATTTGTTTTAATTTCTACAGCCTAACTTACATGGTGGCAATGCCTTTTTACTCAGCAAGTCTAATCGAAACAGTACAGGTGAGCTATTTTTTATAGTCATTTTTATTTAGGAATGTTTTTTTGAATATTAAATATGTCTGATTGTAAAGGGAAAAATTTAAGACAATATCCTTTTAAATGTACATATATCAAAGGTTATATACTAGCACATTGCTAATGAGTATATTTCCTTTGCAAACTTACTTCACACTTTTAGTTTTAATTTTTTAATCTCTGCATAGACAGCTGTACTCTTCATTCAGATATCTCAGAACTCAGCTTATGACTTGCTCTAAAAACAAAAACAAAGAATTCGTAGGCTTTTTTTTTCACTTTTTAAGACTCTTAAGCACAACTCAATGCTTATGGCTTATCATAAGACAATAAATTACCTAAGCGTAAAACACGATAGACAATCATCCTAACAGTGAGCAGGTAGGAGTCTGCACAGTAGTTTACTAATGGCATTCTTTTTAAATATGCCTTTTAAAGAGCATTTGATGCTATGGTATGTTAAGTGCTACAATGCTAAAGAAACCTGCTAGTGTTTTAAATTGTTTTACTATTTCTAACCACATGGTGGCACTTCAAGTACACCAGATTAAAATACTTTCTGACCACGTGGTTCCTACACTTAAACCTATAAAGGAAGGGGGTGGGGGGGTGAGCAGGGCAAGGAAGAGTAATGGGGGGAAATGGGGATACCTGTAATTGAACAATTAAAACATTTTTAAGTGTTTAAAACAACAACAAAAAAACAACTATAAGGTGAAGATAATTTAACTTCACCTATACACAAAATCCAATTGTGTATCATCTGTCTTTCATAGCATGTGTTTGTCCTCAATATGTATGAGCTCCTTCTCTCTGTAAAACCCTCACTAGTCAGCCTTTCCTCCTCTAATTACTCTTTTCCACTTAACTGTTTTTGGCCCCATGATTTATTTACTTTTTAGAATTAATTTCTGTTAACCGAAGCTAATACCTTGCTACCCAAATACACTTTCCTCTCCTCTTACATTTGACATTGTGTTAAATAAATGCTAAAACCTTTGTATGGGGCTGCAGCTTATAGTTGTTACTCTATGAGATATCCTCATACAGATAAGGGGGGGAAATAGCAGGAAGTCGGTTATTTAAGAAGAAAACAGTTAAGTAGCATGATATATTGGAGGGAAACAAGTTTTAGATTTAGACAGACCTATATCAGAGTCACATTTCTGTTTAGATCTGTGATGTTAAACAAATGTCTTGCTCCTCCTAAATCTTAACTTTGTCATACATATGATGAGCTATAAATACTAAATGAGTAATTTATGTAAAGTACCCAGCTCATTGTGTTTGTTTTTTTAACCAAATATCCACTTCCTCTTTTTCCTGCTCCCAGTTCTACCTGCTAATTGCCTCATTTTGATTTCTTTTGTCTGATTTTCTAGAAACCTTTTTTTTTTCTTCTTAGATTTCTCCTCTTGCATATCTTTCTTTTACAATATGCAGGTATTTGGGAGAACAGTCTAAGCAAAGGGAAAGCAAGTGCAAAGGCCCTGAGGTCAGATGTATCTCATGTGCTCAAGGAGCACAAAGGAGGCCAATATAGTTGAAACTCATTAGATGGATTCTGAGAGTTAAGAGGGGGAGAAATTATATAAGACTTTGTAAGTCATTGCAATAATGTAGCCTTTATTTTGAGAGAAATGGAAAGTTTTTGGTGGATTAGAACCAGAGTGACAGTGATCTAGCATATCCTTATTAGGATCTCTTTTGGCCACTCTATTAAAAATAGACTGAAGTGGGAAAGGGTCAGAGATAGGGAGATGGAGTAGGTTAGGAGAGGTCAATTTAGTTCATGGTTTTAAATATATTCTGTTTACTGGAAAGTCACATTTACATGTCCAGTTTGGAGTTTTTTCTTACAGTCTAGATTATGAACTCCACATTTACACCTTAGACTTAACATTTCTGAACTCCTGATCTCTCTCTCAAAATGCTATGCCACCCATGTTTCCCAGCTCAGTAAAATGCATGGCCAGTCCACATCCCCTGGCCAACAGCTTCGAGGTTATTTTTGACTTCTCTCTTTCATAGCCCACATTTGATCCACCAGCAGTTCTTATTGGCTGTAATTTTAGGATAAAAGCACAATTGAAGCACTTTCCTTGCATTAATGTCTGTAGTCTAGTCTCCCATCATCTCTCCTCCAAATTATGCAATAACTTTTTACTGGGCTTCCCTTGTTCTCCTCTGCACGATGACCATCGTTAACATCAGTTACATCTTGTCCAGCTTCCACATAAAGCCACCCAGCTATTTTCCATCTGACTAAAAGCCAAAGTCTACTTAGTGGAATGGTATGGCCCCTGACTACATTTTTCACTTCATTCACTTCTTCAGTCATTGCTGTAGCCAAATTGACCTCTTAGCTGTTCCTTTTCTGACTGTGACTAATCTGTATCACAAACTTTGTTATACATGTCCTCAAAACTATAAAAAGGCAGAGACATTGTAGATGATGATGACTAACATCTGCTAAGTGCCATCTGGCTTCAGACCTTCTTTCATTTAGTGCTCCCAGCAACTCTGTGCATGAAAGGTGGGTGGCACTAATTCCATGTTTATAGAATAGTAAACTGACTCTTAGGAGAAGTTAAATAACTTTCCAGTGGTCACATAAACAGTAAGTAATGGAGGCAGGGAGTAAATCTAATTGTAAGAACTCCAAGCACTGAACTACCTCTTTAGGTGTCTGTAGTTAATCCTCTTCAAAATTTAGTTCTAAGGAGTGTCTTGAGGTTGGGGAAACCAGACATGTCCCCCCCACAGCTCCTTCCCTATTCCCCTTTTCCAATAAAAATAGCTCACAGCTTCACAGCTTCACTGCTGTTTTATGCAATTTCTTTTTTTCTTTTTCATAGAAGTTTTTATTTCATTTTATTGTTCATGCCGTTACAGTTGTCCCACATTTCCCCCCTTTTCTCCTTTCCACCCAGCCCACCTCTCCACTTCCACAGTCAGTCCCCTCACTGTGGTCCATGTCCATGAGTCCTTTTTCCTTTTTGCTCCACCACCACCTTCCCCCCACCACTAGCTGCCTAATCCCTAGGTAACATTTGAAGTCTGCAAACCATTGATGTTTTCCCTCTTTAGTTAGTAAGTTAGGATTTAAAAGGGCTCTAACCCTGGCTGGTGTGGCTCAGTAGATTGAGCACTGGCCTGTGAACCAAAGGCTCGCTGGTTCGATTCCTAGTCAGGGAACATGCCTGGGTTGCGGGCCAGGTCCCCAATATGGTATGCGTGAGAGGCAACCACACACTGATGTTTCTTTCTCTTTCCCTCTCTTTCCATCTCTCTAAAAATATAAATAAATAAAATCTTTTTTAAAAAGGGATCTGAAAAGAACTCTTTTTCTGGCAAAATAAGCAAATGTTCACTTTTACTCATTTCATCATTTTTATTTTAGAGTGAGATAATTCGAGATAATGCTGGAATTTTGGAATGTGTTAAAGAAGGCATTGGAAGAGTGATAGGCATGGGAGTGCCTCATAGCAAACGACTGCTTCCTCTTCTCTCCTTGATCTTCCCTACCGTGCTGCACGGGGTTCTGCATTACATCATCAGCTCAATCATTCAGAAGTTTGTCCTACTAATTCTAAAGAGAAAGACTTACAATAGCCACCCAGCTGAGAGCACTAGCCCGGTGCAGAGTATGTTGGATGCTTATTTTCCAGAACTTATTGCTAACTTTGCTGCCAGTCTTTGCTCTGATGTTATACTTTACCCCTTGGAAACAGTGTTGCACCGCCTTCACATTCAAGGAACACGCACAATAATCGACAATACCGACCTTGGCTATGAAGTGCTTCCAATTAATACACAGTATGAGGGGATGAGAGACTGTGTCAATACCATAAAGCAGGAGGAAGGAATGCTTGGCTTTTATAAAGGGTTTGGTGCTGTGATCGTACAGTACACACTGCATGCAGCTGTTTTACAGATTACCAAAATCATTTACTCTACACTTCTTCAGAACAGCGTTTGAGGTTTAAGTTCCCGGTTAGTCTAAAAGACATAATCTGGACAGTTTGTTATGAAATTGTGAGGGATGAAAGTGAACACTTGGGGGAAATGGATTAGAAAGTGAAACTGGTAGAAGAAGCCCACGCTGATTACAGCAACTTTTTTTTAAGGCATAGGTATCATCTTTGGATCAAAAGTATTCTAAATTTGAAAACTCAGTAAAAATAACACTCATGAATTAAATTCTAACTAGTGTAGCATGCATACTGAACTAAAAATTATCTCGGGCAGAAGCAGAAAGTCAGCAAACAAATTCACAGTGCTTAATTATTCCATCTGACTTTAATATTTCTTACATGTTTATTTCACCTTCTTGATTGATATTGGTATGTCATCCTTAATACAGGGTATGGTATGGAGAGTTCATAGTTTACCTTTAAGCAAATAAATCATGTCACCTGTGATGATGATGGAGAAGGATTAGATTTGGCAATCTGTAATCAGGAGTTGAACTTTTAAATTGTATTGTCCCTTCATAACTTTTTAATGGCTGCATATTTATTATATAAACCCTTTATGTACACACAAAAACTTGGAATTTCCTTCAACAAATTTTTTTACTCTTAGATCAGCTTATTGCATAAAACAAAGTCACATACTTTCTGCTTTAATATCAGAATACAATATTACAAGCCAGGGTACCCAAAGACTAAAGGCAGACGGTGCACTTGTGTGCATCCAGACGCAGCGTTTACATGCGAGAAGCTTAATATTCGTCATGTGTTTATAAAGCTTGATTTGCTTACCTAATTATGTGAATCATCAGGCTGTTTTTTAGAGCTGCTCTTGACAGAGATAGAAAATAAAATAATCATGACAACCATTGCTGTTTCTAAATTTACAGATTGTGTAATAAAAGGAACGTCACTTGCCTGCATTTCTGAATGACTTGTCTTAGTGGAGACACCATTAAAATTCACCTGGGAATTTGTGCCTCTGGCCTTCTGTGAGGTCATCATAAAACAATATTTCAGCTTTCATTTTCTTCCAGTTTTTGTTTATAATTTCATACCCCAAACTAGATATGCGCAACGGGAAAAGCAGGTTTATCCTTACTGCCTTGTTTTTAAACTTGCATGGATGAATACTGAAGAAAAATATGGACTTTAGAGGAAGTTTGTCCTTTTTATGGATGAGGAAAAGAAATAAATTTCAACAAATAATAAGCAAAAATTGTTAATCTGTTTAATAAAAAATTCTGTATGTTCCTAATGGGTGAAGCTCTTTGTATAGTAAAATGATATGCATTTGACTGATTGATCATTAAACATTTTGAAGTTTCATTTCCTCATGTACGTGGTCACAGTTCATTACTAAAGTGCAGTGAGTCTGCACTGATACTTTCTAACCTAGATGCGTATAAACAGATTTATTTTACTTGTTAAATATAAGCAAAATGGTTACTTTTTGTGATTAAAAGTATTGGAACCAAAAATGATATCCAAAAAGTGTGAAACAGTATTTAGATAGCAAGTCTTTCTACTATCTTGTGTTGTATGTTTTTTAAAATTACTAAAACACTTAAGTTTTCCATTTTTAACTTTTCACCAAGAGGGGAAAAATAAAGTTAAACACCACTGATCATATGTTGTATTTTATGGTTACTCCTTCAGAGTCCAACCTATGGCATTTAAACTGTATTCATTGCTTTTGAACTGCTATGTAAATATTTAGATCCTTATATCTCAAACTTCCTTAAAAACTTTCATTTTTATTATAATTAGTGAGGTGGTTTCAGACGAGAGTAAACTTCTAAAAATTGCAAGTTATGGGAAATTTCTGGGACAGAATCTGAATGGAATCAAGCATTTACTAGTAAAAATCTATGGAATCTTTTACCCAGCTGAAAGTTAGGTATGTCAAGATGATTCGATGGAGTTGGCATGAAGATTCAGTTACGTGAATATTTCACCAAGACTGACCGCCAGAAGCCCACAGGCTTATTTTCTGTCTCTGGACAAGGAGTACAAATTAACATTAAAACTAAAGTTGAAATGTTGGAAGTAAAATAATCAATTTTTTACTGCCATTCCAAATTAGTTGAAATATAAACATCTTCAACATTCAAGCACTGAAATGCTGGCCAAATACGTGTAACTGAATTTAGAGAGGAGTAAGTGGAATAAATTTTGACCTGCTCTTTCTCATTTAAAAATTGCTTTATTCATCACATAGGTGCCAAAAGCAAATATCCATGCACTACATTTCTTAATGTGATAATAACTCGGAATAGTATTTTTTAATTCAGTATGATTAATATGTAGGATGAATACGATTCCATTAAAATGTTGTACAGGCCCACTGGTCCTTTTACATAATCCGACTTTGGCCGTGGAGCTGAAGCGTGCTGTGCTTGCCTTACGTTGTACAATTCCTTAATTTTAGATAGATACCGATTGAATTAAAAACAAACACATAATAAATATTAACTTACTTTGTTAAGTGAATTTGTGAATTGATTTGCTAAATCTACTAATAAATCTCTTTACTTTGAGACACTTTGGGGCCCATGAAAAATAATTCCTAAATTTATAAATTCAGTCAAGCCTTTAAACTTTCAGCAGTAGATGTTACAAATATAAAATAGTAAAAAGTGGCCAATTTCAAAATGGCTAAAGTGACTATGGGTTGGGGGATTCGCTACCCTAGCTGGTGTTTTCGGAAACAAAACTGGAGAGATCAGAAGTCTTCCTCACGTGCCTGACGACTCAGCTGTTTTTTTAGCATGGCCTTTGTTGTAACCGCACGAAATATTTACTTTACAGGTTGGGCATAAATGCTTCAACATTTGTCTGTGCATCCATAAATCTCACAAAGTAAAACATAATAAGCTGCTTTGACACTGGTTTTTTTCAACTGAGATTACGGGGTGTTTGACCTTGGTTTGCTTATTCCCATGTTTTAACATGAAAAGAAAAACTACTCAGCTAGCTCTTGAAAGGCTAGGGGCTCAAATTAATTATTTTCAATAATACATGAGCAAATAAAACCCCCTTGGTAATAATTCACATTGCACTAGAATTTGATTCTTTACTTTGGCATTTCTGCTTTCTCTTCTCTTTCAAACAGCTGTACATTTCGCTTTCTCTAATGTAATGTCTTTCATTTGAGTCATTGAGTGTCACTGATATGGTACCAAGTTGTATGGCAGAGTGACAAAAATTTGTGATTTGACAATGACTCATGTTAATATACCTCAACCAGAAGAGGTGTTTTGTCTGTATGTGTGTTTGGGTTTTTTTTTTTTTAAGTTTTTGTCTCAATGGTGTTTTAAATGTTTTCAATAAATGGTGTGATGTGAAAAGGTTCAATAAAATTATTGAAATAAAACTAATATTTTTCTCTTACTGATGCTAGAGAACTATGCATCTCTAGGTGGTGAAGGGGTTCAGAATACGTCACCCCAAAATATGCCTCATTGGCATTTATTTTGATTTAAAGGCATTTGAGAAACAGCAGTGCAAGGAGATATTCTCCCCCTTCTTTGCCCCCCTGAAAGTAAGTAGTAAAGCTCCCATGTGAAATGAGGCACCCTTACCACCAGAGACATGGAGTTTAGGGCTGAAAGGACAGTGTACATAAACTTCATTAATTCCTCACCATTTACTTCCCCAAGCCCAAACCCTCTGTCCTGTTAATTCTTCACAAATATGTTGTTTTAAGGTCTAAAAGATAATAAAACTTCCTACATTTACTTCTTTGAGTCATGTTTTATAGGGCCTCTGTACAATATATACAAACTTAAATTTATTTTTCTCCTGCTAATTTGTCTTATGTCAGTTAAGTTATTAGACCAGCTAAAGAACCTAGAAGGGAAAAAGAAAAATGTTTTCTATGCCTAGAGTGATGAAAGTTAGATTTTTGTGAACAGAGATGAAGATAAAGAAAAATAATATATGTAAAGTTTAACTTTTTTGCCTTCCATTTAAAAAATCCTGTCCTAATGATGTTTTATGAATTCGACTCCAAAACCACGAGAAAAATCATGGGACTACATCAAACTAGAAGCTGCACAGCAAAGAAAACTACCAACAAAACAAAAGACAGATGTCAGAAGACATTTGCAAACAATATTTCTGATACGGGGTTAATATCCAAAATTTACAAATTTACAAAGTGTACAACAACAACAATTAAAAATGGGCAGAGACAGAATAGACGTTTTTCTAAGGAAGGCATATAGACAACCAACAGGCATATAGGATGCTAAACATCACCGTGAGGGAACTGCAAACCAAAACCACAGTGAGATATCACCTCACACCTGTTTACGTGGCTGTTATCAAAAAGACAAGAGTGTTGGCGAGGATGTGGAGAAGATGAACCCTTGTACACTGTGAGTGCAATTGTACATTGGTACAACCACTATGGAAAGCAATGTGGAGGATCCTCAAAAATTTAAGAATGGAGCTGCCATCTGATCTAACAACTCCTTTTTGCATATTTATCCAAAGAATATGAAAACACTAACTTGAAAAGATACGTGCACCCCCATGTTGACCGCAGCATTATTTTTACTAGCCAACAGATGGAACAATCTTAGTGTCCATGACAGACAATTGAGTAAAGAAGATGTGATATATTACGTGCAGTGAAATGCTACTCATCAAAAAGAAAATATTGTCATTTGTGACAACATGGATGGATCTTGAGGATATTTTGCTAAATGAAGTAAGTCAAACAGAAAATGATAAAAACTGATTTCACTCACATGTGGGTTATAAAAAACAAATAAATAAGCAAAGCAAAACAAAAGCAAACTCATAGACACAGACAAAACAATGATGGTTACCGGAGGGGATAGGAGGTTGGGGAGGGCAAAATGGGCAAAGAGGGTCAAATATATGGTGGCAGATGGAAACCAGACTATTGGTGGTAAGCATGCATAGTGTATACAGATATTAAATTATAATGTATGCCTGAAATTTATATAATGTTATTAACCAATGTTACCTCAATAAAATTAGTAAATAAAGTCCTTCTGATACAAATGTGATGTAGCTCACAAGTCAAGTAACATATTTTCTAAAGTTTTCCTTTGCATCATCCTTTGTGAAAGTCTTAACACATTCTCATATTTGATCCTTATAACAGTCCTCAGGCATTTTCTGAGTAGTGCTGTTCAGGGAGAAGCAGATAAAGATGGGCATTCTTTGAAAGTAGCGTAAAGTGATCAGAAAAACCTGCAGCCACCCAGGTAGGACCAAGGGTTGAGGCATGCAAGAGGCTGCCTAAAGGCAAGGAGGAAAAGCCAGGGAGAGGGTTTCTTTGGTGAATCAGAGCATTTAAAGATGGTCATGTACACTGGGGAATTTACAAAGCCATGCACATTCCAAGGATTCTCAGAACAGAAGTGAGAAGACCCTCAACTTTCACTGTTGGAAGACCTCTAGACTCAAGCAGGATGTGAAGGGTTGGGCAGAGTTGTAAGCAGCCTGGCTAAGTGTTAAAGGGGTCTCCCAGCACAGAGCCCAACCGCAAGGTTAAGGAACTAGCTAAATGCAAAGCCAGAAATCAAACGTAGGTCTTGTCATCTAGTTCAGTGTCCCACCATAATGGCACCCTTCAAAGTGCAGAACGGATGGTATTGTGGCCCCAGACAGGCTGCCCCCCAATATCCTTCAATGCCATATTAGTTAATTCGAATTAAGGTTACTTGACCAGCAGCTGGTACCAGAAGGGCCCCAGACCCGCGGTTGTCTCCTTGAATGCCGGAAAAAAGTTTTCCATGTGAAAGGTGTTCTCCCGCACTGGGAAGACAGCCCTTATGGCTAAACAACTGGCAGTCAAAAATCTGTGTGATCTAATATTACTGTATCTCTTCTGGTGGACTAAATGTTTTAATTCCTCATTGACAAATACCCAAACTTTGCTTAGATTCCTTTCTAATGAACATTAACTTTTTTGTTTGGTCAATTTCTTCCACATTGTTTCTTTGTCTAAATGGCACAAAAAGGGTATCTGGTTCGATTATTTCCTTGAGCCTCATTTTACGATCCGAGCATATTGTGATTCTCCCATGGGCAAGTATTATATTGGCTTTTCTCCTGTTAATCCAGTCTTGTGTCCATTTTGTTCTATTATTAGTCCAGCTGTAAGAACTAAAGGAGTGTAGAGGTGGAAAATTCTCCCCCTCCACACAGTGTTCTAATATCTACTCAAAAAATAAAGAACAACAGCTGCCCTGGCCAGGGTGACTAAGTTCATTGGAGCATCATCCCATAAGCTAAGGGTTGTGGGTTTGATTCCCAGTCAAGGCACGTGCCTGGGTTGCCAGTTTGGTCCATGATGCAAATAGCCTGATCTCCAGTCCAGCCCATGTGATCCCCAGTAAGGGCATGAATGGGAGGCAACTAATAGATGCTTCTCTCTCACATTGATGTTTCTCCCTTGCCCTTTTCCTTCTCTCTCTAGAAAGCAATGAAAAAATGTCCTCAGATGAGGATTTTAAAAAAAAGGAATGATAGCTAACATTTATTAAGCACTCAGTATAACACCCACATCGTTAAGAATTTAAATACACCATCTCATACATTCCCTACAGCAACCTTTCAGAGAGGGCACTGGTAGTACCCTCTTTTCACAAATGCAGGAACTAAGACTGGGAGGTTGAGAGCTTTGCCCAAGATCATACAGTTAGTAACACAGCTAGGATTTAATTCAGGCTTGCTAAATTCTTGCACTCCCAGCTGGTGACCACACCAAAGTTTGTCTTGCTTTAGTGGCATCCAACAGTGGGATTGAAGAACACCACTGTTCTCACAAACTGATGAATTGCTTCTCTGCTTAATCTGTACTGGTTTCTGAGAAATAATCACCTTTATCGTATCTGAGAGTTCTTTGGTAGGTCCTTCTAGTCCTCACCACTCCTCTCCCTTCTCCAGGTTAGAAACCACCTCTCTCTTTTTCTTTGAGCGTTCATAGCCTCTTATTCTTTCCTATGACAGATGGACTTTTTACCTCTTTCTGCCTTGTAATTATCTGTAGCATCTCTTAAATTTTCAAAATATACTAGACATCATGTTTTCTCCCTATTCCCACTAAACACACATAAACAAAGACACAGTATATCACACAGATATAATAGATGTTGAATGAATAACAAAATCTTATAAAATTTGCACCCAATTTTGTCTATATTCTTTAAACTATTTCCTTTTAGCTTATAATTTTATTTTTAAATTTACATAATCTTTGATGTGAATGAACATAAATGTCTCAATAAAGATGGAAGATATGAAATCAGGTATTGCAAATTGAAAGCCAAATATGATATTTAAGATGGTTCTTTTGAAAATGATTGAAATATTTCTATTTTCCCCACCACCACTCCCCCCACCCCAGCCATCTCCACCTCCCACCCTCAATCCTACCCCCCTTTCGCTTTGTCCATGTGTCCTTGATACATGTTCTTTGATGACCCTTCCCCTTCCCCCCCCATTATCCCCTCCCACCTCCCCTCTGGTTACTGTCAGTTTGTTCTTTATTTCACTGTCTCTGGTTATATTTTCCTTGCTTATTTGTTTTGCTGATTAGGTTACACTTATAGGTGAGATCATATGCTATTTGTTTTTCACCACTGACTTATTTCACTTAGCACAGGGCTCTCCATCCATGCTGTTGTGAAGGGTAGGAGTTCCTTCTTTCTTTCTTCTGCACAGTATTCCAGTGTAAATATATGATGGTTTTTTGATCCACTCATTTACTGAAGCACTTAGGTTGCTTCCAGCACTTGGCTATTGTAAATAATGCTGCTATGAGCACTGGGGTGCATTGGTTCTTCTGAACTGGTGATTCGGGATTCTTAGGGTATAATATCAGCAGAGGGGTTGTTGGATCAAAAGCATAGTTTGTCTTTTTTAATA